>NW_004624795.1:10854644-11080349 GCF_000247695.1 Heterocephalus glaber | reverse complement strand
GGGAATGGAATTAATATGAGAAAATGAAAAAATGGAAACAAAGTCTTTGTAAATAGGGAAGGATGGAGGGGTTGAAGGGGGGGCAGGGGAAAAGGGGAAAGAATAACAACCAAGAGAGATTATGTAAAGGTGCAAATTTCCAATGATGAGTGTCATTATATTGTATAGCTAAATTAATTTTTTTAAAAAGACACTGGAAGATTCAGTGTTAGTGAGGACTGTCTATCTCATACAGGGAGCCTTCTCACTGTGTCCTCACTTAGCAGAAGGGGCTAACCTGATCTCCACAGTCTCTTCTATGAGAGCACTGATGTCATTCACGAGGGCTCCACCCTTCTGACATGAATACCTCTGAAAGGTCCTGCCTTCCAATACCATCATTTTAGAGGCTATTTCAGCATATGAATTCTGGAGTGATACAAACTTTTAAGCCATAACAATATGAGAAGATGAGATAATGCTAAAGGATCCCTAGATTATAAATTGAGGCAACTAGGTAGAGGATCTGGTGATACCATGAGCTAGGTGGGGACTATAGAAGAAGGAGCATATGAAGTGACATCATACTGTGTGGTACAGGAGCTGCATTTACCCACTGTCAATGGCAAGATCCCTGATGAGGCCCCAGAGTGATGAGCCATTTTCACAGAAAGCACTCCAAAGCAACTGGAAATATTTTTACAATGGTTATTTTTTTAAATATGTTCACATTGAACAGAAATACTGAGTCTGCCACTTCTACTCGCTGGTTTGAGTGGCAACTCAAACTACTGTAAATCTAATTTGGACAGTTCTTGAAGCTTAATTCCCAAATAAATGCCTATAAAATAAGTGTTTTGATATCTAATTCTATTGACTTCCATTATCATATGTCTTTATTTCTGCAGATCTGCAATTTGGCAATGATTCTCCACACCTTAGTTCTTCCATTTTCCTTTAGTTCTTATTGATGGTTTTAATGATTAAAAAGTAAACATTCATATGTATTGAGAATGCTTGTGTTAAGAAACTTCAGAATCATCTTTTTTTTTAAGAAAAGCAAATCCTTATTCCTTCCTGTAGCCATAGCATAAATTTCATTTTTAATCAGGCTTAAAATAAATGACTAAATCATCATGGAATTAATATGAGAAAATGAAAACATGGAAACAAAGTCTTTGTAAATAGGGAAGGATAGAGGGGTTGAAGGGAGGGCAGGAGAAGGGGGAAAAAATAAGAACCAAGAGAGATTATGCAAAGGTGCAAATTTCCAATGATGAATGTCATTATATTGTATACCTAAAATGTACCAGTAAAGGATATACAGTTTAAAAGAATAAAATAAATGACTAAATCATCCCCCAATCCCACCACACACAAACAGAATCCTCTTGCTCACCCTCATTGAATTATAAGCTGTTTCTTCATCTTTTGATTTCCTTACATATATATTTTTAGGTTTTTATTCACACCCAGAAAGAGGTCTGTGTCTTACTGACTCAAAAATGTCATTATCACAAGTTTTTCTTAAAAAACATCACAGTGCAGATCTCAAGGCATCAATTATCCTTCTATCCTTAACATTATGTTTATTATACTTGTCCTCTGGGGCAGAATGAAACCAACAGTTAAAGGTCTGTCCTTTAGCATCACTCAGATCAATGAGTTGCTCTAAGTTTACATGCCACGTTGTACTGTCTCAGGGCTGAGGCTACTGATGCTATTGAATAGAATACACATCAGAAAAATATCCTATTCCCTTTGTTTCTTTTTCTTTTAAAGACAAGTATTATTTTCTGTTATTAAAATTAGCACAAAGGAAAAAATTGTAACATGAAAAGGCATAAAATACTATATTGAATATCCTCATCAGTATTTCAGAAACTACATTTTATTTTATTACATAGTATTTTCTTCCTGAATTTCGTTATGCATGTATTTTTACAATTAAAACTAGACCTCTTTTATATTAGGAAAACAGAGCAACCCCAATTAAACAACCTGATGCGGAACCTCAAGCTTCTAGAAAAAGAAGAGCAGGACAAACCCAAAGCCCATAGAAAAGAGGAAATTATAAAGATCAGGGCAGAAATCAATGTAATGGAGGCTAAGAAAACGATACAAAAAATCAATGAAGCCAAGAGTTGGTTCTTCGAAAGAATTAACAAAATTGACAAACCCTTAGCCAACCTTATCAGAAAAAGGAAGGAAAAGGCTCAAATCCATGCAATTAGAAATGAAAAGGGTGAAATTACAACAGACCCAGCAGAAATCCAGAGGATCATCAATACCTACTTCAAGAACCTTTACGCCAATAAGATGGAAAACACAGAAGCAATGGACAGATTCCTAGACACGTATGAATTACCAAAGTTGAATGAAAAAGACCTAAAAATTCTAAACAACCCAATATCAATCAATGAAATTGAAAACGTAATTAAAAACTTAACAACCAAGAAAAGCCCGGGTCCTGATGGCTTCACTGCGAATTCTACAAGACATTTAGAGAGGAACTACTGCCACTACTGTTTAAACTCTTCAATGAAATTGAAAGGGAAGCAATACTCCCGAAATCATTCCTGGAAGAAAACTAGACCTCTTTTTGTTTCCTGCTTTTTTATCTTATTTGGCACCATGGGTAACTGCATGTTTCTTAAAATTATTTTTCAACATCATTTTTAATAGCGCCCAAATAATCCATGCTATAAATATAGGAAATTCTAGCTTAGCAATTCCCAAATTTGGGATCATTTAGTTAGTTTCCAATGTTTTGGCTATTAAAATAATGCTGCAGTGAAAATCTTGGTGTATGAATCTTTGTCTACATTTTGTATGGAAAAGTATAGATTTCTAAGACTAGAACTTCTGATCTGAGGAAATAAACTTTCCAAAGCATAGAGAAATTTCTCTCCCCATTTTGTACTCATTTTTACTAAGTTAGAATCTTACCACACATATGTACTGGTTTTGGTTTTTTCATTTCACATCACATCAGTACTTTTCTTTTTACTTAAAAGTTCCACAGCCATTAGATATTTCATATTAGATGAAATTTTTATGAAAATATCTGTGCATAAATTTAGTTACATCTAATTTGTTTCCTAGGATAAAAATAACAGGGGTGTGATTTAGTAAAAGTTTCTTAAGGTATACCTACAGTTGTAGTGCCGTCTCATTATTTTTAGTTTCTATGGTCAATAAAGAAACTGGATTTTTCATGGGGTGGGGTACATCTTTTCCTATTCTGCTTTTACTTTTACTTTAATTAAAACCCATAGAATATTCACAGTCTTTTTAACAGTTACGTTGTTATCCTTTGGTGTGAATATACTGTAATTCATTTAACCATGCTTTTATAGGTTAACATATGTTTCTAGTTGTCGATAGTTCAAGCAGTGCTAAAAGGCTTCCTGTTTTGAGTCATGCCCTTAGCAAAAGTTTACCCTTTTAGGAATATAAAACTCTTTTCCTATAGTTTCTTCTAGCATATAGATTTAATTTTATATAGACATATTTGGAATTTATATTTATGCCTGTTGAAAATGGAGATCTAATTTTATTTTCTGCCAAACAGCCAATCATCTTCGAGTAATTTGTTGGATAACATGTGCTTTCCTCACTGTTTATTGTGTCCATATTTGTTTATACATTTGGATCTTTTAATGGGCTCTGACTTCATATTCTCTAATCTATTTGTCTATTCTTCACATTCCTTTAATCATAGGATCTCTATAGTACATTAAATATCTGATAGGGAAAGCCTTGAAACATAAATCTTCTATTTCAAAATGTTTTGCCTAGATCCATCAATGAATGCTAAAATTAGCAACCAAAAGCTAAGCTGAGAAATGATGTTTGTGCAGTCTTATGCCAATATTTAGTAATTACGAGGGGTAATAATAAATTTACACAGGACAATTCTGACAGATAGCACTAACACAAATGATGAAGGTTAGAATCACCAGAAATACATGTCATCATCACGTCCCTCCTGGCTGATGTCTGAGAAGCACAAAGCATCCTTCCAAGTGACACCTAACCTCAATCTCATCGGGAGAAAACATCGGACAACCCCAAATTGAAAAGCATTCTAGACAAGCCAGAACTCTACACAAGTGTCAAGGGTAGGAAAGATGAGAAAAGACTGAGGAATTGTCACACACATTGGAAGAGACCAGAGAGACATGGGACAACTAAATACAATGTGGGATCCTGACACAGGACATTAGTGGAAAACCTGGTGAAATTAGAGAATCTGTCCCATGTCTGTCCCCTGGCCTCTAGGAGTCCCCAGTAAATCTCCACGTTCCTTGGTTGGTGGACACATCGATCCAGTCCCTGAACTCGGTCTTCACAAGGCAATCTCCCTATGTTACAGTGTGGTTTTTTTCTGTCTCTTATATGGACACTTTCGTTGTATTTAAGGTCCACCTTAATCTAGTATGATCTCATCATCATTCTGACCTTAATTATATCTGCAAAGACCTATGGCCAAATAAGGTCACATTCTGAGATGTGGCATGGTCGTGATTGGGAGGGGGTGGCACTGTTCATCCCACAACACAGAATCTTATTTTCTTAGCCACAGTAGTCCCAATGCTAAGGAGACTTCTGGCACTGGGTATGTGTTTAGCAAGTACTTGCCTAATGTTGAACAAACTGAATTCCCTTCATTCAAAAATGAATTGGAGCTGAATACTTACTGCTTCCCTCCATTACAGTCCATCTACAGATGTCCTCAAATGGACTCCATTTACTCAGGTAGTCTGATCTGGCTTGTAGGTATTTAGATTTAAGATCCTTGCTCATCAAGTTTGAAGTACTGATAGTCTTTTCTCCCACTGAAATGGGGAGAAAGAATGGGGGCGGGAGCATTTGAAAACTCAGGAAGGGCAGTGCTAACAGCTGGCTGGCCTGATTCCAATCCTAGCTCTGCCACTGACAATTCACTGTGGGTCCCGACCAGCACGAAGTTCTCCCTCTGTAAAATGGGCTTGATGATAGTTCTTACCACTTTGATATGATGACTAAAAACACTGATATATTAAGTACATAATTGAAAGTATAGAACACTCTGCTATAAAAATTGAAGCTATTATCCCAATGCTTTTGTGAACAAACTTAAATATTCTTAACACCCTGACCTACAGGGACACAACAGATTTTGCTTACCTATTACAGTGTGAGACAGTATCACACACTTAAACCAACATTTACATTTTAAATGAGAACCACACCAGTCTACTTCTTTGTAATCACCTCCAGATGAGGAAGGGATTTTCTTTTTAAGATAAAATCTAACCATATTACTGTCATACTCTAATTACTGTAGGGAAAGAATTTTATTTCATGAAACCAAAGAGTGAACCTCTTGGATAATGTATCTGTGCCTCCAACATGAAATTTCCTCCTATCAGGTTTTCTAGCACCTCACTTTTCCCTCTTATTCATGCTTTGCCCCTTGGTAAAGTCTGAAAAGAAGGAATAGACCGTATCTGAGTACTAGTGATTCTCTTAAGCAGTTTGCTAACATTTTTCATTTAAGTCTATAACATGTGCATTATTACTCTCATTTAACAAATAAACTAAGACTTAAAGGTATTTTGAGAAGTAACTTGTCCAAAGTTATCCAAATATCACCTGAGGAAGCTATTAGTTGATATAGTTTCTTTGACAGCAAAATCTGTTATATCCATCACATGGTACAATGTCCACTAGTTATGATACAATAAGTGCATTAACACACACACCCCTCAGCATGCATTTTTGCCCTAGTGTTTTGTATATTTCAGCATATCTATTATTAAACTGACTTTTACAAATTGCCTTACATTTGAATAAAGATAAGAACACATTGGAAAGTTTAGGAAAATAGCTAGCCTTGACAATATTCATTCTGTAAAGAAAGTAATATTCATTTTGGATTAGCACTTTTTCTCCAGGCAAAACTAAGCTATATCCCATGTGACAAAAATCTTATCACATAAGCAGATTAATTTTAATAGAGTACACTGGCACATATTTTATTATTATGCAAATGTGTTTTGGATACTACCATAAGAGGAAATAATCTAATTTTCTTTTCCCTGTGCTTCTTTTTCATTTTCTCCAAGCTGTAAGCAAATGAGCTAATATTGAGTATATGAAGAAATGAAAAGGAATAGGAAACATAGAACCATGGGTTTACAACCTTTCAATTATAACTGAATTAGGTGGCAAAAATAGGTAAACAATATAATCAAATAGCTGAGGACTTTCAAGTGATGGTATAGCTGTCTGTGAAGGTGGGAATGTTGCTTAAATTTATTCCTTGAGGTTCGCCAAAGGATAAAATAGGGAGACTAGGAGAGAACCTTACTGGGATACAATATATATTGAAAGTACAAATGTAACTGCTTGTCCAACAATAACGAGAACTTGTCAGATCCTCCTATTGAAAGTGGCTGGCCCAGTCAGTTGGCAGAGACCCAAGGGAAGTAAATACCCTGGAAAGGTCATTCAAGGTCTCTCTGAGGCTTCTTCCAACCCTAAGATTCCATAATTCATACATCTGTGCCACGCAGATGGCTCCATCATCTGTGCCAGTGTGTGTTAGCCCGCTGCTTTCAACATCAGCCAACTGGCCCTGGTGGATTAATTGATCCTCTCTCCTGTCTCACCCATAGGAACCAACAGGGACCTATAGGCAACAGACAAATCTGGACAAACATCTTTTTTGGAACAACCTACCAGCTAAGTATGATTTGTACATTTTCAAGTGGTCAGTGAAATTCAAAAGAAGAGTACTATTTTGTGACATGCAAACATGATATGAAATTCAATGTCCAATCTCCATAAAGTTTTATTGGGACATGGCCATACTCATTTGCTCATGGATTATCTATGGATGCTTTAGTGTTAACAACCACCATAGAATAGTTGCATAGTCAGTTTCCCATTTCTATGACAAAATACCTTAGATAGACAACTTAAAGGAGGAACAGTTTATTTTGGCTCATGGTTTTAGAGGTTTTAGTCCATGGTTGGGTTAACACTATGCTGGTTCCATTGTCTCTGGGCCCATGGTGAGGCACTGCATCACGGCAGAAGAATGTGGAAGAGTAGAGTTGCCCACCTCACAGCAGCTGGGAAGTAGAGAGAACAGGGGTGTATCATATGCAGATGAGAGCCTCAACCAGGGCTAATACTGAGGTACAGCGCACCTATACAGCATAATGCCCAGCTTCTGTTTTGATTGGACTGCCACATGCCTGAGCTAGTCATTAAAAACTTTGGAAATCACCCTTGCACACACTACTGGTTATTACCCTAAAAACTTAGAACTTCCTGAGACCTTGCTGAATTTCCAAAATACCTTAGGAAATTTTGTCTTTTCTTGCCTTAATCAACTGGCAAATTTAATTCTCCCTGGAGGAGTAATTGTAGGGAATTATTCTCTCCTTTCAACACACAGCAAAAGCCAGCTCAGCAATTCAATGACATTTGCTGCAGGTTAGGTGAACATCAACACCCTGCTCCTCCCTCAACACAAAGGGAGCATTAACACACTGAGTCACACTTAACAAAAATCTCCCAAACATTTCATCGCCAACTTTTTTTGGAGACCCATTTTAGAATGTTAAAAGATGCTCACACTAATGCTCATTCCCCCTCCCACTTTTGACAATTAGCCACAAAGTACTAATTATCCAGCTGGCACTGGCATTTTGCAGCAGAAAGTTCCACAAGTTGCCTCCCCAGTTCGAAGCTGTCAAGAGAGGAGCTGAAGACTTGCATCCCCGCCTCCAGCTTGGTGCACTAATTAAAGTAATAAATACAGTTGCCTTCAAGGGAGAAGTAGGCCGGGAGGACAGATCTCTTACTATCCAATAGCCCCACAGGGCAGTCTGTAGAATTTCTATTCCAATTCACCCTGAATGGTGGAAGAACCTCTACCCACAGGATAGTGGAAAAGATGAGTGGAGGAGGAAGGGAGCAGGAGAGGCCCAAGCACAAGACCAAGACCCAAGAGGTCAATGAGTGGTATGTCCTTGAGGGCCACGGACATACGTCTCACCAGTTTTCTCTTCTCATTATTTGGTACCAGCCTGATAAAATTTAGAATTGCTGACATATCAATGATTATTTGGGTCACATTAAGCTTATGGGATGAGCCACATGATTTTATGTGTTGATAATTTTAAGAAAAAAATGGTGAAAATTCTCATCAAGTTTTTATATGATGATTATAAATAATACTAGTCTTGGGGAATAGTGCAAAAAAGAAAACTGTTACGGCACCTTAAATATTTCACCAAGAAATAATTATCATTATTAAGGGAATATACCTTCAGATATCACTTTGTATATATACACAAATAAATAAGTGGATTGGAAGCCTTATATAAAGGATAACGTTATGACAATTTTTCCATAAAATCTTTCATGGTCATTTGATCTTAATAGAAAAGGGAAAAGTATAATGACCCTATTTCTTATTTTTCTAGAATATCCTCCTGAGGCTGATGAAAGACTGAAAGTAGGTATCTTCCCTAAAGTATTAAAAGCATGTTACAGTGATACTATACATGCATACCTGTGTTTATAGCAGCACAATCTATAATGGTCAAATCTTGGAAGCGGCTTGTATGTCTATCAACAGATGAATGGATAAAGAAAATGTGATATTTACACACAATAGAATACTACTCTACCGTAAAGATAAACTTGAGTCATCTTAGGAAAATGGATGCTCCTTGAAACCATAGTGTTAAATGAAATAAATCACACAGACTTAAATATTACATAGTTTCTCTTAGAGGAGAAACCCAAAATATAAATAAAGAGCAAAAAAAAAAAAAGATAAATAATAGGATGTAGGGAAATAGATCTTTCTCAAATGGGAAGAGGATCAAGAGACAGAGGGAGAGGATGGGGAGGCGGAGGGTGGGGGGAAGAATTAAGACGTGTTATGCACATGTACCAACTTCCCATAAGGAATGCGAGCATCATGTACTGCGAACATACACTAATAAAAAGAAAATTTAAAAAGGAAAAATATGTATTTCAATTGGACCTTATCAATTATCAGAAACAACCTCATACCTTCTCCTACCCCCCACGTTGCTTTCTTTTTTTTTGGTATGGGGGATCTAACTCGGGACCTGGTGCTTGCCAGACAGGTGGCCCATATTGCATTTTTTAAAATTTTTAAAGCCATTTTATTAGCCTTTAGCATATTTTGTCACATGAGTAGTGTGTTCTGTAAATATTATTTGCATGATTGGCTCATGTTAGTTCAGGTTTTAAAAGGTTCAGTACATATCACTAATACTTTTCTTACTGTGGTTCCTTCGACTCTTGATTATTATTTTTTCCTTTTTGAATTCATGCCCACTAGCCCAATTTGTCACCAAGCTTATGTGCATGTTTGGGATAAGAAGAGCTGTTAGATGCCAAAATGCTTCATGGATGAGTCTATCTAACTGAAATCTTATGTACAAAATACATCTTGATTTTATTCTTTATTCTTGATCATAGTCTCAAAACTTTCTATGAAACTTTCTAATTGAATACTACTATGGCAAAGAGAAACGTCGGTGTGATTTCTCATTCTTAGCTCCTGTAGATAGGAATCCGAGTTTGTAACATCTGAATTCAATCCTACTCCTTCTTTATATCCCCAAAACGTCAAATTATTTTTAATATAATTTCTCAGCAGTGGTGTATAAAATATTTAATTTTTGACATTCTGATAAATGAAATTATACAATGCAATTACTTAACTCACATGTCTCTGATCCCTGTGATGAGTTAAACATCTTTTACTAGATTAATTTGGAATTAACTGTATTTGCTTTTTACAAAATTCACCAGAGACTCATCTGATCATGCACCCAATAGATCATATATGTAAAGTAATGTAATATAAGCATATTATATATTTATGTAAGTTGATGTAACTAGATCAATTTAATGGAGCTACTGCATGAAGGTCTGAGGACCATGTTAACTTGTTTAGAGCATTCTGACCCTTGCAGGATGACGATGCATTTTGCTAATACCGAAATATCTGGAATGATGGAATTTCAAAATTGGAAGGGACTAACAGGCCTTCTAAGACAGTGATTTTTATACATTGTTTCAGCAGCCAAATTCTTTTCAAATAAAATTTTTCTTCTAATAAAGCCTAATGAATAAAATGGATATGCTCTAAATAAAATAAAATTAGATGCCAGGAGGATGGTTTCATAGGGTAAAGTATTTCCAAATATTTAAATACTAAAATCAATTCTACATAATATATTCCAGAAATGAGAAGTACAAGGGATGCCTGCAAGTTCAGTGAGACCAGCACTGAATATCTTCTCTCCAGGATATTCAAATATATAAAAGAGGACAATACAGGTGCCTGATGAACATGGATACAATAATTCTTTTAAAAATAGTAGTAGATCAAAGCAAATCAAAATTTACTAAATCTAATAATCTTAAGTAGTAAAACTTTGTATATTTTTATATGATTTAGATCTAAAATTTTCCCCCAAAAGCTCATGTGTTCAGAGGTGGGGTTTTGAAGGTGCTTGGATTATGGAGGTCCTAACTTCATCAGCAGATCAATCTATCCATGAGACCATAATCGGATGAAATTATCAGGAGGGGCTAGGACAGGAGGAAGAGCCTAATCAGAGGGAGGAGAACATGAGGGCATGACTTTGGGGATATATTCCAGCCCCTTTCTCTCTGGCTCTTTTTCCATGGCTCTCCATAGCTGGATGCCATGAGATGAACAGCTTTCCTCTGCCATGTCCTTTCTCTGTGATGTTTCTGCCTCAACCGTAGATCTAGAAAGCAACCGAGATGGCTCACCATTGTCTGAAACCTCTAAAACCAAGAGTGAAAATAAACCTTTCCTCCTTTAAGTTGTTTTTCTTAGATATTTTATCATAGTGACAAAAAGCTAACATATTGTTATTGCTTTAAACAGTTGACCCAGGCAAAGTGGCACATGTCTTTAATCTCAGGAGTCTGGGAAGCTGAAGCAGAAGAATCACAAATTCAAGTCTAGCATGGACAACTTAGTGACTTAGCAAGACCCTGTCTCAAAACAAGAGAACTCTCTGGGGATGTGGTTTGGTGTGAAGGTTCTGAGTTCAACCCCTAAGTATAAATAAATAAATAAATAAATAAATAAGATACCGTTTAATTAAGTAACAAAAATAAAGAGTAGTCTTCTATACAAACTCACTTATTTACCACTTATGGTACTTTGGAATTCTTCCTTTGATCCAAGTTTCCAACTTGTTTCATTTTATTTCCACCTATAAAAGTATTTTTAACGTGTCATGCAGTACATGTCTGCTGACACTAAACTCTCTGTTTTGGTTAATCAGAAGATGTCTTTATTTTGCCTTCATTTTAAAAATATATTTCCAGTGGATATGGAATTCAAAATTGATGATTTTTAAATTTATCTTCATATGATGGTTTGAAGATGTCATTCTGTTGTATTTTGGCTCACCTTGTTTCTGAAAAAAATTGTCTATTAATCTTACTATTTTCCCACTTGTGATAAATCTTTCCTCCCCTACTTTCTTCTCCTTGGACCTTTTACAGTTTTCTCTTTATTCTTCTTTTAAGATTTGTCTTTGTTTTTCAGCAGTTTAAATATGTTGTACATATGTGTGGTTTTCAGTATATTTAGCCTGCTTGGGATTTTCTAGCTTTCAATATGTGTGGTTTGCTATTTTCATCAAATTTTGAAATTTTTTGCATGTTATTTTTAGAGTCATTTTTCTGTTGCATTCTTTTCCTGGGCACTCTGATTACATGTACATTATACTGCTTCATATTGTTCTGTAGGGGGTTGATGTTCTGTTCGGTCTTTCTTTTCATTCGTCCCTCCATGCTTCATATTGGGCATTTTTTTAAAACTCAGAATGACATTGAGTTCACTAATCCTTTCCAGGAGATTCACTCTGCTGTTAAATCCATCTGATGTTTGTTTGTTTGTTTGTTTGTTTTGAAAACAATAGATTTAATGAAGATAATTCTGCTAGGGTTACTCAAATCCTTTCCACAATCAGTATGGCCCACTTCCACCATACTCATATAAATACTAAAAGCGTCACAAGGAAAGCCAGCCATTCTTCATGCCGTAGAAATAGTAACCAGGAATCCTGCCCACAGAGCTATTTATAAAAATCGTTTAACAAATGTTTATTGGAAGCTTATTAGGTGCCAGGTACTGAGCTTGGCAATGGAAACAATGACCTAAAATATGGTTTCTGTGCAAAAGAATGTACAAACTTGCCAGCAAAAAGGGTGGGTAGATATACCATAATACACATTATTGTTAGCATTGTTGTGACCAACGTGATATAGGACGTACTTTAGATACTATGCTCCTTGCGTCCTTAAAATTCTTTTCTTTTCTTTCTTTTTTTTTTTTTTTTGGTACCAGGGATTGAACTCAGGACCTTGCTTTTGCAAGGCAGGCAGCGTCCTTAAAACTATTAATGACACTAAGTGGCTATTTGATTGAGTTCAGAAAACCATCAGGAAATTAAAATTGCTGACAGCAGTAGCCTTCCCTTTTACCCTCTGCCCACGGATTTCATGGGACAGGAGGCTCTATAAGGCCAAGAATGAGCCTGCTTATGGCCACAGCCAAGCTCTGTGCCCTGCATACAGTGGGTGTATGATTAATATTTATTGAAAAGTTTTGGGAACTAACTCCCAATTAGTCTTTGACCCATTCCAACATTCCTAAGGATTCTTTATCTGAGTCAGGGGTGCTGTGACAACATGGCCTGTGCAATGGACACTTGTGGGAGAAGATGGAATGAATTACTTATCCTGGTCAAAATACACACACTAACTTTAATAAATTACCTAAGGTAACAGAGGAGGGTATAAATTCTAAGCATTGGGATAGCATCCAGAGGAAAAATATTTGCCATACTAAGTACATGCCATCCGCTAGGGCAGAGGTCCAACAGAACAAAGGGGATGGGTGCATATTTCCATGCACAAATAGAAAGAATAGGAACTATATGGTAGAGGTACCACAGGTGGGACGGGCTTCTAGCTGCCACTCTCCCTGTCTTGACTGCCCATCTTTGAAAGCAACTTCCTGTGAGCTTGTTGAAGATGGGGAAGTTTTCCTGACCACTTTCCAAACTGGAATTCAGTTTTAAGTAACTAAGGTTGCTGCTCTGCTCACCTAGGAAGTGAGGCCCTGGTCCATTCTTGTCACAGTAATGATTATTTTTCTTTCATCAGTGCACAATGAGCTTGGTTGAGAAGGTGCATGCCTTCCCTTTTCCCATTTTCTGATTCCTTTATGCCACAGGAATGAGTAGGAAGAAAATGGGTGCATGTTTGTGCCTGGATTAATATTGGTTCTTGAATTATAATTAGGGTAAAATTGCTCACTGGTAGGGAAGAAAATGATGGAAATTTAAGTAGGGCTTTTAAATTCAAACTTGAAACACAGAAGAACAGAACTCTTAACTGATGAGTGTTCAAAACACAGAACATCCAACTCATAAAGACACTGAGCAGAAATATACTGCTTCAGCCATTTCCAGGTTGGAAATGTGTATTTTTAAGATAAAATTACCTGTTATAGTCAATAAAATCCCAAAAGTCAGTGGATTATCAGAAATTTTTATCTCTTATGATGTACGAGCAGGTGTCCCAAAAGAGAAAATGGCTCTTCTCCAACAGTGATATAGAAACCCGGGCTCCTTTCTTTTTGGCACTTTACCTTCTCCAACCCCTGGTTCACAGGTGACCTCGGAGTCACTTCCTTCTGGCCACTCAGAAGGGAAATAGAGGGTAGACAACCAGTTATGAAGGGTTACGATGGATGTGTCTCTCTGCCTGCATTCCACTGGTTAGATCTTAGTCACATGGTCACATCATCTATTGGGTTTTACATTCATGTTAATTATGACCTAATTTTGTTTATGGTAGGACTGGCAAAATTTGTGGGGTTTTGTCTATATATAATTGTTTCAATGTTTGCTTTGAAGAGACTGCCCTTTGTCCACTGAATTGCTTTTGCCACTTTGTCAAAAACCAGTTGGCTGTGTTTATGCAGGTCTAGTTCTAGACTCTATTCTGCTTCATTGATCCATGTGTCTCCACCACAACCAGACTGTCCTGATTAATATAAAGATTAAGCCTTCAAATCAAATAGTTTCCTCCAACTTTATTCTTCTTTTTCAAAATTGTTTTAGCTATTCTGATTCCCTTGATGCACAATATAAATTTTTGAGTCAGCTGGTTTCTATCTCCAAATGTCTTACTGGAATTTTGATAGGAATTCGGCATTAAATTGGAAAGAATTGACATCTTTACTATGTTTAATTCTCCATCTGTGGATATGGTGTGTCTATTTATTTAAATTTCTTTTTACTATGTCATTGTAATGTTCTGTAGTTTTCAGCATATATATTCTGGGCATATTTTGTAAAGTTTACATAAAACTTTTTTCAGGGCTAGGAATATTTTTAAGGTACAAGTATTTTATTGTTCAGGGTAAATGCACTTGTGTTTTAAATTTGGTTTCATAATGTTGATGCTATTATGTAGAAATATGTTTGATTTTTTCATGTTGACATTATGTTCTGTGACACTGCTAATTAGTGTTAGAACTAGAAATTTTATGTGTGTCTATGTGGATTCCTTGGGATTTTCTACACAGACAGTCACATCACTTGTAAATAGACAGTTTTATATCTTCCTTCCTAATTGGCATGCATTTTATTTCTTTTTCTTACCTTATTGTATTAGCTAAAGTTTCCAGTACCATGTTGCATAGAGGTGAAGACAGCAGAAATCCTTTCCTTTTTTCCATTCTTTTTTGAGATTATGTCAGATATTTTTATTAGTCCATATTTGCAGTACATAATGTTTACATTCTCTGCATGGAGTTAGTGCATGTACATAACACATTTTAATTCCTTCTTTCATCCCCTTTCCTTCCCTTCTCCCCCTGCTGCCCTTATTTGATCCCCTCATTTGAGAAAGCTCTATGTCCCTATTTCCTATTATCTATGTTTTATTTTGCTCTTTACTTTTTACTTTGGGTTTCTCATTTAAAAGAAACTGTCTGATATTTAAGCTTGTAGTCTGATTTATTTCACCTAACATTAGGTCTCAAGGGACATTCATTTTCATTTAAATGACACAATTTCATCTTTTTATGGCAGACTAGTACTCCATTATGTATAAATACTACATTTTAAAAATCCATTCATCTATTGATATACGTATCAGCCACTTCCAAGATTTAATTATTACAAATGGTGCTACTATAAATATGGGTGTCCATATATCCCTGTAAAATGATGTCTTTAATTCTTTCCAGAAGATACCTAGAAAGGGAATAGCTGTATCAAAAGGACTTTCCAGTTTTAGTTTTTTGAGGAATCCCCACAGAGATTTCCATAGTGGTTATGTTAGTTTACATTTCCACCAACAATATGGAAGAGTTCCTTTTCCCTACAGCCTCTCCAGCATTTGTTGTTATTGGATTTCTTGATGAAAGACATTCTTTCTGGGGTAACATGGAAGGTCACAGTGTTGTTTTAATTTGAATTTGTCTAATGGCCAGCAATGTTGAACATTTCTTCATGTATGCTTCATGCATTCTTCATGTATTTATTGGATATTTATACCTTTTTTCTGTGATGTGTCTATTTATTTCACTTGCCCATTTTTTGGATTGGGTCTTTTATTTGGGGGAAATCTAATTTTTTTGAGGTCTTTATATATTCTAGATATGAGTCCTACTTTTGAGGAACAGCTGGCAAAATTTTTTTCCCTTTCTGTAGGCTGTCTTTTCACTTGGTTGTTTCTTTTGCTGTGCAGAAGCTTTATAATTTGATATGATCCCATTTGTTGAGTCACAGTACTATTTCCTGTGCAATTTAGGTTTTATAAAGAAAGTCCTTCCCTGCACTTATGACTTAAAAAGTCTTACATATCTTGTCTTCTAGCAAGTGTTTATTTTTTAATATTTAGTTCTTTGATCCATTTTGACTTTAATTTAGTGAGAGATATGGGTCCAGATTCAATCATCTGCATGTGGATAGCCAGTTTTTCCACCAATAATTAAACAGCTATCTTTCCTCCAATGTATTTTAAACCCCTTTGCTAAACATCAAATAGTTGAATTTGCTTGGGGATATTTCTGTATTCTCTATCCTGTTCAATTGATTCTCATGTTTGTTTTTGTGCTACTATCATGCTGTTTTTATCATTGTAGCTTTGTAATATAACTTCAAGTCTGATTGTGCGATGCCTCCCGCTTTGCTCTTGTTACCTAAGACTGCTTTTGCTATCCTGGTTTCATATAAAATGTAGGATTGTTTTCTTCAATTCTGTGATGAATACTGTTGGTATTTTGATTGGAGTTGCATTAAATTTGCATATCAATTTTGAAAGTATGGCCATTTTGACTATAATTGTTCTACCTATCCAAGAACAGAGGTTATCTTTCCATTTTCTCATGTCCTCTTTAATTTCCTTTTGCAGAGTACTGTAGTTTTCATTATAAATGTCTTTCACTTCCTTGGGTTAATTAAGTATTTAATTTTTCTTGGTGCTCTTGCTAAAGGTATTTTTTCCTAATCTCTTTCTCAGCGGGTTCATTATTAGTGTACATGAACACTACTGATTTTTGTGTGTTGATTTTGTATTGTGCTATATAAGTGAATTTGGTTATTAAATCTAAAAGTCTTTTGGTGAGTTTTTTTTTATTTTAGAGGGGTCTTCTATGTAGAGGATCATGTCATCTTCAAATAATGATAATTTAATTTCTTCCTTTAGCATTCAAACTAGGTGTGATGGCACACATCTGTAATCCCAGGACTCAGGAGGATGGCTTCAAGTTTGAGCCAAACCTCAGGTATATAGTGAGTTTAATGGCAGCCTGAAATACATAACTAGACCCTGTCTCAAAAAAAAAAAAGAATTCAATCTTTCTTTCATCCTGAATTAGCTATAGCTTTTTTTTAGCCATCTCTAGCAATTTGATGACATTCCCCTGTATTCCTAGCTTGCTGAAAAATGTTTTTAATCATGACTATGTGTTGAATATTTTTGAATGTTTGTACTGCATAAATTGATATGATCACAGAGTCTTTATTAAATGTTTAATATGTATAACATATGTAAGTTTTAGTTGACATAAAATAAAATAAAACTATAATATGTTGGATTACAGGTTTTTTGAATACTAAAACAGCATTGAATTCCCACAGTAAATGCTTCTTGGTTATGATGTATTTTTTAATGTAGCAATTTAATTTACTAATTAGTTTGAGAATTTCTGAATATTTAAGAATGTGTGACTTGTAGTCCTATAATTTTTGGTGCTGTCTATGTCTGGTTTTAGTGTTAGGGTAATACTGGCTTCATAAAATGATTTGAAATTCCCCTCTTCTTTTATTGTCTGGGAGAGACTATATAGAATTCATATTATTTCTTCTTTAAAAGTTTGGTGGAATTTGTCAGCATAACCATCTGGAACTGGAGATTTACTTTTCAGTCATGTAATATGTATTTTTTTTTAATTTAGCTACTGTATTTTTAAGCTCTCGAGTTTCTCTTTTGGTTCTTTTAAAAATAATTTCCAAATCTCTCTTGAGATTCTTTTCCTATTCATTTACTTGTATCTTTTCCCATATGTTCTTGAGCATAATTATAATAATATATAAACTTCTTAAGAGTCTGTTTGTTGCAACATCTGGTTCATCTGAGGTACAATTTCTGTTGAATTTGTGGGGGAGTGATAGGTATTATTTTCTAGTTTCTTCACATTCTTCATAATATTTTACTGGATGAAGTTGGATACAGGATTACAATGGAGACTAAGTTATACTAGTATTTTGTTTGTTTTATCCTTGAGTGTGAACTCTATTCTATATGCAATAGCTCAATCACTTGTACTTTACCATTTGATAAGTTAATCTGGGGTTGATCCCAGCATTAGAAAGTTGAGCACATTTCTGGCTGCCACAGTCCCCCTACTTGCAGCACTGCTGCTATAGGCATTAGTCCTTAAGAGTTTCTCTCTTTTTATCCATGTTTGATCCTGAAACCAGGAAGGAGTTGAGCTGAATGATTTCAGACCAATTTTAAAACACAGAAGAACACTTAAGAGGGCATACATTGTGTGGGGAGGGGGTGTCCTATCTTTACTGCCATTTTTTGCAGCAAAATTGGGGTGGAGGTAAATACTGAATCAAACTACAATTATTTCAAGAAAATTATTGGTGTATATGAGGTTTTCCTGGATCTGATCTGTCCTATCTACTCCTGTCATTGCCATGAGCTCCATGACTTCCTATGAACCCGTAAAAGGGAGGCTTCCCCGTTCCCCCACATACACCATGATCTAACAGTTTACTGTCCTCCCAGAAGCTGCCACAACTATGAGGTACTCTTTCTCCGCAAGCTAGTACTTCAGGACTTGTGTACATATACTCCTCTTTGATAGTCTGATAGGTGATGCGATGGCAAATTGTACGTGTCGATTGGGCCAGAGTCCCCAGATATTTAGTGAAACATTACTCTTGGTGTCTAGGAGGCTTCTTTGGGGTAAGATTAACCTTTAAATTGGTAGATGATGCAGATTGTCCTCTCTAAACATGAAAGAGCCTCATCCAATTGGTTAGAGTAGAACAAAAAGACTGAATTCCAGAAAGCAAGAGGGAACTTCCACCTGGCTGCTTTGAGCTGACACATCAGTTTTTCCTAGCTGTTAGACTTCAAACAAAATGTTGGCTCTTGTTGCATCTCAATTTTGCTGGCCTTTTGACTGGAATTTATGCCCTCAGGTCTTGTGGTGCTCAGGCCTTCAGTCTCAAACTGAAGCCCACCAACGGCCCTGCTGAGTCTCCAGCTTGCCAGCTACAAATCTTGGGACTTGGTCTTCATAATTTTGAGAGCCCATTATCTATATATGTTTCTATATATGTTTCTCTTAACTATTACAGATAAGTCCTTGTCTTATATTACTAGCATTTTGTTTTGTTTGGCAGATGTGTGAAAATCTTAACTGTCTTACCTGAAAGTCCATCTTTCAAACACAGTTATTTTTGTGACCAGTCTAATTAAAAAGAGAATGTATGTGGAGATGAAGGGCTAAGGAAGAAATACACCAACATAAAAAATAAACATAGACAGGGCCGGGGATTTAGCTCAGTGGTTCCGGCGTGTGCCTCATAAGTGCAAGGTCCTGAGTTCAATCCCCAGTACCAAAAATAAAAAATAAATATAGAAACGACAAGTAGGTGATAATGTAAGAAAGTAATGGTTGAATTACCATGCCCAACTGAATCTTAATTAGTGACTCAGGTTGAGAGTTTCAAAATCACATCTATGGTGTTTAACAGAAAGAACTGGAAAATCAAAGCTCTTTCAGATTTAATGATTGTAAGATTATCTTTATATGAGACATTGGGTTTATTAAGGTTGATGAGCAGAAATTTAGGGGAGTTTATTTTAGCCTAGATTAACTAATTCAATAAACTTACTTTGCAAAGCTACGACGTGGCAGCCGCTGTTCCTGACATTTGAGATAGATGCATCACTGAGCAAAGAAGACAAAATTTCTGCCCAATGCAATTTACGGTCTAAAAAGGGAAACTTAAGAATCTAAGAATCAATGGAAAGAAAACTTGGAACTATCAAGAGTGGAAAAAGTGATTCTTGAATGGCTAAGACCTTAATAATTCTGTAGTATATTTTTGAGGCGATTCCTAAATACAAAGAGAGTTAAATCAGATGACTGCTAAGGGCTCCTTTCACTGTGAGATACTCTGAATCTTTGACCAGTTGCCTCCAGGAAATATCATGGATTTTGCTGTTAGCACTCATTGAGACTTAGAAGGGACTAATGCCTTCCTTGGATGTCAAAAGATGAGGTTACTGTTACCACTTTCAACTGTCTTTAACATCAGTACTTTGGCTTCAACCTCTGGTTCTAATCCGTATTGTGCCAGGTAGACACACTGCTTGGCAACCTTCCACATATCCTTTATATCTTAACTAGAAAAAAATCACTTCCCTGTTCCCTGATCCTTAATTCTACATTGGGTGCCCTTGATATTTTATCTTCGTTATCCCTTATGTTTCCTGCATAACACTCACCCAATTTGCAATTTCACTAATTCTATGTGTGACTGTTTGCACAGAGTGTATATATATACTCACTGATTAGGAAGCTCCATGAGAGTAGGAATTGTGTTTCCTTCACAGTATCCTTTATATGCAGGACTTGACTCTGTCCCTGCCACAGGATACGGTGCAGTGACTATTTGGTGGTGAATGATAAGTTAACTGAGTGAGATGCCTTGAGAACAGGAATTGTTCATCTCTAAGGTATCAACAGGGTTGAGTGACTCAGTTAATTACGTGAAGCCACAGTGAAAGAAAGGATAACCCAGGGATTTGGGTTTATTCATAGATTTCTCTCTATTCTGGAATATGTAGAATCTAGAATACCAGTGCTAGGGGGAGCCTTGGAATTTATCTAACTCCTTATTTGACCTGGAAGAAAACTTAAAGCTGCAGAGAAAGCAGGCTATGAATATGAACCCATGGATACACGAGGTACATTTTTAGAGCTATTTTTTAAAAGATATCTTGGAAAATACATACATACACACACACGTACATACACACTTAATACTCTCAAACCATCCAACTTAGGTTTGAAGTTCATCCTAAGCTGTTGATCCCAAGTGTCAAGATGGTAGTGTGTATGTGTGTGTGTGTGTGTGTGTGTGTGTGTGCGCGCGCGTGTGATGAGGAGGTGCTGGGTGGGTGCAGACTGTGACCTTCTCTGGAGGCCCAGCCCTCACATGTCCAGGGTCCCTGGAGCCTTACAAGAAGCCTGCAGGACCTGATGCTCTGAGCTGAAGGCTGACAACCCTCTGACTGCGGTGGTCACCACAGTAACTTTCCGAAACCTCCCAGGACAGGAATGGGGGAGGGGAAACCCAAAATCCCAAATATAATTTAATTTCCAGGGTAAACATTGTCCTGCAAAAATGGCCAAGGCTTTCCTCGAGGCGAGCTCTTCCTTCAGCATTACCACACTGCCCCCTTGAGCATCTGGTGAGAGCCCTGCACACAGCTGGCTTGGGCTGCAGAGAGGGAAGAGCTAGATGTGCGAGCACAACTGCAATAGGATGGATGGATGGACGGATGGATGGATGGAGAAAGATTAGGACTTAGATGCACAAGTGAGAAGAGGCAGAAGTGATTTATTTTGTCAGGCTGCAAGATGCAAATAACCAAAATATCAGTTATCAGGAATGTTCAGTTTATTTTGAATGTCTTAAATGTGTGCTGAAAGTGGTCACAAGAAGGGAAAACCAGGGCAGATTTGAGGCTAAAATTGTACACTGGGCCTAAATATCTCCCCTAAAATCCTGCCCAAGACCCCTGCCTGGGATGGGTGGTAAACTGTTCAGCATGCATTAAGTGCTCAACACAGTCAGGAGCTGTGCTAAATCCACGATACATTTATTTTCTTGTTAAATCTTTTTAACAACCCAGAAAGGTAGAGGCTGTCATTTTCTGGATTTTACAGAGGACAAAGGACAGATTCTGGAGGCTTAAACCACTTTTCTGTAAGGATATGGTTAGTGATTGGCTGAATGGGAATTAGAGCACAGAGCTGTAGAGCTATGCCTAGATGTCCGGGAGAACCCAGATGTTAGTTCTGCCTCTGTCAGCTGACTTGGGCTGATTATGTCCTCTCTGTGGACCTCCCATGATCCTCTGCAAAATGAATATGCTACATTAGATCTTAAGGATTACAGTGCTGCCAAGTCAAAAGCACTGAAAGGAGGCAAAAGGTAGGAAGGTGCTGATAGGTGGTGGAATAGCAGTGGAGGTCAGCTTTGTACAACACACAGTAGTGGAAAACCCAGAGCCTGGAAAAGTCAAATAGAGGCCTCCAAAGCAAAGCCAAGTCCAGGTATGTACCATGTGATCCTATAGATTCAACTTGCTCCCTGACTTGAGTGCAAAGTGGCCTATCACACATAGGGCTGCTGGCTGGTCTACCTTAGGTCAAAGGCCAATTTTCTGTCATTCTACAGTTTGATCATTTTCACTTCCAGAACACTGTCCATGTGGCTTAGAGTTTATAGGAAGACAGTGTGATGCGTCGTTTAAAAACTGTGACATTAAATGACATTAGAAAGCAATTTATTTCATTCCCTACAAATCTATCTATCCCCTGCTGGGCAGTGGAAAAGTCAGTAGGACCTAGAAACTGCTCCTGGTGAACTGCTAAGGTTAGAAAATTGCTTCTTACAGTAATGTTTTGATGTATTGAGCCCCATCCCTGCTGCTAATATTACTTTAATGATTTTTGTGAAATTGCCAAGTTCTTTACATGATTGGTGCTGGACTATTTCAAGCCTCCGATGCTTCAGTTCAGTGCTGCACACAGACATACACCCTGAGCTACTGTAGGTGCTGGGCATCATGGTCCTTTTTTAGAAGCTGAGGCAAGAGATCATTTCAACTGCATCCTCAAAAAAATCCCTAGTCTCTAGCGTAAGGAAATGAAAAGAGAAACTATTAGATGTCACTCAGGTAAGGGTCATGACACAGGTAGGCCTGGGATCCTATGATGCTTGCCCAACTCAGCCTGAAGGAAAAAATTGGGGAAGTTATCAAGAGGAAGTGATGGTTCCAGCTGAGTGGGTGACGGTGGAAACCATGTTCTAGGCAGAGGAACTATCATGAGCAGACACTGCTGCATGGATCAGTGTGATTTATTCAGGGAATTGCATAACTATTCTAGCAGCAAGAAAGACACCTTCGTGAGTGTGGCAGAGGGCATTTGGAGAGGTAGGCTGAGGACAAACCAAAAGGACTTTATAGCTCTGAGTAAGCCTTTTGAATGCTACCCTAAAGGAAGTGGGAAGACACTGACAGATTTTATGCACTGTAATCATCCTTAAATAAAATCAGAAAACATTCTAAATGCCCTGTTGCCCAAAACTTGAGAGCAACAAGATCAAGAACAGAAGAAACAAGATAATAGAAGATTGTATAAAATGTAAAATATTATACATTACCAGTATAAACCTTTAATATAATGAATAATTAGAAATTTTTTAGGCTGTTGACAATTTCTGGGCTTGGTTGTTATAAGATAGACTGAAACATATCATCTTTACTTGACTTTTAACATATTTACAGGACGATGATAATACCTATGAGTCAGATTCTTGGATGTAGAATACATTCTTACAAACCCTAAGTCATTCTATTTTCTTTGTGTCTTCTCAGCTTTGGCAGGATGTGGCCATGCCACACACACGTTCCAGGACTGTTTTATTTATGTGTCTTTTCTCTCTGCAGTTAGCTGGTCTGTAATCAGAGCAATTCTTCTCTGGATTATAGACAGGATGAGCCCTTTTTCACCCACCCTGTCTTTGAAATTCCAGCATCATTCTTCTGGTTTTCCTTTAGAAACGAAAGACATTAAAAGTATCTTTGAAGACTCAGAGATCTATAAAGCAGAGAGCAGCATAAACTGAAAATAAAACCCAAAAACTTACTTATTCTTTCCCTTGAGCTCTTGTGCAGAGAAGGAATTATGAAGCAATCTCACTTGCCTGCCATAAATTGTCCAATTTCTTCACGCCTCCAGGCTGACGCCAACCTGTCATCAAGATCTGGTCTTGATCTTTCCAGTCTGGCTCTTCAATTTTTCAACTCAAGCCTGGCTCGTTGCAGTCTCTTCCTGATTAACTTAGGATCTGGATTTTCTCAGTCAAATTCTGCCCATTCAAATAGTAATCTAAGGATGCACGGTTTCCTGGGTCTTCCAACATCTCAATGAAAATAAGGCCATGGAAAAACCATGTCACTTAAACAGTTTCCATTTGGTCTGAGATTTAAGAGCCAACCCTGGGTAATACAGACTGAACTCATTCAAGTGTCCTTTCATCGTGGACTTTCCTGACCATCTTATTTAAAACTGCAACTTTTCTGTTACTCCCATTCCACTTGCTCCACCCAAATTCTTGTGCATTGTTTTATTAAAATATTTTCCCTTGTTGTTTTCTCTCTGCCCCCCACTGTGAAAATGTGATGTCCACAAAGGTAAAGTCTTTTATCTTTTTGCTGTTGTTGTTACCATTTTTTGAAGTCACTTAAGAATATATAAAAGTGGCTTGTTTATAATATACATGCAATAGTTTTCCAAATATACAGGTGTGTTGGGTTTTACACACCTCTTCCCATGTATACATATTCACACATAAATCACGACAGAGAATTAGTTAGATAGCTAAAGAGAAGTGAACAGACATGTAAGTAAGTAGATAGAGATGCATTTGTGTTTACATAATTGTACAGGAAGAGATACAGCAAGGAGAGCACATTACATCAGCGCCAGCCAGAATGAGAATCACCACGTCCACGTCTCTGATCACAATGGTTTCCCCACAAATAATTAGCATATCCGATCTCACAATTACTTAAGGAATTACAGAAATGTATTTGGAAGTGAGACCCTTCCAGGAGGTAAGACTCTTCAGGACAGGCCCTGTGTTCTTTATTCACACCTTATCCGAGGGATCGTGGCCTCCTGCTTGCTTGGTGTATCAGCCTGAGATCTAGAGCTATCTGTTCTTAGAGCACCTCCAGAACCACAAACCTGGTCATCAGTCTTTCTTGGAGAGGGGAAGAAAAGCACTAGGGTGGAGAGAAGGGCTCCGCTCAGTAGCTGTGTCAAGGGGTGACTTGGGAGAGCTTCAGCGTACCTCAGATGAAGGCTAACTCCATAAAAATTACAATCTGTGTAAAAGTCCTGAGAGATTTTAAATCAAGCATTTTGAGATCCCTCGGTGCTCCCTGTCCCACCCACACCTCCTCACCACAGGGTGACCCTGAGCCTCTCCCCAGGGAAGTCACGGGCAGCAGTGCTCTGCTTCCTTCCCTGCACACCACAGCCTACAATCCAGCCTCCACTCCGGGGCCTATGTGGTACAAATGGCCCAAGTGCTTCCATAAGAAGGGTACTTGGGAGGTTTTAATGCTGAAGGGAGGCTGCTTTTACATGGATCTCCCTCCAGAAATTGCCAGGCACCATGACTGCAAGTTTCTCTTTTTCTCATCTGTTTACCTTTCCCTGTCTTCACTGTCTCCAACTGTTTCTAACACACACACACACACACACACACACACACACACACACACTTAACCATGACAGATTATTTTTCTGTGGGCTTTGTGAGCCCATCCTTCATTTCTGGTGGTTATGGATTCATTTAGAAAAATTACCTACGTGGACTCAGAGCCCTGTTTTTGCAACTGTAAATTGAAATGACACAAGCTTTCTTTTTTCTTTTTCAAGTAAAGGTGCACAAAGGTTTGGTTTATTTATTTTTCCCTCTAGGGAATCTACATATTCATGTTGTGTGCAATGCGCATGTTGCTATGGTAATGATTATGGCTTTACTACATTCAGTAGCAAGAAAATCAGCAGCCAGAAAACTGGTTTTATTTACCACTCGGTCATGCTCCCTCCCTGGCTCTGCAGCCCCTACGCCCTGAAGGCTGCCAGGAGTCATTGCTACAAGTGTAATTTAGCTATGACCTTGGTCTTGGTCTGGGTGTCTGCTTTGACAACTGTGGGTGGTTCAAAATAAAATAAAGTCTATTATGTCACTGCTTCCTTTCTTTACTAAAGGATTGATTAAATTGACGTATGACAATAGAAAAAGACACTGTCTAGAGCGATTTTGTTTCTATCTGTGCTCTCTTGCAGATGCTCTGTATGAATTTATGTTTTATTTTTAAGCCATAAGCCTCAAGATTCCATCTCAGTAGGATAACAGCATTACATCAAATACTTCCCTGTTCCTTCCAGCCTCAACCTTTTGTTTGTGATTGTTGAAACAGCACAGCCTGTTTCAGAAACAGGCAGGCCTAGTTCTTAATCCTGGATAGATAGCATTTCTGAGCTCTATAACCTCTGGCAAGTACATTTCACCAAGCTCCAGTTTTCCTGTCTTAAAAGAAAAACACTACCTGTTTTCCAGATTGTAGTTGTAAATTGTGGAGCACAGTAGGTAAAGTGCTGGGTTCTCCTTAGATGTTCAATATAAAGCATCCCTTGATATATGTTTACGCATTCATTTTTATTCAACAAATACCACCAAAGTTCTATGAGGCTCAGGGCTACAACATTACTTTAAAAATCTAAGGCTGTCTTCCTTCCTGGAAATTAGAATCTAGTGGGGAAAAGAGAAATTCAATGGGAAAGATGCAAACTGCAAGTACAAGTACTAAAATGGATCTAGGACACACTGTAAGGAGATTTGGCCTGGTCAGAGAAGTCAGAAGTCAGCTTCCTAAACTGAGAGGTGAAGTAGGAATGCGAGTTATATAATGAAGAGCATAGGGCAGAGAGGACAGCCAGGACAGAGCCCTGTAGCAAAATTTGCTCTGAGTTGACTGCAGGGAGATGAGGCGAAGAGTGATTACAGGTTGGTTGCTGAAAGGGCATGGAAGCTAAGGTGAGGGATTCCGTCTTGCTCTTGAGAGCAGAGGCAGTTGTTCTTATTATAAGATGCTAAGCAGAAGGGTGGTACGATTGCCTTTGTATGTTGAAACAATAACTCTAGTGTGACATTCAGGTTGGATGGGAGTGGGCAGAAGGAGGATGCTAGATAAGTGGAGAAGCAAAGGCTTCTGGGAAAGAAATAATGGTGGAAGGGGTGACAGATATGGAGAGACATGATAGTTGGGAGAGCTACTTAGGGCTCAAATAGGTAACTTAGGTGAAGGACTCAGAATGGGAGGTGGTGAGGAAAAGGAAGGGAAAAGAAGAAATATGAAGATTTTGGATTTCAAAACTAGATGATAGTGTTAGGCGCCAAGACATGCAATTTAAGTTTCGATTTTTACAGGGAGTGGGAGTATTGAGAAGGACCAAGAGATAGGCTGTAGACATGTTGAGTTTGAAGTGCATCTGAATCTTCCAAGAGGCCTATCTATCTACCAAAGACAAGTACCTTTGTAGGTACCAAAGAAAGTTAGCCCCAGTGACTACACAACATCACACAAACACATTGTTAGTCTTCTGCACCCATTCTTGCCTTGCCCCAATTCATTATACACCACAGCTAGAACTGTGGTTTTCAGTGTAAATCTATTTGGGATGCTATTGTCTAGAATCTTGCTGTCACCACCTACTGCTCAGAGCGATATGTCTAAAGTCTTTAGTGTCACTCACAAGACCCCCCCACTACCGGCTGCCCCTCCTTCCTTGAATCATCTCCCCCCACACACTACATGCCAGCCACATAGTTGTCCTTTCATCTCTCAAACATGAAAACTGATTCCTGCTGCTGCTTCTGCTGGAAAATAAGACCAAAATCAACCCAACCAGCGCACAGCATCCACAGCATTAGATTGGTCCTGCTGTTCCTCCAAGATGAATTTAAAACTGGGACAACACCCCCTAATGCACCCCCAGAGCTCTCCTTATCAGCACCTGTCACATTTGGAAGTGTAGAGTTCTCAGTACAATTTTTGTTTATCATTAGTGAACCCTACTAGAATATGAGTCAATTTATTTATTGACTCAGTCCTAACACTAAGATGACCAACAAAAGCTTTGTGGAGGCTGACAGTGGAATTTTAATTGAGTCTTGAATACATACTAGGAAGAGACAATGGCAGGACAAAGACATGAAGTTGAGACCACATAGATATTCAAAAATATATCTGACAACTCAGCCCTAGACCCAAGAAGAACTCGAGAGAAAAGAATGTTGTGTCTGTGAATAGGAACAGTCTGTTTTGCTAAAGATCACCCAGCAGATTTCTGAGCTCAACACAGAATATGCCTTAAGAAGACACTGGGAGGGCTGGGGATTTAGCTCAGTGGTTCCACCGCCTGGCTTGCAAGCACAAGGTCCTGAGTTTGGTCCCCAGCACCAAAAAAAAAAAAAAAGACACTGGCAGAAGCTGCCTCGAAGAGACAGGCAAGGCAAGAGCAGAGCAGACCCTTCTCACAGACAGGCAGAAGCCCACAGACTCAACTCAACCAAGCTAGTCTTCAGACTGCCCTGATTCTGGTCCAGCAGAAACATTAAGCTAAAAAAAAAAAGCTTAAATAGTAAGGCATGGTGGTCCATGCATATAATCCCAGCTACAATAGGCAGGAGGATCCCAAGTTTGAGGCCAGCCTGGAGAGCTTAGTAAGGATCTGTCATTTTGCGTGTACTTGATTCCTATGAAGTGTGACCAAAATATATGCTGAATGCTTAAAGTTAAAAATTTACTACAGTAAAAGACAAAGCACCATTAATTCCCCTCAAAATCCTCCCCCTGGCTGTGGGGGACATACTTACGCCATTGTTCTTGCCACTTTCGGAAGCAGTTCTGTGAGTTCCTCATGAGTATCTTTTCAGAACAAGATTAGAAGTATGGTGAATGCCACTGCTGAGTGCCATCCGTGGGAAGAGCAGGCTGTTCTCGCGAGCCTTATTCACTAGATCTGGCACCTCGTGACTTCTGGCTCTTCCCTTTCATGATCATGAAAGACAAGCATTTTGACCTGATTCTGGGCATTAAAGCAGCTACAACAGCGTAACAAAAGACACGCGTGAAAAAGGACTTCTAGAAATGCCTCATAAAATGACAAAAATGAGAGGATAAATGTGTTCAAAGTGAGGGAGAGTATTTTGAGAGGTATCAATGACTATGGATCTTTTACTGCGATAATTTTTAAAATTTAAACAATCATGGTATTTTTCAATCACATCTGGTTTTCAGCTTACTTCATCCTAAAACTCCAGGGCAGGAGGACACAAGACCCCGTGCAATCAATCACAATAACATGTTCATGTTTCCTAAATTCTAGTTACTGGTAGCTAGGTGGCCAGTCTTCCAGGCTCCTATTGGGACGAAGAGGAGAAAAGCAGTGTCAAACTAGCAATTCTGCTGGTGAAACATCAGCCTAGCACTTCAGGCAGGCATGCTTTCCCCAGTCAGGAGAGCCCGTGAGAGCCTAGAGCCAACAAGGAGGAGAACAGACCCCTGAGATAAAGGAAGACAAGCTTCCTAGTGACAGTGTCCAAATTCCTACGTAGAACTGTTCCAGAAGTGAGGCCATCCCTGAATTTTATCATGGGAAGCCAATAAGCCCTCTGTATTTGCTTCATTTACATTTCTGTTCCCCAAAACTCCAAGTGTTTGAAAAGAGTGTAACTGATAGTGCAGGGTGTCAAAATTTAAAAATATCAAGACCTGAAAAGGTAGTAAATCACCGGGCCAGAAGTAGACTGGAAAATAGAAATGAAGAAGGGAAGGGTTAAGTGTTAAGCAAAAGGTTAGTGACTGTCATGACTAAGGCTAGAAATAGTGGGAGGGTGCCAGAAAGCTGGCCTTTTGTGGGACTTTTGTGGGACTTGGGGAAGGTGGGGTTTCAACAGGCATGAAAGGGCTAAAGAATACAGTATTGATTTCCTCGGGCTGTCTTAACAAAATTCCACAAACTGGCTGCCTGCAAATAACAGAAATTTACTGTTTCACACTTCCGGAGGCTAGAAGTCCAAAATGGAGGTGTCGGTAGGGCCATGAGACCTCCAGAGTCCCCTCTGAGGTCGTTATGGGAGCACCCTAGCTTCATTAGCCCCAGGAATTCCTTAATCCTTAGCTGAGGTCTGGTAACAAAATTCCAAGTCCTGCCTACAGTTTCACATGGTTGCTTTCTCTGTATCTCTGTGTCCAAGTTTCCCTCTTCCTATAAAGATTCCAGTAATATTTTCTTTAAGATCCACTATAGTCCAGTATGACCTTATTATGATTGTCTCATGATATTGCAGTGATGTTTTGCTCAAATAATGTTACTTCTGGAGGTACCAGAGATTAGGACTTCAACATGCCCTTTGGGAAAACATGACCCAACTCATAACAAATAATGACTTTCTTAAATCCTTAGAATTATTGTCCAGGAAACTTATTCCCCTGCATCCCTCAGCTCTCCTCCCCTTTTCTGAGACCCCTCCGCCCTGCAGTAGAACTCACTCTAGTTTCCTTCCAGACCAGGTTAAACTTTTAGTCCTTCCCTCTCCTCAGAAACTATCCATCCACCACCTCCATCATGAAAAGCGTGCAATTCCCAAAGGCCATGTTCCTGTCAGTCAACACACAGTGGACTGGTCTCAGGTAAACAGCTGTTACTCCTTGGGCTGAAATCCCCTTCTTTCCTAGGAACTTGGAATTGGGACTGGGAGAGACATACAGGCTCCTGTCCCGGCAGCAGGACTCTTCATTTGGTGGTTGTAGGCAGTACCATTTTCCCTCATGTGGACTGAGACACAGAGGAAGCTGTAGGTCAGCAAGAAGAGAGAAAATGCAGATTCTCAGGAGAGAGCAGGTGTAAGAGGTGAGCAGCAGTGCTGTGGACATTCCAGCCGCTGGCTTCTCGCACTTCCTGAGACCTGCTGCCGCCCTGTCTTTGTTCCATGAGACACTCTTCTCCCATTACACTAAATTTTCCAGCTTCTGTGTAATTGCTGGCTTCAGTCACTGCCAGTCATAGATAAGTTATAGATCCATTATTAATAGATTCTTTCAAAATCCACTCTTAAAGGAGCTTCTAACAAGGGTGTACATACTGGTATATGAAGGATGTGAAGGTTAAAGCACGTTTCCTATTTGAGGATAATCTAGAGCTGGATTCTAAAGGGTAGAGGTTTCCAGTCACAGTAGGCTTCTAGAAGCCAGGGTTTGGGAGATGGGAATATTCTAATTGTTTCTAAATAACATTGTGTGAGAAGAGTCTAAAATTGCAAACTTGAGCATGCACCAGAGTCGCCTAGAAGTCTTGTAAAAATACAGAGTTAAGACCACCTCTGAGTTTATGATTTAGTAGGTCTGGAAGCAACATTTACATCTACCAGTATCTCAATGATTTGATGTTGTTGGTCTAGGGAATGCACTATGAGAACTGCCAAGTCTGGCATTACTTAAAGAAACAGTGCTGAGTGATATATCAGAGCATTTAAAACACTTTTTTGCTCAGTGAGGGAGGATCCTGTACTTTTCTTATTTCCACCGGCACTGTGGAATGAATGTTTATTTTAAAAGAGTACTTGGAGAAATTCAGAGGAGGAATGTTATATGGTGAAGTCACAATTTGAGTTTCTTTTCAGATTGCTCCTTTAGAAGTAAAAAAAAAAAAAAAAAATCCCAGCGTACCTGTGATATTCAAAAAAGAATGCTGGCTTGCAAATGTGAAGACTTTAGCTCCAGGCCTCACCCTAACTTCATAAAGCATCTGGATCTCAAGTTTCTTATCCAACAATGAAGGAGTTGAATTATTTTATCTCTCATTTCCTTTTCGTTTTTATGTCCTCAGTTCTATGATTTTGCTCAGTCTGAGTTCCAGAAACTCCAGAGAGTCCTATTTCCTGAGTGCACACTTCTGTAGATCATTTCTCACAGCCCCCACCCCTTACCCTGCTGGCTGTAGTGGGTTGAAGCACGAAACCAGCAGCACCTTGCAGTGTCTTCTGGGGGAGCCTATGACAGTAATGTGGAACCGAGGGAAACCTACCGGGGAGAGGAGAGTCTCCACACTCCTGAACCACTTACATTGAATGGGATGGAGCTCTTTCAGTCATTTAGAGCTCCACAGATCCTCCGCTTGGCTGGTGGTTCTGGTTAGACCTCATGGGCTGCTGTAAACCATGCTTCAGTGTGCTGCACCCAGCAGAACACAAGCTATAATGGTTATCTAGCAAAATCTTTGCTAGCACATCAGGGGAATTAAGGAAATATTACCCTGGGCACAGAACCCTCAGACACAATTTACTAGAAGCATGTCTAAGCCATATTCTTAGGAATTACACACACAGCTCTCAAAGGCCAGCACCACCATGCATCACATGCTTTTAGAAAACACTTTGGGTGAAACCAGAGCCTCTGATTGTGCAGAGCATTCAAGCATTCTTGGCTCAGAAAGAACTGCAAGCAAAGAGGCCACATAGAAGCATGAGTAGCCAAGAGACTTGAGAACTAGGACTGGGTTAAAAGGAGAGAAGAACTCTTTGTTATTGGTGTTTCTCATTATGAGCCTTCCGGGAGTAGAAATTTCTCCTCCTCTTTGTCCCTTCCAATGTTGCAAGGCAGTGACTATTTTTAGAAGATAAGTCTGGAAATTTCAGTGATGGCAGCAGCATATTATTTTGTGGGGTCAACCTCCCAGACAACAAGGAATACAATTGTGCCCCAGTACTACCCTCTAGGATCTCCTGTCCTTGTTCAGGAAAGAACTTAAAACCTCCCATAGAATATGATGGATGGATCTTGGTGTGCCATAAATGCAGGAAAGAAAGGACAACCTCCTAACCTCACTGGGGTGCTGCTGATTCCATGGCAAGACGTCTGATTAAACAGGTTCAAATGTGTATGTTGTAACCCAAGTGGGGTTGCTGGTTTCTGGAAGGAGTGGAGACAGCTGGTGTCTGGCTGTGGTTCATATGGATGGGGAGTGATTCTAGGGAGACAGCTGCGAGCACGTTTTGGGGGCCTCCACACTGGGGTCTGTGCAGTTCTTAGAAATGGAAGATGAGTCAACTATGCCAGAATCTCCTGTAGTTTTGGTTAATAACACAAGATCTCAGGCCTCTTCTCAGACCAAATAATCAAAATGCCAAAGATGTGAGTGGCAGCAGGATCATGAACATCTATCTTACCAATCCCTTAGCTGAATGATCTATATCAAAAAGGCGAAAGATATTCAGAGCTAAATGGATGCCTGTTGAGGCCATCCTCTTAAGTGAAATAAATAGGACACACATGTGTAAATACCAAATAGTTTCTCTAGGGTGAGAAACCGAAAGTGTAAATAAGGATTAAAATGATTAAAATGAATAACGGATAATTTGAAATAGGAAGAAAAGGTTTAAAGGGGTAAGGGTGGCAGGAGGGGAAGGGGAGAGATCAGAGTTACAGGCTGGAATCTGGAAAGAATCCATATATAGATTGTGTTTAAAACTATAGGAAGAGATGTAGACAGAGACTAAACTGGAGCTCATCAGTGGGTTGGGAAGGAAGAGTCACTGAGATCAAAGGAGAGGAGGGTGTGTTTCCAGAAGAAGCACATACAACTATGTACAGTACACAGTACTCGACAGTGTGATAAATGACTGTTACTGTTGTAGGTACTTATCATAACACGCTGTGCTTTTCATCCTTTAGAGCATAATCCTACTTATATAAAAGAGTTTACTGTAAAACAGTGTGCTGCTATGCCAGTGGTACCCTCATGTACCTCGTGTTTAACTGTGTATTTGGATAATATCAAGGGGCCATCACAGATGATTGACATATACCTTTTCAGTTTGCACTTAGAAGTTGGCACTCTGTGTGGTACTTTGAGATACACAAGGAGGAAATTGCCTGATAACATATTTCTCAGATTATATTTCCATCACATGTCACATGACTGTATTGAAATTTAAATTTTAAAATTTGGCCTATGTGGAGCCTACTAGCTAATTAGAATTTTCTTTCCAGACCACTATTTGTTCAATAATAATTTTGAAAATCTTTCTAAAACAAATCACATCCTTTGATGTCTTGTTAATGCTTGAGATTTTTTTTTTAATTATATGGAAACACGTTTAAGTACTTTTTAGTTTTGCTTTGGCTGAGTTCTATTATATTCAAATATTATTATAGTTTTTTTCCCCTTGCATTGCTTTTCTTTGAATAATTTTAATTTTTGTATATATGTGTGTTTAGTGAATGATAATAAAGTTATACATTTTTTTAAAAAAGGAGAGATGCAAAGTGGACATTGGAATTTGCAGCTTTTTAAAGGCTACAGATCTCACCTTCTCTTTTCCCTCTCAGAGACAATAAAGAACAACTTTTCTCAAAGGCACAGGGAGAGTCAACATGAGATCCTGACCCCCCTGTTTGCAGTGAAAGTCAGTAGGCTTAAAACATGTTGGGGAAAATGTTTCTGTGCTGCCAGAAATGTCATAACCTTTAATGGGTTTATGTGTACTGTGAAAACACAAGAGGCAGGAATATCAGTCAAATTCAGCTGTAGATAACAAAACCACTCTTGTCATTTTAATTAGCAAGGGATTTGATCCAGGGAATTGGGAGCTTATAAAATTGTTGGAACACTGGCAAAGCAAGCTCCCTGCTGGGCCTGCGGGAATAATTTTCACAAGCAGAGAAGTGGCTCGCTAAGGGAACTCAGCCACAATCAGGAAGCTGCTGCAGGAATCGTGCCATGCCAATGAGGAGAATGTCTCTGCCTTCTCACCTCACTTCCAAAATCATGCCTTACGCAAGGCATCGTCCTGGTGGCCTAAACCATGTTTGCAAGTTTAGCGCAAGTTTAGTTTGGGGCATATGACCTTTGGGTCATAAACTCAGGGAATGTGAGAACAGACACTGAATGAGGCAACCTAGTTGCATCTACCACAGGCAGGCATGTATAGAGCACTTCTGAAGTTAGTTGAGGCCACAGAGTCGTTCACTTAATGAAGCTTTTTGAGAGACAAGTGCTCTAGAGAACACACTTGGAAATACTGACCCAGTTCTGCTTTCTCTTTGGTGAGGAGGGATGTGAATGCTCAGAGAGGTTAGCTGCTTGGGTGATGCCAGCTGGTTCCTGCCGAAAGGGACCACTTGGAAGATGGCCCTTTGGAACTAAAACCAAAGAAGAGGCTTTTAAGGAAGCTTGAACTGAACTGCTGCATTATGCAACAATACAGCGAGCTAATAAGCTCTCCTGAGCCTCTAATTAAGTACATCGATAATTGTATGCTGGAGCTGGGAGAGTAACTGAGACCCAGAGTATTGCAGGACTGGCAGTAACTGAGCTGCTTCTTCAATTCAACGCAGGGTGATTCCATTCTGTCGTTTTGTCCTTGCTCTTTTGGGGGTTAAGGCAGAGAAGAAGGAAGCCACTTGGTCTCAGCTCTCTCTGCCCATTCTGTAACTGACCGAATGAAGTCTTCTCCTGTTTTGGCTAAAGGAGGAAGGCGCCGTCCCTGCCTACAAAGAGCCCGACTGGAAGAGAAGGCGTTGAGAGCCCACAAGAAGGGTTGCATTTAGGAACACATCCGCCTTTGTAACACCGGTGCCGACCTCAAGTTTTCAGCGACTCTTTTCCAGAGTCTGATTTTTTTCCCCTGCAGGATGACTCTATACATCCTTAAAGCAGCCAGCCTTGAGCAGGCGGGGCATGCCTGGGCGCGTTTAAACCTCTCCCGCAACTCTTCTTTCATCATGGCACCCTCCATTCATCCCTCCCCCTAAAAAAGATTAATTTTCTTGATGTTTCTCTGCTCAGCACTTATGAATACAGTGTTTTGCACTGCTTCATTTAGTCTGATTAATGTCATGTTATTCTAAAGTATAATTGAGCCCCCCCCAAGATAGCTCAGATTATTAAAAACTAAAAGCAATCGTTTCAGTGGTAAAAAAGAAACCCCCTTCCAGGTTTATAGTAAGAATGTTGGTTTTTTCTGTCACAATTTGGAATTTCTTCAACTAATTTTTAAGGTGACAGGTCCATTTTCCTGTAGCAAGCTGAAAATCATAAATGAGTTGATCAAAATTGCAAAAATTGAATTAGAAAAGAACACTAACTAGACAAGAGACTTAGATTCAAATCAATAAAAACTGCATAGCAAGTAACGACTGTCACACTTCAGCCCCAGCAGCAGAAATTTGCACTCTGGTTTTCAACCCCACCAGCCCTCAGTCCTGCACAGCCAGACCTCCGGGAGCTTTGAAAGCACTAGTGAGGCCCAGGTTATAACATAGACCAATTAAATGGGGTTCTCTGGGCATGAGGTCCAGACATAAGGGCATTTAAAGCTTTCCAGGGCTTTCACACATTCAGAGCTGGTTGCTGATCACAAATTATTATCAATAGCAATTTGTATAATATAAACTCTTACCCTTAAGTCAACATGCCACATCTATTTGCTATTACATAAGCACAGTCCATAGGAGATATCCCTCCAATACTTTACAAGTATAAAGAACTTTACAAAATAAAAAGCAATTTCACACCTCATTTAATCTTCCCATTAGCCCCCTGCCTCATGGCCCTGTTTCATAGATGAGAAAGCTGAAGTTAAGGAAAAGCTGAATGCATTATCTGATCCCATACAATCAATCAAGAGGTGGCAAAACAGGATACCAACCATGGATCCTATCCTCAATAGTAACAGTGCCTCATAACTTAGAAAGTTGATTCACAGTCTTGTAGAGGATATATGTGCGGTATGAGTGTATGTGCTTTAAGTTATTACCTGAACTGTATAGATAAAACAGTTAATGTGCAGAGGTGATAAAAGATTTTCCAAAGTCATGCAGTTTGAGGGGCCAAGGATTTAGCTCAGTGGTTCTGGCGCCTGCCTCGAAAGCGCAAGGTCCCGAGTTCGATCTCTGGTACCAAAAAAAAAAAAGAATTATTACAAAGTCATGCAGTTTGGACTTGAACTCCTATAATTCCTTCTAAACCATCTGACTTACTAGGTGGAGTGTATGCATGTAATATCCTTTCCTCCTTGCTGGCCTTTGAAGCTTCTTTGTGTACCTTCTTAAGCAAATTTCAGACCTGTACTTCCACTTAGGTTTTACAAACACAGTACAATCCATTTTGATTTAACATGTCAATCTCTTACTGAATTCAGAACACACATTCGCCTTCTTTCCCTGTGGTGCTATCTTTTCTTGAGGCTCTGGTCCCCAGAAGGGATCATCAGTGTCTTCTTCTTCATCCCTAGGGCAATTCCTCCTCCTTCTCCTGCATGCAGGGGACTGGGAAGGCATGAAGTAAAGAGGCAAAATTTCTTTTATTTGATTGGGTCATCTCTAATTCTGTCTTGGCCATATGGCCATGGTGAAGCAATAGTCCAGCGTAACTTCAGGCGGCTATGCACTTCAGCACCGCCTAACTAACTCTTCCCTCTCCCTCAGCTCCTGCTCTAGTCATGCATCTTTAAGGCTCTTACTACTGGACTCCCTTTCCAACTCTTTGGACTCTTTTGGACACTGTCTTAGATTGGATTATGTCCCCTAGAAAAGATTCATTAAAGTCTTCCTTTCTGGGCTTGTGAGTGTAGCTTTTATCTGGAAATAGGTTCTTTCTAGACAAAATCAAGTTAGGGTAACTGGTGTTCTTACAAGAAGAAGAAAATTTGGAAACAGACACACAAAGAAGAGGATGCCATGTCATGATGGAGACCGAACATGGAGTGATGCTGCCAGAATCCAGAGACACCTGGAGCTATAAGCAAATGAATGAGGCCAGCAAAGATTTCCTGCAGAGGTCTTAGAGAGCATAGGCCTGCTGAACCCTTAATTTCAGACTTCTGACCTCTGAAACTGTGGCAGAATGGATGTCAGTTCTTTTAAGTTGCCAATGTTGTGCTACTTTGTTACAACAGCCCTAAGAAACTAATACAGACAAATGGTTCAAGTCCAGCTACTCTTCCCTTCTCTCACAGCAACTCACACCTCTTCTCTAGTTAGTTGTAGAGGAGATGAACATGCTCATTAGTTTTTCTTTGCCTGGCATCATAGAACACTCCAGAAAGTTTCCAGGCTTCAAAATTTTATAAGTGAAAAGCAGGAACCAAGCACTATATTCATATGCATCCTCAAATTCCTCAGCATAAAAGCCAGCTTCTGAGGACTCCCCTATCATGCTTAGCTCGGCTAGGAGTAATGAAGTAGCACTGCATTTTGGCAAGTATCTAGCCCTGGAATGATATGTCAAGCCCCATTTCTTGGTCCCCTTTCCCATTGCCACCAATTTCTGCTAGCACTTTTCTCAAACCATCACCTTGATTAGCTTGGCCTTGGGTAGAAAAATTCTTAATCTTCATCCAGAGAAGCAGAATAAATTCTTATTAGGAAAATTGGAGGCTCCTTGTAAATTTTTAACTTCTGATCCCAGTGGAGTCTCCTTTATTGAAGAAATCTTCTGATTTTGGAGATTTTAGTAGTTTGATGAATTGTTTCTACCACCTCCTTAGTGAGACCCACTGCAGTATGTCTAGTAAATCTCTTTAAAATATAGATGTGTCAGTTAGCTAATGCTGCATAAGAAGTTGACCCAAAATTCTATAGCTTAAAATAAGAAGTCTTCTTTCATGTATTTTACAGTATTTGGCTGTAGTAAATCCCTTCCCACATTGTTTACATTCATATGGTTTCTCCCCAGTGTGAATTCTTTCATGTCTTTTACAATAACTGTATGTAGTAAATGCTTTTCCACATTGCTTAAAAATAAGAAGTCTTAATAGACACATTGCCATCAGCTGGGCAGTTTTGCTGCTCTGCTCCTTGCTTAATTGAATTTATCTGAGCTCATTCATGTTTCTATGGTTAGTTGGTGAGTGAAGAGAAGCCCAGCTGAGCACTGAGCTAGAATGGCCTCACTCATCCATGTGGTATTGGCTGGGGTGACTTGACCTTGTGTGTTTCATCATTCAGCAGACCAAAACTTGTCATATGGCTGGGCAAAATTCTAAGGGAGTGAGAGAAGCATCCAAACCCTCTAGGGAGCTAGATTCTAAAAAATGACATACTGTACTGTTACTCTTTGCAGAATATTTGCTTAAAGAAATCACAGGGCCTGAGAGTCAAAGTGTAGGGAAATGGACTTAGCCTCTTTAGAAAGAGAAAGTACAAAATCAAATTGTAAAAGGTCTATAGATACAAGGATCAGTGAATAATGTTGGCCAATTTCTGCAGTCTTCCACAAGGGGTCCTTATTATCCATTGTTGGCTAGCAGTTAGGTTAAGTTACATTGAAGAATACAACAAACAAGCCCAAAACATCTCAGTGACTTTTTTCTTGTTCACAGTCCAGTCCAATGAAGGCTGTTGTGTACTGATGAGAAAAGAATCTCTGCTCCAAATGTTTTTCAAGGCCCTAGATTTGATTCTACCTTCTAAGACCACTCAGTTACCTTCTGAGTGCTGTGCACTTACCATGATGTTAAACAAGAGACAAAAAAGATCTTGCAGGAGTTTGGAGGCCAGATCTGGAACGACTTACATCATTTCCATTGGTCTGAACTTGACTAACCTTTCATTTACCATCTAATTGCAAAGGCAGCCGGGAAGCTTTTTTGATGCCAAGGAATAAAACAAAATGAGTTCATCTGCATCATCTTCAGCTCTATGGTTCCAGTCCAAATTTCAGGGCAATAGAGGTCCATTCCATATCCTGTCCATCTCCTTCAGTGTTCTTTCCTCTGTATCCCAAAGGGACTGTTGATGCTGTGCTTAGATCATTTTTTTCTTCTTTCTTGCCTTTTTAGAAATGGATACCCTCCTGAAACATTGAGGTTCTTCAGATGGGAGAGTGGGAGGATATGGGATTTGTGCCTCAGAGTCATTACCTTTTTCTAGCAGTTCTGCTCTGTGTGTGGGTTTGTTTGTCCATCTAACCTCCCAACCTTTTGCACTCAGTGACATCTGTGCTTCCCCTGCACTTTTAAATGCACCACAGAAGGTCATTGGAAGAGGTCCTTGAACTTGGCTCCTTTCTGAGCAGAGGAAGCATATGCCACTCACACGCTCCATGCTCCTTCTTAACAATGTAGCATGTGCTTACCAAGCCACTAAACACTCCCCAGGCTAGGAGATCAGACACGCTGGGTTTGAACTCCTGCTCCAGTGTTACAGTTAACTGTGTGATCACTGGCCAATTACCTAACAATTCTGACCCTCAGTTTCCTCCTCTTTCACATTGGGATGATCCCACCTTGTGGGGTCATATGAGGGCAACCATGACTATAAAGCTCCTGATCCAATGCAGACAAGCTGCTCTATTTTTCAAACATACCATTCTCATTTTCCGTCCTCCCTCCTCCCACCTCTCCAGCTGTCATGTGGGTGCAGTGAGGATGAGGAGGGATGTGCTTGAATTACAGCTCTACTAAGTGATACAGACCATGGAGTGTAGGGAACAGGGAAAAGGGGACGTTACTAGAACCTCTGCAGTAAGTCCTAGTCTCCTCCAAGCCACGGCAGCACAAGGCGAATTAACTTATACAGGAAAGGTAGAAAAATGAGACTTTGAGAAGAAGCTGAGCTTTGGGTCTGATCAGTGCTGCTCTGGGCAGCAAAGATGAAAGCCCTCAGCTTACTGCACCTTTTATTCAGTACATCGGGAGAAACAAATACAACAAACGACTTGCAGAGAGTTCAGTACATCGAGATAAACAAAGTGTAACAATCCAAGAACAATGAGGAACTGAGTAGATGAAGATTTTGTTCCTCCTAGGATGTCTTCTGCTGGTGTAATCTTTTCCTGGAGCATCACACCATCACCAGATCATTGAGGTCTCAGTTGTGACGCCGGGCCAAAATGGAATTATGTCTCAAAATGCCATAGCTGGCCTGTAGGCAGGAGAACTAGGCCTAATCAAATGATTTTTCTCTAAAATTATGTAGCATTGCTCCTGATAATGGAAAGATGGGCTATCACTTGTTCTCTGTGGATGATGAACATGCATTAGAGATAGAAGAGTCATATTTAACTCCGCCAACAAAGTTTTTTTTAAATGATTATTATAAGTAAATAGGCTTAGGATTTAATATGAAGACATACACATCTTTAAAGGCTGGTCCTTTTCACCAGAGTATCATCCTTTGGTGACCCAAGCTCCCACAGATGTCACTTCCATTTCCAAACCTGTGAGCCTGGGCTATAAGGCTGCCACTACCTTTGTGGTAAAAAGATGACTCTGCCCTACCCTGCAAGCCAGGTGTTAAATCATCACTAGATGGCAGTAACATCCAACACTTAATTTTTTATCAATATCAAACCATTTCACCTTTGCTTTCCTTTTGCTATTCAGTTTCAAGAAAATAATCATTCAACGCAGACACACACACAAAGAAAGGCCTTGGGTTTGCCTTGATCACTATTTTGAAGTTGACTTGGGAAACTTGAAGAGTTTAAAAAGGCAGGAAATGGGCAATTTCTCAAGCTACAAAAAACACACTTCCCACTGGGCTCTCAGAGCTCCAATTAAAAGACTTCTACTCTGCCCTGGACGTGGATGAAAAGGTCAAGTACCTAGTACCTTCTGTACTTGAGAAGGAGTCATGAACTTGGATGCATTTTTATTTTTCTCAAACAAGAAAAAAAAAGGACATTAAAAATATAATCTATGCACCTGGTGGAATAAGCTGACTTGCCTTAAACCATTTGGTTTTCTAACCAAGTTTCTGTTTAACTTCATTCTTATTTTCTCTCCCAGATCTCTCCTTCCACTCCCAAGTTCATTTATAAACCCCATGTTGCATTTTTTTAAAGGCATCATTAGATTGGAGATGAAAGAAAAAATGTAGCAATATTGAAAAGAACTGGAAGTCATGAAATCTATGTGAATCAAAGTGTCTGGTCTCAAAATGTCAGAAGAAAGGGTACAATGGGGACTACATTAAGTCCCAGAGAACTTCCAGACTACTCCTGGCTTAAAAACCTTGGCCCTCTCCGAGGAACTGGGCTAACGATGAAGCCCTAGTCTGCCTATGATGGGAACCAAGTGACCTGGAGAACATCTAACAGGCCTAACAAATGTTGACACTAAATGCCTCCCTCCTGTAAAAAGTGGATCCAATTACAGATTATCATTATTTTAGACATGAAACTAGGAAACTTTGCATTGTTGCCAGCACTACTGTCAGGTGGGCTGAAAATGGAGCAAGAATTAGCTGGAGATATGCATACTGACAGAAGACAAGGGATAACTCAGAGGTCAGGTCACGCCCACAGTCCTTGGAACTACACCAGTCTCCAACCTGATTCTGGAAATGGATGTACCAACCAGCTACATGAGGGAGTAGAGTTTAGAATTAGATTGGTGGGCAACAACCAATCTAACAAGTAGGTGGGCCCACACACCAAGGCCAAGATCTTAGTCTGAGAAAGAAGACGCAGTTCTGTAATCAGAACTGGAGCAAAGATCTCCAGAACTGAGACTAGTATACTAGATCAATCAACTGGTTGGATTAAGGAGAGGGCATCAAAATTTCAGTTCTGTTCTGTAGACTGAGTGAATGTAGAGGAAGGTGCTATAAATAAAAAAAGAGCTGCAATCCAAACTTATTATTATTTTCATCTTCACTATAACCAGTGGTAGACCTAAGACCTCATTTGCAGCAATGAGTGTGGGAACCCTTTAGTCATCCAGGGCACTGAGTCTTGGGTCTGGGAAGTGGACTTACCAGAATACCATCCTGGGATGGGGGTCATGCTGCATTATCCATTCCACTAGGAATCAGTCGGCAGGAGCTGAGCCTGCAGCTGGGGAGCATTAATGAAACCAGCTGTGACCAGCTGGGGACTCATGTGAAAACAAGGCTGGTAAAGGCACAGCTTAAAAAAAAAAATGTGTGTGTGTCTTGCCACGTCCACATTAGTTGCCATAAAGAAGCTCCCTTGATAATTATCTGCACCAATAATTATCCACTAAAAAGATTTTTATGTATGACACTCACAGGCAGAAATGGAAAGAAGGAGAAGAGAAGAAGCTAATCTTTTCCTTAAAGTAAAAATCCCAAGTTGTTGATTACTTCTCCCTCGAGCTTCAAATTTTTCTTTTAAATGGCTTCCTCGGTGAACAAGACAGATCTGATGAGAAGACAGAGAAAAGAAAGGAGAATGCTGCAGAGGAGGCTTTGGTTCCATGCTAATACAAGGATTTCATAATCAGTATATCTTAGTCATTTGGGAAAAATATTTTAAAGGATGGATTTAGTTGTTTTCCCTTCATAGAAAATTTAAATTTAGACATAAGACATAATGACAACAGGAAAGACAATGTTTCCCATTTGGAGTGACAGTAGCTGTCAATGCCAAAATTTACCCACAAAGTAGAAAAAAATACTTGTAGTAGTAGGGTAAATTTTATGACAGTGGACTGCAGCTACTTCCAAGATACAAATCTAAATTCTACTCCTCTTTCACCAAGTAAGCAGTTGACCTCTTACAAACTTCAGGAATGTAATATTATAGTCTGCAAATGACAGTTACATTTTATCCACTAGATGGGAAACTCCAGGAGGCCAGGGAATTTTGTCTGTTTTATTTACTGTAGCTCTTCTGATGGACACACCATAGTGAACAGTCAGTAAATACTGTGAATAACTGAATTAGCTCAGCAATTAGGAGAGAAATGGATTTAAAAGCATGGTGTCTTATGTGCAGCCATTTTGATATGACAGAAACGACTCAGCACTTCTTCTCACATCTTTATCATTGCCTTCCTTTTCTTTCCACTTAATCCATCACAGAATGCTCATGTTGGCTGAATATTAGAGATCTCTGATTCTGAGCATCCCATTTGGTCCCCTCCAATTCCAAAGAATCCAATGGAAAGACCAAAAAATGAAGTGAGGGAAGCCACAAAAGTTCCTGGAAATTTTCCAGCATGCACAGAATAAGGTGTTTGTGACACTGATGAATCACTTGTGATCACAAGGAGCAGATAGCAGATGTTGCTTCACTTTGGGACTTAAATTCTGTTACTTGAGTTTATTTTCACCTTTTCTTCTCAACACCTGATTATAATCATGTATGTGGTTAATAATCCCACTCAAATATTTCAACTGATAAAGGATGCCATTGTGCCACTTCCCATAAAGAGGCAATCATGCCTATGGTTCTTTCAGGCTTGGATCATTGTAGGCTGTTCAATCACCTTTGTCCAAGAAGGAAGGACTACAGTCAAGGTATGGTTCTGCCAAACTCAGTCAAACATCCTGAGATATTTTCCAACATTTGGAATTTGACAAGATCCCAAGCACATTTGGCTTTTATCCCCTCTTTCCTTTAATTGCTGAGCCCAAACAGAAAATGTAAGCCATCTGCTTTAGAATCGTTTTCCCAACACTCCTCCAAATTTTCTTTGGTGAGAGCTATTTGACGTCTTTGTCTTCGTGGGCCTAACACCTTCTTTCTCACGTTTGGTTTCTTGGAACTAGGAAGCAGATGGAGCCAACAGTAACAGGACTCAGTTTCAAACACAAGAGACAATCTGTAAGATCAAGTGCTGGCAGTGGAGGGTCAGAAATTGCACTCCCAGAATTATAGCTTAGAGACATCAGAAGGAGAGTTAAGGGAGGATACAGAACAAATATGTCCTGAGAAGGTCAGAGAACACATGTAACTGAGGGTAGATTTCTTTCCATTCAATACCTAGAAGCAATGGAGAACCAACCCCTCATTGTGTTCCACGGTGAGGAAGGCAGGAGCAGATACACCATTGATTTCTACGGGTTGACATTTGGCCACTATTGCGAGCACCCTGCAATAGTGGGAATACAAGAAGACTCACAGGATCCATCTAAGACCATTTTTGAGTATGAAAACTCAAAGTGAGTGAGAAATGGGCCAAAATCCTAACTAGTATCTTACTCGTTTGTGATTTCAGGCAAGCTCCTCACTCTCTCTCCAAACTGTTTTTAAAAATGATCAAACTTTCCTGGTGTATTCATAATGCTAGGTAAAATTACACAGCCTAGCACAATGTCTAGCATTTCAAAACCGTTATTGACAATTATTTGTGTGCCAGGGATTTAGCCCAGTGGTCCTACCGCCTGCCTTATAAGCACAAAGTCCCGAGTTCCATTCCCGGTACCAAAAAAAAAGGTAAATGACAACTATTTGTATTATTGTTGTTATTTTATAACAGGTTATTGAGGTATAACTCATAACAATACAATGCACTCATTTAAAGTAAACAATTCTGTAGTTTTTAATACAGTCACAAAGTTGTGCAGCATCCTCACAACGAATTTTAGGACATAGTAACACCTCCTAAATAAAACTTCATGTCCATTAGCAGTCAGTCTCCTTTTCCAGTCCATTCTAGGTAACCTTCAATCTATTATTTGTCTCTATGAATTTTCCTGTTCTAGGCATTTCATCAAAATACTATAATATAATATATAGTCCTTTGTGACTGATATCTTTTACTCAACATAATGTTCTCAAGGTTCTTCGATGTTGTATCATCTATTAATATTTCATTGTATTTTTGTCAAATAATACTCAATTATATAGATATGCCACATTTTATTCATTCACCAGCCATTGGAAATTTAAGCTGTTTCCATTACTTGACTGTGATGAATTGTGCTGCTTCATGTACAAGTTTGTGTGTAGGCCTATGTTTTCATTTCTCTTGGATATGTACTTAAGAGTGAATTCATATTAACTCTGTGTTTCATCTTTTAAGGAGCCACCAGATGTTTTTAAAAGTGGCTGCACTGTTTCACTTTCCCTTCAGGACTGTGTAAGGACTTCAACTTTTCTGTGTCTTCACCAAAACTTGGTACTGTATTTTTGATCATAGGTATCCCAGGGGGTGTAAAGTGGTATCTTCTTGCAGTTTTAATTTGCATTTCCTTGAGACCTAATGGCATTGAGCAAATTTTATGTGTTTATTGGCTATTTGTATTTCTTCTTTGGACAAATGTCTGTTCAGTTCTCTGCATTTTTAATTAGATTTTTCGCTTCTATTAAATGGTTGTAGCTGTTCTTCATATATTTTAGTACAGGCCCTATTATGGTCTAAATATGTTATCTCAGAATTCATATACTGAAAATTAATCATCAATGTGACAATATTAAGAGTGGGAATGGTGATCTAGGAGGTGATTAAGAAATGAGGGAAGAGCCCACAGGAATGAGTTTAATGACCTTAAGAAAGGTGTGCAAAAGAGCTGATCATCTCCTCTGCCCTTTTGTCCCTTCCATAGTGTGTCATCTTGGAAGCAGAGAGCAGCCCTCTCCAGACACTGAATCTGCTGGCACCTTGTCCTGGGACTTCCCAACCTCCAGAACCATGAGAAATAAATTTGTATTATTTATAAAGTACTTTATCTGTCAAAAACAGACTAAGACAAGCTCCTTATCAGGTAAATGATTTGCAAAAATTGTCCCCTTTCCTGTAGATTGTCCTTTTATTTTCTTTGTGGTATACTTTGAAGTTTAAAAGTTACTAATTTTGATGAAGTCCAACTTACCTGTTTTTTCCCTTTGTTACTCATGCTTTTGGTGTCAAATCTAAGAAACCATTGCCTAATTCAATGCTATGAAGATTTCTCTGTGTTTCCTCTAAGAGTTTTAGCTCTTACATTTAGGTATTTGATCCATTTTGTGTTAATATCTGTCTATGGTGTGAGATGGGGTCCAGGTCCATTCATTTGCATGTGGGCATCTCATTGTCTCAGCACCATTTTTGCGAAAGACGATTTCCTTCCCATTGAATTGTCTTGACACCCTCTACGGAAAAATCAGTTGATTGTAATCAAGGTTCACTTCTGGGCTCTCAGTTCTATTCCATTGATTCATCTCTCTATCCTCCTGCAGGCACAACACTATCTTGATTACTCTGTATTTGTAGTAAGTTTTGAAATACAGAACTGTAAATCTTCTTAATTTGCTCTTCTTTTTCAATATTACTGTTTTATATACAAATCACATCATCTGAAAATAGATAGTTTTACTTATTCCTTTCCAATCTGGATATATTTCATGTCTTTTTCTTGCCTAATTGCCCGCCAGTACAATTTTTGGATGGAAGTGGTAAGGGCAGACAACTTTATTTTGTTCCTGATCTTGGGTAGAAGCATTCATTCTTTCACCATTAAATATGATGTGAGCTGCGGGTTGTTCATGGATACTCTTGATCAATTGAGGAAGTTCCCTTCTATGCCTAGTTTGTTACGTGCTTTCATCATAATGGGTGTTATTGTTATTATACCAAAATGCAGCTGCTTTTTCTCTCTTTTTCCTCTCTTCTTCTCCTGTTTTGATTTCTTTCCAGAGCCCAGAAGGACATCAGAATAACATCAGGAAAGAGGAAGTGACAGGTTGCTATGCATCCATTCCCTGTGGTGCCCTAGGAGCAAGCATCTGCCACCTTCTCCCTCCTGGGCCCCTCTGACCTAGCAGTGTCCCTGCTCCTCTGGCACAAGATGTAGCTCCATGACTTTGATCTCCCTCACTGACTTACTGTCGCCTGGTTCTGAATCCATGGCTTCCTGTCACTCTTCTTTTGGGCTCAGATCCCTTTTCTGCCTCTTTCCAGGTGTCCCGGGCTGCTTTGGCAGCTGTTGGAATGTGGGAAGCCAAAGGCTATTTTTCAGACAGTAGAATTTCCTTTTTACACTTGTACCCAGCTGAATTCCACAAATATTTCATGAATACTTTTTTATGCCAGGCATCATTTCTGTTAGGTGCTGATAATACTCCAAATAACCCTATGAAGTTGTTCTTATTTTGGCCCCATTCTACAGAAATAAAAACAGAGGCTTCATGTGGCTAATTTGTCCAAGTTTGCATACATAATAAGACGCAGAGCCAGAATTTAATTACAGATTTGTCCTTTTACAGCACTCATAGAGTCACAAGTGCTGAGGTAGAACTCAGGACCCCAATTTTCCCATCGGAATCACCAGGAGGACTTGAGAAAGTGATACACCTTGTTTGAAATACAAGGTTCCTATTAATCTCGACCTCACCAACTTTTGCGGCCTTATCTTTCAAAAGCACATGCTCACCCCACAGGACATATTGAACCACTTCATGCTGTCTCTTTTTCTGTCCTTTTTCGTATGGTGTTTGCTCTGCTTCTACCAAACTGTCTCGCTTACACAACTGCAGACTTTAAATACCTGGCTAACTCCCGTTCTTACATCAAGACTCAATCTAGGACTCACTTGCTCTTGGGAGTCTTTCTGACTTACCCTGGGCCACGCTTCTTCATATCCTGTCCATCCTTATATCACAGGCCTCGTCACACTTATGTCTTCCTCCCACTTCCTCACCCCTATAACTTATCGCCAGCAAATCACATGCAACTCCAAAGTAGGCCCATCATTGGTGCTCTCCTGTCACCCCAAGATCCAGCACACTTCCTGGCCTATAGTAGGTTCTTACCCAATGTTCCTTAGATAACTAACTGGCATCTGTGAGATGGGCTCCTGTAGACAGACTGTCTCTCTGGCTGGGAGATTTAAATACCTCTCTGCCCAAATAGAGTAACGGAGAGGTATGTTTTCTTGGCCCCTTCCTTTCTAGGGAATCTGAACTTTACACTGAGGGGTTCGAGCCTGTCTGTCTTTTCAAGTCAACATTTTAGACAATAAAACTAGTTTTGGACATTGAATAACACAGCTCACAGTTACCAGTCATCATGAAGGAACCTCAGAAAAGATGGTAACGCAAAAGAGGAATCCAAGAGCCTTGCTTTAAATGCGCAGCCAAAGCAGGCTGACCTTTGGGGCTCCCGACTTTAGGTACTTCTCCCACCCGGGGATCTGCTGTCAAGATCACCTTTAGATTGAAGCACAGATGTTCATTTCTTTAGCTATTGGACACAATAATAATTTGACTTCTGTTTCAAATGCCAGTTCAGTGAAAATAAGCCAACTGCAAGAAGTGGAACTTTGTAAGCTTTTGATGGTAACACTTAGAGCAAAACTTTAGTTTTCTCCTCTGAGAGAAGGCTGTGAGGTCAGAATCAGGATGGCAATGCCTAATAGCCCCCAAAAGACTCCCGGTATTAATCCTTGCCAATTTCCTTCCAAGCCCTGGCACAAGTTGGGCTGAAGACACACATGTTACTTTCATTTAAGTTTGAATGCTAAACCACTGGGTATTTTTTCTTCTGGGCTTTCTGTTAACTCTGTCTACAAAATGTGGTTTTAAGAAATATTACTCCTGGTCATTTATCTAACAGACCATACTGTGATCGGTGAGCTCCATCCTTCTCGCAGCAGGTTTCACATTCTATTAAAATGGGACCCTTTACCAGGAAATTCACTCGGACAAGGGAGTTCATTTGAGGTTGAAACTGTAAAGTGGCCAATTATCTCTCAGGCATTGGTTGCATATGATCTTTACCCCAAGCTTTGGAAATAAAGACAACATTTAGCAAACATTCTCCTCCAAAGCTAATGTTTTGGAAAGAATAACAGCATGTTGGGAATAAATTACATGGTCTTTAGTGTATTTTAGTGTTATTGCCTGTTAACACGCAGTATGATGTGCCAACTCATGCGAGAACTCCAGCCCTCTGAGGAATCGATTTCTGATTTGTTGAGCTTATGGCATCCGTATTGTGTCACTGAACTGACTGAAGGTCCTGAGGGCCATGTCTGTGGGACCTGACCTACGAAGGCCAGGAGTCACAGGTTGTCCTTCCAATCCTATCTGGACCATTGCACACTCTGGATAATGGCATCTGAGGGCTCCTTTTAAGACTACTCATTTTCCCACTTATGGACTATACTGACCCCAAGAAAGAGTCTCCTAATGTACCTCACAAAAGTAACATTTTTAGACCTACTAGGTACAAGGTCCTCTTCCAGGCACTATAAAAGAATAATAGGATGTTTTAAAATGACTTTGCTTCCATATAGGAAATATCCTGAAAAAGCAAATCCATAGACACAGGAAGTAGATTCATGGTTTCCTAGTGCTGGGAGGATAGGGCTATTGGAGCGTGTTGGCTAAAGAAGGGGGTATTTATTTCGGGGAAAGTGAAAATATTCTAAAATTGATTATGGTAATGAGATTATGGTGCCTTCTCCGATGCATGCCACCAGCCAACAGTAAGGACAATGCAAGCATCGGTTTGGCGAAGCTGCCAAGCTCCTGGTGTGGTACTTGAACTCTTGACCACTCACGCAAAGACAATGATGCTACCAACCGAGTGACACAGACCTATTTCCTGTGTCAGCAACTCAACAGATTCAAAGGTGTGTGAGGCATTTCTTTTCCCTGACTTCGCCCAGCCTGGTGTGGCTGTGGGTGCAGCCAGAGGTGGCTGACCCTGGGCACTGGCCAAAGCTCGGAGAACAGAGCCATTTGTCAGCTTGTTAGTGCATTTCTTTGGCACCCTTAATCTTCCTGACTTGAATTAAAAACTCACTTTAATGAACAGTTTCAACCTTTTCACTGTTGTTCTTTCTCTTTCTCCTTTTATCTAATGGATATTTTATTCTTAATAAGAACTGTAAACACATGACAGAGTAGACAAGTTTGAATTGTTGCGAATTGCAGGCTTTTCCCAACCTCTAGAGTGGATAAGAATATTCTGGAATGGAGATGAAGATGTCAGGGTATCAGTGCAAAGAAGACCGGAAAAAAGCAATAGGCTCGGTAACCTACACATTGTAGTATCTTCTGATAAGGCATATTTTTGGAAAATAATGATACAACATAAAAACTCTGTTCTGTGATTATAGTTACATACAAATGAATGATACACGAGCAAAGCTTAGCAAGGATCATCAAAACAAAAGGCAGTAGGTGAATATTTTCTGTTACACATCTTTTAATGCTGTTATTGATTGCTTAAATAATATCTGTTTTTAATGGAAGAGGAAAGGAAGACAGTGTAATAAATCATGAACTCGCATAAGACAACTCTGCTCGTTTTTAACTTGGTGTGTTAATAACTGGATACAAAATGAATTCTTATTTCTGCCATTCCTTTCCTTTCTCCCTTTCCTTCTTGCCATGTAAAATCCAAGCCCTTCGTCTCTGAGAAGTGAGGAACTGGGTTCAGTTCTGCTCAGCTTCTGACCCGCTGTGGCTGCGCACCCCCTCATGGCTGCAGACAGAGTTTTGCTTCTTTTCCAGAAGAGGAGACACTGAAAACTCTTTCTTTCTATCTAAAGGGTACTGCTCATATCTCCGTGACAGGACTGTGAATCCCCAAAGGCTTGTCAAGGCATCTGAATTTCCTGTGGAGTTTGCTTCCTATAAGATGGCATGAGAAGGACTAAATGACACAAGTGTCTTAATCTAAGCATCTTGACTTCAGACCAGGCTGCTTCTTAACAACCCCATCCTATGCCTGAGAATCGGTCTATAATTTTCTTAAGTCAGCCTCACAAGGCTCAAAGTCGAGAGGTCAAAGGTGAGAATGGTGGCTTTGACTGAATGGGTCCCACTGGCCGTGTTCAAGGGTTGACCTCACACTTTGTCTAGTGTTCCCTCTGAAGGCCTAGCCAGGGGAAGACCCCAATCCAGTCCTCATACACTGTGTGTTTGTATAGCACTATTGTAGCAAGCTGTGGTGACAAAATTAAAAACTGTGCTTAAATCTCAGCATTATTATTGGCTAGCTTGGACAAATAACATTTCCGACATCATTTTCCTTCTTTGTAACATGGGGAGATGCTAGTGTCTACCTCTTGTGGCTGTTGTGAGTGTGAAATACAGTGATACTTGCAAAGTGTTTCTACAGTGCCTAGCCCACAGTGAGAACTCAATAATGACATTTGTAATTTGTAATTATTACCATTATCACTTTTATTATACAACCCCTTCCTTCTTCACTTTATCCACATCAAAGTGAGCTTGAAGTACCTGGATGTAGAGGAAAAGGCAAGGAACTTGGGATCAGACTCTTCCATTCTACTAATTCAATGACCTTTGGAAAGTTACCTTTGGAAAGTTACATCTGAATTTACTACCATGTCTATAAAATAAAGTACACTCACCTCTCAGGACTACTAGGAAGATTCAGTGCAGTAAGATGCAGGAAGCTGCTGGATACATGGTAAATATTCAGTAAATAATGATTGAATCAAGATTTAGGTTTGTATAATTCACCTAGTTTGCCCCTTTTTCGCTTAGGTTTGCAACTAAAGAAGGCATCCCACCCTGCCCTACGCCACTTCCAGCAAAGAGCAGCAGGACCGGGAGCCAAAGCATTAGCAAGCATTTGGCAGATGCCTGACAAGGAGTGTGATCACAAGACCTCCATGCAGAACTCTGACAACTGAATGTGCACATTACGCTTATTCAAGCTAGAATATCACCCAAGTGGCTTTTGGAACCTCAGTGACCACATCCCAGCTGGACTGGGGAAGTGAATCTGTCCAGCCAAGGGTTTTATTATTTTTATTTAAATGTGTGAATCATCAGAAAAGTAACTCTCCCCGGCCAGGTGCTGTCTTCTGATTATATGTCAACATCTACCTCTCTGGCAACCGAGCAAGGCAACAGTGGCAGTGAGAAATTGTTCTGGGCCTGGGGAGATCTCAAAGGTCAATACCTTAGTGGTTTGAACAGGAGGACTTGAGGATATCACTCAGAACTTTAAGACTCAAATTTCCCCATGTGAAAAATAGGATAATAATAGCAAATACTGCATAGGTTGTTGTCAGGATTAAATGATATAATATGTGAAAAGTGCATGAAAGAGAATCATAAATGATGGCTATGTGTTTGCTATAATGATAATAATTAGTGTGCTTAGGTCTTTGGAACTTTCAGAAAGCATCAGGTTTTCACCTCTGCTCTAATACGTTTACATTTGTGGGGAGACTATGGAACAAAGGAAATGATGACATAGACCTGTCTGAAATATATGAGAACTGAGAACAATCCTTATGTCTGAGTGGCTGGAAATAATTCTATGCAGAAGAAAACATTAGAAAAAGGCCTTGCAGGAAACTTAGAAATAGAATGAAGGGGTGGGAGGAAGAAAGGGGAATTTTGTGGATAGTGACTAGCTTGGCAAAAACTATTTAGCCTGTCCTAATATCTTTAATGAACTCTGGCAGTTTGGATATAACTCCACAAAAATAGAAAGAAGATCCAAGGCTTCCAGCCTTTGCTTAAGTGACCTATTGCCACCTATTCTCTACCTCAATGCTTGTTTTCATTCTCCCAACCTTTTTGGCCACAAACATTCGTGACCTAGTTACAGTTACAGTTTTATCTGAGTCTTGCCCTGTTAGCTCAACACATGGCACTAACTTTTCAATTCCAACAATGATGATTTTCCCTCATAGATTCTTGGAGAAACCTCCTCACAGGTTGATATTCTCACAGTCCCTTTCCCAAACATCCACAGGGAGCCCTTACCAGTCTCATGAACAGGAAGTACAGTATTTTAAGGAACAACTCACTGCTGTGACCAAAGCATTTGGGAAAACCAAGGCTCCAGATTATAAGTGGCTGGATACTCACCTACTCCCTGAAGCCTCCCTCACAGCTGTATCAATTCTATCATTGGTTCATCCAGTCTTCCCAGCACTTAATACTAGTCTTTGCTTCTTACTGGAGGTAACTTTGTGTATCCATCCACTATTTATCTCCTGGCTAGGAGATAACTCTCTAGTTAGTGGCAACTATTATTTTTTGCTTTGTTTTGTGAATTTTTCTATGAAGCAAAGATTTGTATTTGCTGTGTGTGGGGAAAATACACAACAAAAACTAACAAAAGCACTCAGAGAGTACTCTGGTATTGAGAAACAATAGGAAGTCAAAAGTTCTGGATTCTAAGGCTTCACAATTTACTAGCTGAGACATGTTGATGTGTCTGAAGTTTCCTAAGCTTCCTTCTCCTTTTGCAGAATAAATGTTATGATACTAATTTTGGCTACTCCAAGGGTTGTCATTTTGCAGAGAAATAACCAACATAAAATCATGTACACAGCACTTTTTTCAAATTAAAGGAAAAAAATAAGAATGAATTCTATCTCAATTCATAGAAGGGTTTTGTTTGTTTATTTATGTGGGATGAGGAGAGAAAATGAGGACAACCATTATTTTCAAGATTATAAGAGAAAAATTCTAAATATTATTTTTATGTTGGAATCTTTTTTCACATTTGGGGACAGAGAAGAAAACCAGTGTGTTATTTCATAGTGTTTTACCAAAAATCTCTTTTCACTCCAGCGTTGGAGAGAACTAGTGATGCAGGTGTCAGGGTTGGCTTGGTTTCTTGCTCACACTGCATTGCTTAGATGCATCTTGGATACTGCTGCCTCACCAGGTACTGAAGGGAAATGTGTTGAAGTGGTGAAGTATTGGATTGGCTCACCCCCATTATTCTTAGCTGACCTCTTGGAAACTATTCATAAAATTTACCAGGAGAGAGAAAGGAAATCTCTTTACTGTCTTGGAAAAAGTAAGAATGTAGAATCATTTTAGGACTGACCTCCAAAGGCTCTTTATTTTTCTCATCTCTTAGACATCTTCCTTAGGATATTTTACTGCCAATTACTAGTGACAGAATTAAGGTCTAGGGAATGTTTCTGAGAGCTTTGGAGAGGGAGAAATATATCAACTATTCTAGCAGGAAGGGCCTTGTACACATTAGACCTAGACCAGAAGGCAGAAGACTTGAGTTCCAAAACTTTTCTAATATTAATGGGCTATGTGACCTGGACAAATCACTTCATATAGTTAAATTTTTGTTACCTACCTCATAAAGTAGAGGGAGGATTAAATTATATATATATAAAATTTAATATATCCTAAGACGTAGAACATAGGAGGCACTTAACAAATTGTAGTCACTATCATGGATATAATCACTATTAAACCATTACTCTCACCAACACTGATTTATCATTACACTCTCATCTGTTTACTAGCATTTTTTGGAGGTTATAAGATAATGTGAAAATGCTTTGTACCAAACCAAACAAAAAATTCTGAAACATTTAAGATTGCTCAGATTTATTTCAAATATTGGAAAGCCTAACATATAATTTTCAAATATAATGAGTTGAATTCAAGATAATTACTATGGATTTCACAGTTGTCTCAAATTTAGTTACCCCAGAGTCTTAACCCTAAGAATGCTGACATCTGATTTAAAATGAACAAGCTCATTTCACTGATTTCTGCAGGCCATATTTGCATGTACAAAGACCAACTATATATTCATTGCCCAGTTCATCAGTAACATCATGTGGAAGCTTTAGCAAGCTCATTGGTTGTATCTCCTACAGTACACTCTGCCAAAAAAGCAGGGTATCAGTCAGAGATGTACTCTTGTTTACAAGGCAAGGTTCATGTAAATCTATAAATAGAGAGAGAAACCACAGGGATTTGGGAATTCTTTTCGTGTCCAAAGGAGAGTGTATGTTAAACCAAAATTATATGTATCAGCCTGATATTTGCCCATCCCGTGAAGCCCCAAGTGAGAAGGAAACAGGGTCTAAGTAACTCCAGAACACTGATGACTGGCTTTTACTGGTAAAAATCTCTGTGTTGTAATAGCTCCATGAACATTTTTGAGATCTTAGACTTAATTAACACAGCTGCTACAAACACAACGATTTCCAAGAGGCTGTCATGGTAAGGTAAAAAAAAAATCACCATAACCCATCAACGTCATTGTTGCTTTCAAGATTAGACTATGGATGACGGCTTATTTTTATAGACTCCGTTATGGCTTTACCTTTCCCATCAAAGGAGAATTCTGGAAATCAGGAAGAGACTGCTACAAACACAGATGCTGTTCCTCTCATAGCAATTCTTCACATATTCTGCCTTATTCAGCTATATAAATTTTATTTTCAAGGTAGGAAAAAGCACACCAAATATATCCTGAGTCATGAACAGAATGACATTCACTCATGAACTGTGTAAAATTCGGGAACATACAGATCAGTGCTCCTCAGGACTCCACTGGGGAATCCAGACTGCTTCCACAAATTTCTTTTTAATGATGAATCTAACCACATGTTACTGTTCCTTCAAATATATGAAATGGGAGGAATTGTTTTATAGAAATACACGAACATTGTAATCAGGATGCCCACACCCTGTCCAATACACAGCATGTTGACACGTTCCTATGCAGTCCTGAGGCTTAGGTAGGAGACCTCCTACCTCAGCCTTCTCTGCCTTGTTGTGTCAAGTTGATGTGGCACATGAAACAACTCAGGTATGAGCACAGTCATCTTCATAGAGAAGAGTGTTGTTTCCCACCTATTGCAGAAGAGAATAATCAAGGAACATCTGCTCTGGGAATAGCAGAGTGAGAGATGTTTAACAAATACATGGTTAAGATCCAATGGATGGGGCCATGGATTTAGCTCAGTGTGCGGCCGCCTGCCTTGGAAGCGCAAGGTCCTGAGTTCGATCCCCGGACACCCCCCCCAAAAAAAGATCCAATGGACGGCCAGGTTCACCAACAGGTTGTGTCTCCAAACAGCAATATTCTCTGGAAAACAGTTAAATGACAATGTAGCTAGAATCCTTCTCCTGTTTCTGTATGGGTCCTGAGCATTCAGATGATAGTTCTCCAGCAGTGGTATAGCGGTAGATGTTTAACAGCCCCAAATCAATCCTGATTTGTACTGTTGGCAATTTCTGTAAAGTGTAAATACTCTCATCACAGATGAATTTAAAATACCGTGTGAAATACTAAAGCTGGATTTGGGAGAAAATGTACAGAAGAGAGCCTTGTGAGGAGTATGAATCTGTAGCTCCAGCACAACTTCCTTATGAGGTCTTTCTCCTGGTTAACTAGCCTGGCATTCTCCTCAGGGGTTCATTCTCAAGCATGGTACCCAGATGTCCAGAAATCTGCAAAAGTTCTTGTTGCTTCTATCTTCAAATTATGAAACTCCAGAAGTTTATTTCAAAGAACTTAATGGCCTTTTAGAAAAGTGTCCAAGCATTTAGCTACTTATTTATCTTTCTTGGAGGGTAAGGGGAATTCATCCACTAGAAGTACATTAATCTGTCTCCTTTCACTCAAAAGAGAATAAAACTGGTTTCATTGTTTAGGATATATCAGTGTCCCCCAAAATGGGACCAAAGAGAGATCTTTAAAAGCATACATTCAGAAAGTACACACAGAAACAAATGCAACTTCAGTTCTCATATACTGTTTCAAAAGCAAAGCTAAACAAAACAAATTTCTGTTCCAAAACATTTAATAGATACAATATGAGGATCTAGTGTTAGCAATGTAAAAAGAACCAAAGATGATGCTAGAAGACACAATTTCTTACTGAATAGATCTATATTCTTACTAAATATGTTCGCTTGATTTTCATCTACTGACAAACGTATGTTAAAGTCTCCCACTGTGATTCTGGATTTGTCCATTTCCTATTATAGTTTGATCAGATTTTGCTTTATGAATTGTGAAATGGTATCATTGGTGCATAAAAATTTATGACTGTGCTGTCCTTCTGGTGAGTTAAACTCTTTAATCACTATGAATTTTTTAAAGTGTTTAATGACTTGGTTTAAAATCTATTTTGTGTGATATTACTATAGCTACACAATCTTTCTTTAGACTTCCATTTTTGACCTTTTTACATTTAAATTATATCTCTTGAAAATAGCACATAGTTTGATTTCTTTTTAGTCTGTAAACTTTTGTCTATTAGTTTGAATATTCAATCCATTTACACTTGTGTTTAAATTAATTTCTATGTTTTTCTCTCCTCTGGCTTCCTTTACATTAATCTAATATTTTTTAAATATTCCATTTTCATTTTTTATTAGCTTGTTAATTCTATAACCTTTTGAGAATCTATTAATGTATAATCCTTGAGATTCAAACATGAATTCCTTATTAAGGTCTAATACAATTTTTTTTTTTTCAAGACTAAAAAGTCTAAATTTCATATTCCCTAATGTTTTTTGTGTTGTTTGTATTTATTTGAATTATACACATATTTTGAACCTGACACGACCTAATTGTTTTTTATTCCATCAACATTAATTTCAATTTAAACACAAATTTGGTCTTTCTGTTGTTCTTTATTTTCTGCAATTTCCTTCTTCCCCCACTATCATTTTGCTTCTACCTGAAAATCTCCTACACTATGGGTCTGCTGGTGAAAAAAATCTCTCATTTTGTGTTTTCTGAAAAAGAAAATTTTATTATTCCAACATTTTTGAAAATGTTTTTTCTGGTTATATAATTCTAGGTGGGCAGATTTTATTCTTTTGATATTTTGAAAATGCCATTCAATTTTCTTTTGGCTCCTGTAATTCTAATGAGAAGATGGTTGTAAGTCTTAGTGTCGTTTCTGTAAAGCTATAGTATTTTGTTTCCTTTGATTATTTTAATATGTTCTTTTCATTTTGCAAGCTAATAATGTGATTAAATGTTTCTTTCTATGGTTTTTTTTCTATTTGGTATTTGTGACATTTCTCAAATGTATAACTTGAAACCCTTCACAGTTTATAAAGTTTTTCATCCATTGCCTCTTAAACATTGATTCTCACATGTTTTTTTCATCATATTCTTATAGGATTGTGGTTCCACATATTTTAGACCTTTTCATTTTGCTCCATCTATCTCTTAGACTCTTTATTCTGTTTCTTTTCTCTCCATGATTTTATCTGTATATCCCCAATTTACAAATTTTTCCACTCATTAATTTTTCCTTCACCTGTGTTTAATCTATGATGGTGTTCATATATTGAGTACTTAATTTGTTTTTATTTCCCTGAAATATATTTAATTGCTTAGTAAATTCTAATTCACAGCAAAAATCTTCAATCTTATCATTAACTATTTTAATCATACAATTTTAAATCATATAAAAAATCATATAAATTCAATATCTGAATCTCTTACCAACCTGGTTCCCTTCTCTACATTTATTCTTATTTTTAATTACTAGAGCTTATAATTTTGCACACCTGATCTTATTGAAAGCCATTTATTTCAGGAAGTAAATATAGCAAGGCTTTCCATTTCTGAGTGATATTCTCTGCAAGACAGAACTGACTTTACTTCTAGAAGGCAGCTAGTAAAGGGAGGTCACAATAAAATTTTGGATTCACATATTTTAGTGCTGATATTTTAAAAAACACAGTATTTCCACTTTGTCTTCATTACTTGTTGATAAACTTCAAGTGTAGCAATAAAAGTCAGGGGCCAAGGATTTAGCTCATTTGTTCTGCCACCTGCCTTGCAAGTGCAAGATCCTGAGTTTGATCGCCGGTACCAAAAAACACTAAGCAATAAGAGTCAGGACTAGAGTGAGGGAAGTGAGCCACAAGCTTTAATAAATGAATGCCTCTTAAAATTCTGAATTATATATATTTATATACATATATATCACCCTATTCTTGGCCTTGATACCAACTAAAACCCCATGATTTACCAGGTGTCTATTCCTGACAGGTTCAAAGTTTTATGTTTTGCTTCACAACCCTCTGAGACTGGCTAAACTCTGTTAGCTTCTCAGCCTCTTTATCTATAAGATTTTTTAAAAGAGGAAATATAAAGCCTTGATGTGAGTGTTACCTCTCTGTACTTCTTACCCTTACACTCCACTTTTTGTAGCCCTCAATACTTTGCACAGATTTTTTTTTTATTTAGCTTTTCTGGTTATTCTCTACAAGATGATTTATCAATATAGTATCAGAATCAGGAGTAGAAATCCCTTTTGGTTTTCTGAGGGCCAATTTTACATTTTTCCCAAATTAGAAATACTTTTTATGGCTATTTTAAAACCTCCTCATGGATTTTCCTGTTCTTTTGTTCATCATTTGAACGATGCTGTTCTTCAGGATTTCTCCTTGAGTGATAGCATTCTGGCATTGCATGAACTGATGTTGCCTGTATTTATAAGAACCCCATGTTCATATCGCTACTACAAAATATCCCTCTGGACTTCAAACACATACCCAAACACTGTATGAGACACCCCCTTTAGGTGTCCCCTGTGGCCCTAGAACCTAGAATGCCTAATATTGAAATTATAATCTTTTACTATTTTCACCACTATAAATTTACTTTCTTTTTTCCCTGTCTTAATTTATTATTCTCAAAGATCCTGTTCTGAGCTATAAACTTCCAAAAATCATTCTTCATTCTTCTTTCTTAAAGCTACATGGTTCATAACTCTCTCTCTCTCTCTCTCTCTCTCTCTCTCTCTCTCTATATATATATATATATATATATATAGTGATTCCTCAGTTGTCGAATGGCTCCAAGATGACCTCTCCACTACTCAAGCAGCAAAGTTTGAAAGAAATCTGCTCAGGGTTTGTAACTTTGCTTCTCGAATCAAAAATCTGACTGGAAAAAGACTGCAGGGGCTGAGAGTGAGCTGCTTCTCCTGGACACAAGGGGGACTCTTCAGTCTAAGCACCTCTCTCGTCTTGAGAACATGCAGTGTTCGTGTTTGTGCATTAAAACATTTGTCATTGTGCTTTCTTTGTGTAAAATGTCATAACCATGGCTCCAAAGAAAGTTAGTGATACCAGCAGTAAAGCTAAGAGGAAAACTGTGAGAATCACGATAGAGTTCCAGAAAGAAATCATTGTTAATTTTGCTAAAGTCCCTGAAAATGAATTTATAAGTGTAATGATGTTGGGGCCTCAGAACCAATTATTTGGTTTTCCACTATTTCTTATGGGAAAAATATGCCCAGTTCTCAAACTTTTCGATGTTTGAACATGAATTTGAAATGAATTGGGTTCTACAATGGAAGTATCATTGTGTATAAATCTACTCCCATCATCCCCCATCCATACATTGAGGTTGCCCTACCTTAAGATGAATTATATGTCACACCGACTTTCCCAGCCTAGTGTTAAGGCAAGCACAGAAAATGCTTAGTTTATACCTGCTGCCACTTTCCCTTCTGACACACATGACAGGCCTGAGTTTTTTATTATTTGAGATGCCAATGAATCCAGGCACAGTGTCAAAATCCATCTCAAAACAGCACTCCATAGAGACATGACTAGACTTGGCAAACAAATGTAAACCCTCTTTTCATCTCCTTTCTATATTTCTCTATTAAATGATACATAGACAGTAAAGATCATGTCACCAAAGGGCAACCTGACCGTGTCACTCCCAAATTAAAAAATCTGTAAGATGCTCCTTTTGCTTACAAAATAAAGTAACAGCTCTGAGATTGAGTGTATTAAACCTTTTACACTCCAGTTCTAATGGAGATTTTCTCATTTCCCATTTGGGACACAAATGTGCTAATCTCTCACAGCAACCCATTTATCACATCCCTGAAATCTAAGGCCTTTTGTTCATGCTGTTACTTCTTCACAAAACTCCCATCTCTATTCACTATCTACCTGTTTAACTCCTACTTTCTCTTAGCCTTTCGCAAACTTCTCGCAGAATTAGTTGATCTATTCTCTTGGTGGCCAAAACACTTTTTGAAACTTTAATAGAGCATATAGTACTTTAACATGTTTTTACATGTTCACACATATGACTCTTTGCTCTGATTCCATGCAAACTCTCTACCAGGTGCTCAATTAATATAGTATTTGCTAACAGAACAAGGAAAGGCGGCAAACTTCTCTTTGCAAAGAGTGGCGGGAATAGTTGCTTATTTCCCTTCCAACACTAATTCAACAAATGGATCTTTTGAATATATACTATGTTAAGAATGGAGCAACATCCATTGTGAAACTCTGCAATTTCTTTTAAAGGATTGCACTGCATCGAAAGCAATAAGAACCAAGTAAGAACCTCTTTAAGTAGATTTTACACAAACATTTCAATCTGTCATGCTCCCTTCCATGGGTGAAGGAACTGTAAATGAAGTATTTGGCTCTTGGGGAGTTATGGCACAATTCTTGGCTCACCTTGATAAATATTGATCTTGTATAAATTACTCAGGAGAGGCAGACGATGGTTCTCTGGGCAACACACACAACCCCCACCTCCCTTTATGCGAAGACATAAATCATGTATGAATAGAGTCCCACATGCTCTATGAATAAGTCCCTTGGATTCCAAGATGACTGATACTCAAGTATTTTTCTCATATGAGTGCAGACCTAAACTTAAGCAAGCAGTCTGACTGCATGAAGTTACAATGCCCTTTTGTCCCAGTAAGGTGAGAGATGCATAATAGCCTTTCAAGGGTAAGCATTGCATGTTTCAAAATAAACACTATTAAATGCCACTGCACGTTTGTGCCTTTACTAAAGCTGATGGCAGGGGAAAGCTTTTTAGATACATCTTGCATCGTGTTCATTCCGTTTTAGTTTCAGTTGCTGATGGAAAGAGGAGGGTTGGTGGTGGTGGTGGTGTGTGTGTGTGTATGTGTGTGATTGTGGAGAATTACTTTTCTTTGACTAAGTTGAATTGAGCCTTTGGTTTCATCTGCAAAGTTGCGAATAGCACAATGAGAGGTCTGTGTGTGGTGTGGCGTCATTAAAATAAAGCACCCAAGGGCAGCAAACACTGGTTTTCTGGGATTCTTGTGGTAAGATTAATAAGGAGAGTGTTTAATCACTGGGGACTCCATCACTGAGGGGACAAGAGAGACGACAAATAGACAAACTGACAAATAGCTTGTAGACTCTTGGCAGGAGCTGCTGTTTGTCACTGGAGCTCACACAAAGGGTCAAAATGCTGAAACTTGTTGGGAAAAATAAAGGAATGTGACTTAGGCTTTTTAGGTACTTTAATTTATGTGACTTTCTCTGACTTGAATATTTTGTCCTCTAACTCCAACTTTTTCACATTCTGTGAATTTCTCTCAGTTTCTTTTACAATTTAAATTGCATATAACTCATGACATAAAGCATCCTATTTTTAGGAATTGATGGACAGAAAAATTTTTAATGAGGACTCAGAGACAGGAAGGATTATCACAGAATTATCTACAATGAAGTGAATGGAAAATCACCTAAAGGCACATAATAGGAGGCTGGCTAAAAAATTATGAATAATTCCTACAAAAGAAAAAATACAGCCATTAAAAACAAGGAGGCAGATATAAACATGTTAGGTGGAAGGTCTTCCTAATCATACTGACCTCAAAAAAAGGAGGGGGGGGGGGAGTTGCAGAACAAATAAAATGAAACCACCATATTGTATATATACACAGACAGTTTATGATGGTAATGCCTTAAGAAAGTAATTAGAGTAGATAAGGGGTAAGATGTCACTTTTTACATTAAATATGGTTGTATTGGTTTAATTAATACAACAAAGATTTTGGCTTGGTTTGGTTTGGTTTTGATAATTGAACAAAAATGTAAAGCATAGCTGTTTTTGAGATTCAAGCTCTAATATCTAACAGCTAACTTTTATTTTTGCAAGCAGTAGACTTTTGTACCAATGTTGCACACTTGCTGTATATTATTGCAATATTATGGAGGGAACACTTAATTTGTTCTGAGAAGGTTGTAGTTCAAATCCAGTTCTGCCACTTTCTAGTTGCAAAATAACCTTGGGAAATGATATAATTCCTCAGGCTACATTTTACTTTTGCCAAAATGGGAGAAATAATGCTGTCTCTATAAGAATCTTGGAAGCGGTAAAATGAGAAGCAGCAATATACTGTTTATTTGTGTCATTAGCTTATGCACCCTATAACTTTTTTTTTAAATTTTAAACTAAACACTTGACCAATATAAATTTTTGAAAAGGTAGCATCTTCATCCTATAGTCTTGGGCATAACATATACACCAATTTAAAAAGTAAAATTCCTCCCACAATAGTAACTACAGGTGTTAATACAACAAGCTATGAAATTATTTTAATGTATTTTAAAGAAAGAAAAATCCTAGCAACAGAACATGAATTTTAAATTGGCATTTTCTACAACTGTACATATTCCAAAGTAATTGACTAATACTTTCTTACAGATTTCAAACAACTGTCGGCATTTTGCACCCTATAACATTTTAATTTAAGGATTGTGGGAAGTACTGCCTATATTACTTCATTCAGTATTCATAAGGTTTAGAATATAAATGTCTTCAAAGAAAGTCAGACTCAGGAGATGCTGGAGGGTAAAAGGGTCTGACAGTCAGCGAGCCAATATTATCTTAATAGTTATCCAGAGACTTAGTACACTCCAGGACACATGAATCTACTCGACCTCCTCCAGAAAGTTATAACACAGGACAGAAGGGATGTGCTAAGCTGCATAATCTGAGGGACAAAGGGGTAGGGGTTATGAAGGGGATGAGGACTGGCAATATGCTGAGGAACTGGAAACACTAACAAAGCCATATCCTTAATGCAAACCACTGACCAATTAAGAGCAAAGAAACTGAGTGAAGAATTTACATGCATCCACATCCCAGTTGCTTAAAAATGAATAATCCCCTGGCACATACAGGAAGCTCTAGAATTAAGAAAAATACTTAAATTTTAAAAGATAGAGAGCAGGGTGTGGTGACACATGCCTACAATCCCAGTACTTGGGAGGCTAAGGCAGGAGGATCACCACGAGTTCAAGGCCAGCCTAGGCTACATAGTGAGTGCAAGGCCAGTCTGAACTACATAGTGAGACCCTGTCTCAAAAAACAACAACAAAAAGATATTTGTAAGTGAATAACATCATACAAAGGTGAAAAGTCACAAAATTTCAGTGCTGAATTGTTTTTGAAGTCACTGGACAATCTTTCATTAGATGAAGGAGGAAACCGAACCCAGGATGATGAACTCTAGTCATTCATCCATTCATTCATCCATGAATTACTTCTGATAAGTGCCAAACAGTTGTTCCCAATCCTGCATATTAGGTTTAAAAAGATGGAAGAGTTCATTCCTCTAGCTGTACAGAGGTAAGAAGTGTAAAGTATTTTGAGATATGACATGCTACTCTGCGAACATCATGAGCAAAAGCTGAAGGAAGGAATTTAGGAAGCCTTATCTGGAAGACATAGCATTGAAGTTGTTCTCAGAGGATATCTGGGAATTTTACAGAAATTAGAAAGGGTAAATAACATTGCAGAAAGTGCAACCAGGAAACAATGACAATACCATAAACATACAAAATAAGGCAGAACATTTACAACTTAGCAGCAATTACAGATCCACCTGGTCAAGATGACATTAATTCCATACCTGAACAAAAGGAATCTTAAAAGTGATGGACAGGGCTGGGGATTTAGCTCAGTGGTTCCATCACCCACCTCGTAAGTACAAGGTCCCAAGTTCAATCCCCGGTACCAAAAAAAAAAAAAGAAAAAAAAAGTGATGGACAGATTCTTATCTTCTGGTATGTATTTACTAAACAAAATCATGCAGTAACATATTATGGATCTAAGTTTTTAACAATCTCATTTTTCAAAGAGCAAAAGAATAGAATAGCATAAATAAATACAATCTACTTAATTCAGCTTTTTAAGGAAAGAAATAATAGCTGTGTACAAGATAGACAGGTGGGTAAAAGGATGGACGTGAGAAAGGCATTTTTAATATGCTAAGTGATTTTATACATGATTTTACTTACTGTTTACAACAACCTGGGTGTAAACATGGTTACCCTGTTTCAGGAATGAGAACCAGAAAGGCTCAAACACACTAAGTGACTTGTCTGAGTCACAAAGCCAGTAGCTGATAGCTGAGAGTTTGGATCCTGGATTCAGTGTTTTCTCTACGTGACAATTTTTCCCAGGAACCCTGGGAGAAAGAGGTTGTGGCGTCCTGAAAAAATATATTTATAAAGAAAAAGGAAGTAAACCAATCCAAGGAGTTGAAAAGAGAGATATGGGTATAGGTACAATTCCATGGATCAAAATTAAAGTAAATATAGCTTAAGAAGAACAGGCAAAGTTTTCCTCAATGTTTTATTATGATAATTTTTGAATATATAGCACACAAAGTTAAAAGAATTGTACAACACACACCCATATTCCACAAGCCCTAGATTCTACAATGAATGCATTGCTATGTTTGCATTATCAAGGTTGGTTGTTTTAAAAAATATATAATTCTGACCCCTTGCTCTCTACCTGTTATTGGAGCTCTCTGTCAACTCAAGACTCTGTCCACCTTCTTGGCCTCACCTGAACACCCCAAATTCTCTGGAAACTAACAGAACACCCCGAACTCTCTGGAACCATGTTAAATAGGTAGCACCAGGCTGGAGATTTAGCTCAGTGGTTTTGCTGCCTGCTGCACAAGTGCAAGGACCCAAGTTCAACCCCTGGTACAAAAAAAAAAAAAAGAAATAAGTAACACCGCTCCCAGCACAGAGGAGAAGGCTTCTGGGCCACTGTAGCACACCCCCTGCTCCCCACTGAAATGAGAAGACACATAAACTAGTCTCAAAACTGGACTTCCAGATCACCTACAGCAATCCCAAAGGGTAATGAGATGGTTACCCTCAACCACCTGGACTCCCTGAACTGGCAACAAAAGAGGATCTGGAAAAAATGAAATCAGAAATAATAGCTGAGATAACAGCAGAGATTGTCCTCATGGTGCAAGACATGATTAATAAATCTAGAGAGGAGCTGAGGAACATGACGGAATCCCAACATAGGAAACAAATGGAATCAATAAAACAGATGCAAATAGATTTCCAGGAGATTAAAAACTCCATTGGAAGTCTACACAGTAGAATGAGCCAGTGTGAAGACAGAATTTCAGATATAGAGGATAAGATTGCAATTAGTGACCTGGAAAAGAAAAATTGCTTTAAAATTGTAGGGGACCATAATGCAAAGAAGAATAATATAAGACTGATTGGAGTCAATGAAGAAACAGGAGAGAGTCCAGATGACATTAAAAAAACTGTTCACAGAAGTAATGGCAGAAAACTTCCCAAGCAGGGGGAAAGAACTTGACATATAAATAAGGGAGGCATATAGGACTCCAACAGGCCTTGATCAAAAAAAGATCTACACATAGGCATATAATTGTTAAGATTCCAGAAATTCAACAGAAGAACAAGGTTCTACAAGCAGTTAGAGAAAAGAAACAAATCACATACAAAGGAAAGCCCATCAGAATCACAGCAGACTTCTCAACGCAAACCCTCAAGGCAAGAAGACCTTGGAGTGATGTATTCCAAGCTCTAAAGGAAAACAGCCTCCAACCAAGATTGATGTACCCTGCAAAACTATCTTTCAAAATGGATGGAGAAATAAGATACTTTCATGACAAAGAGCTCCTTAGGAACTTCATGAATACCAAATCAGCACTCCAAAAAATTTTAGAAAATGTCCTAGGAAAAGACAAGGATCACAACCCCAGGAAGCACAGCAGAATGAATCCATCAGGTGCAACAAGAAATTAAATGTAAAGGGGGAGAATTCAACAAAAAGAAAAAGTCAGGACAATGATAAGTCAATATGTATTAGTTATAACCATCAATGTTAATGATCTCAATTCACCAACCAAAAGAAACAGACTCACAGAATGGGTCAAGAAGCAAGATCCAACAATATACTGCATACAAGAAACACACTTAATTCAAAAAGAAACTCATAGACTGAAAGTTAAAGGGTGGAAAACAATACTCCATGTGACAGGAACCCGAAGAAAGGCAGGAGTAGGTATCCTCTTTGCAGATCAAGTGGATTTCAAACCAACACTGATTAAGAGAGACAAAGAAGAATACTACATCCTTGTAAAGGGAGCAATCCAAGAGGAAGAGATGACAATCATAAATACATATGCACCAAACGCTAATGTGCCCAACTATATAAAAAATATATAATTCTGATTGTACAATCACTGCTCATTATAAGCCTATAAATTATTATAAAAATATAAATACTAGAGGATAAATCCATACAGTCAACAATGATGCTTATTTATCTCTATAAAACCAATGCTAGGCTTGGTTACTAACACATAGTTGGCCTTGAAAAATCTTTGTTAAATAAGTGGATAATATAATCTGAGTGTGTAAAACAGGTTCAGCTGAAGAATATAATGTAATATATTCTCTGGTAAATGAACACTAGATGAGAAAGTGTTCTATAGGTAGAAGAACTCGCAACTCGCAGGGAACAGAAGGTTGTCAGGTTGGCAAAGACCACAATAAACTGAGGCTAGTCTTTTCCACACCTAGACAAAAGGTATAAAACTGAGTGAATGGGCTGGGGATTTAGCTCAGTAGTTCTGGTGCCTGCCTTGCAAGCGCAAGGTTCTGAGTTCGATCCCTGGTACCAAAAAACAAAAAAAACTGGAAAACTGGGTGGAAGTGCTGGGGATTTAGCTCAGTGGTTCTGCCACCTGCCTCGCAAGCACAAGGTCCTGAGTTCAATCCCCCATACCAAAAAAAAACAAAACTGGGTGGAGAGGTTAACACTAACATAACAAAACTCACTAAGGTTTGGGGTAAAGTTCTTCTTTTTTTTTTTTTTGTGGTACCCCAGTACCACAAAAAAAAATCAAACCCAGGATCTTGTGCTTGCCAGGCAAGCACAGTGGCACTGAGCTACATCCCGGACCTGAAAGTCCTTCATTTTTGTTAATGATCAGTTATACAAGTAGAGAAGGCAAGAGCTGTTGCTTAACAGAGATGATACATTTAAAATTTAGAAAAGTAGTGGAAAAGAAATTGGTTATTTTTAGAAAGATAAGCAAGTCTTAACATTAACAGAAAAAAATAGACGCAAGAAGTGCTAATCCTGTTGTACTGTGAGTATTCCTGGCCATGTTAGGTGCCAGACCAGGTAACAGACTTTGTGTCTAGAGAAATGAGGGGAGAGTTTCAAGAGGCCAGAAAATTATACTAGCACAATCATTATCAGAACTGCAGATGTTTGTGCCGAGGCGGAAGAGTGTGAAAATTATCTTCCAGGTATGTGAAGGGCTAACAGAAAAGGAAATAGAATTGTTTCCAGGTGGTGGATAAGCTGACCTAGTTGTATACCTAGATATATGTGTAAGATATAAATATATATTCATATTTACATGTTTTAAAAATATGAAGTATGACTATAAATACATGCATACACACATGCACAAGAATAAAAACATAAGGACTAGAACATACGAGTTGTTACCCTTTGAGTCCAGAAACAAACAGGAACGGAGAGGGCATGGTGGTGCAAATCTATAATCCCAGCACACTGGAAGGCTGAACCAGAGGACCACAAGTTTGAGGGCAACTTACAACTTAGTGAGACCCTGTCCCAAAATGAAAAAGAAGGGCTGGGAATGTACCTCAGCGTGAAATGCCCAGGTTTCAATCTCCAGTACTGGAAAAACAAAACAAAACCATAAAATTGTGGAGGAAGCTGTAGGTTGGGATGCTTGTGGACCAGCCTAGCTGTAAAGGACAGGAGCAGCACAGATGATCGGTGCTGAGGGATAGTCTGCTGCTGGTACCTCAGAGGCAGGGCAGAGCCAAGCTGACCGACCCCTTCTACCACTTCTGCTGCGCATGCGTGCATGGGCTACTGCACACGCACCTGGCAGGAGAGGAGACTCTGGCTTGAGATCCAGGGATGTGGGCCTGAGGCAGAGAGCTAGGGCAATGTTCAGGTGCTGGTGAAGCAGGAGGCCACCCAGGAGAAAACCCAGGAGGCCCACCTGCCCTGGAACCCAGGTGGGGAGTGAAACCCAGACACCTGCTCTGGAACAGAAAGTTAAACCTGCAGTCTTAACTTCCAAAGCTGGGACAAAAGAAAGAAACACTGAAGAGCTGAGAAAAGTTTATAACATAGAAAAGAGACAATCAATTCAACACACGGTAATTAAATGCTAAGAAATAGTTAATAGAGCAACGATGAAAGGTCTTAAATGAAGAAATGGACATATTCTTCTACATTATTTCTGAGAAAAAAGCTAAAGCTAGTAGAAGGAAGAAGACGGATTTTAGCAGAGCGTAAAGCAAAAACTTTCCAAATAATTATATTTATTCAACAATAGACATCAATAGCTCTGCCCTTGACTCTAACCTATACAGTATTTTAATCAAAGGCTCAGTTAAAGGTGTAGAAAGGTGCATCATCCAATCAGAACGGCATAACAACAACTTAAACACGTACACACAGAGGCACAAAACAAAATCAGCTGAGACGATGAACTAAAATTAATTAGCCCAGATACCAGAGAACTGGAGCCAAATAACCTGTAAACACTGGACCTGGTGTATAGTCACCCGACACTAATTTGTCAGTCAATCCTTGAGGTAAACACATGTCCATCTTGCTCACCAGTACAAGGACAGGTATGTTGTTCATTGAGTTTTCATTCTGGTAGGAGAGGGAAATATATGATATAAATGTGAGTAGCAATAATTTCTATGAGGAAAAATAAAGTTGGGAAGGGGGAAGAAAGCAATGTGTGATCAATCTTTCTTGTTTTGTTTGTCTGGAGGTGAGAAACTCCTTTAGGGAGGGAGGTATTTGAGCAGAGATCTAAATGAAGTGGAGCATCATGTTAGTGATCAATTGCTACCTAACAAATTATCTCAGGATTTCTTAATTTAAAAAATTATATTTGTTTGTTTGTTTATTACAGTACTGGGGATTGAACCTTAGGCCTTTGCACTGAGCTACATCTCCAACCTTTTAAAATATTTTTTATTTTGACACAGTATCTCTCTAAATTGCCAACTTACCCAGGCTGGGCTCAAATTTGCAATCCTGCCTCAGCCTCCTAGAGTGCTGGGATTACAGATATGCATCAGCACTACCATTTATTAACAACATTTATTATCTCACAGTTTCACTGTGTCTGGAGCCTGCCCATGGCTTAGCTGGGTCCTCTGGCTCAGGAGTTCTCACAAGGCAGCCATTGTCCACAAAGGCTGTGGTCATTGCATGCTCTGCGAGAAGGCTCTGCTGCCAATCTCACTCAGAAGGTGGCTGCAGGGTTCACTTACTCCCAGGCCAGTACCTTGTCATGCTGTCCTCTCCACAGAGTGGCCCACAAATGGCATCTTGCTTCATGAGAACAAGTAAGAAAAGCCAGAGATTAATGAGCAAACCTGGGAGTCACGGTCTCACAGGTTGATCTTAGATGTGCACATCAGTTTTGCCCTGTTCTATTCTTTTTTTTTTCTGAGGCATTTATAACATTTATTGGCAAGTAGGAGACAAGCCTGAAAGAGGAGGTAGAGAAATTACTAAAAATAGGAGAAAAATCAGGTAAACACTATGTCCTAAGAAGGATGCAATATAAATATTGTTGAATGCTCGCTGGAAACCAGGTCAGCTAAAGACTAAATTATGTTCATTTAATTTAGTAACATAAAGTCACTGTGATACTTCTGAGTTCTGAATTCAGTTGACCCCTCTCCAAGATGGCTACCAGCCAATCACCCAACGCCTGGGTGAGGTCTGAAACCGGAAAACTCACCAGCTGCTGCAGTCCACTGTGTCCACTGCTCTGTTCCACTGGTGCGTTTCTCCATGGAGGCCTCTGGGGTCGCTAGTAGTCACCATGCATTTGCAGGTTCAACCAGACCTTCCCATGCCATGAGTCCAGGTTCTGGGAGAGAGTGCTGCTTGTTATATCCCTCCTCTTCGTGGAAGTCTCTCTCTTTGCTCTACCCATGAACTTCAATTCTTGCTTCAGATCCTTCCTGGACCCCAGGGACTCACTTCCCTCCTTCTCCTCACACCATTATATTTTACTGTCAGGACACCAATCTCAGAAAGGCTCTTTCTCAAAGTATGGGGTAAGGGCCTTAGAGTTTTTATGGCTAATTTCTTTCTTTTTTTCTTTTGGTGCCAGGGATCGAACTCGGGTCCTTGCACTTGCACAGCAGGCGGCGAAACCACTGAACTAAATCCCCAGCCCTTGCCCTCTTCTATTCTTGAGAAGCACCTTGCTAGAACCTGCCCACAGAGGACAGTGTCACACTAGGAAATTCCTACCAGGTTACTGGAGGCCCCTGCAATGGGTTCTGGTATCCTGTTCAGTGCTACGGCACTAGGCGAAAAGAAAGACACACAGAGAGAGTTAAAGTGACAGATATGGAGAACCAGGATGTTCAGCATTTGTGCAGTCAGAGGCTTGAGCAAGCAAAGGCCCTGGCCAGCCAAAGCTTATTGTGACATCATAGTTAAGTCAGAGCAAAGGAGCTAGGGATGTAGCTAGGGAGATGTGTAGATGCTAGGGATATGTTGTTGATGCAGGCAAGGCTTGTAAAGGAAGAGACAAAACAGAACAGAGAAAATACAGGTTGTGATTAGCAAATAGCCTCGTCTTTTTAGTAAAGAAGTTTTTAATTCTAGGAATGGAATTTGAATAAGAGTCACTCTGACCTCAGCACATAGGCTTTGATAGGACTCACTTGTATAAACAAGGCAATTGTGGGGTTAACTCTTGACAGCCTGCAGTGCTCACAGCCTGCTTTGGGCATAATCAATGCGGTGGTCCCCACACCAGGTGACAGGGAGCCCTGGGATTCATGCCAGAGGACTGCCTCCCCTAAACACTGTGCCTCATAGAGATCTGGGGAAGATGGGAATAGCAAAATAATCAAAGGCCATGATGGATTTGAGGAATAGAGGGAAATCTGGAAAGGAATAAGTAAAGGAGGGGGTGTGGCTTGAAGAGTAGGCTGGGGCCAGATCCTAGGTCCTATAGAACTTTTTAGGTCTCAGTAGTTTAGATGAAGAGCATTAAAAAAAAGCCCCTGAATGGTTGGAGGCAGAAGAGGTTAAATTCACCTTTCTTTTATGAAATCATAATGATGGTGCACACATTCTATTTGCTTATTTATGCTTTATTTTTAGTACCCATTCCCTATCAGTTGTTTTCTAGATTTAAAAAAATATTTTATGTAACTAGATCTTCACACACCACCTCTAACAAGCTAATGATCTATAAATAGATGACTGAAAATCATAGATTCTTTAGAATTTGTTTAAGGAAGGAGGATTCATTAATACTGTTATTAATTGCAAGGAATTAAACCTATTTCACTTCAAGCAAAGGTTAGAAAATGTAAGGAGTCAGGATGGGCAGCAATTGATCACGATCCTGGCTGTGCATGTGGTACCACACGAGAAAGGCTCCCTTAGCCTATAGTATTCAGGAGGTGGGAGAGAGGCAGGCGACTTCCTGCTGGAGAACAAACACACTCAAATTGCTGATTCCTTCTCCCTGGTTATCTGGGTCAGTTAATCCTAGCACGCAGCTGCCAGCTGAGCTCTTCCCTGGCCAAGCTTCTCTGCTTTGAAATTCTCCCCCAGGCCACCTCGCCCAATGATGTCAGCTGGGGGAGAGCCCTGCCAGCCCTCCCCTCTCACAAGATGATGTCCAAGGGGAAATGGATGCTGTCTTTGCTCAGGAAACATCTGGTTGATCCACTAGTCCTCAGGCAGGTCACAGGCTGTTTTATAAGTTAGTGGGGCAGAATAGGATGGGAAGACATGGAGCTTCAGCGATTACTCAACCTCACCATTGAGTTACAGACAAAAATGAGATGTGAGGAAACGGCCTCCCTAGCAGGCGCTCTCCAGGGACCTGGTGCCGCCGGCTGCCGTAGTGCAGTCACATTTCCTAGCTTGTAATGGAAAACTAATGCTGTTTACAAGCACTTAAAGTAGCTGGAATGGGAACCTGAGCCAAGCTGCGGAGTGGAGGGCGAACTCCTATTTGGAAGCTTTCAGCAGTCCCATAATTATTCAATACCAGGCCTGAAATATTGGTTCCTAATGAAGAATAATATTATATTCCTCTCCCTTGGAAAATGAAACACCACATTCATTGGTAAGCAGAATCCATGACCACTTAAAACCAGATCCAACCTCTCACAAGCTGTTTGACGTAAAACAAAAGTTACTATATGGCTTGCATGGAGCTATGGTTACCATTTTTATCCTGCTTGGTTTCCGTTGATGTTTTTCTTGTTTTATGAAATGAATTGGGTAAAACAGCTCAGAGAAAATGGATTGGGTGTGCTGTCCTTCTCCTAGCTCAACACCCCCATTCTGTCCCCATGCTGTTCTCCGGCTCCCATCCCCACCCCACCCCTGTAGGTGCCCCCTGGGAATACAGGTTTTCTGCCCCTGTTTTGCCTCCTGCCTCTCTCCCCTTCTCCAATTAAATCAATAATTCCATTCTGCTGGGCAGAATTTTTTGGGTTTTTTTAGATATTCAGTTTAAGTCTTCTAAAGATGTTGAATCGGAATAGTAACTTCTTAAAAATCTGAAAACTATAATGTTAACAATTCTAAAAACTCATTTGGTCTCAGTGTCCATTCTTTGGAAAAATTAAGTGGAACACAAGACTAAGAGTACTTTTGTTTTTAACCTAACTTTTGGAATACCGGTCATATTGAAACCATGAGGCCCTGGGGTTGCCACCATCGTTGGGTCATTCATTTCTTCAGCAGGCAGTTTTGAATATGTTTTGTGTTCTATGTTGTATAAAGGTAAGTGAAAATAAGACCCAGTTCTGCACCCTCTTGGAGCCTGTGTAAATGAACGAACAACAAATAGCATTTAATATAAGCTGTATATATTATGCAGGTGGGGTAATGAAATAAAGAATGACTCTTTACCTAGTCCCTGATTATTTCCGGTGCAAGGCCCCTCAGAGGAGGTGACATTTCAACAATGTTGTGCTTGATTTGATGATTTCAAGCTCAAGTGAACCAGGGTGCAGGACATTCCAGGCAGGCAGAACATCTGGCACAGTGACTGTTGCAAGGCCAAGCTTGGCTCTCGGCCAGAACAGAAGGAAGAACCACGGGTTTGAAATGTAGGATGGAGGCAAAGAGGAACAGCCACAACATGGAGGGCTTTACCGCTCAAGGTAGAAAATCCGTAGTTTATTCTACATGTTACCAGAAGTTATGGGGGTTTTAAGAGAGGTAGTGATATCGCCTGATTTTATTTTTAGAAAACTTCAGTCTCACTAGTACATGGAAGAATAATTGCAGGGAAGGGCAACAATGCAGATCCATTCAAAGCCTTTTCAAGTCATCATCCAGAGGGCAACAAAGAGACTGTAGACTACTATGGGAGCAACAGAGAAAGAAGTGGCTAGATTTGGAATGAGTTTTGGAGGTATATCCATGTGAGCTGCAGGCCAGTTTATCTTGGGAAAGTTCCTGAATTTAGATAAAATTTCAAAATAAGCTTAGGGAGGGTAGAGAAGGTGCTTTCCATACAGAGGAGTGCAGCAGGAAAGTCATACTGTGTTGATAACTCAATATCAAAAAGTGGCATCAAGACCCGGAGAGGAGCAATAGGAAAGGAAGACTTCAGAATCTTTGAGTTACCAGTCTGTTCCTAAACAGGCTGATTAACTTCAGGCATGTTATTTAACCTCTCTGAGCCATATATTTTATTTCTGATAAGTAAGTTGGAGACAGTATTTCCTATCTCAACAAAGACCAAACTATAAATAAAGTATCCAGTCTAGTGCCTAACATACAGTACAACCTTCATCGTGGTAAATCTTTTCTTAGGTGAGAACATTAGATTCTTAGCAACTGTAATGGATAGTTTTATGTGTCAACTTAACTCAACCATGGGGTGCCCAGGCATTTGGACAAGTATTCTGGGTGTGTTTGTGAGAGTGCTTGGGAATAAGATGAACATTTGAACTGGAAGATGGAGTAGATTGCCCTCCCTGTGAGAGACCCTCATCCAATCAGTTGAAGTCCTGGATAGAACAAAATGGCTGACAGGCTGGGGATGTAGCTCAGTGGCCCCATGCCTGCCTGGCAAGTGCAAGGTCCTGAGTTTGATTCCTGGTACCACAAACAAAAAAAAAAACAAGGCTGAGCTCTAGAGAACAAGAGGGAACTCCCCCTGTCTGGCTGCTTTGAGCTGAGACACTGGCTTTCTCTGGCTTTCAAACTCTGAGATAATGAAATGTTGCCTCCTCCTCAGTCTCCATCCTGGGCAATCTGGGGACTAGAACTGCACTGTGGACTCCAGCTTGTAGACTCCAGAGCTTGAGACTTCTCGGCCTCCTTGTTGCTTCTGTTTTTCTGGAGGACATGGAGAAACTGAGCCAGTTAATCAAAGACCACCTATAGAAGTGGGAACTCTTCCGATCTAAAGGTGCTGAGTTTCATTTCTTCAGCACTATCATACATTTGGCTTTTTGTAAATCAATGAATACCTTGGAGAGAATTGATTTAGAGAGAGCCTTGAATTTGGACAGAAATTTGATAAAACTTGGGGAAGCTTTCCTTCACAAGCCAAAGGAATAGCCCGAGCACAGAGGTAGGACAATGGGAGACCAAGAGTTATGTACAATTGAGGAGGGATAATAACTAATAGTTGATAATATTAATTAACCACTTATTAAATGGAACAAATCAGAGAGGGTTGACTACTGGTGACGTGGCAGCCATAGGCCAGGAGACCAGAGGTCTACGGATGAGGAGGCATTTGAGCTGGTTATTGACTTGAAAGTCCTTTGAGCCATTTATTAGTTTGCTATAGGCCAAGCTGCTATTTTTGTTAATGCTGCTGGGAGTGGCGGCACACACCAGTAATCCCAGTAACCTGAGAGACTGGGGCCAGAGGATCGCAAGTTCAAGCACAGCCTGGGCAATTTAGTGACTTAACAAGACCCTGTCTCAAAAAAATAAAAAAGGACTGCAGATGTAGCTCAGTGCAATGATCCTGGGTTCAACCCCCCATACCACAAAAACAAGCAAATGCTATGGCTGCAATAAGAAGGAAGACTGTTCCTGTCTTCAACAGTCACCAAAGTGGGTGGCTGAAAACAGACCAAGGGAGGGAGAACTCTTTACAATCCTCAGTCTTAGTTTTCATTTTTGAATCCAAGGTGTTTACTCCAGTTCTCATTTCCCAGACACAGTGGAAGGGACAAGGACCAAATGAGGTCACACTCTCTCCTTTTAGTATCCTGAGCTGGAAGTGACACATATTACTTACACAACGCGGGCCAGAACCTAGTCTCATGACTCTACGTCACAACACTGGGGGAGGTGGGGCTAGAACACTATGCACTCTGCTAAAACTCAGTTACTTTGGAGTTAGCAGACAGAAGATCCTGTGGGGTAATTAGCAGTTTGCTACTAGCTTCTCAATTAAGTTTTCCTCCCATCTGGTGGTGAACACATGCTTTCTCATCATTGTAAACATTTGGACACATGTCCCACGTCCTCAATATCCTGTTAATTCCCTAGTGGAAGAATTCATTCCACCTCTCTGTACTCCAATGCCCAGCACTAGACCCAGGACATCAAGCAGAGAGCTTGAAAAGTCACCCACATAGCATGCCACTTAGTCACGGTGCCATTGTCATATCTGACAAAGTGGAGCACTTTTATGTGTATCCAAGTAGACACATGCACACACATGCGTGTAAATATATGAGCAAAAGCTATAGTCTCTACACCCTTCCATTTGCATTTGGTCTGTTCTAAACTCTGTAACCCAAACAAATAATGTATTTCTGTCTTCTCAGGAAAAAAATTCTTCCTTATAGTTGGAGATGCATATAGAAAAATAAAATTTGGAGAAAGTGGACTTGATTTTTTTTATGGCCTGTCTTGTCTCTTCCACTTCTGGCCCTGGAATGACTCTGCTCTGATGGGCTAAATGACACAGTCCCAGAGGAACTTGTGCTATACACCAGCATGGGCCAGGACACGTGGGTGGTGATGCTGGTGTTATGGCTTATATCACTACATCCCCCCCCCAAAAAACCTCCTGTGCTTATAGGCAGGGCGTCTGGAAGGTGATTAGACCATGCGGGCGAGATAGCTAACTTTCTGTTGAATGGAAGGATTTGAGTGAAAGAGGTGGATCACTGGGGGTGACCTGGAAGGGATTACTGGTATGTGCCACTGCTCCTCACCTCTCTGCTTCCTGGATGCTGTGACGCGCAGTTTTCTTCCGCTACGCCCCTCTGCCAGGTCATCCCATCTTGGCGCCAGCCAACGCTGGACTAAAATTGTGAGCCAAAATGTCTCTTAAATTGTAGGTGTCGGGTATTGGGTCCTAGTGGCAAGAAAGTGACTAAGACAGATGCCCTCCTCCACCATTTTCATTCTTTCCAAACTTCAGAAGCTGATGGTCCACTTTGGAAATTCAATTTAAGTATCAATTTAAGTATGTTACTGACAATCAGGAAGATTCAAAGTAACGGGACTTAACACACTTTGGCAAGTCCCCCAGGACCATGATGGAGGGACCACTGGAGATGTTGGGGGGTCATGGAGAAAATGAGCAGCTTTTAGGAATTAATAAATAAATCTTACTAAATCGTTCCTCAACCCAAAATCTTTCAAAGCTTTCTGGTGCTCCTGGTATCAAGTCCAGAGCCTTTGCATGGCTCTAAAGATCACCCATGGCCTACACGCCTATTTCTTCAGCCACGTGATGTGCAGGACTCCTCCTTTCCTTGGGGAGAGAGGGGAGAGTAAGGAAGGGTGAAGGATAAGAGCAAACTGTGCTCTGTGTTTGAAAGTATCACCGTAAAACCTGTTATTCTGTACAGTTAATATGCACTGGAGTAAAAAGACCCCTTTCCTCCTGCCATTGCTCCAGCCATACTGGCCTTTTGTTGTTCTTCATGTCACTCTTTTGCTGAGGGGTTTTGTGCAGACAGATCTTTGGTCTAGAATGTTTTTCTTCCTCCATCTTTTCCCAGCCAGCTCCAGGAGATTCTTCCCTGCCCCTCACCTTCAGCTCATGCCCTACAGCACCCTCTGTTGGTCCTTTCTGCTCATTATCGCCCAGCTCCAGCAGCTGCTTTTCTTGGCATTCACATGAGACCGTAAACTCCTTGTGGGCCGGCACCAAGACTATCCCATTCACTCCACAGACCACTCTGCTCGGCCTCAAGAAGGATGCTCTCAGGCTAAAACAACAACAACAAATGCCTGTGAAGTGATTAAATGTCTCCATGCTTTTAAATCTAACTCCTGAGCCAACTGGGTGGTGCTACCATAAGCATGAAAACCCAATGCTCTCTTCCTGCTTTGTCTCCTCCAAACCCAACTAGGAAGCAGGAGGGCTGAAGGGCAGGCATTGGGGGCAGGGATCCTGGGGGAGGAACCTCAGCCAGGGAGTCAGGCCAGGACTCTCACTGTGAAATAGGAACATTTTCAAGGGAAGTGACCTTCTGCTGGAACTCCTGGGCTCCAAGGTGGCCATTAACTTTGGATTGTTTGAGTGTGAATAATTTGCTTGTGGAAAAAAAAATTGAGCCTCCACAGCACTGCTGCTTGTGTCATTACATTTCAACTGAAATCCTGACTACCTCAGCTGAACACGGTCCATGCTATGCCATTTCTGTAACATCAGCACAGTACAGAAACCTAGGAAATCTAGAGCCCCCCTCCCCAAATGCTGACCTAGGGGAATAATTTCGCTTGAATCAATGGAGGATGAGCTTGTGTACCTGGATGGCTGTAGTCTTCGAGATTTGCTATCACTTACTGTCTTCTCTAAATCATTTCTTCACCCAGTTCCCATACTACACTCAAGGGCCAGTAATCAAAATAAAACAACTGTTTCTATCCACAGAATACTTATTGGCTGCCCAGACATGGGAAAGATAGGCACAACAATAAGCTAAAGAAATTATACCATATTTGCAACTTTCAAGTTCTTACTGGGAAAACAACTGGGATCCATCCAACTGCTGTGAAGTCAGGTGCAGCCCCGAAACACCAACTGTACTTCTTTTGTGCATCCCTGGCACCTACGGTAGCTCAAGGATTCTCAGTTTCCCACACACTTCATCTTTTAACGCTGTGTTGGATTATCCTTAACTCCAAATTAGCAAGCATGAATATCAAAAAATCAAAATTCCACTAATTATAGCATTTTGCCACCTCTTTTTTTGAAGTACCTCACCTAAAACTTTGGTGCTCTTAATATTGAGTTCTTACCAATGACTGCTGTTGAAAGAAATGGTCTGCACAACGCCATTTCACATCAACTCAGTTCAAAGACTATAATCTTGGCATGGAGGTGCATGCTTATAATCTGTTACTTGGGAGGCTGAGCCAGGAGGATCACAAGTTTAATGCCAGCCCAGGGAACTTAGAAGACCCTGTCTTAAAATAAAATTTAAAAGGCTGGATAGAGTTCTTGCCTTACATGAACAAGGCCCTAGGATCAGTCCCCACTGCTACAAACAGCTATAATCTTAGTCCTTGCATTTCAAAGAATCTATACATAAGATTTCAGCTTGTCTTCTACATGAGACTTCTTTAGTTTACCTAAAGTTAAATTCCAGCTATATTACTGATAATATTTTAATGATAAATTTAAAGAAGAATTAGTGTATTTACATAATCCTATCCATATGCCCACAGTGACTGGGGCACACATAGGTGTTATGTTTTAAGGAGAACCTAAATTATAGAATGGCACAGGACATTTTGAAAAGAAATGCAATTTTTTTTTGCTTTTAGCAGCTATTCTACCCCCAAATGCAGACCAGTATCAAAGATAACATGAAGAACCATACTGAATTTAATCTCAGTTTGAGTACCCGTATCAGTCTCTACCTAAACTCACATATATCTACACTTGCATGTAAGTGAGCCCCAAATTCTTTGTGTGTTCAAGGCCATGAGTTAGGCCATATGTCAAGTGCAAACAAGAGATAACTGGCCGGGTATGGAGCTCAGTGGCACCACCCCTCCCTGGCAAGCGCAAAGTCCTGAGTTCAATCCCAGGTGTGTGTGTGTGGGGGGGGGTGACTAATTCACTCTCACAAAACTCAAAAGGTAAGAAGGAAGCTGCACACAAGATAAGTGTAAGTCACTCCGTGTTTATTCATCATGGAACATGCTTTTCTTCCCAGAGAGAAAACACAGTTCGAAGAATCACATTTTAACAAACCCTTTCTTCTGACTTTGTGTCCATTAATCAGAAGCAGTGACTTAAAAATTTCCCTGAGATCAGTAAACTATGCATTGGGCTACAGACCATCTGACCCTACCAAAATTCAGGCAAAAGCAGACGGTGTGGGTAGGATTCCTGAGAAAAAAGGTGTAGAGTCAATCAAGCCACTAATTAAATGTTACCTGGCTGTGAATTATTATCATCCCTTCAACATCTCCAAACATTCTGGAAGGGAAATTCATCTTGTTGCATAGAAAGACACTTCATCACAGGGGTGTGCAGGAAGTATCTTCGCTTTTGCTGACTGTCCGCACCTCACTTTCCAGTAAAATGCAGAGCCAGAGGTACAGGCGGCCTTTCCCTACTGGCATACGGGAAAGAGAAAATTCCAGATATAGATGATGAGGAAATAATGGTTACCACATCATGTGCTCAGTTGGGACTTCGATGCTTCTCAAAATGGTCCAATATCATAACAAGGGAAAACATACTGGGTTAACACCTCAAATCCCAACCTAATCAAGTCAATAAAGCGGAGGGCAACCCAGCACGTGTCTCCAGTTTGGGACCCCGAGGGTCAGTTCTGGCTTCAGTGCTCTGGCTTGCAAGAAAGCACATTCTGGGAAGGAGCCAGCTCACCAAGAATGGTCCCTCTTACAAGCCGCTGTCATTCCTCCACCCACCGTCCCCCTGAAATGGCACAAGGGAATGCTTGTGTTTCCTATTGAGGACTTCCCTTTTAAAAATAAACAAGCGAAGATTTCCTTAATTTGCTTCTTATTCAATAGTGGAAGGAGACAGCTGACAGTGGGGCAGGGAGAGCGGGAAAGGAAGTGGGAGAGCCAGGCTCCAGGCAAGCAGGCTTTGGGATACGTGCTGTAGGGCGTGCAGGCCTCTGGAGAGGGAAGTGTGAAAGAAGGCTGAGCACTCTGGATTGTGGCACTTCCAGAAATGTCATTCCGTGGGTGCATGGGTCCCAGTTCTCTTTCTTAGGTTTTTTTGTTTTTGTCTTTTCTGTGGTGCTGGGGATTGAACCCACTGCCTTGGCACTGAGCTATATCCCCAGCACTCTGTATTTTGAGACAGGGTCTCACCAAGTTGCTAAATTACCCAGGTTGGGCTCAAACTTGTAATTCTCCTGCCTCAGCCTCCCAGGATGCTGGGATTACAGGCATGTCCCACTACACCAGCCGTCCTTCTTAGGTTTTGTTGAGGTAGTTCTGACAGGCTTTCACCATATCTTTCAGGAAGTTTGGAAGGCCATTCTGCAAAGGAAAAGAAACTGTCATTTTTATATCCTCCTAGCGGTCACTCCTAATTCTTTGGGGTGAGCAAAAGGTAGAGAAAGATGGCTTTGGGCACAAAAAGACAGTAGGGTCCCTGAGCGGATTGCAATTTCAACAGGATGTTGTCACAGGTAATGATGAAAGCCAAGATTTGGGCACAGGCAAGTCTAGACATCAGAAGCTGTTGCTGCAAGGAACTGCCTGCCATTTCAGCTTTCACCAATAAAACAGACCACTCTGTGAGACAGTGTTTCTTCAAAAGAAAAGAACGCACAGAAAGTGTGATCTGGCTGGGTTGTTGGATCTTCCAAAGAAGGAACAGGAAGGACTTGCTTTCTAGCATTGGAAAAAAGTAAGGATTTGAGGTCAGATGGTAAGATGTATTATTATTTAATAGTGTTGATCCAAGCACAAGACTTTTATACACTTCTCGATGGAGGACAAAACTTCTATCTCTAGTTTTTTTAAAGGAGAAATTCATACTTTCTGTAAATAAATAAAACACAGCCAATATAGCAGAGCCAGGATTCAAAATCACATCGTTTCAACTTCAAAGTTGATGAGCACATTTGCTCTCTCTTGAACCTGTACAAAATCAGGTGAATGGTCCCCATAATGCCAGGGTCCTACATGGTCTCTGGTGGCCTGGGCCACCCTTGCAGTTTCTTTCCCTTACAGAAAAAAAAAGAAAAGAAAGGAACAACGAAACTGAGGACTTTATCGGGCCTGGGCACATCTAGTTGTTGCTAGGTCTGGCCGTCCCCCAGCCAGGTCTGTCTTCCTCTTTCATAAGCACATACCAGGTCCAAAAGCACAATTATTCCTGTAGGGAGTAGCCTATGGTCCAGAGGTGCCAGCGAGTGATCCTGGCTGGGTCTGGGGCCCCCAGCAGGGAGGGGCTGGCATTCCAACTTAACAATTCTTTGTCTTTTATCCTTGTCTCCATCCTGGGTGTTGGCAACTCCAGGCCTAATCCGAGTCACTCAACCAAGCTCTTCATAAAAGAGCCTCATTACACCTGGGACAATGTGTCTCTTCAGCCTGACAGCCTCGCCGGGCTAAGTCAACATTTTTGAATACCCTTCCCCCTCTCCTGCCCCGAGATCTCACCTTGGTGGCCCAGTTAATGAGCCAGGACGGAATTTGGCCACCCGGGTTATCGAAGTGATACATGAAAACTAGAGGGGGAAAGGAAAGTCAATTCAGGAAGATGAAAAATATTGGAAAAACACAGCAAAAAACCCCTGCAAATAGTGTAACGTCAGATTCAGGGCCAGAAATCAGATAGTTCCAAAGGACTTCTCTCTCCACTGACTTGCCTTGTGCCATGTTTATATACAAGCATTTTTTAAAACATAACCATATGCACATTTTGCTATTTTTTTAAACATTGTGCTCGGCATTTGGAGATAGTCTCTTATATCCTAACAATCCTCGGGAACTGACAAAATTAAGCCTGTTTTATTGATTAGACAGGGACTCAAAGAAGTTAGGTGACACAACAGCTCTACAAGCAACACAGGACCAGGGATTTAGCTCAGTGGTTCCGGCGCCTGCCTCGAAAGCACAAGGTCCCAAGTTCGATCCCTGGTATCAAAAAAAAAAAAAAACACATACAAGCACCACAACTATGGTTCAGATTTTGCCCAAGACACGGCCACGCTCCACGGAGTACAGCAGGTGGCTGCCTGCCCCTCCCGGCCCACCCTTGCCTCTCAGGGGCTGGATCTCAAGCTAGAGAGGTCCTCCCGAGTCTCTGGGTTTGTGCTGAGCAGGGGCCACACCTTCCAAGACAGATGTGCCCAACATGCTTGCCCACTCCCAGCTCAGAGTGTGTGGCCACAGGACCAGCCTGAAGAGAACCTCGAAGCCCGCTGATTTCCTTCTGATGTGATTTTATCAGGAACAGGGCAAGAGTCAGAACAGAATGGGCTGGCTGGGTCAGACTCAACCTCTTGCTCTTGCTCCTGCTCTAGCTAAGTTTGGAGGGTGGATTAAGGGTTTCCTCAGGTGCAGACCCCATCTGCTTTGCACCTGTGCCTGCCCATCTGCTGACTGCCGGGGACAAGCTACGTGCACCCGCCTGCCTCCTCTCCCTCAGCATGGCCCGGGCTGGGCTGCTGAGCTGCACCCCAGGCTTTACCTTTGCTCCCCTCCTTGCCATCGCTCTCAATCCCCAGGCTCTGCTTGTACTGATTTACTCGGATCACACCAGACTTCTCAGGAAACTGAGGCAGGGAGATGCTCTGGGCCAGGACCACGTGGATCTTCCGCCCTTCTACATTCAGGTCTCGCCGCTGCCGGATGTAGACATACTGCACTGCCAGTCAAGGCTCCACAACGTCACCAGCCCTGCACAGGGCAGGGGGAGCCTCAAAGCCAGAGGCAAAGGAGCTGAGTCTGCACTTCCCACTTGGCATTTGCTCCCTTCTGTTGACACTTCCTTCACCTGCCTTGCCTCCCAGTCTGTACTGCGACGCAGTGTCTCAGGCACCTAGGATTCTCACTACCTACCTGGCAAGATCCGTTGATGATTTCAATCACGCAAGGCAACAATTCCTCCTTTCTCCAAAAGGCACTTGGAGAGGGCAAGGGATTGCTCACTGATCTGCTGTGTGATCCTGGGCAAGTCACTCACCCTGTCTTGAGACTCAGTCTCTGTATGTAGGATAGGGGAGTGATTCGCTCTCCATAGGCTTGGTGGGGCTTTAGGGCAAGACTGGGGGAGAAGCACTCCAGAGATGACAGTGTCATTCTGCCTTGTCCTGTCCTTGCCCAAGCTCTGGGGACAGATCTGTATGCACAGATGTCAGCAGTGCTGCAACTAGTGGCAGAAATAAGGCACATGAACCCCTGCATTTCACTAGCCAGGTGTCCTCTCTGGGTCAGCAGTGGTATACTGGATGCCGAAGCCATTTCCTCCCCATAAACATCCACAGAGCAACCACTAGGGCTATGTCTCTATTGCAGGGAAGGTAAGCGAACCTGAAGAAACCAGAGTCGCTCCTTACTGAGCCCTTACCATGTAATAAACACTGCATGCTCCACTTCTACGTGGTAGGATCAGAAATAGTGATTACTCAAACAAAAATTGAAAACTTTATTACAGTATAAGGCTCATTGCCATTAATCGCCCTCAAAATACTCCCTCTACTTTGAACACACTTGTCTCACCATTCTTGCCACTTGTGGAAGCAGCTCCAGGGTCCTTCTGAGTTGTACTGACTCGGTGGTAGCTTCGGTATCCTGAATTGACTCAAATCATTTACCTTTCATGGTCATTTTGACTTTGAGGAAGAGCTGGGAGTTGCATGGTGCCAGATTGCATGAGTAAGGTGGATGAGCATGCACCGTGATGTTTTAATTTGACAGAAATCTCCATAAACACTTTGAATCGATTCGGGACACTGAGTCAGCCTCAACAGTAACGGCAATGTGTCTTCTACTGTAGGAATTTTGTAAATTTTTAAACATTTACCGTCTTTTTGATTCCATATAACATCAATTTTGAGCTTGCAAAGGCCTGTGAGTTCAGTGTAAGTAATTTCCATTTGTGGTTGACAAAATGGAGGGTCAGGGAGGTAAAGAAACTTGCTCAACATCCTACGGCCCTGTAGAAGGGCTAGAACCTGCCTGAATTTAAACCCAGATCTGGCTCTAGTCCCTATGTAGAATGTCATAGCTGGATGGGGCTCAAGTTTTTAATTATACTTCCAAATAACTGCATAGTGGGTTTCACATTAAAAGTAATTCAAAGCCTAAGGCAATCAAAAAGTCGCTCTATGGGCTGGGGTTTTAGCTCAGTGGTTCTGCCACCTGCCTTGCAAGCAGAAGGACCTGAGTGCGATCCCTGGTACCCCGGGCCCGGCCAAAAAAAATCGCTCTATCTGAGCATGGTGGCACATGCCTGTAATCCCAGCACTCTGGGAGCCTGGGTAATTTAGTGACTTCGTGAGACCCTGTCTTAAAAGTAAAATATTTTAAAAGAGCTAGGGTTGTAGCTCAGTGTGAAGGCCCTGGATTCAAGTCCCTGGACACAAAAAAAGTCACTAAGAATAACACAATCGCATTACCAAACACCACAACCACAGCCCCATGGCACCTCGGGGTCTTCCCAGCCCCCACCAATGGCCTGTCCCTTGCACTGGATGGTCCACCGTGCCCAGGCTCTTAGGTGCCCACCAGTCGCCCAGCAGCAGGGACAATGCTGTCTTTCTCCGTTCCCCCTTTCCTCCTCCCAAGCCTTTCACTTTTCCCTCTCAACAGATACCACCTCACTCTCTTCTCAGCTCACAGGATGGACATCACCTGACACTCGGCTGGGGAAAAGGCATCTGCATGCACTGCGTACAATCTGTCACCGTGCTGCGGAGGAGCTCCCCGTTCCAGGTGGCATACAACCTGTGACCACCAATTCACTGAAACCCAGAGAAGTGAAGGACGTTTCCCAAGGTCACAGAGCAAACCAGGGTACACACTCGGGCTTAACCTAGGATCTTCTGCTCTAAAGCAAATGTTCTTGAGCTGAGTGTGGCGGTGCACGCCTGTAACCCCAGCCTTCAGGAGGCTGGGGCAGGAGGATCACTGGAGTTTGAGGCCAGCCTGGGCTACGTAGTAAGCTCAAAGGCCAGCCTGGACTATATACATAGTGAGACCCTGTCTCAAAAAACAACAAAACAGATATTCTTTTCCATGGAGCCCTTCTCCGTTCCTAGGAATTTAACAGCCTACATTAGGGAGACATGTAGGCATAGACAAATCAAAGAAACTCAGGATTGTGTGGCATTGGAAAGCCAGTGAAACAGGATTTCAAGGACACTTAAGTATCCACTCCACAACATCACCTGTTAGGCAGTTTCACTATGAGCACTGTGAGGTCAGAGAGGTGAGATCGTGCCGTGGCCTGCCCCTGGCGACAGCTGAACCTGCACCCCAAGCCTGCCCCTGCCTCACAGTAGTGGTGCAAACCTGGTAGAGCTCTCGATTTCTCTTTGCCTCAGTTTCCTTGCCTGTGAAATGGGGGTGATGGCATGGGCCTTGCACTGTCCTTGGTAGGATTAAAGGGGATTATAGTAAAACCTAAAGGATTCCGTAACAGTTCACTGAAATACAAACCACGTGACTGTAAACTAACAGTCTGTGGACAGTATGTCGAGAAACATGTGCCTATGGTGTGTTTTAGCAAGCTGGGGGCCAGAACAGATACACACACAAGCTCTGCCACTTTCTCCTCCTTTCCAGAGGTAATTATTTAGGGACAAACAGACTCACACGATGTCAGAGCTAGAAAGGCGTCCAGGGATCATCAAATTGAATAGTTTCTAAACTTTTTTTATATTCTTTAACCTTCCATTAAACCACTGTTCCTTGGAAATTCAGTTCCTAAGAGGAGAGCGAAGGTACTGCAATGTCACCTGTCCATCATTCAAGCCCATCCGGTCCACCCGGAAAATCTGCATCCTCTCCCCTAGGCTAGTTCTGCGGGGGCTTCTTAGAGCTTTGGGGAGCCAGATAAGCTCCCCTCATCTCATCCAACTACTTCATTTCCTAAAGGCCCAGTGGCCATAGCCAACAGCCAAGAGACCCCTGTGTGGTCTGCTGAGTCAGGAGGGCTTGCAGGGAGAGCTGGAAACGGGCAAGGCCTGAGTTCTGGCTTCAGCTCTGCCCACCGCCTGTGTCCCTCTGACACCTGACTCCCTCCTCTTACACCCCACTGCGTCCTCTAGATTGAGAGGGCTAAAGCAGCAGTCTTTATGCAAAGTTCCTTCCTTGCCGGGGATTTAGCGCAGTGGTTCTGCTGCCTGCCTGGCAAGCGCAAGGGCCCAAGTTCGATCCCCGGTACCAAAAAAAAAAAAAGAAAAAGAAAAGTTCCTTCCAGGTCCCCAGTTCTAAGGCGCAACAATTTCCAGGCCTGGACAACTTGTCTGGAAAGCATGGGGTGCCCTCCAGCTCCCAAGGTGGCAGATGCTCCTCGGGCTTGGGCCCAGGCAGGAAGCACACTCTGAGGCTTCTGAAAACCACAATGGCAGCAGATGCTTCTGCAAGACAACATTGCCTCCACCTGCTGCAAAGTCAGTCCTAGGCCCTGCATCTTGAAAGACACCAAGAGGCCTGAGGAACAGTGTGCTCTGCAGAAAGGATACATCTCTGTTGGACATGGGGAAGGGGTACTTCATTTCCCAGTACGTCACGGTCTCTCCATTGCATTCTTTTTCATAGATTTCTAAAGGAGAACAGAAGAAGTTAGTACATCTACAAACATCTCTGGTTTCAAGTAGCAAGAAGCCGAGGGAGGATGACCTCACAATGTATGTTCAACACCAACTCAAGAATTCTGAAACAAAACTGAGCAGATTCATTCCCACTGGAAGCATGTTGTTCAGAAAAACACTATGAAAACAAAAGATCCTGGCAACTTGTCTACTGTACAGCACTCACAGCATTCTGGGATCAAAAGCACCCAACCAAAATCAAGTATGCAAAAATAATCAGAGGGTTTTGAATCAAGGGAACCACCAGATGTCACCAGAGTACTGAAAGTTTTGCTTTTTAGGCCTTTCTTTCCTTTCAACACTGCTTGCTCAGCTGAGGACTGAGGTGATCAGGATCGCCAGTCTAGCAGGTTCTGGTGGGAAGGGAAAGGTCCCCAAAGGCCAGTGTCCCTGCACCGCCGTGAAGTGGCTGGGCTTCTTGCTTCTCTCCCATGTTTCTGTCTTCACACGATGCCCCGGGTACAGTGACTAAATTTCCTGAACATTTATTCCCTCGCGCAACTGTGTTCGAGCAGCAGCCAGGCCAAAGGGCGAGCCTCGCTGACGACCGAGAGAGGCCCGAGGAAATGCTGTGGGGGCTGAATCCAGCTTTTTAAAGAAAACCAGAAGCAGACTATAGATAAATGCTGGCCAGCACCTTCATGCCAGAGGGGTGGGGATGACCCTGAAAGGAAAGGAAGGATGGATCATGCTGCTTTTGCACGCTGAGCATCAATTCTCCCTTCCTGTACCAGCACCAGCGTCTGACTGTCCCCCAGGGAACTCCCCCTACCCCAGCTTCTCCACTCTGTGGTTTAAACAGGGCTGACACTGCAGTCATTTCCGGGCTGGCAGAATGAGCAAGACATGGACACAATGATCAGCTGAGGGATACTGCAGCTGGTTAAGGTGTCAGGTGTAGAACCTCAAGGTTCCTGCAAAGCCACCTGCAACTCCTAAGGGACCAGACACCGCCGCACAAGCTGCTGAAGCTGGGATGCAGACCCCAGGGGCTCTGAAATCATCTTCTTGAAAGACAGATACCTTTGCTGTCACAGAGAAGGGTTTTGCCTGCTGCCTGCTTCCTCACATTGCTCTTTTCAAACTGAAGCCACAGGTGCGCCTCACTGGGGAAGTCTGTCATGTGACTGCTCTGTGGCTGCTGGGACAGAATTGGCCGGCTTCTTTGGACAAATGAGTATCATTACGCCCCCTACATAGGAAGGCATCTAGAAACACGTTGCCCAGAACCATGACAAATGTCCACAAGAAATAAACACATGCTTGAAGCCGAGCTGCCCAGAGTCAATCCTGACACTCTGGCTGCCAGTGCTAGAATTCTCTTTCCTCTGGGGTCATTGGTTAGTTACAATATAAGCCTGGATCTTCTAGAAGCCATTTTGCCCAGACAAAATCTTAGAACTAGATGAACACAGTCTTGAGCTGGAGAAGGAAACATTCTGATGTTTGGAATTAATTCAGAAACAGCTGTCCTAGGAGCTGGAAAGCTCTGAACTTCCTAATGCCATAAAGCAGTAAACTCTTTTTCTTTTCTTTATATTGTCTTTGGTTGGCTTTTTGTTGGATGCAGCCAGGAGTTCTCACTAAAGACTGGGTGTGGCTAGCTCTCCAGGTCAACTCCACTACTGCTCAGATGGCAGAGGCCTCTCCCAGCTCTAGTGGCAGGGGAGCCCCTGTTTAATGCCCTTCTAAGATCGGTAGCCAGGAGGCCATGCTGGGCTCCGGGGACCTGGTCCCTCCTCCTGCCCTGGGTTCCTAGGAGCAGCACCACACTTTGAAGTAGTACAGGAGCTGGGGATAGTTCTGCTAGTTGGGCCAACACCAAACTGCTGGTGCTTGGTGAACACACCGCTTCCTGCTTTCCTGACCTCACTCCCACTGTTCTGAGGACACCCTCAGACCATTCACCACCACCACCACCCCGACCTCCTCACATATGTGCATTCCTGCCTGTTTAGAAAGATTTGGTTCAACTCGCAAAGCTTGGACACCACCTCTTCCGTGGATCCTTCCATGACCACGCTGGCACATGGGATGAGAACACAGCTTCACAGGCAAAGCAAACCAGCTCCAAAAGCAAGATGCAGAGGTGATCTAAGAGCACTTCAGGAGGAAGGGCCAGGACCAGCTAAGCTGTATTTCAGACCCACATTCAAAAGACTTTTGTGCCAAAATGTAAAAGGAAGCACAACATAGCAGAAATGAAATCTGTTCCTTTCTACTTGCTAGTGTCAACAAGAGTAGGTTCTAATTTCTAAGTTTTCATTAATAAAGTAGGCAGCACTTACCTTTAACATACTGATCCCACTGTTTTCTGTAGTCTAAATCCATGTAGACATCTGCGAGTAGAGCTGGTGAGCAGTCCTTTAAAATACCAAAGACTTTATACTCATAAAGTCCACTCTGCTATAAAAACAAAACAGGTAGGAAAATAATCTATTGGTACCAAGGTTGAGAGAAAGCTAGATTCCACATCAAAAGAAAAACAGCTGATGATGGAGCCCACGCAAAAGAACTCCTCTGGGGTCTTGGCGACACAATGGTGTCCAATGGATCTCAGATTCTGCGGTAGGCACTGGTGGGAGGAACAGTTGTATGTTCTAGAAGGGTAATGTGGTAAATGGTGCCCTGGTGGATGTTTATGTCATTGGATGGGCAGGAAAGGCCTCTAAGAGGGGTAACATTTACCAGGATATCTGGTTTTATCTGAATGTTAGGAGCCAGCCATGGGAGGAAGACCAGGAAAGCTCACTCTGGAAGGAGGAAGACTCTCAGGCCGACGGCTTGGGGCTGGGAACTGTGGATGTGAAAGGCGGTAACAGGTGGTGAGGTTATACTGGTTTGGGGACGAGCCCCCCAAAGGGCTTCTTTTTTCTTTTTGGTACTGGAGATTGAAATCGGGACCTTGTGCTTGTGATGCAGGCGGCGGCCACTGAGCTAAATCCCCGGCCCCCCAAACAACTTTTTAAACCAGACTAAGGGGTAAATATTCTATTCTTGTTGCTATGGAAAACTAATGAATGGCATTAAACAAGGGAAGAACCAGGCCTGAGTAGGCACACGGTTTAGGCATAACCATATCTGATCAGTATTTTAGGAAAGATGATTCTTCCTGCTTGGTAGAAAATAGATCACAAAGAGGGGCCTTAAAAGACTTCTTCAAGGAAGGCGATAACCGTGATGGGAAACATCAGAGGCTTAGGGACATAATTTGGAGGCAAGGCCAACAGAATTGCTGGCAGCTGTGGGGTAAAGGGAAGCAAAGAATGGGGGATAACTGAAGAAGTGAAGTTTTGCTTGGACATCCAGGTAGACGGGAGACCCCTTCTCAAACAGAGAAACTTGGGGAAGAGTTAATTTATGGGCTGTGGGGGCCGATCAAGGATTGTATTCTGGGCAAATAGAGTTTGAGGTGCTTATCAGATGACCTGGGTAAGTGGCTAGTGCTCTGCTGAGGGGCTGGATTTTAAATATCCACAGGGCATCATGAGACCCAACACCATTTTGGTTTTTTTTAATCAAACCCAAGACAGAGAATGTTTCAACAATGGCTTTTGATTGTGTATAAAGGACCAAAAAGGGGAAGAAACATCTGCCTCAAATAACATGAGTTTCTGTTGTTTGGAAGAAGGTCACTGCTGGCTTCTAAGTACAAGAGAGGATGGCTGTTCTCATGTGAAGTCACATCCTTGTCTTGAATTGCAATAAGGCCCACTGCATATTTCACCCTCTGTACAATGGCAGCTTCCTATTCCTGACCCTCATCCTGCTGAAAGGTTAATGAGATTAATTTAAATGCAAAGAAAGCGAGTGAAACAAATGCATAAAAATGAAACTCTTAGAGGAACTCATGCTTCCATATTCCAACGTCCTGCTGTTGGCGAACCATTCACAAATGAACCCTGCTCCTTAAACACCATGACAGGGACTCACATGAAGTCAAGGGACAGACATGCTGAATCTTTTAGAGATGCTCAAGCTTTAAGGGCCCCCAACTCAGCTGGCATAACCCAGGGCTAACCGTGTCCCAGTTTAGGAATCTCACATGTCTGTGAAAGTCCTTGGCAAGAAATGCAAAGTAAAATTGAAAGTGAATCCTTAAGGATCTTGTAGCTCTAAAAGCATGTGGCTTGTACCAGGGTTTCCAAGGAACAAATGACAATCGAGTATTTCTGGAACCCTCATGTGTCATACCATGGGTACCTGAGAGAAAGGCTGACTTTGGGATGTAACAAAAGACTGCAGGGGAAATAGTCCTCCTGTCTGCCCACTGTGGCCACAAAAACACTAAATTAAGGGAAGATGGTGAAAGTAACATGTGCTCATATGTTCACAGTCATACACACGTTTCAATCCACAGGCTTTGGAGGAGAGACAGTTACCCTGTTTCCCCCAAAATAAGACCTAACCAAAAAATAATCAGCCTTGAAAACTAAAGATGAATAATGCCAGCCCCAGTCACTGTAAGGCTTTACCTGCCTTACAAAGTAGGCACCAAGCAAGAAAATACTGACAGCAGGTAAGGCAAGAATAGGCTGACCAGCGCTGGCATTTCTGATCTCTAGTTTTCAAGGCTGACTGTTTTCTGGGTAGATGGGAAATCTGGAGAACTTGTTGAAAAATATGGAGACCTCGCTTTCTATTCGCACTGAACGGAAGAGTTACTTATATGCTGAGACTCTGATCTCACCAGGCTTGCATGACTTAGCTCTGGGTATCTGCATAAATAAAGACAAACTGCTTCTTTATATGAGCCCCATTCCCTTCCTGCACGAAGCTACAGCTCCCATGACCTCAGCCCTGTCCGTATCATAGAAAAGAGGAACAGAAAGCCTTCTAAGAAGAGAAAAATAGAATCATCACGATTTTCGTGAATGAAGAAGAATGGACCATTGTGACAACTTCCTCTAAAGATTCCCTTCATGGCAGGACTGAGAAAAGCCAGAACTCCAGAGAGCAAAACGTGGGCTAACACCTTTCCTCCTCCATCAATGTGACATTCTTCTCCACTGCTGAACAGCCCCGCCCAAAGCCCTGGGTCAAAGCAACTTCTCACTCTCCACTTCTTTCTAAATAGGTTCTCAGTAATGCTCATTTTTACTTCATCTTTTAAGAAATAAAGCCAAAATTTTGTACTTATAAAAATAATCTATATTCCTTGTAGGAAAATTTGACAATATTAAGAAGAATTTATAAAATAATGACATGTAGCCCTATATCCACAAATATCTATTGGTGCTATCTGACATACACTATTTCTTGAAAGTGAATGAATACTTCTCTATGTGAGCAAATGGAATTAATATGATATAAACAGTCTGCATTCTTATTTTTTAACTTAGTAGTATATTGAGACTATGGAGAGTTCATACAGAACATAACTATTCTCTAAAGATACTTATTTTTCCAAATAATTTTGTGCAAATGAATATTTCTAGAAAAACCATGCTCAGATAGAACAGGTGACCCCCAATTCTAAATTATTTCATTAGGAAAGTTTCTCTGGAGCTGAGTCTTAGGATAAGCACACTACTGTTTTAAGGCTGTTTATATTTTTATATACCCAGTGTATACTCTCACCAGTAGCAAAGGACCATGTCACCAGGTGCTGGTGACAACACAGGATCAGGTTTCCGGAATATGCCCCAAAAGACTCATGTGTTCAGAGACTGGGCTTTTGGAAGGTGATTGGATCATGGAGGGTACTATGCACATCTGTGGCTTAGTCCACTGAGGAATCCATAGCTAAAGGTGCTGGCGAGCAGAAGTGGGTCGCTGAGGGAGACCACCTGGAAGGGTCTGTCCGCCACCTGGGCTCCTCCCTTCTCTCTGCTTCCTGGACATCATGATGTGAGCAGCTTTCTTCCGCCAGACTCTTCCACTACGCCATGTCTGGCCTGGAGCCAGCTGAACACGGTCTCTGAAATGTAAGCCAAATAAGCCTCCCCTCCTCTAAATTGTAGGTATTGAATATTTTGTCCCAGTAACAAGAAAGTAAGGTGGATTTCTTTATATGAACAATTTGGTATGTAAAAGCATAAACCTTAGCTTTACTTGGACAAGGTTTGTATTGCTCATATGTAAGAGCTCTTTAAAATTAGGGATATAAGTCCTTTGCAATATTTGTTTTAGGTACTTTCCCAAGCTTGCTAACATTTCAATAAATGACTCAAAATAAGTTTATTCAAACACTCTTGGTTTTTCCTAAAACTTATTCCCAGAAACTACCTCTAAGAATGGCTCCATTTCCTTATCTAGAAGCAAAACATGTCGGATACTTTCTAATACTCCATTTATAAGACATCTAGTTTCCTACCATTCAAATAGTAAAAGGATTACGTTGGTGGTAAAAAGAAATTAATCAATATTATTACCAGAAGAGGACCGGGGATTTAGGTCAGTGGTTTCGCTGCCTGCTGCACAAGCACAAGGACCCGAGTTCGATCCCTGGTACCAAAAAATATATATATATATATATTATTACCAGAAGAAACAGAAAATTTGGTATGGTATACAGTCTTTCTTCCCTACTAAGGGAACTCCTCTGTCAATGTGCACAGCTAATAACTTCCCTGATCTCCCATGCAGATAGTGTTAGCCATGTGACACCTTCTTCCTAGTTTGAATGTGGACATGAGGTTTGCATCTGCAGCAACTACTCTGTAACCAAGAAGAAACAAACATAAAATGGCAGAGTAGAAAGACTCGAAGAATTGCTGCCATCACTGGTTAGCTAAACCAATACCAGCATATGTAGACCTCTGAACTGCTAAGAGAGAAAACTAAACCTCTCTTTGTTTAAGTTGTTAGTCAAGTGTTCTATTACTGAGACAGACAGAGACCACCAGAGGGACAAAGGGCAAACAAATTCTTGGGCCCTTAATCTGTTACTTATTAGAAACATTATTTGTGTTTTCTCTTAAGTTCTTCAGGGACTTGAAAGCTTTTGCTAACATGCACGTGTGTGCACACACACACACACATGCATGCACGCTCACACATACAGTGACTCTTTGCTTGAGCCTAAAGTTGCCCAGTGGGTATCTAAAAGAATAAAGCTTGACCCTCATTTTGTGCATGTTTCCTCCTTCACCTTACAATTTGAGGAATGTAGCTCAGTGGCACAGCACCTGCTTGGCAAAGGCAAGATTCCTGGTCAGCTCTGCATACTGGATGGATTACTCATAAACTTACATAACCTCAAGATTGAGGAGAGCAGGAAAACAGATTTACAGGACATTCAACTACCAATGACCACCCGGAAGTTCCCAGGATTGCCACAGTCATCTGGGATTCTATCAGAGCCTCTGCAAAACTGAGATTACCTCAAGCAGAAACAATCATTAAATGATAGGGGCTTCTCCTGAGTCACCTGACAAACCAGAACTAAAGTAATGATCAACCAGACCCTGGGCCACCCCAACAGCTCCAGAAAAGCTGGTCCTTCCTTTGCTTCATGTGCCAGTCCAACCCTCTTCCTCTACTTCCTTCAGCTCTAAATCGGAGTCCTTCCTATTTTCTCTTACATTCTAACTCTACTTAATAAATCAGATTCTGCCTCTCACAGATGGAAATGCTTCTCTGCAGCAATAAGTCAAGAACCTGCTCAGGGCTGAGTAGGGGTCCCCATCTTCTCTTTCAGGGGATCTTTTTAGACCCTACCTGTTGACATTACTTTTAACTAAAAGCAATATTAATTGATACAAATGTCCCTGATTGGCAATGCTGAATTTTACTTGAATTTCAGGATCTTGGGTAACAGTGAAGGTTAAAAAATCGCCCATTCTTTTCAATCCAAAACATAGCTTACTGTAAAGAAGCCTCTTTTCCAAGGGACTTAAATAAGATTGATAAATGACAAGTCCAGAAGAGAACCTCCAAAGTACCTTTATTTGCCTCATGAATGATTACATTGTCTGTCCAACTGGTTGACCACAGCAAAAATTTTGCTAGCCTAAATGGTTAAATTTTTCTTCTGCTTCCAGGGTTCTGAGCTTGGACATCTACATCTGAGCCACCACAGGGCCCCACTGAAAAACAGACCAGCCATGGGATAAAGTATTCTGTGCAGAGTTGATCAGCCACACCTTTACCTCACTTCCCCACATATGGTTCTCTCTAGCCTTCTTTACTGCCCTCTACAAAGAACAACTCTTTTGCCCAGTGTTCCAGGCACTTGCAGACCTGACTGCAAAGCATTTTCCCTACTGCAACAGTTCCTTCCCCTACTCCTTGAACTAATCCTTTCGAATAAAAATCTCTTGCTAATTTCAGATTTGTTTGTTGACATTTTAAAGCAGCAGAATGACAGCACAGTGGTGATAAAACTTACAATATTTACAAACAAATATGACTATGTCTAACTTCATTAAAACAAGGCAGAGTTGCATGAACATTGTTAAAATACATTGTCAATAAGGGGAAGTAAGAGACAATGGATATTGGGGACATTACATTGAGGGATAATATTTAATTTTTCAGGGAGGTGCACAGAACACCACATTTCTGAACATAGAAAGTAGTCTTTTTCAACTTAGTAACCCAGGAAAAATAAGATAATCCTGATAGAATCCCAATGCACTCATGACCATGAGAAGAAATAAGGCATAGGCTTCGACTTGTCTCTGCCAATCACATTGTGTCCCTTGGTGATCTTTCAGCAATCACTGCAACAGTCATGTGCTTTATATTTGAAGTTTTTCAATCACACTGACTTGGCATAGATTCTTCCAATAATACTGGTGATTATTTTTCTAACCACAGTCCAGTTTCCAGACAACGTTGTACCTATTATGTCATGAAACCATTAACACAGCCTGAGATGTAGATAGGGCAGCTGATGTTACTGCCATCTTTACGTAAGGAAATGAAACTCAGAGAGGCCAAATTACTGTCCTGAGTCTGACAGGTGGTACTGGGACAGACAGACAAACAGGCTGTTGACCCGGCCCCTTCTCCTCCCCATCCATGACTCCTTATTTAGCTCTATCTGCATGTTTTCTCCAAACCATTGTTCCAAACCTAAAGCTAATAATTAAGGTAAAGAAAGCCCATCACTATTGAGAACCATTCTACATAAATTTTGGGGAAAAAAATCACTTCATAATTAAAGTATGAGTATAGCTGTCTAAGGCCCAATGTCACCTTGCCCAGGAGCCGGGTATGGCATGTGGAAATACAGCTCTGTTTTACCTTTGGTCACCAGTTGAGACCTTAATAATCCCAAGATATTGTGCAGCTCAAGGGCAAGTGTACAACAGTTGAAGACATACAGGTTCTTCAAGAACCACCTCGTCCACCTACTGTTGTAAGAATGCTCTCCTTACCTCCCTCATCAGCATAAGATCCTCATGACCCAAGATCCTCATCAGCATAAGATCCTCATCAACATAGGATTACCTCTGCCCCTAAGTCAGCTGATTCTCCCTCCAATTAATGTGTGCACCCAATAAATAGTGGTGAGCCAGGGGGAGTCTTCATCTTTGTCCATTCTGAGGCACTCGCCTCCCAGCCCACCGTGTACTTTGAAATTATGCAAGCCTCTAGTGTCTTTCTCTCTCTAGCCCTCTATTTCTCCCTATCTAGGCAGTCGGAGGATTGATTGCCCTCTGATACATCACATAGGATCTTACATCTTACATAGGACCATTACATAAAAGGTGTCAGTAATTTGCCAAGAATCAACTGAAGGCACTGTTGGTGGCAAGTCCTGAATGGGAATCATTTTCCTCCTTTCCCTAAACTCACACACCAGATGGAGCTCCCACGGACACCCCCTGCAAGCCTGACCCTGGTGTTTGTCCAGTGGGTTCAGACAAGGATCAGAAGAAAGACAAGAACCAAGTAAGGATGAATTTCACCACTTTCAACAGACAAGGCACTGTGGCAAGTTCTCCCATACATTATGCCTAAAAGTCGGCTCATAGCCTGAAGACAGAAAAGAAAGCATGGTATTTAAGGCACGGTTTCAGAGTCAGAGTCTAGGTATAATCCAAGTTCCTCTAACTACAAACCTGCAAAGTAGGTCTAATAAGAGTTATCTATTTCATGGAATGATGATGAGGATTAAATTAGATAAGCACCACCCCAAATTCTAATATATGCTGTACATAGATATGATGATCTCATTTTTCCAGATTAAAGAACTGAAAATCCAGCATCTATGAAATGCTTGCCCTAAGCCAAGCTCTGTGCTTGGTGATGGACATTCATAATAATCCTAAAGTAAAAAATCATTAGTTCTACTTTATTAATGAAGAAATGAAGGATAGGGGAAATGGAAACACATGGTTAGAAAATTTGCTTTTGATATCACTAATTTTTGAGACACGTTTCTCATTAGCTTGTCTAAACAACAAGGTGTTATGACTCTTACCAATGGTGATTGGGTGCATTTTATAAAAGTTGTGCCATTTATTTTCAATCACATTCACAGAGTTCAAATATATTGAGAAATACTGTCTCTGAAGTAGTATACTTCTTTGTCCTAAGCAGAATAAATTCCAAGAGACCCATCACATACTTACGCAGGAGAAATAGCAACATGTCAAAATGTCTGCAATCCCCACATACGGTACAAAGCAAATGCCACCTATGATGCCACCTACCCCCCACTGCACCCACTCAACATGACCTAGAGAAGGCACTCTCACTGTGTGGCATTCATCTGCTCCTCTCCACCCGCCCCCCGCCCCGGTACTGGGAATCAAACTCAGGCCCTTGCGCTTTCAAGGCAGGTGCGGTGCCACTGAGCTAAATCTCAGGCCCAACATTCATCTGCTTTTACAGCATGGACTTCAAGGGGCCCCAAGTCTCTAATCCTGTGAGCCTGCCTTTGTCCACTGATTGCTTCTCAGAAAAGGGCTCCTTTCCATTCCTCAGCGGGACAGGGAGCCTTCCCATTCCACATCTTTGGAAACTAGCCAACACCTGCCACTCTGTAGCACTTAGAAGACTCAGATGCTAGGAAATGCAAGAATGCTCACCAACATAAAAAAGCGCTCATGGCAGAAATCAAAGCTGAAGCTGATACTGGGATGTGCCAGGTCTGTATGAAGGCAGTTAACTAAATCTGATTAAGTATTTGAGATCTCTCCGGGAACATGTGAGAAGTTTCATCCCTAAGGAATACAGATAGTTGGGTAAAATAATGCTGCTAGCTTATACCTACTGTACTTAATGCTGAGCACTGAACGGAGTGCTTTACCTGGTGATAATACTAATGATAAAAACTAGGGATGGCCCCTCAGTAGGCCTGTTTCTCAAACAAAGAAATTGAGGCTTAAAGAGCCTCAGAGAAATATCTAGAAAAGGCAACTTTACAGAAATCAGAACCTCTGTTCAATTTGCCCTGATTCACTGCCCAGTTTCCCTAAAGTGGGGGATGGTATAATGTCCCAGAACCCAGAAAGTCCGGATCCCTTCATACAAGTCACCTGCCTTCTTAAAGGATTCCCAGGGCTGGATAAAAACTGAGTTTCACTTTAGGAATAAATAGCTACCTCCTCTAATTAGCAGGCAGGGCTCCAGTGAAAGCTGGACGCACCTGGATACAGACTTGGGGCGTCCTGCCTGGTCCCCTGCCCGGTCCACCTTACCTAAGCCTTGGCACCAGAATTCTCATATCACCCAGGACTCACAGGCTCACCATGAGAAGGGAGCTGAGAAGAACCAGGCTCTGACCTAGCTCTGCATTGGTGGGAGAGAACAGAGTCGGCCTCCCTGGTCCCCTGTAGCAGGTAGAGGGCCACACATGGGTGCCTAGCTTACAGACTGGTGGCCCTGCCCACTTGAGCAAACCATGGCTCAGTAAGTGTCTTTTTTTTTTTCTGGTACCTGGGATCGAGCTTAGGACCTTGCACTTTTGAGGCAGGCATGGCGTCACTGAGCTAAATCCCTGGCCCAGTAAGTGTCTTGAATTCAGTAACTATCCTATTGATATAGGGTGTATAATATATGCACCTCCAAATACTATAAGGAAAATATTATAACTTCCAACTAGTTGTCTGACCCGCTGAGTTCATGTTCTCTAAAATCAAAGCATGAATTCTAGGAACAATGCAGGTTAAGAGTAAGAAGAATTTATTGAGAGAAAGATAGCTTCTGTCTAAGAGAAACAGAAGGGAGGCAGGAAGGTAGGTTGCCTGCCAATTCCGCTTCTCAGAGGTGTTTTGAGCAAAGCCACGAGGTGGGGCGAGTTCAAGGTGGGACAAAACTGTAGTCAACTAATAAGATTAAAAGTATAATTGCTTAGGTAATATTGATCCAATGGGAAATTACAAGTTGGGTATGAAGAGGGACCAAACTAGAGTCAACCAATAAGATTGTAACAAGTACAGTCACTTAGGTAATACTGATCAAACGGGGATCAAATGGGGAAGCTAGTTACATAGCAAGCACACAAGGAATGAATAAAGATTCTGGGAAGGAATGGGCTAGGGAGGTTATGGTCCCCAAGCAAGATGGCTGATGCTGTGCTGTTCATGCCTAGGGGAAGTATGAGAGTGTAGTAGTTCCTCTTTCTTGAAGCCCCGCCTTCAGTGAATGGGCCTCACACCACAGCTGTCTTCTGTGGTGAGGGTCCAGCCCTGCCTAACTGCCTTATAATATTTTCTAACTAGCTTAGGTGTCTAAGGTGCCATCAATCAGGTAGGTAATCAGAAGGGTAGACGAAGGGGCAAAATAGGCCTATCAACCTGAAATAAAACAAGTTCATGACCCACACTGGACTCTGACCCCACCTGGGCATTGCTGGGGGAAGCTTCTCATCTGCACAGGTCAGTCTGTGAGCTGAGCTGTGCTTCCTTCCTGAGGCCACACTCTTGGCCCACCTGGATCACAGCAAGGTTTGCCAGCCGTGCTGGGCTTTGAGTAGGCCAACAGCACGCAGGAAAGGGCTCTGCTCCTCACCCAGCTCTGACGAGAAAACCTAGTCCAGGACCAAAACACACTGGAGACCAAGCCTTCTTAACACCTGGCACTGGGATTTAAAACCTTTCCTTTCCTTTGTCTAAACGGAGGCTGTGAACCTCTGTGCGCCAATTTCACAGTCTATGGGTACAGCTCTGGCTGTTGCCATGGTAACACAGCCCAAGGCTGCTTCAAGGCTGACTGCAGATCACTGGGAAAGCTGCCCTAGAGGGCCTGTGGCTCTTCTCCCAGGAGAACGCTCAGCACTGTTCAGGGGACTGTGCTCGCTCCCAGCAGTCAATCACCTAACTATCAGGCAGGGCCAGTCTTACCGTGGATGCTGGCTTCATCCCAAGATGTTCCTTTTCCCCACTCTCCTCTTTCCCTTTCCCCTGCCCTTGTCTCTAGCGGACTCTCTTGCCTCTGACTCCACCTCCCAGTGTCAGAACCCTCTTGAGTGCTGAGACAGCTGCTCCCCGGACTCCCGTGGTCTCAAAGTCTGACCAGCAACTGCAACACCACTCAGCAGCTGGTCAGCAGTGCAGTGTAAAAGGAGAAACACACATACACACGCGTACACACCGCAAGCTCTCATACCCACACCAGGCCCAGTGAATCGGACACCGGAGGCAGCAGGGTCTCAACTCTGAGTTTTAACTCTGTAGATGATTCTACTGCGTGCTCAAGTCTGAGAACTATTCTGCTGCATATCATTTCAGTTAGACCCTTCAATGACCCTGAAGGGAAAGTACTATTCTTTTTTGCAAATGAGGAGCTGAATGAAAAAGTAACTGGCTATCTGGTGCTGCCTCAAAAGCGCAAGGTCCCGAGTTTGATCCCTGGTACCAAAAAAAAAAAAAAAAAGTAACTGTCCAGGCTCACCCACCCTGGCACTCTGACCTCTCTGACACTCCAGTGCTGCCATCCTGCTGGCTCTTTTTTTCGCTTTTTCTGGAAAACAATCAGCCTGACACTAGGACGAGCACTGAACGTTCTATTGGTGTTGTTGTTCTTGTTGTTGTACTGAGGCTTGAATCCTGGGCCTCCACAATGAGCTACATCCCCAGTTTGTATCTTAGCTTTTGTTTGTTTTGTTTTGTTTTGTTTTGTGAGACAAGTCTCCCTAATTCACCAGACTAGGCTCAAATTTGTAATTTTGTAATTCTCCTGCCTCAGCTTCCCATGGTGCTGGAATTACAGGCATGCATCACCACACCTGGCTTGTTCCCCTAGCTTTAAAAGCCAACATATTCATTGAAATCCCCTTGCGAGCTGTAATGTACTTATTGTCGTTTAATAACATTTTATCATGAAGAATTCTGAACGTACACAAAAGTAGCAAAAGCAGAATAACCAAACCCCTTGGAAGGGAGAGCTACCCAAAGGGACTATCACTGAAGCCCCAACCCAGGCCAATTAAACCTGAATCCCTAGGGTAGGGCTCGGTGTCCTTTACAAACTCCCCAAGTGATTCTAATGCTCTTGAGTTTGAAATACACTATCCAGTATACTTCTGTAGATGGTTGCATGATTCAGTCTCCCATTTCCCTTGTGTCTCCACCGAAATGTTGCATCCCGGGGTTTCCCAGGTTTCCTTATCTGAAGCATATCCCATCACTCCTGGCTACCCCTGCCACATCATCTCTCCTCATTATCCCACTTTATTTTCTTTATAAATGGCACTTTTTCACCGATTGTACACTATGGGGCTTATTCTCATCGATGAGTGTGAATGGTAGCACAAGCCTGTGATCCTAGCACTTGGGAGGCTGTGGCAGGGGAATCACTGAGAATTCAACGCCAGCCAGAACTACATATTGTGACTTTGTCTCAAAAAGCAAAAAAACAGTGTTCATTGAAGCAGCGTGTGGGTCCCCCTACTTCACCACTGACCCCAGATCCCGTGAAGACAGATGCACATGCAAGACAGTGGACTACTATCTCCTGAATGAATCAATGAATGAGAGTACAGCAGAGCTGAGATTTTAAACCCGGGACTACCTGACTCTAAAATCCCTTTTCTTCCTAAAATAGCACACAGCAGCAGGCTTGGACTAGTTTTACTTAACCTTGGAGAGAAAATGTAGTTCTTCTTGCCTCAAGGCAAGCTGTATATTCAGTACTGAGCTGATCCAAGCAGAGGGGCGCATGCTCCTTACTAGTTCCGAGGGCTACCTGGCTCACTTAAAAACTCTGGGTCTTATTTTCATCTGTACAACAAGAGACTAAGCTCGCGCCTGTCTGTTGAGAGCCATTCTACATAATTTGGGGGAACAAATCATTTCATAATTTAAGTATGGCTATAGCTGTCTGAGGCTCAATGTCACCTTGCCCTTGAGCCGGCTAGGGCATGCGGAAACATAACTGTTTTGCCTCTAGTCACAAGTTGAGGCCTCAATGGTCCCCAGATACTGTGACGCTCAAGGGCAATAGTACAAAGAACCAAGTAGTAATAAAAAGAGAAAGGTTTCACCTGGGGGAAGGACAAGTTGTTTATTATTAGCCTAGTATCTCATCCACCTACTATTGTAAGAATGCTCTCCTTACCTCCCTCATCAACATAAGATCCTCAACAGCATAAGATCCTCATCAGCATAAGATCCTCATCCCATAGGACTACCTCCACCCCTAAGTCAGCTGATTCTCCCTCCAATTAAGGTGTGTACCCAATAAACAGTGGCGAGCCCAGGTGTGTCTTTGTCTTTGCCCTTTCTGAGGCACTCACCTCCCAGTCCAGCGTGTGCTTTGAAATTATGCAAGCCTCTAGGGTTTCTCTCTCTGGCCCTCACCGTCTCCCCTTCTAGGCAGTCGGAGGATTGAAAGCCCTCTGATACTTGCCTCTTTTCCAGACTTGGGGATACATGAAAACTTACATGACATGTGACAGCATTCTGTGAGTCACAGTACAGTGTACAGGTAAGTTATTACTAATACAACAGGGGCGGGAGAAAAAAGGGGCGAGAAGGAAAACAGAGTAAGCAAAGAAAGAAAAAGAAGTGAAAGAAAAGATGACGGTGCTGGGCAGAATGGCTTAGAAACTTAAATCGAAACTCTTATGATGTAATAGAAAAAGACAAAATAAGGATATACCAGAACTTTGGGCACCAGAAGGGTCTATCTGGCTAGGAACAGGATTCAGATTCATTTGTGTTTACCCAGAAGAGGACAGTTCTATGTTTTTAAAGTAGAATTTCCTTGTTATTTTGAACTCTTTCAGGTGCCTTGGTGCTATTTCAGTTTTCAGAACCTATAATAGTACCTTTGTTATGATCTCATTTAGGCTTGATGACTGTTGGTTTTTGTTGTTTTTGTTTTCTCCGTCCTGTTTCAAGACCTGTTAATAAGGAGCCCTAAAAAGAGTGACAGCATCTGCCTTGGGTTAACCACACCTGATGCTGAGTTCGAGAGGTCAAATAAGGAGCCATCAATAGCCATCTCGGTGCCACAAAGTCCATCAATGAAACCAATGCTTACCACTTCTTCATAAATAACCGCCAGAATCTTCAGGGAAGCAACACTACCTTAAATTCATAGCACTGCATTTAACCCACTGCAGACCCTCAATAAAAGCTCTATAAATTATATAAGCAAATGGTGTTGAGACACTTGCGAATACCTCCAATAAAGAGTAGCTTCCTACTCTTTCAAAGATGGCCCTTTTCTTTTCTTTTCTTTTTTTTTTTTTTTGGTACCGGGGATTGAACTTGGGTCCTTGCGCTTGTGCAGCAGGTGGCAAAACCACTGAGCTAAAACTCCCGGGCTTGATGGCCCTTTTCATATGGGAAGCTTTATTGGACTGTGAAATAGGGAGAAGAGGGATTTTTCGGGCACAGGACCTAAATCTGGGTCTAAATCTCTGTCTCATCACCTCTTAATAACATGCCTTAGATGTGCCACTTCTCTGAACCCGTATCCTATCTGTATGAACAGAAAATGTCATGGCTGGAAGGCACGTTGAGAACCCACTAGCTCGGCATTCCCACCAGGCACCATTTGTGTTTTGTTCAGAGGAGATCAAGCCTGCAAGGCAGAATTCTAGAGCCACACAGCTGAGTTCTGATCCCAGTTCAAATCTTGATCAACCACCTTAACTGTTCCTTGCACACATTTCCATTTAGGTAAAAGGGTGACAACATACTTTACCATCGGGTTGTTAGGATTGGGTAAGTCAGTATCTATAAAGCACTTGTGCCTAGGTTATAAGGAAGCGTGGGACAAACATTAGTGATGCAATGATTCCAACCAATCATACCAATCAAAGAGCCGTGATAAGACCACAATCTTTCTCAGATGCTTCATGTGTAGGATTTAGGGAAGCAAAGAGATGGAAGGCCAAGAAACTAGATTAGAAGTGACTGCAATTCTCGGTAAGAGGTGCTGAGAACCCAAAATGGCAAAGGCAAAGAAAAGAGAAGGAAATAGGTCAGACGCCAGATATTTCTGAGCAATCCAAATCAATTTTAGGCAGATGCCTTGAAGTTTACTGGTAGGGAATGGGATCATCAGAGAGAAGACAGGATTTTGACTGAACACGTGTGCATTTTCTCACTGAGGTATGCATTAAAGTTTCACCGGGAAATTAGTTTTGCCTGCTCCAGGCTGTAAGTTTTTTGTTCAGCTTGTTACAACCAATGGTCCTGGAATACAGCGGGTATTCCGAGTCTGTTGAATAACCATAATCTTTATGAGACACAAATCCAGTAAAGGAACACATCTTCCTCTAGATGTATTAGAGAAGAACTGGTGAGAATATGAAATGACTGCTAGAAATTCTTTACATCCTCTAAACTTTAAAATGAAGATATAAACAAAACCATCAGCAGGCTGATAATTATCACCAGCAAATTAATATTCTTCAAATGGCAAGAATCTAGAGTAGAATTTCATATTGAGAGTCAGGTTAAGGATGCTAACCAATATATAAATTATTATAGAAAAAACATATGAAAGCTCACCACCTCCTTTGTTCTAGATTATAAAAGGACCTGTCTTATTAAGCTGTAAAGATTCCAGCTGGCATATTCTAGTGGCCTCATCACTGAACAGGGATGGACTATCTTCAGAGCATGTACATGTTTTTAGAGGAAGTTCCTTCATGAATACTAATATCCTCTATTTAGAGCTTCTCAGGCTTGACAATATTGTACTTCTGAGTTGGATAATTCTGTTGTAAGGGGTTGTCCTGTGCACTGCAGAGTTGTGAACATTTCTCCAAGATTTTTACACACCTGACACATTTAATTTTTATCTCATAACAACCCCCTTGAAAGGCATAGCCTGTTTTTCATTCCTGTTCCACAGATGCCCAAACTCATAACTATTGCAAATGTTTACTTTCTGTCTTTAAATATAAGAATACTATATTTGATGTACACTAAGATGTGACTGCTTCAAAAGGCAGCTACTGTTTAACACTCAAAAGGATGTGGACCTTCCAATCCTATCTCTGCCATGAACTTAACTGGGTTCCCTGGGGAACTGCTTCATCTCTGCAATTGCTTCCTCCCAGACCAGCTTCACCCAGCTGTGAACCTGAGGTTGAAGGAACCAGGTGAACATTAGGTAGGGATCCCTCCCAGCTCCACCATTCTTAATAAACTGGTCCTTAGCTGGGCGTGGTGGCACATGCCTGTAATCCCAGTACTGGGGAGGCTGAGGCAAGAGGATCGCCGTGAGTTCGAGGCCAGCCTGGGCTACATAGTGACTTCAGGGCCAGCCTACACTACACAGTGAGACCCTGTCTCAAAAAAAAAAAAAAAAAAAATGCTGGTCCTCTGCCAGGAAACCTCTTTTCACTTATGTTTCGTGGTGACTTTTAACCTACATGGTAAACACAGCTACTGTTTCACAAACCAGCTGATGACCCCCCTGTATGACAGACCTCCAGGGGTGGGGTGCAAAAGCCTCCCACCTGGATGGCTCCTCGGTTCCTAAAGCCTCCAGTGAAACCAGAGAACTGCTTAATGACCAACTCCATTCCTCCCAGACTTTGGTTAATCTTGCTGTTTGAAGCTTCAGAAGCAAGTTATTAAGTGCAACTCAGAAAGAAGGGGAAGAGAATCAAGTCACTAAAATGACTAGAGAGTACAGAAAGTCCCACACATCTTCGGTCGTCCCCTCTCCCACGTGCTCTAAGCCCTCGGACCCCGCCCCTCCTCCAACCCCATAACTTTAGGGACAGGAGATCCGCATCCCTGGCCCCGCGCACAGGAGCTCAGGAATCCGCCGACCCACGTTTTAACTGTGTCACTAACTTCTAGCAAACCACTTCCCGATCGGGCCTGGCCTGAGACTGAGTTCGGTTGACCTCCGGACTCCCCAGGATCTGAAGCTGCAAAGTCCCTCGGAGACACCGCGCCTGCGCTGCGCTCCCCGCGGGGACGTTGACCCCGTGGCCCTCCACGGGCCGCAGTTACCTGGTCCAGCAGCCGGTAGATACTGACGCCCGAGGTCTCCACCAGCAGCTGCCAGTCGGCCCCGGCCAGAGCCGGCTGCTGGAGCTCGGCGCAGACCTCCCGGAACTGCTCCTCCGAGAAGCAGCTCTCCATCCTGCTACACCCAGGGACCCTCCAGCTGGAGCGCCGGCCGCGACGGCCTGGGTGTGAGCCAGGGGGCGGGGCTACAAGGTGGCTTCAGTGTGATTGGCAGGGAACAGAGGAGAAGGCGGGACTTCGGAGGGAGGCACGGGCCTAGAGGGGCGGGCCAGGCGGGCGGGGCTTAAAGTGGGCGGGGCTGAGCCAGACGGGGAAGATGGAAAAGGTAAAAGAAAAAAGTTGATCAGAAGGAAGAAGTGGCTAGGGAAGAGGGGAGACTTCTAGAGTAGAGGAAAAATGAAGACAGTAATATCAACTGGAAAGACTTCCTCGGGATCCCATTCCTTATTTCTCCCCTATATCCTCCAAACCTTGTAGAATGTAAAGTATCTTTGGTAGACTTGAAAGAGAAGGGCAGAGCACAAATCCTTGCACATCTTAGGACTCAGGTGCTAGAAGTATAGTTCAATATAATTTCTCTTCCTGTTATGCATTTAAAAACATCACTCCAAAATAGATTCCGTGGGATTCATCAGAAGGCCAAAGCACACTATCAGTTCAAAAACCTAATCCATAGTGGATCTGCAAGATTTATTGCCATGCTAACTGGTAAAACAATGATGTGAAAGGTGTTATACAGGACTTCTGCAGCTTGCCCAATTTAGTCTTGGTGCAACTCAACCTTTCCAAGTCTCTTGAGTATTACTATACTTCCTGTCAGAAGATGTTACCTGAATTTTTAAAAAGTAAGTAGTTTATAAACACCAAAGTGATGCAACTGCCACATGAGTGCCAATAAACTCGGGAAACCCTTGTTTCCTAATCTGTGAAATGAGGCAAGTTATCCTACAGTAGAGGTGATTAAACATAGACTATGTCTCACAGCACCCATCAAAGTAAATGGTCAATGAGAATTTTTGCTTGCTTTACAATACCATATTGAAATGTCATTCTTTCTGTGCTTGAAAGAACACTAATGATATATTCCAGCTAAGGCACCAAGTAATCCAAATAATGTAAGGGAAATATTATAACTCCCAACCTACTAGATATCCAAACTGCCGAGTTTGTGTCCTCTAAAATCAAAGAATAAATTCTAGGAACAATGGAATAGGAAGAATTTATTGAGAGAAAGGTAGCTCTGTCTAAGAGACATGGAAGGGGGACTGGAAAGTGGGTTGCCCACCCCTCCCGGTTTTCAAACATGTTTTATTGAACAAAACCGTGAGGTGAGATAGGTACAAGGTGGGACAAAACTATAGCTAACTAATAAGATTGTAAGTATAGCTCCTTAGGTGATATGGCTCCAATGGGAAATCATGAGGTGGGACAAAACGATGGACAGCCAATAAGATTACAACAAGTATAGTTACTTAGGTAATATTGATTAAATGGGCGTCAAATGAGGAAGATAACATGCAGTAAATGTACAAAGACAGAACAAGGATTTCTGGGAAGGAATGGGCTAGGGAGGTTTTAGTCTCCACCCAAGGTGATTGATGCCTATTTAGAATATCAATCCCTGCTGTTCCTCCCTAGGGGAAGTGGTGGTAGTTTCTCTTTTTTAAATCTTGGCTTTCAGTAAATAGGCTTCAATTGTCTTCTATATTGACTCCCTGGACCGCCTGGCCCTGCCTGTCTTATATTTTCTGGGGTTTTTTATTTATTTATTTGTTTGTTTGTTTGATTTGAGACAAGTTCTTACTATGTAGCCCAGGCTGGCCTTGAACTTGCTGTGATCCTCCTGCCTCAGGTCCCCAAGGGCTGGGATTACAGGCACGCACCACCATGCCCTGCTGTCTTGTATTTTCTAAGGTCTAACTGTCTTATAATATTTTTTAACTAGCTTGGCTATCTATAATACCACTTTTTTTTTTTTGTCGGTACCGGGGATCAAACTCAGGACCTTGCACGCACCCGGCAGGAGCGGTACCACTGACCTATATCCCTGGCCCTATAATACCACTTTATAAGAAGGGACACAAGATCGCATTTGGAAGTTTGTTTCAACACAGCAGAGACAACTTACTGCTTTATCAAATTCCACATTGGTTCTATTCTGTTATATGGGGTGCAAGAAGGGAAGTGGGATTTTCCAAGTGTAAATGCACAAAAGAGTAGAGAGATTCTTCCCTACTGTTTTTATAATGCTGGTAAATTTTATTCTTAAATATTTATTTAAACTAAAATCTATTTCTTAAGCAATCTACATTGAAATCATGAGGTATGAAATATTTCCAAATATTGTCAAGAGATCCATTATAAAGCTGTGCTTTGATAAAGCTAAGGCTTTAGCCTCATGTAGCAGTAGAAGAAAATAGGCCTGAGATTAAAAGTGACGTCATGCAAGGTATAAGGCACAAAATTCAAATTACGTCTATCACCTGTGTCTAAAAGTGTGTAGGTCCGGGATTTTAGCTCACTGGTGCCGCCACCTGCCTTGCAAGTGCAAGGTACTGAGTTTGATTCCCAGTACCAAAAGAAAGAAAAGGCTGGGATTTAGCTCAGTGGTTCTGCTGCCTGCCTTGAAAGCTCAAGGACCGGAGTTCGATCCCTGATAACAAAAGAACAAAAAAGTGTGTATAAAACTCAGAAGAAAAATGCATATACACTTTGATATGTTGAGATTTACAATCCTGTTTATTTTATTACAGTTAGTGTAGGACAGAATAATGTTAATTTTTTGTTGTTTTTGTTTTTGTGCAGTCTGAAAGATCTAGAAATGATTTAGAAAAGGTTTCTCCTTGGATATTAGTCTTAATAGGCCAGCCTGTTTCCTTTATTAAAAGCAAAAAGAACTCTGAACAAACTTCTCTCTACATGGCAGCCAAAGCTCCTAGATTTAAGTATAGAAATGCTGGATAAAACATACTATATGTTAGTCAGCTTTCCATCCTGTGACAAAATACCTGAGAAAAGGAACCTAAAAGTACATTTATGTTGGCTCACAGTTTCAGTCCACAGCCAGGTGACTTTGCTGTTTGGCTTGTGGCAAGGCAGAAACATCATGGGGGAAGGGCATGCCAGAGGAAAGCTGCTCACTTCAGGACATCTATGAAGAAAAGAGAGCAGAAAGAGCTAGAGAGGAAGAGGGCAGGGACAAGATATCATCCCCAAGGGCAAAGCTCCATGATCCACTCCCTTCAATCAGGCCAGAGCTCCTAAATTTCCATCACCTCCCTTAATGCTATCAAATTATGAATCCATGGATGGATTAATCCACTGATGGTGTTAAAGCTGTCATGATCCGGTCACCTTCCAACGGCTCTACTTCTAAACACTGCTGCATTAGGAACCAAGCTTTTGACATGTGAGCCTTTGGGGGGATATTTTAACTGCAAACCATAACACATACTCAAAATAGTTTTATATATGTAGCTTAGCTTAAAAGGGTACAATGCAGATTTCAGAAAACAAAGAAGAAATGAAGACCAGTGACACAAGCACCTGAATACTCTTAGGGTAGACATCTCCACCACCACCAGACCATGTTTTTCTGGGAGGAATTTCTATTAAAGTAAACTGTTAGGTCTCACTCATACACTGAGCTCCTTGGGAGAGGAGGGGTGATTTAAATGGTTGATGAGTGGAAGGGGCTACTGTGCAAGTCTGGATCAGCCCTCTTTAAGGTCCCTTTTGGCACCTGTCCACTTGTTAAAAAAAATATATATATATATATAATATATATATATATTATATATATATATATATGCATCTTCATCTGTCTTAGGTTATGCAATCATGGGCATAAGACCTGGCACCAGAACTCCTAAGTAATTACTCCTGTTGTAATTCTGTTGTGGCCAAAGACCTGAGTCCAATTCTTTAAACTGCTTTATTGTAATAAAATGAAATGCTGATCCATTGCTGACTTTACCATCTAGTTCTAAATTGATTCAGAATGCAGGTAAGGAAAAGTGTGAATTTGGAGCTTCCTAAAATCCCAACAGACAGAAACACCAAGAAATGCAGGCTGAGATTCTAGTACTCATGCATGAACTGAAGACAGAGCTCTGGGCTCTGGCTTGTGGTGAAGTTGGACCAGGGATATCCTCATAGAGACTGAATCCCCTAAGAGCTATCACTGGCCATTCAGAGGTCTCAGTCCCTGGACCATGGAACGCACAAGGAAGCTTACGTTCTTCCTCAGGTGAAAAGTAATAAGAAAGCACTTGGGAAAAATCAGTCCCTAAACCTATGCCAGAGATAGGTTTCAAATTTATATTGCCTACACTGTATGGGAGCCTAAAGAAGATAAATTAACACAAAACCTGGTTCAGCACCTTTGAACCCCTGGAATCTTTCCAGAATCAAAACCAAGGACACTTTCCCAACCAGGATACATGGACTTACGACAGAGAAAACAACACCCACAGAAGATGAATTTGCAAAAAGTGAATCACCAGAACCTGAAGAAACAGAGCTGGGGGTGTAGCTCAGTGATAAAGCCCTTGCCTAGCATACGCAAGGCTCTGAGTTTGCTGTCCATGGGAGAGAATCAGCAACAGTTATATAAATGGAAAACGAAGGAAGCACTACAGATAAAATACACCAAAAGGACCAAAGAGAGCTAACAGATGAACCACAGATAAAAAGATCAATATGAAAGTGATCATATAATATATCCATAATGAAGAAATAACAAGAAGGTCCAGAAACTATAATAAAAGAACTGAGCACTAAGAAAAAGATAAGTGAATGTGAGAAAGAACCATATAGATGTTCTGTAAGTGGAAATGTAATCATCAAAATTAACAACTGAAAAGAGGAAAACTTGTTGCCCAGCCACAGTTCAAGAGAGATAAATGTGAATGCAGCTGGGAGGAAATTTCCCCGAAAGTAGCACAGAGCTATAAAGAAATGGAAATGTGAATAAGCAATTAAGAGACATGAAGAATACATGAAAAATGCAAAATGTTTCTGACTAAAATTCAAAAAACAGAACAGAATGGTGAGGAGAAGCGTGGGGAGGTGGAAGAAGAAATAGAAAAAAGGAAAAGTGAAAACAATGTAGAACTAAAATTCTTCTTGGCAAATAGGGGAAGATAAGGTCAAAGTTTTGTTTGAGCTGTAGTAATTAATTGATTAATTAATTGATAGTAGTAATTGATTTATTTTATTTTATTTTTATTTATTTATTTATTTTTTGGATCGAACTCGGGTACTTGCACTTGCATGGCAGGCAGCGAAACCACTGAGCTAAATCCCCAGCCCAATAATTGATTAATTTTCGCATTGTTTAGTGTAACTGTGCATGTGAAACTTAAGGGTATGAATTTTCAAAACTCAATAATAAGAAAACAAACTATGCAACAAGAATGGGTAAAACATTTAAATTCACAGTTCATCAAAGAACTAGTGCTAAATAAGAACACAAGAAGAGGCTTAACATCTTTAGTCCTGAGAGGTAACATAAGTTAAAATTACAATGAGGTACTAGTCTGTACCTACTAGAATGGCTAAAAGCAAAAAAAAAACAATTGGCAAAGATATGGAGGAACTAGAATTCTCATACATTGCTGAATGAATGTGTATGGTATAAACACTTTGAAAAACTATTTGACAGTTTCTTAAAACATTAAACATGGGGCTGGAGATTTAGCTCAGTGGTTCTGCCGCCTACCTCCCAAGTGCAAGGTCCTGAGTTTGATCCCTGGTACCAAAAAAATCCCCATTAAACATACACATATCACACAATCCAGAATTTCCACTCCTTGATATTCACTCAAGAGAAGAAACAGAATTGTTCAAACACAGACTTGTACACAAAGGTTCATCGAAGTTGTGTTTGTATTAGGTAGAAACTGGAAGCATCCCAAATATCCTCCAATGAGTGAATGAATAAATCAAGTTTTGATATATCCATCAATGAAATACTAGGCAGCAATAAAATTTAAAAGATGAAAGAGTGTGTGTGTAAGTGTGTGAGCATGTGTGTAGCTAGCTCTGTGCTACAAACTGGTGTAATTGCCCTGCAAATTCCCATTACCAATGAGCACACTTAATGACCAGATCTACTATATTCATGTTAAATTTTCTGGTTTTGGTCATTATATTCTGGGTATAGAAGAGAATATCCTTATTTTTAAGATTTGCCGCTGAAGTATTTAGGGTTAAACAGATAACAAAGTCTAAAACTAACCCTTGAAATATTTTCTAAAAGGTTGGGAGTAGAGAGAGAAGGATAGAAAATATCAAACAGCTCTGTGCAGTGGGCCCATGCCTACAATCTCAGCTACTCAGGAGGCTGAGGCAGGAGGATCTTGAGTGCAAGGCCAGCCTGGGAAACTTAGCAAGACCGTGTCTCAAAATGAAGAAAGAAAACATGCTGAAGAAAAAAAAGAGAGGGGGTCAAAATGTACCCATTTTTGAATTAGAATAATTGAAAGAGAAGCAAAAGTGAGAAAACACAAACAACTAGTGAATTTAGAGGAAAGATAGCTGGATTTTTAGGGTTCTATTCCTTCTGCATTCCCGTGTTTTGAAGTTACTCAATAAAAATTTATAGAGAAAAATCATACCTAAAATGTACCGATGAAAGAATTTAAGCAAAAAAAATTTAGGTAAAATCTAGCCACATGTGTTAATGGGAGATATAATTACAGCAGTTACACAGACATGCTAAGGTGAAGGTATAGAAACTGTAACTAAACTCCAAACAGAAGAAAGCTGATGTGCCACTAAAAATATCAGACAAAATAGACTTCAAGTCAAGAAAAAGATAAAATTTATGAGTTAATGATTAAAAGGCCAAGGCTTTAGGAATTCTAAATGCTTAAATTTTTATTCATTCATTTCACAACATAATTTAAAATATGAAGGGGAAAATGCACAGCAAATGCACAGCTGTAACATTTAAGGATTTAAGAGTCTCTTTGTTGTTGTTGTTGTTGTTGTTGGTACTGGGGATGAAACTCAGGACCTTGTGCTTGCCAGGCAGGCGTGGCACTACTGAGCCACATCCTGGTCCTTAAAGGTCTTTTCTAAGTAATGGACTAATCAAGAAAAGAATAGGGCCGAGGATTTAGCTCAGTGGTTCCAGCACCTGCCTCGCAAGAAAAGAATACCCCCAAAATGGTAAAAATATGGAAGATTTGAGCATATAATTCATATGCTTGATCACTGAAGCAGGTACTCTGTAGAACCCCAGACCAATAAACAGAATATAGACATTATCTGCAAGTTTTCATAAAAAAACTTCATGAATTAAAATTCACTTGTTAAAATTGACAGTCCATGGGCCAGGGATGTAGCTCAATGGCACCATGCCTGCCTTGTAGGCACAAGGTCCTGAGTTCAATTTCCGGCACCAATAAATAAATAAAATAAAATTGACAGCCCTATAAAGTATGTTTTCAATAAATACTAAAGAATCTTTGGCATTTTCCTGTTGATAGTGCCAAACATAAAAATATAGCTAATCACTGTCGCTCACCCTGCCTCATGTCTTTGAAAGCTAAAAATTGAACACATGCTTATTCTAAGAGTTTACCCAGCAATCAGTTCTCCATATCAAATTCTTTTCTGTTTAGAGGCACTGACACCTGATTAACACTATATTCATTATTAAGATAGGTAGTATTTTAAAGATAACCATTTCTATCCATTCAAACTACAGTATACATCCGAGATTTGGACAAAAGTCACAAAAGCATTCAATTGGTGGTACACCAATTCCAAAATTCAGAGGAAAGGGCTGAAGGTCAAGACATTTGCAAAGGTAGGAAAACAATTTTTAAAGGTAGAAGAAATCAGATATTAGGAGTGATCATGGAAAAAATATGATATTAATCCGGGGAAGTTAAAAAAAAATAAACAGTTTTCTACCCATAAGCAAGTCCATGTGCATATTGAAACAGTGTCTGAATGAGGTGGGGTAACTTAAAACATAGTGTTGGATCAGTTGGCTAAAGTGATATTTCTAGATCAGTTGTGTACAAAATATAAATTCCAGATGCATAAAATAATCACATATGATTAATTGTCATGATGTTGAAACTTTTAGATGACAACATAGGAGTGAATCTTTAAGACCTAAGACTTTAAAAGAGATTTCTTAAATTCATAAAACAGCACAGACCATAAAAAAGATTCACTTTTGTCTGCATTAAAAAGTCTGTTCAGGGGCTGGGGATTTAGCTCAGTGGTTCTGGCGCCTGCCTCACAAGTGCAAGGTCCTGAGTTTGATCCCCACTATCAAAAGAAAGAAAAGTCTGTTCCACTATAGGCCAAAAATAAATTAAAAGCCAACAGATGGCCTGGTAGAAGACATTTATTACTCACATGGTCAACAAAGGACAAACACTAAAAGTGTGCATAGAATGCCTAGAAATCAATGAAAAGAATTCAACTACTGCTATTGAAAATACGAATAGTGAAGAAATCCAAATGGCACATAAATGACAAAGTTGTTCTGCTTCCATAATAACTGGTAAAATGCAAAATAAATTACACAATTTATTTTCCTAAAATTGGCAAAAACTGAAAAATCTGACATTAGATATTGATGAATCTATAGGAAAATGAAAGCACGACATTAAAGTGTGGTTAAAGTATAAATGGTACTTTGAAAAATAGTTTCACAAAATCTATTAAATTTGAGGATGCACTTGCTGTCTTACCAGCAGTTCCACTCCTGAATATACCTGAGAGAATTGTAAATATTGCATAAGGATGTGCATTGTGTCAGTGGCAAAAAACTAGAAACAATGTAAATATACAACCATGGAATAAACGGATGAATTGTGGTATCTTTGTTTCATAGCTTTTGAAATTTAAAAAAAAATCCATTTGTATGTCCTGAATTAAGCTTGAAAAGAATGCCAAATGAAGAAAGCAGGTTGAAGAAGGTTAAGAGAGTAATATACTTGGGCCAGGGATTTAGCTCAGTGGTGCTACTGCCTGCCTCGCACGCACAAGGTCCTGAGTTTGATTACTGGTACCAAAAAAAAAAGAGAGTAATATACTTTAGAGTGACTACTCATATGTTCTAAAACTTTTAACATATACATGGAAAGGATTCCCAGGACTCACATGAACATAGACAATAGCTGTAACATTTTAATCCTTTAAAAGATCATAAAATACATAAGACACGATATCAATGTATATGCTTGGGAATTAGTTCATGAATATTATTCTCATCGGTATATATGAAAATAATTTAAACAAATAACTGAAATAATAAAATATGCTGAAATTGCCATTAAAATAGTAGAAGAAAAAGAAAAACATTATTCTAGAATTTTATTCAAAATCATTGAATGAATGAATGTTCACAAATGCCTAACTTTGCACAGAAAATGTATAGATTATTGACCAGTGTTGATTTAAAAATTGGAGAAGTAGAAGTATATGTGTTCTTATTCACAGAAAAAGCACCGTTATACACCAAACAACTGAGATGTGAATAAAATATAGGGTATCATCACCAAAATATCTGGGTAGACCTTTTTTTTTTTTTTTTTTTTTTTTTTTGGTACCGGGGATTGACCTCAGGTCCTTGCGCTTGCGCAGCAGGCAGCGAAACCACTGAACTAAATCCCCGGCCCAACAGCTGGGTAAAGATCAGCACCTCGCACTGTTACTGTCTCTAGGGATATTTTGCAAAATACAAAGCTAATTTGGCAAGTGGATTTTCACAATAAAGTTGTGGTTTAAAATCGGGATTCTAGACATTTTAAGAATGAGGCAAGTCATTTTAATTTTTCAGACCTGTTTACTCAATATAGATATAATAATAATAATAATAATAATATAATAGTAAAAATAATAATTCCTATCCCAGTGATTTGCTGAATCGACAAGCATATAATGCAAATGAAAGCAATCTGTAAAGTAAGTAACACTTATTAATAAAAATTTCTAACTTTTGTAAAAAAATCAATTTTAATCTGCTTCCATTGCCATCCAAAGCAATTTAGTTCTATTTGGCTCAATTTGTACTATTGTGCTCTAGTTTAGATCTCACATATCCTGGGAAAGCTGAAGGCTTGGTGACCTTGTGGTGCTGCCCGGAAGTGGTGGGATCCTTAGGAGGTGGTGCCTGGTGGAAGGAAGTTAGATCCTTGAGGGTGTACTCTCCCAAGGAGAAGCAGAATTCCTGCCCCTTCCTCTCTCTGCCTCGCAGCTGGGGTAGACAAGTTCTATCTGCCATGTGCCTCTGCCATCATGTACAGGCCCCAGGGCACCAAGCCATGGAACTGAAACGTCTAAAAACTGTGAGCCAAAATAAACCTCTTCCTCCTGATACGTTTATTTTTGGGGGTGTTTTGTCATAGGACAAAAAGCTCACTAACGCACAGCACATGTCTGTAAAGCGAGACTTAAAGAAGAACAAGAACTTCCCACACTTGGGGAGCACAGCACCCTCTCCAGCTATAACTCCTTGTTCCGATACAGAAAAAATTGACAACTATGTCCTGTAAACAAAGTTTATGACACTCTGTCCTCAAATGATTCATAAGACACTGTCTTCTTTCAAGGCAAAGTTACAAAACTGTCTGCCCTCATCCTGTTCCAGTAAACTCACTTGCTATGTCACTAGAAAAATCACCCGCTTTGAAAAAATGTATAAAAGCTGGAAGCTCTCTTTGCTCAACGCTCTTCCTTTGGACAGAAGTCCATTGAGCTGGTGTATACCTTAAACCTGAAATAATACCCCTAAATCCTATTAGTCTCTCCTGTCTCTTGGAATTCTGCAACATGTGCTCCTATTAAATCCTCACAAATCGTATGTTAGGACAGTGGAGAAGTATAAGTGGGCTACAACACTGTTGCAGGCCTCCAAAGCTTATAAAATAACCTATAAATCAGTTAATGGTAGTTGAGGCCTGCCGAATGCTCATTATGAACCAGAAGCTATTCAAAGTGTTTTTATTTAATCCCCACAATGCCAGTATGAAATCAGTTCTATTCTAGTCTCTAGAGTTTACAGGAAGAAACTGAGGTTAAGAGAAGTAAAGTCACTTGTCTCAGATCACAATGTAGGTCAAAGGTGGAGCTGGGGTTTGGAGTCAGTTCTGTTGGACTCAAGAGGCCAATTTCTCATGTTTAGGTCACCTGTGGTAGACGGTGGAGCTACAGACAGGTAGCAGTGACTACACTTTCCAATAAGGTTATATGGAGGGAGGTTTATTTCTAAAAAGCTTTTTATGAACCATTATAGCAATAAAACTACTTTCAAAATGAAAAAGGATTCAAATGTTACCTTCTGTTTATTCTCTTGTTCATTTATTCATGACTTGTATATTAATAAGCAAGTAAGCACCTTCATATATACAAGAATAAATTAAAGGCAATATCTGAAAGCTCCTTCATGCAAAATTTTACCACTTTATGGCTATCACAGATGTGGAAGAATACAAAAGTGCACCAGAGCAAAGTCCCTTCTTTATCCAGTTGTCCATGTTGAGTACATGCTCACAGAATTAATTAGAGAAATTAGTTTATGTATGGCTTATATATGATCTAGTCTGTCTCTTTGATTTTACAGATAAGGAAATTGAGACACAAGGACTTGGGATAATTTTGTTATTCAATCAGCCCAAACATGTTGTCACACATTCATAAAGACTGAACATCCCTAGTATATTTAGCCTGCTCATATAAATAACATGCAAACCAGGTGTTGGAAAATCTGAGTTTATAGTTTTACTTGTTAATATAAAAACTTTACATGAAACATTCCATGAAACTGACAGTTTCAGTCCTGGAAGGGATCAGAAAATAAAGTCATCATCCACCTTCCTTCCAGTAAGGGGATTCCAGAGACAACTGGATGTATTGTATTACCAAGTCCCTTCTGCTTCCCTGACCAATCACCACAAGGAATCTTAGGGCAGCACCAGAATATTTCAACCCAAAGTCTAGAGTTTCACTGGACTGTGATCCCCAAGTACAGAGTAACATTCATATTAACTGGAAGAAATATCAGGCCATTCTCCCGTGCTCCTGGAACCTCCCTCAGAGAGGAGACCTGAAGTTTGGATCAGAAGCCTGGCTGGGAATGCTCACTGTGCCCTGGGTGACTTCAGGACATGAATTTTCAATGGAGGCAAGAGCTCATGAGGGTCCCCTCTATTTTCTGTCACACTAGGGTCATGTGTCCATGAGGATTTGTTTGGAAGCTTGGAAACCTTACAATGATATACCTCTCTTTGCTTCAAGCCTGATTTGTCAACAAAGTTTTCCATTCTAGTTCCCCCATAGCTTGATTTTGTTCACTTTGTCCCTGTCTGCACTGCCCACCCTAGCTGAAACCACTGTCCTTTTCCCTCACTACTGACCACTCAGTGACCTGCAGGCCGCCTCTCCCTGTTGGAATCCATTCTGCACGGAGAGACACAGAGGGCCATCTGAAGCTGTGGAGTGGATCCCACCACTCTCCTCCTGAGGACTCTTTCATGGCTTTGCACTGCAACTGAGACTCCTCCGCCTTCTGTGCCCTCAGACTGGTTCCTGCCTGCATGACCATCCTCATCTTCTCCACCCTCCCGCACCAGCTCAGGAGGCTGCGGCCCCTGTTCTTCTGATTCTGGATCATGTCAAGAGTTTCTTGACTTTCAAACCTTCGCCTGTCCTGTCTTCCCTGCCTCACTTACTTGAATCCCAGTCCCCAGAGCATCAGCACAAACGCTTCTGTCTAAGGCTCTCCTTCTCTGGCCCTCACCCTCATCTCTGCCTTTTTTTTTTTCTGCATGAAATTCACAACCACTTGTGATTAGACCTGTATCTCAAATGCAGGCAGGAGGAAAACAGTCAAAAGTAAATAAAGAAAGGTGAAGTGCTGTCCTGCACTGATCTCGGCCTGTAATTAATTAAGCATCTTTTTCTTCCATCAAATCATAGGGTCACCAGCAGGGACCTGCATGTCCTACTCACCCAGGGTAACCTCTGTCACTAGCATGCAGCTGGCACTTAATAAGGAAGTAAACATCTATTTGAGGAAATAATGTAAGAAATCTGGGGCTGGAGATGTAGCTGAATGATAGAGCACTTGCTTACATAGTAAGCCCCTGGGTCAGATTCCCGGCACTACTAGATACCTATTTTATTTATACACAGATAAACTGGCACCTTACTCAATTCTTTTGCTCACTCCACTAGCATTTATATTGTACTTAGTCTTCTAGATAACCAGTATTGTAAAAGGGGGAAAAAAGAGATTAACTTCATCATAGCTTTTCCAAGATCTGTACCAATTACTTTTCTTTCTTCTTTATTTTTAATTTTTTTTTTTTTATCCTGAAGCTCTGCAAAAGAATTTATGGCCCTCAGAGGATTTTTCTAAAAACAGAATTAACAACCATTGGGCTAGAACTTCTAGAAAAATATTTATAATGGAATCATAGTTATTATTGTTTTTTCCCCTTTGCTAAACAACCATTTATTGACAGTTTACAAAGTGTTATCAACAATGTTCAGTACTTAAAAGGGTGCACGCCTATAGTCTAACACCCCCAGACCAACCAGATCCTACCTCTTAACAGCACATTTAGCTATGGGTTCATTAGTGGATTAAGCCACTCATGCATGTAGCATCCACATGACCCAATCACCTTTCAGATGGGTGAGGCTGTTGACCCCATCTAAACTCTAACAACATGGAAAGAGTTTGCCATATACAGTTAACAGTTTAAACATAAGAATAAAAACATATATGTATTATATAAAGAAAAATAGAAGAAACAGCATATGTTGATAGCTCTTTTGAAGGTAGAGTTAGCAAGTGATTTTTATTTTCCACTCCATATTGTCTCATTTTTATATTTTTACTAGGCTTTCCTAGTGTCATACAAAAAGAAAAAAGAAGACATAGTGATTCTTTTTTTTTTTTTTTTTAGGTACTGGGGATTGAACTCAGAACCTTGTGCTTGCAAAGCAGGGGGTGGGACCACTGAGCTAAATCCCCGGTCCAACATCATGATTCTTTAAATTGGTAACTTATGTGTTATGGTTTTGGGTCACAGAACGGGCAGAATTGTGATCTTGCTCAAAAGAGTTAAAATTTGCTACTTCAATGCCTATTTGTAGTCAGTAGAGGGCAGAAAGGAGAAAGAAGTGAGGGAGAATGCTGGTGTGTAGCTGTTGTGAAAGGTTTCGTAACAGCTGAAAATTTGTTTGTTTGTTTTTTTGGTACCAGGGATCGAACTCGGATCCTTGCGCTTGCGAGGCAGGTGGCGGGACCACTGAGCTAAATCCACGGCCCCACTTGAAAGTATTTTGACTTCCTTTTTGCTCATCTCTCCAAAAAATTTCTAAAAGATCATAGAAGCATAATTGCAGTTTGGATATCACAAATACTGCAAAATGTCTGGCATTATGTTACAGTCTATGGAGAACCAAAACATGTATTTCAGTGGATTAAAGGAACTAAAAATAATCAAGTGCCTATTTTATTCTAGGCACTGATATTTAGGTAAAATTTATTTTAATAAGTTTAGCTAGAGTTTGTAAAGAGTTCTTTTTGTTTGTTTCCTTTTTTTATTTTTTATTTTTTGTAAAGATTATTAACAGCCTCAGTGAGGAATTTTTAAAAGGGATAACAAAATTATTAAAGTTAATGAGCTAAAAAGAAATATCCAAACAGAAATTTCTATGCTTCCTAAAAAGTAGATAGTAAGATGTATATTGAAAAAATATTTTTCTAAGTGAATACACTTTACTGAATTGTATGTTAAACTGACTTAATTCTGAAATAGCTATAGTCAACGATAATGTAACATACACTCAAAAATTTAAGTGGACCTCTTATTAAGTTCTGACCATAAAAAAATTTAAAATAAATAAATAAGTAAAGAAATGTACTTCCATGACTAACTATACATAGAATTTGTCATAAACAAGTCTTAGTTTATGTCCAGATATAATGTTCAGAGCACTCAGAAATGCTCAAGATACTTCTTTTACTTAGCATCCTTTTCTACTAACTTCATGGTCAAACACGAATGCTTAAAGAAGTCAAGATCTGAGATAATGTGTTCCAAATTCTTAAGAGTAGTAATGGCTACTGCCATTTTCTTAAATCAGCATTTGCAGATAATCAGTAAAATTTTCTGGCAGTTGTAAGTTCACATAGCCATTGAACATCTCTAACTGGAAGTCTACAGAAAGTAGTTTGTATGAATAAACTCTTGACTCAACTCATATTTCAAAACTTGTGTCCAGTCACTAGGTAAGGTTTTGATTAAAGAAAAGGTCCACAAAGTTTAGAGATACTGACAAAACCTCAGTTACATAGTTTATTCAGTGCTTTCACGTTTATTATTTCATTTCATGCTACACCTTGTTAAAATATGCCCTTCCTTTTAAAGAGAAAGAAACAGCAAGCTGAATGGTTTATGGAGTGTGGCAAAGTGAAAGATTCTCATGGCCAGGCTGGTGTGCCTGGATATAATGATTTCACTATGCGCTGATCTGATAATCTAGAAATCTTCAGACAGAGAAATTACCTTGACCCCACTAGAGTTCCACAGTGTAAGCAATATGTAATGGCAGTACAAATCAAATAACTTTGGCCCTCCACTTTAAAATGACTTTGTATGTCATCTCTCTGGTGTTTGGATTAATTCGATTTGTGGTTTCTGAATACTAGTTTAGAGACATTCATCCCAAATGAAAAGAGCAATGAGTGAGATTATATCCTGCTTGTTGTTTTGCCCATAAGTACTCTCCTTTTTTTTTCATTAAGTTTATTGGTACACTTTAGGTATACAATATGATCACATTCATCTTTGGGAATCTGTACCTGTACATGATATATCTTGGTTCTTATTTTTTCCCATTTCTTTTTTAAGGAACAGTTGTGATGTGAATAATATTGTGCTCTTTTCTTGCATCTAGGTTTAGCAAATCAAAACTTTGAAATCCTTTTTTAGTATCCAAGACCACCCTCCCCATGCGCGCGCGCGCGCGCGCGCGCACACACACACACACACACACATATACTGCACTTTTTTTACTGTTTTACTGCCGTGAGTCCTTAAGGAACCACTGTTTAGATAAGCAAGGTGTAATTCAGCACTTTGAGGCTGCAGCAGGCTGCCAGGTCTCCCAGTGAAGGGCAGAAGACCAATCAGGGAAAGTAAACAAGAGGCATCCACATTACACTTTCTCCAAAATTCTCAGATGGAGAAACGGTAGTGGTTAATCAAAGATACAAATTTTTCAATGGCAGTCTTTTCACAATCTAGGTAATCTGAAAAAAAAAATTAATGTAATAAAAAAAATTGAAGACAGAATAGAACTACTTTCAATTTGCATGAAAAAACCAATTATCTTGGGGGAGGGGTGAAAGGAATCAAAAATAAAAATCTGCTTATCATTCTCAATGCTGTGATACTGTAGAAAAGAGAAACACAGACTTTGTTATTTTATTTATTTATTTATTTATTTATTTATTTATTGTACCAGGGATTGAACTCAGGACCTTGCGTTTAAGAGGCTGGCGCTGGAACCACTGAGCTAAATCCCTAGCCAGACTTTGTTATTTTAAAAACAACATTTATCACCCCTTTCACCCCTTACTCCAGTGCTGAAAGAAATATATTATTTTAAATTTAAAAAGAAAAGCACTGACACGCCCCTGGGAGACTGAGACAGAGAGATCCAAAATTCAAGCTAGCCTGGGCAACTCAGCAACTTAGCGAGACCCTGTCTTAAAATAAAGAATTTAAAAACTAAATAAATGAAAGGGCTGGGCTGTAGCCCAGCATAAAAGGCCCTGGGTTCAGTCAGGGTGAGGGGGTGGTGGGGAGGGGTGGGGGATGAGTAATGGAATGATCCAGATTCGCCTTTGTAGATGGTCAGAAGCTGCAAAGAAAATACTAATGAGTCACTTAACCACTGCAGGCTTCAGTATTCCTAGGGTTAAAATGAAAGAGCTGCATTTGATGATTTTGCAATCACCCCTTTCAGCCAGAAGAGTATTTTTCACTGGTTAGGACAGAATTGTATCATTCATAAGTGCTTTTGCAGTGCCCATGCTTGGGGCATGAAGTGATTAAGGGGGAAACAGGGTGCAGATGGAGGGGGTGACAGGGTGACAGTGGCCTTTGGGGAGTGAAGTCCACATCTCCATGCAACGGGGTCCTTCTTTGCTGAATGCAAGCTGAGACGAAGTCTGCTCCAAGGAGGGACGGAGGTCTATAAATCACCCTACCACAGCCCTGGCATAACAGAGGCAGCAGTGATGGAGTGTCCAGGGTGTAAAAGGAAGTCATAAAATGGGCAAACAGAATGAGAAGGAGAGAGCCAGAGGGAAGCCCTGCTGGCTAGTGGGCAATAAATAACAGGAGAGGCCAGTTCACAGAATGTGTTGGAGGAAATAACCTCCTTCACAAAGGAGGATGAGATGGATTGTCCACAGCATTAGAATTCCGAGCAGTTACAGATGCCAAACCTGCCCATTTCCCATCCCCAATATTAGGGCTTAGGAGGCAAGGAAGTAGCCAGCCATCCCAGCGCAGAATGAAAAAGAACAAGAACAAAAGAAGCTGCAAAGAATGGGAAGTGGAGCCCCTCAAAGACCCAGCATTAGCTGGGCTGAGGGCTGAGAAGGTTCCCGGTCCTGGTGCAGGCTTTCTCCAGGCTGGGATAGGGGAGGAAGTGTTTGCTCTTTAGGACATACCCAGAGTATCATATAGCCTTCTGCTTGTGACCGCTAATTGTGTCAGTCACATCCACGCTGGGGGCTCAGTTATTTTCAATCGAGTTCTTGCACTTGTGATGTTCTTCATTCAAGAAAACTTCCAAGTGTTGTTATAGGTGATTTTACCATTTAAGTGGACCTGAAGTGTTAGCTTTATCCAGACTTTGGGCCAGAGACTGCAAAGAGGACAGCGGTATCTCTTAGGACTTGCTGCCTTAGTCGGGCTTCTTCTTGCATTTTATTTTTTATTTTTTTGAAATTAATTTTATCGGTACATTTTAGATATACATAATGATAATTCATCATAGGGAATTTTACCTGTACAAGACATATCTTGATTCTTCTTTTTGTGTTTGCCCATTCCCCTTCCCTCCCTTCTTCTGCATTTTATACTTTCACATGCCCACTCTGTCCATGTAACAATGCAAAGAAGCAAGGCTGGTGTTACTATCCCCTTTCCCAAATGACTGAAACCCACACTCCCGCAGAGACATTAGCTCATTGGTCCACAGTCATATTTTAGACTAAGACTCGCCAGAGCTTCTGATACCTACCACTTCAATTCACTTTTGTTCAAGATTTGTGTATTATTAGTCTAATTGTGCATTAGAGACTCTCTCTGGCACAGATGACACAAAAATAAATGTTGTATGCCTTTTACTCTTGAGAAGCCTAGTCTCTAAGATTAAAGGAGATGAACAAACAGCTTTCTATCTATTTGCTGAGGGTAAGACCTATGAAAACATAGAGCAATGTTCTCAACTCAGGACAATTTTGCTCTAGTGGGTGATTTAACAATTTCTTCCTTCCCTTCCTCTTTCTTTCTCTCCCTCCTTTCATTCCTCTCTCCTTCTTTTTTCTTTTCTTCCTTTCTGTCTTTCTTTCCTCTTTCTTTTGCACTGAGGATTGAACCCAAGACCTTCACATGGAACCACCTACATTCCCAGCCCTTTTTCCATTTTTTATATTGAGACAAAGTCTTAGTAACTTCCTAAGTTGCCCAGGGTGAGCTCGAACTTGCGGCCCTTCTGTCTCAGCCTGTCATAGTGCAGGGATTACGGGCCTGTGTCATTACGCCCAGTTTGACTTAGCAATTTCTGAAGACACCATGGTGGTCACAGCTGGAGGAGTGTGCAGCATCTAGTGGGGAGAGGACAAGGACGCTGCTATTATTCTGCAGGAACAAGAAAGCCTTTCACAATATGTCCAGTGCAGAATGTCAGAGGTGCCCAGATTGAGAAAGGAAAGGCTGGCAGAGGGTACTATGGGGAAAGGAACATGCTTACCTAGTCTGAAGATGGAGAAAGACTTACAAGGGAGATCTCTAGAAGAAGATGATGGTTGAAGTGATCGTGAAGACCTGAGAAGACATCGTCTTGGGACAGTACAAACCAGTGGGGCATGAAGAACGAGCACTAGTTTGTTGTGGTTGTGATTTGTAGTTTACCTCAAGCTGGAGCTGACATTACAGAAAGGGAGAGACCAGGTGTCCCGCTGAGGTTTTAGGCCTTTGAGGAAGGACAGTCAATGGTGGGTTTTCACCAGGGGACTGGCATGGTTAGGTTCACATACCCATAGCTTGCTATCTTAGTGTTGAACAAAGGATCTCATACTTCAACTGGGATGTGAATTAAAATGCAGATTACACACACACACACACACACATACACACTCACTCTGAACGTCCTGAGACAATGTATTCATGCAGTACAGTGGGATTAGCGTCCAGAAACTGTACTGTTGGAAGCACCCTGGGCAATGCTGATGCAGGTAGCTCAAGTCTTTGCAGACATACAAGATATATGTGATCCTCGTAAGATTACAGTCCCCTCAAAAGGAAAATGAGAGGGAGTTTTGGAAAGAAAAGAGTCTGCAGAGTTATCCCTTTCTCTGCTGTAATACATCTTGTGAAAATCTGAGCTGGTTACTTCTAAACGGACTGAGGAAGTCCCTCAGCAGTACAGGGGCTGCTCCTGAGGGGATTCATGCTTCTGTGGCCAGAATGCTCCTCCTCGGTGGCCTCTAGGCAGCCCAATTGCTTCTACAAAGTCTGTCAAACTCGTCTGTCCAAAGCCCTTGTTAGTACAGCAGGACCTGCTTCCTGTTCCCAGAGAGAAGCGTCCTTAGGTTTTCCTTTCCCTCTTCCCCAAAGTTGGCTACTCCTATGTCCTGTCACATAAAACTGTGAACTGAGGTCTCGGACTTACGTCACATCAGTCACAGCAGGGCGAGGCTTCCCAAGTGTGCATTCTGGTCCCGTTGCTTTTCTTGCAAATTGATCTTGCAGTTGGTTTTGTGATTGGACACCCCATGCTCCTTACTGCACTGGCTTGGGTCAGCAAGAATGGGAATTAATATGCGAGCTCTTCCAACCTAGAATTCGTGCTCAGAGTTGGAGAAAACTTTTGTACTGAAGTCAGTGCTGGCTGTGACCCTCTTCACATGGAAATAGATGAACATCCACAGTCCAAGGTCAGTGGGTTTGCTGACAGATGTTGCACCAGGGAGTATTTTTTTAAAAGTGGCTTCCTATAGCTGTCCTGATAATTTGGTAGCAGTGTTAACAATTTCCCCAAGTTGTCTTGTCTCCAGAGGATTTTTAAAAATTAGAATAAGAAGAAAGAATAGTAAAGGATCTGCAGACCAAACACTAAGATCTAACCAATGAGACTCACAGAGGTTTGGATGACTTACCCCTGGCCACAAAGAGGAAAGAAAATTCAAACCCAAGTTTCCTGACTTTCAGTTCATGACTGTTTTCACTGCACAACAAAAGTGGAGAGTCAGAAATATTAATTTCACTGTGGAAGTGCTCCAAGACCTTATGCTGTGACCCTAGGAAAAAGGATCAAGTCCCATCAGTGCTCCAAAGAAAGGTTTTCAAACTAAGATGAACCTAGAAAATAAATAGCAAGAAGGAAATCACGGGAGAGGGGTACACCCTGAGACTACTGGAAGTACCTCAGAGTTATCAGTGCCAGATTTACTGACTGGGTCCAAGTGGGTGCCCTCCCTCTGCCCTGACAGAAGAAACATCACGTTCTCATTATGTGGCCACACACTCTCTTGAGATTATTGGTTTCACCAAGGTCCAGGTTGCTTTCTCAAAGACAGTAATGCCTCTTTCCTGTGTAGCTTACTTAAGTAAACAAGAAAGAGACAGCACTTTGCTGTGTCCTTTACGAAATAAGACTTTAAAATTTTTGGCTAAAGAAAGCAAGCAAAGATCAGTTCTATGTCTTGTTCCATAAGGTAAGTTCATAAGATAAACAGTTCTATTTTGAACTTAGTTCACCTGGGCAAATTGTTCTGTTTCTCACTACCCACCCAAGTCATAGACATCAAAGACTTTTTAAGTGGATCAAATGCTTTCAGCAGGTTCCGTGAGCTGATCCTACACTCAATCAGTGCACATCACTGCTGAGGGCCTGTGGGAAGGCAATTATTGCATGGTTTCTCTTTTTCTGGCAAAATGATCATTTCAAAACCTAAGAGTTTATTCTGGGGTGAGTAAATACTCTTTATGAGCTCCAGAGAGTAAGTCCATCATCTGACTGTAATGCTCCCCCCAGGGTTGTGAAGATAAGCTTGAGGTCAGGTACTGGTTACAGTCCAAGTCTCTACCATTGTCCAATATATGGCCCAGGACAAGTCTCCTAACCTCTTCATTTGTATCACAGGACTATTTCTGGTATCTAACTCTTCTATTATTTGCATTAAATGAAGTAATAAATCTATAAAAGCTGTACAACATAAAGTAAGTACACAATAAATATTTGTGTTATTAGACAGACTGAGTGGCTGGCTCAGCATAGTAGCTACCATGCAAAGAATACTGAACAAATGCCAGTAACAATTGAAGGATTATAATGGAATTATAATTATAAAAATATATGCCACATATTGTATAATCATGTATTATAGGGCCGGGGATTTAGCTCAGTGGTGCTCCACCTGCCTTCGAAGCACGAAGTCCTGAGTTCGATCCCCAGAGCTGCAAAAAACAAACACACACACACAAAAAATATCATGTATTATACCATATAACATCCTATATTATAATTACGTTGTTAAAAATACAAAAAATTAATTAATGTAGTTAGCACTAAGTATCTAAATCTCAGGATCTTGCACTTGCGAGGCAGGCGGTGGCACCACTGAGCTAAATCCCTGGCATACTATTTGGTAATACCAATTTTCTGTTGTTGGTGGTTTTTTTTGCAGTACCAGAAATCAAACTCAGGACCTTGTGCTTGCAAGGCAGGCACATTGCCACTGAGCTAAATCCCTGGCCCTCCAAGTTTTCAAATTTACATTTGGAAAAAAAAACACAAAAAAACCCAAATTTACATTTGGTTTCAATGTAAAGTCATTCTTTTGCTATATGTTCATTTATATGTAAAAGACAGATCCTGTCTTTAAGGAAATTCTAGGAGATCTCTGAGCCAATACAATCTTGGTAAACCCCATTATGAAGGCTTCCTTGCCGGGGATTTAGCTCAGTAGTTCTGGCACCTGCCTCACAAGCGCAAGGTCCCAAGTTCGATCCCTGGTACCAAAAACAAAAACAGTGAAATGAAGGCTTCCTTGCCTTACATGAGACTCAAAATATTGCATTTCTAAAGAAATCCAGAGTGCACTTGAATTGCTTTTTTGTGTGTGTAAGTATTAATTCATGGGGCAACATAAAATTAGTTCTTGGTAAGGCAAAGGGTGTTTTTCCACATATGAAATGAGGAAGTTGGAGTCTTCTATATGAACCAATCTACAGAAGCAGTAGCCTGGGGTAGTGAGCAATAAGTGGGGAAAACATTTTCTTTACCAGAAAACATCTATGGGATGCTTTTTGCACCTCTGGCACTGTACAAAAGGAATTGTATAGTTATGTTCTTTTTTCTTTCTTTCTTTTTTTTGGTACCAAGACTCAAACTCAGGACCTTGCACTTTCAAGGCAGGCAGCGAGCTAAATCCCCGGCCCTCTTTTTTCAAGTAATATTAAATTGAATGTATGTTAGATATATTCTTCACATATAGTCAGTACAAGTGAAGGCTCAAATTGGAGTTCTTAAAATATTTCATTGTTCTGTGCAGATGGCGATCTCAAATCACTCGTGTGTATATCAACAGTTATGTGTTTATTGAATAAAGTGAATTATAATGTGATTCATAATTTTAGTGGAAAATTTACCTGTGAGGCTGTAGCAGCATTAACAATCTGGGCAATAAATCATAAGTGGTCAATCAATGATGTGAACTTTCTTTAGCATTTGCCTCTGCACTGGAGAAGTGAATAGCTATGCTAATGAAATTAAATGCATGTCCTCCACTTCATACCTTCTCTTTGTCTTGGCCCCTATAGTTTTGCTGATGTCACCACACCATTGATCATCTAGAATATAAAAACTTGCAAACTTTTCTCCCTTGCTTGCCTCCCTAACATGAAATTCACTGCCAGGTGTTGTAGCCAAGCTTTGAAAGGGAATAGATTTAATACAGGATACATAATTTTAGTATACGTGCTGCTAAAGCGAGCACCAGGATACATAATTTATAAGATTATTTTATAATATTCACCCCAAAAGAAAAATGCAGGAGTGCAAAAGATCTGTCCACACACAGGATCTGAAGAATCCAGCCGAGGGCCTGGTTCCCTCCGCTATGTCCTACATAAGTCCAGCTGAAGGCCTAGAGCCCAAGGCAATGTCTCATGCAAGTCCATATCAAGAATCTGCACCGGAAAGACCCAAAGGCAGTGGTGGAAAAAGCCTGCGTCACCAGCAGGGTAAAGAGTCTACGGCACCAAGCTGAGGGATTTGCACTGGAGCCAAGAAGCAACACTTAAGGCAAAGACCAGAGCTCCTCTGATGAGAACAGCAGCCATTCCCAAAGACAGCAAGCACCTGAGCTCCTCCAAAGACAAGAACAGCCAAGTCCTCATTAGGAAAATCACCCGTGGCAAATTTCTCCAAGACAATCAGCAGCAAACAATCTTTCCCTCTAGTTCTCTTTTTATGACATTGGCAACAATCCTCAGATGGGTCCTCCACACCCAGAACCATGATGTCTCAGTTCAGCTGGGTGTTCCAAGTTGCCCACTAGTTAATCCACCACACCAAGTTTTACTGATTCTACCATTGAAGTAATTTCCCACATTTGTGGGACAGTTGTCCACATTTTCCATTATCAAGTTCCCAGTGCCTCTCACCTGAACATCACAAAGGCTTCCTAACTAGTGTCCCAGCCTCCTCTCCTCTGCCCTCCTGTCCTCCTCCCCCAGCACTGTTACACCAGGTCATTGCTTCTAAGGCACAGAGGGGATTATGACATCCTGTTCAAAACCACATTGCTCTCAAAATGAAGCCCAAACTCATCATTGAGGCAGTAACCTGACCATAAACCATTTCCAGTCTTACTTGGACTCTTTGTCTGTTCTGTGCTCTCTAAACTTCGGCTGAACAAGCTATGCAATGCTCTTTATAGAAGGCTTGGGCTTTTCAAAGCTGTGTTGGATATAGGTTGTTCATTCCACCAAGCAAAGCTCTCTTGCTCTCTTGCTCTTTACTTACAATGTCAAACACCTGTCTATCATGAAACTTCTACCCCTACCCCTTCCCCCTACACATCTTGACCAGAACTGGTAACTTCTCCCTGGACCTCTCAAATGCTGTTATTCTCTCCAGGTTCCCTGCACTGGTGTGCCCACAGCCTTCCTGCCCAGGACTGTGAGCCCTCTAAGAGGAGAGGCCTTGCTTTCTTTCACCAGTGTTTTGCATCTGCTCAGCTAGAACTGAGCAAGTTCCTGGCCTTCGAAAGGAGTACAGTAAATACTGGCAGAACTGAAATGCTCCTGAAGGGAGAGGAAAAACATGGTGAGCCCTCTAATGGCTCTCCTACCATAGTTTCTTCCACAGGCTCTTCAGGAACCAGCGGCATCTGTCCTCACCTCAAACTTACCCAAGGGTGCTCAGTAACACAGCTCTGTTTCAATGCTCAGAAACAAAACACAGTTTAATCATTAAACCTCTTTTCAGAGAACTAGAGATGCCCCTAAAGCTGTAGGTCCCCTTTTCCAGAGCATTTTCCCAAAATTGATCCCAGAGAGAGCATGCCAACTTGCATGTAAGAGAAGGAGGTGGAAGAAACTGAAGCCCAGTTAGGAGCATGCACTTAATCTAATGAAAGCCAGGAGGCAATGGGTGCTACAGCACAACGTAGAACAGAGGCTCCTACTTGTGAGCCCCTAGTGGTGGATTCTGGGAAGGTACTTAACCCTGGTGAGTTCCAGGGGCCCCTTCACCTGTAAATTAAAATACAGATTCCTGAGATGCCCTCTGTGTGATGCATAATCGATGCTTGGCAAGTGTTATGGACTCTTTCCTCTTCCTGCCAAGTGCATTGTGTGTTGTGGGAGTCCACATGGACTGAAGGCGCTAGCTCTGGAGTTAACACCTGAGGACACTCTGCATCTTCATTTCTTTCTCCACAAAATAGAAATAACAAAGCTGCTTGTTGTGAAAATACACTCAGTGCTTCTCTGTGCGCACCAATCACAGAGCTCTTGGTTTAGTGTCATGTTCATCACTAGGAGGAAGGCTAGCCCCAATGGCCCGTCTCGAGCCAGTCATTTTAAGACCTGCCCTAGCTATATAACTGCAGGTCAGAAGATATTTCCTGCTCTATGAATATGGAAGAGAGACGAGCTAACTGACTTTTACAGGGATGCCAGATATGATTAGTTTTAAGGAACTTTACAAGTTGCAGAGTGGTTTCCAATCCCCAGCACAAGATCAAAGCCTGAAAATATGGCTGATTAGGAGTGGACTGGTGCTACATAATATTTGTATACAGTATTTTATGGGCAGGATGAGGGGTATATGTCACCAAGGGCTGAGGGAACTGCTTCAGCAAACAGGATAGAAGGGCTTCATGTCGCCAGATATAGGGGTAAGGGGCACAAGGACACTGTGGTGCCTTCCCTTTTCTTCCCTTCCCTTCCCTTTCTTTCCCTTCTCCTCCTTTCCCTGGAAAAAAGCAAGGATGGTGGGTTTCCTACATGGCCCAGCCTAGGTGACCTATAGTCACAATGGGAGGCTGGTCTTGGTGGTGTGCACTCGTGTTAAAAATGCGCCAGTCCAGTTCATTATAACTCTTTACTTTTGTGCTTCCTTATGATAGGCCTCCAAAGAATAACGTACAGGAATATAAAGGATTGTGAAACATGTATGGGGACGTATCGGGATTATAGAAGTCTCAGCATATACTTTGGTTTTAAATAAGAAAACGGGTGCCAGGTGTGGTGGCTCATGCTTGTAATCCTGGCACTGTAGAGGCTGAGGCAGGAGCACCCTAAGTTTAAGGCCAGCCTGGATTACATAGTGAGGCCCTGTTTAAAAAAAAAAAGGATTTTTGTCACCTGAGGCCAGAATGACAATTAAGGATTTGTCTGTGGGGTGGAGGTGGGGGACTTATGGCTGGGGATTTAATTCAGGACCTTCACACAGTGTCGTAGTTACTTTTTCTTGTTGCTGAGACAAAATGTCTGAACCCCAAAGTTAAAAGAGGAAAGATTTATTTAGCTCACAGTTTATAGAAGTTTCAGTTCTAAGGGCTGGCTCCAAGGCAGGGTGGCATTGCAGAGGAGAAACAGTTCATGGCAGGCAGAAGTCAGGAAAGTAGTGAAGAAGCAAAGTAGCAAGCAACAAGCCACAAATGATAAGCAGAGACCTTCTTTCTGACCCTTATATTTTATCCAATCTACTCTCCCTTAGGGGGAGTAGCAGCACACCATGAACCAATCCCAGCACCATCGTTGATCCCAGCAGGACACACTCTAGATCCAGCTACCTCTGAAAAGCCCTGCCTATGACCCCATGAGGCTTTGGAGGTATACCTAGACACAAGCCATAATATGCTGAGTTATAGTCCCAGAATTTTTCCATTTTTCATTTTGAGACAGGGTCTTGCTAAGTTGCTGAGTTGCCCAGGCTGAGCTTAAACTTGAAATCCTCCAGAGTGCTGGAATTATGGGCATGCACCGCCATACCCAGCTGACACTTACTACTTGTTGAAGTGTGAGCTGGTTTACTTAGCCCTCCTACAAGTACACTGCACCATCTTACTTGTGTGAACCAGTCTGGTCATGTTTGTGTGATCTTTTACAGGTACTCAGAACAAAATGGACAAGAGACTATAGGGCCGTGATGTGTATCTAAAAGATCTGTTATCTTTCTCTGCTCCCCATATCTGATGAGGTTCCAGTATCTGGAAACTGACCAGCAAATAATAAAATACATTTATATCCAAGGCATACCTACTGTTCTTGTTACTATCAGATATTTCTATTTGATGTCCTAGACCTCAAAGAAAAGTGCCTTGGACAGAAAGAAAAAGGAGGCAAGGGGGAATGATAACATGAAATGAACACAAAAGCGCTGATCACTTTCCAAGTTTTCCATGATTTCAGAACATAAGTGCACACACGCCCTTAAAAGAAGCATTAGAAAGGAGAAAAACTGGCCAGCTTCCCGAATCCCATTGGTTGGCGATGCCTGAGATCAAAGGTGTGCAGTGATTGGATACAGGGCTGGGGGGAACTGGCATCTTCCAGGCTGCTGGAAATGAGCCAGCTCAACCACACTGAGGAAAGCAAACTGAAAGTGAATATGGGTGAATAATCAAATGCTCATGGGGGGACCGCTTCACAAAATGCAAAGCTTAAGGTTCCCCAAGGAGACATCATTTCTGGGTCTTCAGCAGGGTGTATGTTCAATAGCAAAACCAAAACGTTCCCTTTCCAACCTAGAGCCCAGGTTTCTACTGAAGGGAAATGATGAATGATTTCTTTGTCCTGGAATTCACCATCCTCCCTGCCTTCTTTCAGTTCCATGCCCACCCTCCCCCCAGCAAATCACTTTGTCTTATTTCTAAGAAAAATGTTTTTTTTTTACTTAATCTGGGAGAGTTTCTTCTGCACCATTAAGTTCCCAGCTCTGGTCTGTGATGACTTTGGTAGCCTTAGTCCCCGAGAGACGTGATTTTCCAAGACACCATCATTTCCTTGCATTCTCTGATGAAAAGCTGGTTTTAGACAGAAGGTCCACATAGGTGCCAAACAGCATTTTTACCAAGAACCCTTATCTTCCTCTTACTCCTTTTTTTTTTTTTGGTACCGGGGATCGAACTAGGGTCCTTGCGCTTGCGCAGCAGGCAGCAAAACCACTGAGCTAAATCCCCGGCCCCTCCTCCTTCTCCTCTTACTACCTGCATGTGACCGTGTTACAGCCCCTCTCACCCTCAAACCCTTCCCAAATCCCACACCCCCAGGAGCATAGAAAAAATCTTACAAAGGAATTATTTACTGTAGGGCCACATGATTACAGATGCTCAGTATCATCATGGGAGCTTTAGGTAGGGAAAACTTGGGAAATGAATGCCTGAATAAGGGTATAAAAGAGACAAAGAAAGAGAGGTGTTTCTTTTCTAAATTTGTGCTCTTCTTAAAAAATATACATTACATTCTCATAAAGGAAAATACAGCCGCATTTAAAGGATTTCCTTTCACCAAATTGTCTCCGGTCCCTTAATTGTATTTAAGCCTGGCTGAGTACTTTGTTTACGGTCCCTAGTGCCGGTTGCGTCTCCCTCTGGCTTGCTGGGCTGGCAGTGGTCTCAGTCTCATTCTGGCGGAGAAAGGTAAGGATCTTTTCCTTGCTCTTTGAAAGATCTGGGAGAGAAATGCAGAATGCAGACGGGGATTGGGAGCGGGGAGGACTGATATCATGTATGCATCTGAGGCTCTCAGAAAAGTTCGGCAAACTTAAAGGAGACTCCTCAAAGCTCCGTGCTTTAAGAAAAAGAGCCTGCGAATTTTCCCCTCCCTGCTGGAAGGATAGGTTTTGGCAGAAAATAGGCTGGTTGTGTTTTGGGTGAAATGTTGCTCTTGGGGACAGCAGGTGGCCCTGCAGGGATCCCAGAACGGGTTTAATCCTCACAGGAAAGGGGTGCAAGAAGAATAAACATTCCCAAGCATTAGGCAGTGATCGCCCGGAGTCCTCTCTGAATTTCCATTTGAAGATGTAAAGTTTCTTAAAGCTGTGTGTGACAGTGGTTACCATGAAAGGTATCTGTTCTTCTGATAGCATTTCTGCTCCATCCCAGAGCTTCTTAGTTCATTGAATTTATCAATAGGAATTGCTTATTTGCTTGCAGTCTGGAGCTGTGTGTTTGCATACCTAGGCAGATGGGCACTTGCCACCCTGTAGATGTAGAAAGAGGGTGTGGGGTAGGGGTCACCTGGAGCCTGGGAAGGTCAAAGCTTGGCATCAGAAGTACGTGTAGGGGTCGGGGATGTGGCTCAGTGGCACCACAGCCTGCCTCGCAAGCTCAAGGTCCTGAGTTCGATCCCTGGTACCGGAAAAAAAAAAAAGAAGAAGAAAGAAGGTGAAGGGGAAGGCAAAAGGGAAGGGGAAGGGGAAGGCGGAGGAGGAGCAGGAGGAGGAGGAGGAGAAGGAGGAGGAGGGGAACTTGCAAACCTCCCCATGCTCCCAGGGAGCAGTCACACTCACTGTTGCTCAGTATGGACTAAGCCCAGGGCTCACCATGATAAAAGGCGCTGCCAGCCTCCAGAGGATGATTGGGTAGGGGGGACTGGGGATTGAACCAGGAGTACTGTACCGCTGAGCTATAACCCCAGCCCTTTTAAAAATTATTTTTAATTTTGAGACAAGGTCTCCCTAAGTTGCCCAGGCTGGTCTCACACTTGGGACCCTCCTGCCTCAGCCTCCTGAGTAGCTGATATCCTGAGTGTGTACCACCAACCTCAGCAGGAAGCATGATCTTTCACACCGTAAGGGAGTGCTCAGAGCTTACTTGGAGTTACTGGCTTTTTTCTTTGTTTTGTTCTTTCTTTCTTTTTTTTTTTTGAATTAAGAAAATAGCCTCCCCTGTAGTCCTAGCACTTGGGATAGTAAGGCAGGAGACTGAGTTTGAAGCCAGCGTGGGCTGCCTAGTGAGTTCAAGGCTGGCACAGACTACACAGTGAGACTCTGCCACCCACACACACACACACACACACACACACACACACACAAACAAAGCCCCCAAAGGCGACCATTCTCTGGTGAGAAGATTGCTGCTCTTTTAAGAACCTCCAGGGCCAGGGATTTAGCTCAGTGGCACCACACCTGCCTTGCAAATGTAAAGTCCTGAGTTTGATCCCCAGTACCCCCAACACACCAAAAAAGAACAACCCTCCAATTGAGTAGCCTCACCCCCGTCATCTGTCTTCCAAGAGTGCTTCTGCAAGTTCCGAAATGTCACGCTTCTAAGTATCTCTGATCTTCAAGCACCAGGGACACAGTCTTTGTGCATGATGCTTCTGTCCCGCAGGTCCCATGTCTTAAAACCAGGATGACAGAGGCCGAAGGTGGCTCAGCATGCTGGGCTCCCCTTTCATCTTCAGCTTTTGAGATGAAAAAGCCCTCTTCTGGCTTCCACTCTAGGGGAAAGGGCTTGTGGTCCCTCTCCCTTTGTGACAATACTATCAGAACATTGTTACTAGTCCAGGCTGGGGAGAGTAGGGTGTCACAGAGCAGGTGAGAGGTGGGAGGACATCCCAGCCCTATGCCAGCAACTGCAGAGATCTGACAATTCCAGGGGAAGCAGGAAGATGAATCTCTTCCAAGACTCACTGTGTGTTGGCAGGTTCACTGTATTAAAAGGAGTTAGTAACACTTGCCGGGATTTTAAAAATGGACCACAAAGTACTTTCAGCTACAGAAGTATAGGGATGAGCTTCTAATAGTCTCTTAGGATCATCTTCATTTTTTTCTCAAGAGATGATCCAAGGAGGCTGCATATATTTCAAGTACTTTAAAATTTCAAATAGCTTGTCTGTAAGAGAGCATAAGCCTTTAAGGCCATGTATAGTGGTGGGAAATAGACTTCTTTATTTTTTTAAATTTTTTAGTAGTGCTGAGGATCAAACCCAGGACCTCAGATATCATTGAGCTCCACCGCCAGCCTGGAACACACTTTCAACTTTTACTGTTTGAGAACAGGATGTGTCAAATTGCACATTTGAATGTTTTAAAAGACTTCGCTCCTTCAAGTGGGCCAAGGGACATCTAGGTGGGGACCTTGTCACAGACTTACTGAACCAGAATCTACATGTAATATTGATGTACACATTAATGCCTGGGGCTCAAACTTAGCTTTTCTTTCTGCCCGTGTGATCTTTCTCAGGTTACTTAACCTCTCTGAATCATCATTTCCTCACTTATAAACTAATGAAAATTAATGTTAGTGTGCAGTATTTGGGGGGGGGGGTACCAGGGATCAAACTTCAGACCTTGCTCTTACAAGGCAGGCACTGGAACCACTGAGCTAAATCTCCAGCCCCATTGTGCAGTATTTCTTAACATTAAGCCATGCTCTTTAAATGGCGGTGATGTTAATGATGACAATGATGAGGATTTCAGAGCTGCCAAAGTTACTACATCCTTACTACAACAATCTTGTTTCAGTTAAGCTGACTGGTTTTTTTCCCTTAACCACAAACATTAGCATTCCCCATCCTCATTCCTAAATGAATTAATAGCAAACGGGGGTGGCGTGAGTGATAAGCTTCAGATGACCATATAGACACGACCCAGGAATGTGGCTTTCTGCTGATGTACAGGCTGATTTCACTGCTAATTCTGTGCCTCCCCGGAGTTTCTGCCCTGGGCTCTGCCCCTCTGTGCCTCCCTGGAGCGTCTGCCCTGCGGCTCTGTCTCCTCCCTCAGCTGGGTCTGCTTCGCTGACTCTGGGATTCTCTCCTGAAAACGCCTGATGGGTGGTGGGAGGAAGATCTGGAGGTTGGCTGGGGGAAAATGAGTAATTCAAAGCAGCCTGCTTCTAAACGCTGCAAGAGAAATAAACGTAAAAGCTAGCCTTTGTCTCTGGAGACGCTGTGGAAATGATCCTAACTTTTGGTGTCACGGAGCAGAGTCTGGGGAAGCAGAACTCGGAATCTGCTGGCAAGGAAAAGAACTAGGGGAAAAAAGATAGGGAGGGGCAGACCGGAGGGGGAGGGATAAAAAGAGAGAGAAGGAAAGACAAGCGTCACTTAGGTGGAGAGGTAGCCTGAAAGAAGAGAGACCTCCAGGATTCAAAACCAAACCTACAGTGGAGTCTTTGTGTACTTTTTTCTTTTCCCTCTAGGAGATCCCTGTCTGACCTGTCATTTTCCTGACCACATTGCTATGACAGGCTCGCTCTTTCTCAGAAGTTAAAGGAAGACCCGCAGCTGTGGCTGATTCTTCCCCTCCTCCGAGCCCAGTGGTTTCCCTGGTAATGGACAACCTCCTTCCAAGGTACTGTAAGTAGCTTCGAGACAGAGCTTTTCAGGTTAGCACAACTGCAGCTTTGGGAAGAATTTCTTTTTTGTTTTTGTTTTTGTTTTTTTAGTCTGCAGAAATGATATCAAATATCCTCTAACTGGCCTAGCAAGATTTATAGTGTCATTGAACAACAGTGATTTAATCTGTTGATTAGAATTTACAAACAAGCAGGCTGCTGTAACAGTTTCATTGCTCAGGGAGTGGTATTTTGATCAACCAGGGTTGGGAAGAACCAGCGATATTTGATTTGAGGTTGCATTAATTTTCAATTGATGCTTAATATGTTCAATAGATTAATCTCATTAAAATCACCTCCAGTATCTTCCTGGAAACTCTGGGTCACTATGACTGCTCAAATTCTCTAGGATGCAAAACAGTGACAACATATGGGATCAGGGACAAGACTTCACTGATTTCTCATAGGAGCATTTTAGCCAGATGCTTTTGATCAAGGTTTTTCCTGAAGTTTTCAGGTTGAAAATATTTAGAAAGCAACAAATTTTTGTTTTTGTTTTTGTTTTGTGACAAGTTTTATACATAAAGACACGGGGAAGGAATAACTGTCAAATTTTACTATCTAGCATGCTTATTTAAACACATCGTTGTGTACATAATAGCAAAATTCCTTGCTGAGTTTGAGATAGAATTTGTAAATTAAAAGCAAAGAGTTGATTTTTATCATCAACTTGAAAAACAAACACACAAAATTATTCTCTAGGAAGCTGTTGGATCTTTGTCTTTGTTTTTCCCCTTTCAGATGGACAGGGGTGGTATTGCCACATTTCTGATAACAGATCTTTACCTCATTGACTTTTTTCTGAACTGCCCATCTGCCACTTGGGGTGGTGGGGGGCGGGGATAAAAAGGTTCTAAATGCAAACTGCACCGTGTTTAATAGTAACACAGTTAAGACTTGTTGGCAGTCAGGCGATGGGGAAGAGCATCATTTGTATGCTGGCTGCTGGTCTTGACATCGATTCCGTGAGCAGAGAATGAGTGATGGTTTGGAAAGAATGTGTGTTATGCCCGGCAAAACTGGCAGAGTTGAAATTGCTATGAGTTATGGGATGAACTGTTTTATAATGTGCTCTCCTCTTGAATGAGGCCCTCTTTGGATTCAGATTCAGGCCTTTCTGAGTTTAGAGAAAAGAGAAGCAATGAATAAAGTGAAAAAGCTTATAAAACATCGCAGACTGCCAGAGCATATTAAAACACTGAAAAAGGTTTCTTGCTTTTAATGTCTTTTCCTTTTTATGTTTAACAGCTTCATCTAGCTTTTTTTGCTCAAATGCCAAGGGAATGCAACCGATTTGAAAAAAGTGAAGTTGATTTGCACATGCATTGATCCATCAGGAAGGGAAGTGCTTCTCCTTCCTTCCACAGGCAGGGCTCATGCTGATTCAGTGAGGTGATACTATTTCCTGTCTTCTCCACAGCTTCTACCCTGGGGAGACTCTGGAGCTCTAGTCTGTAAACCTAGCTAGGAAGAACCGCTGTAAAAATGACTGAAGAGCCTGTAAAAGAGAGCCCGGGAGTCCCAAAGTCTCCCACGCCAGCGCCGATGGAGAAAAACCCCAAGAGCGAAGTGGTGGTCACCACAGTCCCCCTGGTCAGTGAGGTCCAGCTGATGGCTGCGACAGGGGGTGCTGAGCTCTCCTGCTACCGCTGCATCATCCCCTTCGCCGTGGTGGTCTTCATCACAGGGATAGTGGTCACCGCCGTGGCTTACAGCTTCAATTCCCACGGCTCCATTATCTCCATCTTGGGCCTGGTTCTTCTCTCCTCTGGACTTTTCCTGTTAGCTTCCAGCGCCTTGTGCTGGAAGGTGAGACAAAGGAGAAAGAAAGCCAAGCGACGGGAGAGTCAGACAGCTCTGGTGGCCAATCAAAGAAGCTTGTTTGCTTAAGACTGAATGAGACCAAATGGGAAATGCGGAAGGAAAACCTGCTGTGACTCAGTCAGCCCATTCATCCAGGACCGGCCGGGGAGGGGATGATCTGGCTTTGGAGTAGACTAGAAAAATGGGGGTGGGTTGAAGGGGAAGGCTGGATGTAGTCCTCATTTGTGAGGAACGACCTGTCTTCTTTAATGTCTGCTTTGTGAATGCCTTCTTTAATGACAAACTTATTCCTAAGGGCTGTTTACTAAGACAGAAGAATCAGCTTTCTCTTTATGTTATACACTTTGCCGGGGGGCATAGGACATACACAGCATTAGGGCCGTGTTTGGTTCACTTTGGGAAGTAGCCAAGGAGTGATGAGAAAATAATGAGATAGTCCTGGGACAAGAGATGCCTGCCTCCAAAAGAAATAACCTGCGCTCTTTAAGAAGCTGTATTATAAAAATGTTCTGCTGAAGGTCTACATTGCCTTGGACTTGACATACTCATAGGAAATTCTAGGATAATATGTTTCCATATGTTGGTTCGCTGGTGTTTCGTTTTTATTTCTCACTTTCCGTAACTCATCACTGGTGGTACTTTACCTTGAAAAATAAACTAATATTTTTTATATTGTAACATTGGACAGTTTTAGGTGATTCTAATGATGAGTCAGAAATAAAATAAAAAGTATAGCTGATAGATGATGTGGGGGGTTAAGTTAATATTAAAATAATCATGTATAGCACTTTTGATGATTTTTATATAAAGGTTTAATGTACATTTTATTCAAAGTAATAAATACTCCTTGCTGCTGAAATTTTTTTTTTTTTCTGCTGAAAATTTTTAAAGAGTTGCTTCTGTTTTAGTTATTTCTATTGCAGTCCCAAATTGTCCATCTTCCCTGTTTTCTTTCTTTCTTTTTTTTTTCATACTGGGGATAGAACTCAGGACCTTGCGCTTGCAAGGGAAGCGCAGTGCCACTGAGCTAAATCCTGGCTTCCCTGTTTTCATTTGCAAAATATTGATTGTGTTTTCTCAAATGGGCGTGTTGCTTCTTGTAAATTTTATTGGAAGATTTTTTAAAATCTTCATTACTTCCGAAGAATAGTATTATTATCCTTACTATATGCTAAGGATTTCTGTGCTATTATCATTATTATTAGTAGTAGTAGCACCAAGGATTGAACTTAGGACCTTGCACTTGTGAGGTAGGTGCAGTGCCACTGAACTAAATCTCTGGGTCTCTATGCCATTATATTTAGGAAATTAATGCCTGGAATCAGAAATTTTATAATGTTCCATTGCGTATGAATTGCATTAGTGCTGAATTAGTCATTAATTATTTGCTTAACACAGGTTTCTGAGCACCAACTATATGCCATGCATTATGTAATCTTGCAGGCAGCTGGCTCCATGGGTTCAAACTGTAAATAAGGTTATTGCTTGAATTCTTCTGTGGACAGTGAACTGTCCCACAATGAAGACTCTGTCCCACAACTCCAACCAGAAATATTCCTCATTCATATAGTTAAACCACATTAAACCAGAGCAAGGAAATAGGCACAAATACTTAAAGCTTGGTTAAAAAAAAAAAAATCAAAGCCAAGCCTAGCACATTCCTTGAAAGGCGTTCTACGAGGGATTTGTATTGAGGAATTTAAGTAAACATGGCAGGAGCCCTCTGGTAAGAGGACTCCCTGGTGCTCGCATAGTTTTAGTAGCTGGAAATGCCTCAATGATTTTAGAAGTAGTCAAGATTCCGCCCAGCCAATGCGCATGAGTGGAACTGTGCCCATTCAATGTCCATGGATAAGGCTGAGTTTGACTCGGCTCTTTCTGCCCCAAGAGAGTCATTCTCCCCACTGCTGTATGAAGAAATTTCTCAAGCAAAATTCAATGTTCTCCAGTCTGTTCCAAACATGTGTATCAATTTTCACTCTCACTCTCACTCCCAAAGCTCCACCAAGTTAGCCAGACTATTTGCCATTCCTGCAAGGGCTCTGGTTTTCCTGCCTTCCTGTCTGTCCAGAGTTCTCTTTTCCCTCCGCTATAATGATAATGCCACCCTTTCCTCCATCGCAAGCCACCCCAGTCCTGGTTTGTGTCACCACTCCCACTCCGATGCCCTCTTCTGAAAGCCTCCCTTTATCTGAGTAACTGCTCTCTCACCGGTTATTATCTCTTCAGTCTCTGAAGATGCCACTCACTTCCTCTCAGGTTGGTGGTATAATATTTCATTCCACTTCCAAAGTCCCTTAGAAATGTGGAATGTCCTTTTCGTTAACTCTAATGTTATATTTAACGTTAAGTCTCATAAGGAACGCCACATGAACCTAACTGAGATACTAAGTGAACTCAAGAATGAAAAATCAGAAAGTGTTATTTGGTGCTAAGGACTTTTGGGGCGGGGGGTTTGCTGAAGACTGAATCCATCTCATACTTGTTACTAAGCAAGCACTGTACCACTGAGATAAATTTTCAACCCCTAAAAACCTTATGTTTAACTGAGAACTTTCCCCCAGATAGATCATCCCACTCCACCTGCCTCTAGTATAAGCACTAGGTCTAGATGAGTATTTACTACCTTTGTACCTTCAGCTAGACCTGACCTCCTGCTCATCCACTCTTGAAAAGCAAACTCATGAATTATTTCCGGCCACCAGGGGGCCTCATATTGCAACCTGGGTCCTGGACTAATGTGGAAAGAATTATATTGTATGGACCCAAATGGGGTCACATCTGGAGATAGCAATGTTTCTCCTAGCTGTGAGGAGTTGGAGGAGATTCTCCCATTGCCGGACCCCCTATTCTCTTCCCTAAATCACCTTACAGTGGCCATCTCAGGGCTCTTCCAGCATGGCAAGGACTTGCCCTATCTGCGGAACCTCCTTCCAGTCACATTCAAAGGTGTGCACCCCTGCCAAGCTATAAGGCACAGGGATGATCCTACTAACCATGAACGACAACTCCCAGGAGGAAGACTAGCCTTGAATTATAATCACAGTTCTCCTATAACCTGTCCTCACTGAGCCACATGTAGCTTCATGAACGGTTCTATTGTACACAGGTGAGTGTTAAATGTGTGCATAGATGATGTCATGTGTATATAAATATATTAAAAAGATCATCTGACCTCATCCCCACCCATTAGGAATCAGCCAAATCAATGGCAGGGTTGCCCCCTCCCTGACCATCCCAGAGTGTACAAGGACAATACCTAATTTAACCTGGCCTGAGGGTTTCTAGCTCAGGCTAGGAGGACTGATGTCTGAAGACTCTGCTCTCCCCACTTTACTGTCTTTGTTAATCTAGGGAACCTTGCCTAAAGAGGGTGCTCAAGATCATGTGGTCTTTTCACCTCCATTCACTCAGGGAAGGGGGAAGGAAGACGGTGAAGAGGAGGAAGAGTTACAGAAGGAGGAAGAGGAAGATAAGTAGGCAGATGATAGATAGATAAATAGATATAGGCAGGTTTCCTGCAAAGCATTATGGTCTTGAACTTTGAAGATGTCATTATGTATGCCAGCCCTCCCGTTAAACTAGCCAGATGATCTCTAGAAGTTAAGCTTCATCACTGAATAAGATTAGTTATAAAGAAACAATTTGGATTTTATAAACTAACACATACTACCAAATTGTAAAATTGCTATTAATAATAACATGTAATGTTGATTTTGGCTTCCTTCTCTACTGAATGTCCCAACACGTGGTTAAACATCAAGCTGCCCTCTGTTTTGATTAAGTGGCTTTTATAGTCACTTTGTTTAACTTCTACATTATCCACAGACTTTCTCAGCCCAAAATAATCTGGGGAAAACAGCTGTCCCAAAGATGAATAATAACGGGTTTTTAAATGTTGTTCCAATCTTCAGCATTTCCACGTATATTGGAGTCAACATAAAGGTATACTGTATTTATTATGGAAATTCAACCATGTGCCCTCAACAAAAGAGAAGAAATTTGAAGAAGGATATCCTCCTCTCTGCCTCACTTTTTCTTTCCCCCATTGGCTGACCTTCAGAAAAGAAGACCATGGTATAAATATACAGAGAAACAAAAGCGATAATTCCTTGGCTCCTGCCTTTTGAGTTTCCAAAGGCCTGCATTCCCATCATTTGAAGCCCGGTGAAGGAATTTCTGTGACACTTGATTTTTACATTATTCCCTAACTCTAGTACTTGATCTTATCTATAACAGGACTAAATTGCATCTGATACTACTTGATGTATCCCACCACATTCTAGGACTAGTAGTGTGTGTGTCTACCCTGCTTTGCAATCAAGGATACTGTAGTATCCGAGAGTTGCTGTGACTTGTTTGATCAAGCAAGTAAGATTGAGGCCTGGGGCAAATTAATTGACCAGACATTATACTTATTCGAGTTTCTCAGGCTTTTCAGGCTGCTGTAACAAAAGTACCAGAGACTGGTGGGTTTGTAAACATCACAAATGTATTTCTTACATTTCTGGTGGACATCAAGTTGCTGCACATGCAGTGTCTGCTGAGAGCCTGCTATCTTGTACACAGAACCTTCGTGCTATGCTCTCACATGGTAGAAAGGACAAAGGCATTTTCTGAGACCTTTTTATGGGGTCACTCGTTCCAATCAGAAAGTCTTCACTTTCCTGACCTAATCACCTCCCAGAAGCCCCACTGCCTAATCCCATCATATCAGGGGTTAGATTTCAAGGTATGAGTTTTGAGAGGACACGAACATAGTCTGTAGCACCCAGTTTTAAGCTTAGTCGTAAATCATTTTTAGAATGTCTCTTTAATAAAGGTGTCCTTTCACCTACTTTCAAAAAGCTCTTATTAAATTACAATAGACAGGGGATTTAGCTCAATGGTTCCTCCACCTGCCTCACAAGCGCAAGGTCCCCAGTTTGATCCCTGGTACCAAAAAAAAAAAAATTATAATAGACATAGAAAAAGTACACAGCTCAATGAATTTCTGCAAACCAAACTGCAGAACAAACATCCCAGATGAAGAAATTAATATTTCCAGTACCCCAAAGCTACCTTCATGTATAGTCCCAAGCATTCTCTATCAAGGACCAGTCACTACCTTGACCTCTAACACTTAGTATAGCTGGCCTTTAACTTTGCATAAATGAAATAATACAGTGATACTCTTTGTGCCTGGCCTCTTCTCTGTAATATTTATGACATCCATATCATTATATGTGGTTATAAATGGTTCATTTTCATCGCTGTGTAGAATTCCATCATGCAGGTAGAGGGTCATTTTCTCATACTTAATACTATCAATGGGTAGTCAGTAGTTTCTAGCTTCTACCTGACAAGGATAGTGCTTTTGATATGACCCCCCAAAGGTTCCTGATCCTTGGTATCTGCATACATGCCATGTCATGAAGACAGTCAAGCATCTAGGGAAAAGTCCACATGGAGAGGAACTAAGGCCTCCCAGCCTACAGCCTGAGAAGAACCAATGCTACCAGTAGCTACCTGAGTGAGCTTGGAAGTAGAGCTTCCTTCATAGAATCTTCCACTGACACCTTGACTGAATTCTTATGAGGGACCCTAGCCAGCCGGATCCCCTGGCACACCCTCCCCACAGCCAGAGCTGCTCTGTGACCATCATGGGACCTAAGCACTTTTGTCCTTATGGACCCTTCCCTCCATAAAAGACAGAAAAGAATCCATCTCACTTACTGCAAGAAAGAAATTGTACTAAGTACATATTGTGGACCCCAGGCTCTGGTGTCACTACCTCTAGTGGACCAAATGGCTCTGCACCCAAGGAAGTCACTCCCACATTATTGACCCTTGGAAATGGTGAGATAATAAATGATTGTTTATTTGAAAATTGCTAATTGTTTTAAATGACTAATTTGCTATGCAGAAACAGGAAATTAATATTGTACTGTTATAAAATTTCCTCTATGTGATTGTTTTTCTTCTACATGACTTTTTATTTACATGTGTACATGATTCACTTGGGTACAGAGCTGAGCAGGGGATTCCTGGCTGAAAGGGTAAGTGTGTGTTTAGCTGCTAGACAGTTGCCAAACATGGTGGTTGACTCAATTTTCTGGCCTACTAGCATGATTTAAAAAAACGAGTGTCCTACATCTTCGTTGATGTTTAATATTTTCCATCTTTTTTATTTTAGTCATTCTAATGGGTGTGTAACATCTGCTTGTAAAGTATCTATTTGGGAAAGGGGAAGAGACACAAGAATTTAGGTTGCACAAGGGCAGAGAAGGCTTGAGAACAGAGAAGGAGTCAAAGTGGAAAAATGAAATTTAGATTTGGCCTAAAATCATGTCCCAGAAAGGAGGTTAAATCCATAAGATTCAAACTGATGGCTAGAGGATCAAAAGTTTGGGTTCCCATTCAACATCAACATCTCGGTGTACAAGCATTGGGATCATTAGTGAAAAATATTATCATAACCAGGGGCCAGGGATTTAGCTCAGTGGTTCTACTGCCTGCCTCACAAGTGCGATGTTTCAAGTTTGATCCCCGGTACCAAAAAAAAAAAAAAAGAAAAATATTATTATAACCAAAGTGTTTTTCTTCCTCATATCAACTACTATCTTCCTGAAGACTTTATGGCACAGTGACTACGGTAGTTGGATTGAAAATCCAGCTTTACCAATTACTCTCTGTGTGTCTCTGTACAAGTCAATTTCTCTATGCCTCAGTTGCCTCATAAACAAAATGAGAATCATAACAGTACACCTCACAGAGTTGTAGGAAGCATGAACTGCATTAACCAATAAAGAGTGCTTATGTCAATGCCTGGTACTCAATATATTAGAGTCTGAGGTACTGTAAATATCTATCTCAAAGTTGACTCTAGAGCATAGCTGGCCTATGCTTTGAGTCAGTCTGTGTGACAGAACTAGGAGAGCTTCAAGAAATCAGTTTATGTGGGTCATTAATAGAAATTATTTGACTGCAAAAACAGAGAGAAAAGGAGTTGACAGGGAAATTCATTTTAGGTTATATTTGTCAGGAATCCATATCTCCAAATCCATGAACAATATCAATGGTCTATTTTCACAACCAGAAGCCGTGTTCTGCATGTCATATACAATTTTACATATCTCAAAAAATAACCCTGGTGGTACCCAACTCCTTGATAGAGGGAGGGGTGATTCATGCTCACTTAGAGCTTTAAGGTAGACATAGCATTTGCACTTGCATTGCCTGGCTAAATCCTACCAGAAGCTCTATGAAATGTCACCCTTATTTTCCATGAAGAGGGTGAGGTTTGGTGAGGTTAAATGGTTTCTTTTGAATCAAATAGTCCATGTGTGATAGAAATAAGACTTGGACTCATGTTTGGCTCTGTTGGCCTCAAATCCTTCTTTCCATTCCCTTTTACAGCTGCCTCATTAACCCAGGCAGTGTAGGCTCCTATAAGACACCCACCCTTGGAGCCCATGCCCTTTAGTGAGAGTCATGTAGTTAAGGACGTTTCAACAAGTCCTAGCATTGCTTGGATCTACAGCTGTGTTCTTTCCTATTGGACTAGACATTTTAAAAAACTCTACTGGCAAATTGAGTTGTGCATCAATGTGTAGAATAAGTGTAGAGTTTTAATCATGTAGAAAATATAACATGACTGTGCAAGGAGGCAGTGCTCATTGCACACTAACCAACTCTTACTGCTTTTGAGGTTTCCTGTTGTGCTTGTTTGGGGCTTTGGGGCTTTGTCTTTGTTGTTGTTGTTAAAGGGGAAGGGATTGATTTGGCTTACAGTTTGGAGCGGTTTCCGTAATCAGTGAACTCCAAGGCAGGGACAACAAACAGGCAGGGCAGAGCAGAAACAACATGACACACACAGGGCAGCAAACGTTATATTCATTTTTTTGGTACCGGGGAATCGAACTCGGGACCTTGTGCTTGTGAGGCAGGTGCCAGAGCCACTGAGCTAAATCCCCGGCCCAAGGCAGCAAAAGTAACAAGAGAAGTTAACAGCGTCTCCCTGCCCCTGTTATCTTATTCAGACTACTTAGGGCAGGTAGCACTCACACCCTTAATCCTAGTGCCCTTGAGCCTAGCACTGCATCATGAATCAGTTCCAGCTGCACACACTCTAGATCCAGCCTATGACCACATGAGGCTTTGGGGGAAGATCTAGACCTAGACCGTAACATTCCGCCCCTGGCCCCAAAGACTCATGCCCATCCCTTTATGTAAAAGGCATTGAGTCCAGCTCTAGGAGTTGCCAAAGTCCGAACATTTTCAGGACTGCTGAAAATTCCAAGTCCAAAGTCTTCTCTCAGATTTAAGGCAGACTCTTAGCTGCAAGCCCCCGTACAAATGAAAAGTAAGTTAAACACTTCCAACCTTCAATGGCACAGGATAGACATTTCCATTACAAAAGGTACATAAGGGACCAAAGGAACGGGACCAAAGTAAGTCCCAAATCCAGTGGGGCAAACATTAAATCCCACAGTTCTACTACCAACATCCCCAGCAATCTGTGCCAAGTTGTGGACTCCAGAGGGCTTTGGTGGCTCTGTGGGGCTTTGTCTTTTAATAGTAGAAGCTTACATCTCAGCAGAACTCAAGAGATTATCTGTATCTTGACTGATAATTTTCAAATGGCTGTACAAGCACCAGCTGCATCTGATTCATCCAGGAGCTCAATAAAGACCAGGACTCCCTGGCGCTGGCTCTGGAGATTCCGGGTTGGTAGGGTCAAAGTACGACTCAGGATTCTATTAAAAACCCACAGAATATCCCAGAATGCAAATTACTAACTGCAAGATGATACCATTCATTTCTCAATTGATTTATAATAACCTAGAAGCCTGAAAAATATGGTGTTGATAAAAGCATACAACCCGGGTCACATGGCCACATTTTCTTTAAATTTAAATACCCATGCGTTTTATTCAAATGATCATACTTCTGAAAAATTATCTGAAAAACAGATATAACAATATTGCAAGAATATTTATTTCTGAGTTTCCAACGTTTATGAGCCCACACAAACAACCTTTGAAAGAATCAATATGTAATTATATTGTGGGGTGCTATGGAGGAAAATGAAGTGAATGAAGCAGCTTGGGATGTATTGTATTAACTGGGAAGAGTGCAATACATTATGTGAAAAGTCAAGTTTTAACAAGTATTTTCATTCAATGTCATTTTTATATGGCAAGGTGAAAGGCTGTGCATTTGTGTAAACAAAGAAAAAATACAAAGGAACACACGGTGAGTTGTTAAGAGTGTTTGCATCGTTGGGGTCTTGCTTCAAGAAAAAGGAAGGAGATGATTTTTGTTTAGAAATGTCTATAATATTTGAATTATTATAATTTTTTTTGAATTATTATAATTAATTTAAAAATAATATGGGTCGATGGGGAAGAGGTACTTGAAAAGACATTGAATATAACAAGCTTGTAAGCACATCGGATATGCAGCAATGTTAGGGAACTGCTGATTCAGGCTAGCTCTCTTCTCACACTGAGTTCTTTTCCATTCATTCTCTTATTTTCTCAGTATTTGCTGAGCATGTACAATGGACCAAGCACATCTAGGTAACAGAAATTGAGTTAGTTAAAGGTATGCATTGCACTTGAATTAAGATGACCCTAGCTCAGACAGTTCAGGCAGAAACATTCTCCAGAAGCAATACAAATCTACAGAGCCCAGTTTCCCAATCTGAGTATTAACCACATATTTGGATTCCAACATCTCTGATTTCAAGATAGAATGGGGACACAGTGTCTATGGTAATCTGGAATAAATACTTACAAGAGTCAAGCATAAATATAATGGTAGTATAGTCTTCTCCCTATTGGTTTCTCCATCCTTTCCAATTTAATTAGAAAATTTTATGGTCCATAGCTTTGTGTGTGTTTTGGTATTATTGCACTAGTTGTAGCACAGCATCCATAAATTAATGCATCAGTAATAAACCAGATTATTCCCTGTCTAACCACTCAGCCACATCCAAAAAATACCCTTTGCCTGTGAACCCTGCAGCAGGCTCAGGGAAACCACCCAGGAAGAGGGGAGTTGACAAAGGCCTTTGTGTTGTTTTAAGAGGGAATGGATCTTCCAACACTGGATGGTGGTGTATCTGACACCCATTGCTCCCAGGTTCTCAAGCATTTGCATAGGAAGTATGGGCTGTGTCAGAAACAATAAAAACATACTTTTGCTCCATCTCAGTCTCCTATTGAAGAAGCAAACAAGTGATTTTCCATGTCAAGCTCAAATACAGAATGGGTTGCTTCTTCTTGCTTGGACTAGACTACTTGGTGAGTGTTTCAGCACTGGAGACTGCCAACCATAATTCAGTTGTTGTATGAACCCAGAAGAACAAATGAAATGGGACAAGAGTAGAGCCAAGGAAAAGCTGAGTTTGGTGGAGGCATGACTGTTACCTTGTGTATTTCAAGCTCCCAGGGCATGTAGAGAACACATTGCCTTTGTGCATAGAGTGCCTAGTCCAGAGAGGAGAGGTATTTGGAGACAGGATTCATGTTTCTATACTCCTTGCAACTAGGCTCTATAATAAAAGTGCTTGCATCAGAGGAAGGCTGACAACACATTTTAGCACTTTCACAGTTCTAACTTAATCGTGGCAGGAAGCTTTTCGGCCACTGGAAGAACAAGTTGCGTCACTGGGAACATCTGACTCCAGGATCCAGTGTCAATCACTTCGCCTAAGGTCTTTAAAAAAAATACTAGGGTGTCCCCTTACAACATAAAGGCTTTGCCCCAGTGACAATTAAGAGGAGACACATAGCATGAGAAATAATTGAGCAGGTGGATTAGAAAAGTACCTTTCCTGAGCAAAATGAGAAGAATGGTTAGCAGTTATAAATCCAGGCTCTGGTGCATCTTTCTTCTTCTCACCAGTCAAACTATTATTTATTTTGCCATTCTTGGTTGTGCAGGAATCTCTTTGGCCCAAGAAGTCTTCTGTCTGTGTAGTTACACAAGCTTTAGAGGAAGGAAACACGTCAGGTGAATTTCCAAGAGCAGTTTTCAAGGGAAACCTACCAGAGATTTGATTGCAGAGAATTGCCCACAGAGCAGAATAATATTTAGGAGTTGATTCGTGCAGGACAAGCTCAGGATATCAAATGGCAAGTCCATCTGCTCATTTGACTTAAGAAATTCCCTGGTGGACGTGCTAGTGCCAAAACACCTGTGAAGCGCAACTTGAGCGTCACTTTTTTATCTGGGGTCTTAAATGTGAGTTTGGAGCTTGTTTCTTCCCAGGGCAACAATATAGTCTGAGTATCAAAAAGAGGACCAAGGATGCCATTTTATCATTCATAGCAGTCCAACAACTTGGCTTGTTGATTCACTGGGAAATATTTCACAGCAGAAAGCTCTCAGGTCGGTGAATTGGTAATTGCTCACTAATAGATGCTTTGCTGATAAAAATGGAGGGGAGTGGACACAAATAGACTAATACAGTGCTTTCACAAATGAGCCCCCACTTGGCTCCTGTTTGCAGTCCTGTGGTGGTGTTTGAAGTCCCTAGTGCAAAGAAAACCCCTGGACTTGGAACTCCAGATACCATGGCATATTTTTAAATGGTTACGAAAGGAGTCTGAGTATTCAGTCTGGCAAGGTCCAAGATTCTTGGGCTCTTTGATGGGTACTTGAGATTCACCAGGCAGGTAGACACGTTTCATGAAGTGAGGTCAGGAACAGATAATGATATAAAGGGGGTAATAAGGAAGGCAGAGGCATCAGAGGATAAAATTGATTCCCAAATACTGAAACAGAAAAGTTAACCACACAAGAATTATTGGGAGGCAGAATTGGAGAACAAAATATTATTTTTAAAGAAAAAAAAATATTAAGGAAGATTTCAAAGCATACCTAAAATATGAAAAATATATTATCATGAGCCCCCTGATACCATCACTGGCTTCAATCATCAACTTCTGGCCAGTCTAGGTTTGATTTTTTACTTTACCTGCATCTCCTACTTACCAACAGATTATTTTGGGGTAAATTCCAGATGACATTAAATAGATTATTTAAAAGGCAGACTTTTATGAGGTTTATGACTTGATTATAAGTTAGTAAAGTCAGAGGTTGCATTTAGGAGACCAGTTAGGATCAGTCATTTAAATGGGTACTTTGAGAAAAGTTTAAGCACACTGCTGCTGAATTTTCCTACTAAAAAATCAGTTTCTAATTCATTTGGTAAAAATTTCCTTGCGGGTGCTGCCGAGGGCTAGGCAGTGGGTTGGTTATCCGAAGACAACAGCAGACTTGCAGTCTTGCAGGGGGACGAGCGGGGCGGGGGGGGTAACTAGCGCCAAGTGGAGACAGCTAAATGGAGAAGGGTGCTGACCCCAGGACAAGGTGCAAAATGCAGTGTGCGGTTCCAGGGGTGGGATACCCGGGAGCACAGAGATCAGAGAGCCTCTGCGGATTACTAGGGTTACCATGTGAACCACAGCCAAGGCTGCTCTTTGATCTTCAGCCTTCAGACCGTCTCATTAATCTCCCCCGAGGGCTGCCATTTCCCTCCCACACTCACAATCCAATCCAGAATCTCCAAAGGGCAAAGAAGGTGGGGACTGACCCTCCAAATACTCTCACTGCCCAAGGCAGCTCGGCTGCTCCTTCCTACTTTCTCACCTATGCAGAGCAGGAGAAAAGTGTGGAAAGCACACACAAAAAAGAACAAATGAACAAATATAGCAGGTTGTTTTCAATGTGTTTAGTATTTGCAAGTACAGATTTAGCAAAGACAAAATTATAATGATGCTTAGAGTTTTGGGCTTAATTATGTAATGATGAATCACAGAGTTACTTCTTTGTAGGATCAAAGTTCCCCATGGCACTCAATTTCCCTTTAATAAGTGCATACAGAGTCATATATTTAGGCATTAGGATTGTAATATTTAATCCAGTAGACTTTTAAAGTCTCCACAACATATAAAGCAAGAGCAAAGTCATTGGGCTCAAAACTAAACCTTATAACAGAAGTCATAAAATAAGTAAATGCACTGCCACCATGCCACAGTAAAAAATACAAGAAAAGGAAACAAATATGAGTGGCAACAAATGTTATCAGCAAAGTGTGATGAAAGCCCAGAGTAGGGAAATGTCTCTTCTTGATGAGGGTGGAGGAATGAATCCTGAAAGGCTTCTTGGAAGACATACCATTGGACAGGATCTTTGTACTTTTTTTTTTTTTTTGGTACTGGGGATTGAACTCGAGTCCTTGCGCTTTCAAGGCAGGCACCAGAACCACTGAGCTAAATCCCCGGCCCAACAGGATCTGAAATTGATGGTACTTGAGATTTTAGTTGGTATAATTGGGTTAAAGGGAAGAAAATTCCTTCTGGAAGAGGAAAAAGCTAAAGAAAAAAGAATAAAAAGAAGCACATGAGAATAGGTGGAACATAGAGAAATGCATGCAGCCTATGTTGGTGGCAATGTGGGCTGTTTGTAGGGACAAGGAGGAGAATAGGACTTAAAAGAAAACTGATTACATCAAAGGAAATAAAGAAGTATCTCTGAAGGGGTTAAATGCACAAAATAAAGAGCAAAAGTACTTGGATCTTAGTTCCAACCCTGAGCTCAGTGACCTTGGTAGGTCACTGAGACTTCACAGTTCAAGGTTTTTGTCCATGGAATCAGAATACAAACAGTGGCCATCTCTGGCTGTGGTGGTTTCCTTACCTTACCTGTGGGGTACGGTGAGGTCTCCCCAGACTATGCAGGAGAGGTAAAGCCCTTGCAGCTACTCCACCTGCTGACCTGCCAACCCTGAGGTAAACTGTTTCCAGACAGATCTGAAGCAGGGAAACTCTCTTGATAAGCAGAAGTCTCGTTCCAAAGACTGCTTTTCTGTTGTTGTCAAAAGGGCAGAGCTGTGTCTGGACAGAAAACATGTTTGCAATCCCAGGGAAGCTCACCAGCAGCAGCATTTTTGTGCTGACTTTAATGAGAGGCCCACCTGCAGGGTAACAGCTGGAGACCAACCATGTTCTGAAGAATTATGGCAGGGCCTTTCCATTTTCCATCTGTTTGCTTTATAACGGCAGCCAACCCTGTCTTCCTTACACATCATAGCTCCAGGGCCCAAGGCGCTTTCCAGTTGAAAAAGTCTCCAATGTGAACAGAAAACAGGGGTGGAGAGCATGTGTCCTGCTTTGTGATGTGACCTGACAGCACGGGAATAGATGGACCACCTCTCCGCTCCCTCCCCTTTCCAGGTTATAAGATCCTTTCCTACAGGAAGGGGTGGGGTGAGGACTGATACTAACTTACTGGGTCACACCTGGGTGTCTCTCCCTTCCTGAAAGGCCTGGCAACATCTCTTCTGCCATTGCAATTGTGAAGAAAGGGTTCATAAGGATAATGATCTAATCAAGGAATTAACTTTGGTCCAAGAAGCAAGTATTAGAGGACTCCAAAAATCTAAAAATACAAAAAAGAGAAAGAGACCTAAGTCATTAAATAGTGCTGGCAACTATACACTGAATGATTTTTATATACAAACACTATTAATTAAGATTTGGTGTAACTGTTTGTGGACAACCATCAAATAAAACAGGCAGATATTTATCATAACTACCTTCCCTGTAAAAGATACTGACTTCTTTTGCTCTGTTTCTTCCATCTGAGTTGTTGCACATCTACTCTAATTTTTTCAATATGTAGTTTAAGAGGCCATCTTATACTGAGTCCCCTAGGGCATTTATTAAAAATGCAGATTTCTGAGTGCCACCTCAAACGTGTGGCCTCAAGATTTCTAGGGGGTGAAACCCAGCAATCTGAATTCAAAATACCTGTCAGAAGAATTTTGAGTATAAAATATTTCTATAGTATAAGAAATTACTACATAATTATCCCTCACCTTCAATATTTATCAACTTACGGCCAATCTTATTTAAATAATATCCCTGTCCCTGAGTATTTTGTAGTCAGATATCACCTCATCTGTAAATATTTCAATGAGTATCTCTAATTGGCAAAACTTTTAAAAAATCTAACCACTATCTCTGATTGACAAAACTTAAAACAAAAAATCTAACCACTAGTATTATACCTTTAAAATTATTGACATTTCCTTTATATCAAGTATACAGTCAGTGTTCAAACTTCCCATGGTGTCTCATAACTTTTACATTTAATTTTTAAACTACATATGAAAATTCACATATATATGAGGGATCATATGATATTTTTATAATGTATACATTGTGTTCAAGTGAGAGTAAGTATATCTATATACTCAAATATTTGTCCTTTCTTTTTGGTGAAAACATTCAAACTCCTTTCTAGTTTTTTTGAAATACAGAGTATATTGTCAAGATCTATAATCATCTCTCTGTACAATTTTGTCACAATCTTTTGAATAAAAAACCAAATAATTCCTTTCATGAGAACTGACTGTTGTGTCTCTTGTTTCTTTTGTTCCATCACCCTCTTCTTCCTCCCCAGCTTCTTAGTTGTTGAGGAAACTGTGTTGATTGACTTACAGAACTTCCTATAGTCTGTATATTTCTAGTTTTATCCTTGTAATGTCATCTTGTATGTCCTTTTGATCCCTGTACTTCCTTTAATTTATATGATAATTAACCTTGTAACTTATGATATGTCATTTTTATTATTCATTAATAATTACCTAATGGTAATTTCCTTACCATCTGTTAAATGTACAACCTTGATGAGATTCCAATTTAATTTTTTTTTTTAGCAAAGATATAGATGGTATAAAGTATCTAGTGCTTCCATCTGGGGGCACTAAATGTCTGGTTGTCTATTTGTAATATTAATAGCTATTGATGATAATTGCTCACATCCATGGACTCATTGGGACTGTGGTTCTTACTTCTTAAAACCATCCAGGTGAACTTTACACACTTGAAAGCTCAATGATTCCATTCCAGTCATTCTTCCATGCTGGAGGTAGAGTTCTACAAAATAATGAATATGCCCTCATCTTCATCTTCATAAAGTATCTTCATCACACCAGATTGAAGCTACAAAAGACAATCCTTTTGTGTGCAAGAAAACTATAGTCAGCCCTTCGTCTCCCTGGATCACTTGTTGCAGGAACCCCCCAAATGGATGACAAATAGAAGGGTGCTCACGTCCCTTATATAAAATAGTGTACATTCTCCTGTATATTATGAATATACAGGACATAGATACCTTGTAATACTTAATAGATACCTTGTGATATTTAATACTCTAGATACCTTGTAATACTTAATACAATGAAGATGCAATGTAAATAGCTGTTATACTGTATTGTTCAGAAAATATTATAAGAAAAAAAATCTGCACATGTTCATTACAGATGAAAGTTTTAAAAATACTTTTAATCCACATTTGCTTGAATTCCCAGACACAGAACCTATATATATGGAGGGATTATTATGTTAGCAGTTGCATTTTTACTACTGTTTTCCTTAAATATGAAATGAATATAATTATCACTTCATATGTGGATCATTATAAAATTTACAAAGAAGTGTATGTATATATTTGGGAGGTCTCTCAAACATGTTTATTAATGGATGCATAATCCAAAGATTTGGCAGCTGTGGCCTAGCCAAAAGAGCTCACATTGCTGCTCTTGTCAGATATGATTCTACTTTTTCCAATTCTGCCTCTTACTAGTACTGGCCCTTCCTACCCTGGACTTTAGCTATCCCTTAGTGGTCTCATGTTCTTCTATACCTTGTCATTTCTCATGCTTACATTGTGCCTTAAGGATACTTTGTATACCTGCTTCATCAGAAGGTAGAATTAATTTTAGAAAGGAAAAACAAATTATGAAATAAATCAGTGGAATGAGGAGAGTGGGTATTCATTTCACTCATTAGGAGAGATATAATTTAGATAGTTTTCTTCATAGTTTGATCAAGTATTGAATAACATTATCCCACAATATTTGTTAGTTATCATAGCTATATCATTTTATTCTCACCCATTATTATTTAACTCTTTGTAATACGGCTATTAAAACTGCTCCCTAATAAAGTCTTTTAAAGATTTTCTTTTTGCCGTCACCACCCCCCAATATAAAGACCCAATTCAAAAATGGGCATCTGAAATGAACAGACATTTCTCACACAAAGAAGTAAAAGCAGCAAATAAACATAAGAAAAAATGTTCAACATCACTGGTCGTTCAAAAGATGCAGATGAAAACAACACTGAGATTCCACCTCACCCCAGAAAGAATGGTTGCTAACATGAAATCAACCAATAACAAATTCTGGTGGGATTGAGGGGAAAAAGGAACCCTTCTTCATTGTTGGTGGGAGTGCAAACTGGTGCAATCACTGTGGAAATCAATATGGAGATAGCTCAAACAACTAGGATTAGAAGTCCTATTTGACCCGGCTATTCCTCTGCTGGGTATCTTCCCAAAAGAATTAAAAGCATCATAACACAGTGATATATGCATACCCATGTTTATAGTGGCACAGTTTGTAATAGCTAAAACTTGGGAACAGCCCAATTGCCCATCACCTGGAGACTGGATAAAGAAGATGTGGGATTTTTTTTTTTAATAAAATGGAGTACTACTCAGCCATAAAGAATGAGAAACTAGAGACATTTAGAGCTAAGTAGATGCACATTGAGGCCATACTCTTCAGTGAAATAAATAGGACACACATGTGTAAATGCTGAATAGTTTCTGTGGTGTGAAAAACTAAAAGTGTAAATAAGGATCAAAATGTATAATTTATATTGTGAAATAGGAAGAACAGTCTAAAGGAGCAGGGGAAGTGGGAGGGGAAGGGGAAAGGAAAGAAGGGAAAAGAAAAAAATATGAGAACAGGAAAAAAATGGAAACAAAATCTTTGTAAATAGGGAAAGGAGGAGGGGGTGAAGGGAGGGCAGGGGAAGGGGAAAAAATAAGAACCAAGATACATCATGTAAAGGTACAAGATCCCAATGATGAATATCACTGTATTGTATACTAAAATGTACCGATAAACTTAATGGGAAAAAAAAGATTTTCTTTTCGCCAAATCCAGTGGCTTCCCCATATCAAATAAAAATATTACAAACATTTAGAAAGATAAAAACCAATAGGAATTTGAGATTAATTATTTATGGAAAGGGAGAAAGAAGAAAGAATCCAACATGGCACCCAAGTTCCTGGCTTAGAAACCGGATGTATGGTGGTCTCATTCTAAAGAGAGAGGTTCAGTAGGGAAAGAAAATTGGAGCAAGGCAGGATGGGCAAGTGATCATTCTGTTGGAAAAATGGAGCTGTGCCTGGATGCTTTATCTTCTTGAGCAGTGTGGAAGCTTTCAGGGGCTACCAAGTTTACAGGAATTCTTCTTATTCTCTTGAAATTCCTTATATATCAAAATATCTAACTCACTTTAAGCATGCACTCCCACTGGTATCTTTTTGGAGAAGATCTTTGGTCTCAGGTTTACTTGCGCCAGGATTATCTGAACTATTCTTCTTAAGATGACACCTTTACCCTAACAAGGATCTCAATCAACACAGGAAAAGGGAAAGGCCCTAACTCCTACAATACCATTCCCAGAAGTCCTTACAATTTACTGAAATGTTGTTATAACAAGAGAGGAATTACAAAGGAGAAAGCAACTTCAAACTGGAAACATGCCTGTAGTAAGAGAACAAGATAATTTAACAGTGTCGTGGGAGAAGCTCTTTAAGAGCCTAAACTCTGTTCTCTAGCTGTCCTGACTGTCTGACTACCCCAAGAGCACTGTGCTCTGGGAGTATGCAGCCTTCCCTGTTCAAATAACCTTGCTCCTTTGGGATTCTCCACCCTTTTCCCAGATCTATCCCCATCTCTGTTCCAACCACAACAGCACAATTGCAAGAGCACAATAACTCAAGTAATTTTCCTAAGTCTCATTTATTCCTCGACATGGAGGAGACAGAGAAGGGGAGAATAAGGGAGGTGATGGAGACTTTGGCAAGACAGTCAAGGGTGGCCCCTACTTTAACCCTAATCATTTTTAATAAAGCATTATCAGCGTGACATCCAGATATATTTTCTCTTCCTTCCTAGTTTCTAAGCAAATATTTTTTAGTTCAAAGGCACACATATGTGCCTGCACACACATGTGCTTGCCCTCTCAAGGGTACACACTGGTATTCAGAAAAATATGGTCTGGAGTCTTCTAAGAAAAGTGAAGCTTTTTCTTACATGAAATGTAGTCTTCACAGACCCTGAAACCAAGGGGAGAGTATTTCATATATGCAGGCCTCAGTTCACTCCTTTGCTTAACCTTCTAAAGCTTGTCCAGGAGTAGGAAGAGAATTTATTAGCCTCAAAATCACTCTCTCCTCCTGTGGATAAGATGGAAGTGATTTGGGTTGAGAGATAGTTGGTTCTTTCAGGTCATTCCTTTGTACTAACAGTAAAACATGGGGAAGATATGAAGACAGGAATTGAAGAATCTAAGAATCTAAGACAGCCATCTATGAAGACAGCAATGAAAGCAAACTATTTCAATACTGTCCAGGACATTGGGTAACATATTCTTATCCCAAAAGAATTTGGCTTCATATCTCTAGGACCTCTTTGTGAAGTGTGAACCTCGATCCTTTCACAGCCATGCCAGCTCTTGGAAATATTCTGAGGACTTCCAAAAATGCCTATCCAATCAGTCCTTTAGATCACGTTAGCAAGTAGTAGCGATTACTTAGTGTCCAGTGAGAGCCCAAGATAAAACAGATATTGACCTGTTGCCCAAAATTACCATTCCAACTGCCCATTCCATTAGCAGGTTTTACTACCTTAACACCTAGTATCACTTTCTAATTGTGCTTATTCAAAATTGGAAAGATCACACCCCCCACTTCCCAGGGATTGAGGTCTCTTCCTGTGTCTTCTTCCTCTGTATTGCCATACTATTTACATGCGTCTCTATCTCAATTGTTAATGAGGAAGTTCTTATATAATATATCCATTTGCATACCTGTCTTTCTTGCTTGTCTGTGAATGCCAGGAAGGCAGAGTCTTATCGTTACTTCTGATTTCCTTCCCCTTCTCCTTTCCATCTCAGTACAGCGGGAAGCCCAGATTAAGTGTACAGCAAATGCTTATTGAAATGGACAGTACAGTCTCTGACGGTTGGCAGTTTGTCTTAAACTGTTCAGCCTCAGGCAATAGGCAAGAAGCATTTGCATAGCTATTTGTCCTGTTAACTCTAGTTTTACTCAGGAGAAAAAAGGCATAAGCATATTGGAAGATCGGACACATTTATAAGCGCTAAAATGTACAAATGGAATAATTTTTTCTCTCTAAATTTAATCCAGCTAAATCATTCGGGATTGCTGTGCTGTTGTTTGTTTTCCTCTATCTCCCGCACATCAGATTGCTAAATCACCTTGAGACTTTTCTTCATAAAGCAGGCTTATGCCTTCATGCTCCCTCCCTCCCATGCTTGGGTCATTGGTTTGGAAATGCAGGCATGAGTTCATTGCTTTTGTTCCTCCCTTGGGTTTTGAAAGTCTTGCAGCCCTGTGGCCTGAATAAGGAGTTGCTTTTACCAGCTGCAAAAAAGCACACTATTCAGACTGGAGACCGAGGAGGGGCCGGGAACTCAACCCTGCCCCTCTCAGCTGCCTCCCCTTTTAGCCCAGGGTTATGGCGAGTTGGCTTGGTTTGTGAATCTAGTTAGCAACAGCATTCCTGGAAAACTGGCTCATTGCTGAGCTTTCTCGAGAACTCCATCCACCTGTCATGTTGAGAATTGGAGAGAAGCCAGGACAGGCAGGAAATAATAGGCTGCAGGATGCCAGAGTGTGTCAGTGGCCCCGACCCTCCCATTCCTGCACACAGAGGAGCTGGAAGCCTGCAAGGCGTCATCACTGCTGTGGGTCGGCTGGAGAGGCCACACAGAGCCTGGCTCAGGGAGGAGGAGCCCAGAAGGTTACAGAGGTTCAAACTGTCGGTGGGCCTCTCTTTGGGATTGCGGAACTGTCTCTGCAGGGAAACGGCCTTGGCGGTGGCTCAGACGCATCCCTTTGTTCTCACTGACCTCCTCCGGCACACAGGAGACAGATTCTCCCGCAAAGGAGAATGCCTGGGGCCTTCCTACTTCAACCCCCCCCCCCCCCCCCCCGCCAGTCAGAGAGCAGATTACAGTGACATTAACTGGTTAGAATTACACAAAACTTCCCTTCTCAACTCCCGGACTCCTTGTGTTTTTAACTTCCAAATGGTTTCAACTCGGTCCAGTTGAGCACATATACACACTCTAACCCCCTTTATCCCTGCCACTTTAATTATACATTTTCTCTTAGCAGGTTTTGGACAATGAAGTAGAAGAAACATGGGTTCTCAGGGATCTCTAATTAAATAGCCAACACTGGGCAAAATTGGAATATTTTACTCTATAAACAAAAATCTCTTGGGTGGCTGGGGAACCATATTCATGAAGCATCAATCTCCTGAGAGGAAAGAAAATGTGTCAGATAATTCTTTCTCGTTGTGAGCCTTCTTACCAAAAAAATCTACTAAGAATTATGAATAATGGAGATGGCTCCATCATGGGTCACATGCATGCTCCCGGGAAGGGCCTGTGCCAGTCGGCTCTGCCATATCGCCGCAGTGTCCCCACCTGGCTGAAGCTGACGTCTGACGACGAGAAGGAACAGATTTACAAACTGGCCAAGAAGGGCCTGACTCCCTCACAAATCGGTGTGATCCTGAGAGATTCTCACGGTGGATGTTCCACAAGTACGTTTTGTGACCGGTAATAAAATCTTGAGAATCCTTAAATCTAAAGGACTTGCTCCTGATCTCCCTGAGGATCTCTACCACTTAATTAAGAAAGCAGTTGCCCTTTGAAAGCATCTTGAGAACAGAAAGGATAAGGATGCCAAGTTCTGTCTGATCCTGATTGAGAGCCAGATTCACCGATTGCCTTGATATTATAAGACCAAGAGGGTTCTTTCCCCCAACTGGAAATATGAATCATCCACAACCTCTGCCCTGGTGGCATAAATTTGTCTGCACTCAAGCAATAAAGCCATGATTTAACTAAAAAAAAAAAAGAATTATGAATAATGAAAGAAGGGGGAAATAGGCATTTACTGTACTTGTCTGGGTACTGGGGACCATCTACTGTCTATAGACTGGACTTATACTGGGAGATTAATAAGATGATGGTTCAGAGTGCCTCAAATTATGTGCATGTGAATGTAAGAATTTTATTCCATTACATCTTGGCTGGGGCAAAAGGTACCCAGATATCTGGTTGAACAGTATTCTGGATATTCCTATGGGGTATTTCTAGAAGAGGTAAGCATTTGAATGGACAGACTGAGGAAAGTATCAGCAGAGTCCCTCTCTGATGTGAATGGTATGTTCTCAATTATTGTATAACTGAACCCAACAAGAGGCTTAGTGAGATAATTCTGTTTTGCTGCCTGTCTTTGAGCTGTAATATTAGTCTTCTGCCTTCAGACTTGGACTCAAACCAGATTTTATACCATCAGCTCTCCCAGTTGCCAGGCCTCCAGGTTCAGACTAGACTGATGCCATTGATACTGCTGGATCTCCAGTTGAGATTCTCCACTTTCATAATTGTGTGCATTATTTTCTCTCTCTCTCTCTCTCTCTCTCTCTCTCTCTCTCTCTCTCTCAGTACTATGGATTGAACAGAGAGCCTTCATGCTGAGCTACATTCCCAGTCCTCTTTTTTATTTTTTATTTTGAGACACTGTTATGGCTTATATCTACATGTCCCCCAAAGTCTTATTTGCTCATAGATGTGGCTTTTGGGAGGTGGCTGGATTGTGCGTGCATGATACTGGGTTAAGGGTGTAGTAACTGGATCAGTCCATTAATTGGAATAGTGGAGTTCTAGGTGCATTTACTGAAAACAGAAGACTCACCCTAGGTGTAAGTGGTACCAACCAATAGGGTTATAGCCTGAATGGACTAGAAAGGGAAAGATAGCTTCACTCCTGCTGCTGCTTTTTTCTGTCTACCCTGACATGGACTGTTTCTCCTCTGTCATGCTGCCTTGCCTTGGTGCCAGCAAACTATGGACCAACACTTGTACAAATTATGAGCTAAAATAAACTTTTCTTTGTCTAGTTTCTGGATGTCAGGCATTTTGTCCCAATGAGGAAGTAACTAAGACAGACATGGTCTCACTAAATCACGACGTTGTCCAGGCTGGAGTCAAACTCTTGATCCTTTTACCTAAGCCTCCCAGTGTTCTGGGATTACAGGCATACACTACCACAGTGACTGTTAATTTCTTTTAGTAAAAATTTAAAATATATATATCTATCTCTCTAATATATCAATGTATATCTATGTACCTATCCAAATACCGTGATACTTTGTCAAATGGCTCCAAACTCAAACTTTCCACTATCCAAACAGTAAACTTTGAAAAAATTCTGCTCAGTGTCCTTACTTTTGCTCAATAGTTGAACCAAAAATCTGAGAGTGAATCACGTGTTGCATCTTGCTGTGGACACAAAGGGGTGATGCTTCAGTCTAAGCACCACTCTTTTTTTTGGTACCAGCAATTGAACTCAGAGCCTCACACTTGGCACAGTGCCAGTGAGCTACATCCCTGGCCTGTAGGTGCCATCTTTTCCAGACAACATGTAGGGCTTGTGTTAGTGCATTAAAACATTCATCATTGTGCTTTTTTTGTCCTTTGTGTAGAATATGGCACACCTTAACTATGGAACCAAAGAAAGTTAAGGATTCCAACAGTAAAGCTGTTGGAAAAGATGAGGAAAGCTGTGTGAATCATGATAGAGTCAAAGAAAGAAATCATAGCAAAATTTGTTAAAATCCTAGAAAAATGTATTTATAAGTGTAATTTTGGGGCATTAGAATCAATTATTTGGTTTTCCATTATTTCTTATGAGAAAAATATGTTCAGTTCTAGAACTTTTTGGTGTCTGAACACAAATTTGGCACAAATGAAATTTAACAAAAAAAGTATCACTGTATATATCCAGAATCACTAGGTGATCTTATTAATGTGCCTTAAGTTGGGGTGGGACCTAAGATTCTTCATTTTATTAAGTTCCCCAAAATTATTAATGCTGATAATTCTCAGACCACACTTTGAGAATCAAGCCTACTTCTAGCTAGAAATTTGCATTCTGAAGATTTATTCTTAGGAAGCATTAGTAATAAAGCTTTATGGGAGCAGAAAGTTTTCATTTAAGAAAGAGGATTATGTCATGTAATGAGGAGTAATAAAGAATAAAGGAACCAGGGTTACATTTCAAGCCATGTGTGACCACTAATCATGATATGTTAACAGGATTAAGAAACACCTAGCAGATGAATAAAGTACAGTTCTGGGTGTGTCTGCAGGGTATTTTCATAGATGACTGGCATGTAGGCCAGCAAACTAAGGGGGGAAGACCCATCTCAGTTGTGGGTGGAACCAACCAATAGGCTTTTATCCTGAATGAGATAAAGAGAAAAAAGAAGGAAAAAAGAAGAAAAAGGAAGAGAAGGAGGAGGCAGAGGAGGAAGGCATGTGTTTTTGAGGAGCTCCAGGCTGCTTGAGTGGGTCTCTTCTGCCATCTTTCTCTGTGGACATCAAACTCATTTCCTTCAGTTTTTCAATGAAGACTCATGCCAGCAATTCGTCAGTGAGCCCCCAGGCCTTTGACCTTGGACTAGTGCTGGATTACTGCATTTTTGATGTCTTTTATTCTGCAGCTTTCATGTCCTTGGGCTGAGCAGCTACTGGATGCGCTGGTTCTCCAGCATGCAGACAGCCATCATGGACTCTCCCACCTCTGATCCTGTCAGCAGGATGAGGGAATCTGAAAAGGAAATAATGTAGAGGGCCAGAGTGAGAAGAGCAGCAGCCAGGCCAAGCAGTTTACAGGAAAGGCAATGGACAAATACACACCCAGATCTCACTCTCCTTCTTCCAGTCTCCTGGAATCACATTCTGTACTGGCCAGATCCCTTGGAAGCCAGAGGAGTCCCGAAAAGTCAGCTTTCTATGATAGAGGAAAGGGTGAGTATGAACGTGAGGGCAGAGAGGGTCTCATGGAGTAACTGGAAAGTTATCTGGCACACTCATAAAGTGCATTGTGCATTAAATTACTAGGTATTTTACACTGTTCTTTTCATTTCAAGTCACTTTTTACCTTTAAGTTGAAGTACTGAGGTAAAAAGTATCTTTCCCCTTCTAACCTTCCCAAGTTGATTTTGGGGTCCATGTTCATTAAAAATGATTCTTACAAGTTACCATAATGACTAGTCAATAGACAAAGTATCCCAACATAGACAAATGAGAGATAGTAGTGCGCATACACTTAGTTAAGTGACCACTGAGATGAATATGTGGAAATAACCATATTATGAGGTATAATCGAAAACTATGATGAATGTTAATTTTTAAAATATATCATTACAGTAAAAGACATATTGCCATTAATCCCCCTCAAAACATTCCCTCTCACTTCAAGCAGACTTATCCTATCAGTCTTGCCCCTTGCTACAGCAATTCTGGAAGTCCTCTTTTGTACCTTTAATTGTGTGGTCATTGTTGCCTCAGAGTCCTGACTCAATTCAAAATGTTTATTGTCCATGGTTATTTTGACTTTAGGGAAGAGCCAGAAGTTGCTTGGTGGCAGATCCATTGAATAAGGTTGATGAGAATACACTGTAATGTTTTGCTAATCCTCCTTTCCATTGGATGGCACGCAGCAGCAGCATTTACCATATCTTTTAGTCACAACTTGTAAAGACACTCATGCAAGAGGACTTTCAGAACTGCTTCATAAAGTGGCAGGAATGATGTGATCAGTGTGTTTAAAGTGAGAGGGGCTGGATATTGTGGGGCATTAATGGTAATGTAGTTTTTACTCTAATAAAATTTTTAATCTAACCATTCACTCTATACTTTGATCACCTTTTGTATTTAGGTTCTTGAACTAGTGAGAACGTGGGTGTACGTTATGTGTATTTACCTGAAAAATATCTTTCTTTTTTCAGAGAAAGAGAAAGGGGAGAGAAGAATACATAGGGTGATATTATTTGTTGGTTAGCATCTCAAAAGTATTATGTCTTCATGATCAGTTTCATCTGATATTCCCATAACATTTTTATGTTAAAGTTATCTTTTCTTTTCTTTTTTTTTGGTACCGAGCATCAGACTTGGGTCCTTGCACTTGCACAGCATGTGGTGAAACCACTGAGCTAAATCCCCAGCGCTAAAGTTATCTTTTCAATGTTTGCATATAATATATATTCATATCTTTTATTTCTAACATTTCCTTCTTGCTTTGTTTTCACCGTATCACTTGAAGGTAAAATTAGTTTTGCTTTTTCATCCCAATACAAGAATCTGGGTTTTGATGTTGGGTTTTCTAACAAGATAATCTCCTCCACAGTATTATCATAATTGATACATTTGTTTTTATTTTTGTATCTTTGCTAGCTGTTTTTTAAATTTTCTTGCTGTTTTCTTGGCTCTCTGTTTCATATTACAGTTTAGGTTTTCTTTATTTTTCCTGTGCTGTTTCTATATAAGATATCTATATTTTTAGAATTGAGGAGTATTTTTGTAAATATTTTAATTTAAATACAAAGTATAATAGAATACACAAATCTTAACTATATAGCTTGGTGAAATTTTAGGAAGTGAATACACCCTTGTAATTGTATAATATAAATAATTCCCAGAAGCCAATAGCCTTCTCTTTGACTTCTTCACATCATCAATTCCATCACAAAAATAACCACTGTTCCAGGACCATAATTGTGGTTTTGAATTTTATGTAAAGAACTATGACAATATATTTTTCTTTGTGTCTGCTTATTTCACTCAATTTTATTTCTGTAAGATTTATCCATATTGAATGTAGCAAAATTTTATTTTTCCATTTCAGTATACTTCCTTTTAAATGGCTAGATCGTAATTTATTTGTTTGCAGTATTTAGATATAATTTAAATTTCAACCATTTGGAAACACTTTTGTTCATTTGTTTGTTTGCTTTTGGTTTTTTTTTTTTTTGGTACTGGAGATCGAACTCGGGACCTTGCCTTTTCGAGGCAGGTGGCAGAACCACTGAGCTAAATCCCTGGCCCCATTTGTTGTTATTATCATTGTTTATGTTGCTAATTTCTATCTTAATTCTACATGGTCAGGAAATATACTGAGTATGATTTCAGTCCTTTGAGATTTATTGAGATTCCACTGTGGCAGGCCCAGAATATGGTCTCGTTTGGGACATGTTTCATGTTCACTTGAGAAGGCTAGGTATTTTACTATTGATAACACAGTGCCACATATCAATGGCCAAGTCTATTCGTTCTGTTGATTCAAATTTTCTCTATTCCTTCTGATTGTTATTTACCCTTCTTTTATTAGTTACTATTAATCTATTAGTTTTTGTGTTGATATTTATAACTCAGAATATTTCTCCTTTTAAAAAAGTCTGAAATATACATTATATTATGTTTTTATAAAACAATTTTGGATGTAGTTATATAAATGTAATATATATACTTGTTATATTTCTCTGTGCTGGATTTTGCACCTGAGTGATATGCTCTCTAAGGTCTTGTATATCTAAAAGTGCCTTTTCATTGTCTTCATAATTAGATAGTATATTAGCTGAGTTACAACTAAGTAATTCCAGAGTTACAACTGTTTGTCTTTACATTTTCAGATTTTTAATTAACTTTAATGTCTCTGGGGAGAAATTTCCTCTCAGTCTGCATTTTATTCCCTTGTTTATAGCTGGACAATTTGGGCATACACATTTATAGGATTCTTTATCTCTGAAACTTAGATATTATCCCAGATATATTGTTCTGTTGACATTAATATAATCTTGGAACTCAATTGGCCTCTTTAATCCATACACTTGAGTTATTCTTAAGTCTAAGCTATTATTGTATAGATATACTAATTGTATATTATTTATCTTTTTTTGTATTTTGTGTTGTCTTGATTCAGATGGAGCTGTTTTTTGAGACAGCCCAGACTGGTTTTGAACCTACTATGTTGCCCAGGCTGGCCTTAAACTCATGATCCTTCTGCCTCAAGTCCCGGAATTAAAGGCATGTACCATCAGACCCCGCTCCCTTTTCCTTGTTAATAAAGAAACAAGCTACATTGTTTAATAATCAGCAATAGAAATCAACATTGGACAGGAATGAAGGCTCACTAGAAAGTTATAAGGGAGTTGGAAATCAATGGGAAGGCTGGGAAAATAGGTTTAGAAATAAGATAAGACCTACCCACTATCCCTATTTTATTGGGGTGATCTCTAGCCATTTCCATGGCCTATGTCTATTGGCTTAAGTTTTAAAATTCTAAGAGATGGAATCTGATTGGCCAAATTGGATATTGGGAGATTTGAGAAGAAGATCTGGTAGAAATAGCCTTCAGGGACCCCTTATGCTTCCATACAGTAAAGGAAGGGAAAGACATATATTGAAAATCCCAACAAGAAATGTGAAATGAGATGTGTGATTCTCCAACAGGAAACTGGAGTGTTGTCAGGAAGGGAAATGAATAGGGAGGTGAATGAATGCTGGTGAATAAAAATCTGTAGATGCATAGTGTGAACGTTTAGTCTCCTGTCTTCTCTTTTTCAGATAGATGCTCCCTATCCAGTTAGCCAGCCATTCCTAGCTCATTTTTTCATTTCTCTGTTTTGGACACCAGGCTTATGTATGATATGCTGTACGTGCTAGTGCATTGAAAAGAACAGAGATGTATAATTTCACATCAGTTGTCTGAGGTCTCTGAGCCTCATTTTTATCACTTATAACATTGCAACCTATTTCATACATTTTTATTAGAAATATTGGTAGTGAACAATGCAATGCTGGTCACACAGAAGTCATCCAACAAAACTTTAGTTATCCCAACTTCTCCTAGGGCAAATCTCTTGGGTGATTTTCACATTCATCATAGCAATTATTCACAATCTCTTTCCACAGAAACCCTGCCAGGGCCTTGTTCTCTACATTGAAAAAGGTTTTGCACTCTTGTATTTTTTACTCAGGTTACTTGTCATTTCTTTGGTTAACGGTTCTACCAGATAAAGGCCTTCTCTGGAAAATGATGTGGCAGATGTAGCCTCTCCTTGTTATAGTACTAATGCTCATTTACTTACCAGTCCAAATTTCAAATCCCTCTGCTACAATTACTCTGTGCTTCCTTCACAGTATCTCTGTAAGTGACCATAGCTTTTTACAAAGTCATATGATTCTGTCAGGGCTCTGCCCTCTTTTCTCCTGAAATGTGTTCCAAATTAAATTCAGTTTCTCCTTTCTGAGCCTTCGTACCAAACTCCTTACTTCTGTGAAATGGAAGTTTTTGATAGGGCCTATATTCTTCCAAACACAACCAGCAGAGTCAGTGCTGTGGATGTATTGTGTAGCTAAGAAATAGAGCAAAGAATACCACAGGTATTAACTTCTTATGCTGATAAATGGACTTTAGTGTCCATTCCTTGGCAGGAGTACTGCTGTCATTAGAAAAATGAGCAATGCATAGTTCCTTTACTGCAATAGCCCGTGGAGAGATGAGGACTGAGAGACATACACAAACAGGTAAGTTGCTTTACAGTGTGATAAGTGAGAATATAGTGTTGTTGGGAATTGGTTAAGGAAATTTAAATGCCATCCCGAGGATGAATGGAAGTTAACTAGACAAAAAGATAGGAGGTGACCTAGACTGAGGGAAGAGTGCAGGCAAATTCACAGTGTTGAGGGTAACCACACTGAAGGAATTTTAAGGACTTCCATGGGTCTTGAGCACACAGTATAAAGGAGGACAGATGAGGGAAGTGATTGTGAGCAGCAGTCAGTGAACTAAGGCCCATAGAAGGCTGTCTGTTTTTAGAAGTCAAATTTTATTAAAACACTGTGATCCCCATTCATTTACATATTGTTTATGCTTTCTTTCTATGGTGGCAGAGCTCAGTAGTTTCCACAGAGACCATTTGGCCTCCAGAGCTGAAAATATTTACTACCTGGGCTTTTACAGAGTTGCCAGCTGCCATCATATGGATGCGTGTGGATGCATTTGCCCACAAAGTTCTGTATGTAAAAGTTTGGTCCCTAGTAGAGTGGAATGTGGAGGTTCCATGGACTTTCACAAGAAGGATCCTTATGGGAGATCCTAAGGTCATTAGGAGACATCCCCTTGAAAGGACCTGGGAGACCCTAACTTGTGCTTTGTTTCTGTCTTCTTCCAGGCTTGAGATAGATACACTCCAATACACACATCTGCCATGCTGTACTGCTCTTACTAGAGGCCCAAACCAGCCCAATCTTGGACTTGAACCTTCAGAACTTTGAGGCCAAGTAAAACTCTCTTTACTTCAGAAGTAGCCTGTATCAGGCATTTTGTTACAGTGATGTGAGAGTTCAGCTCATTTGTCAACTTGATTGTCTTGGGAGCCAGCTAGAGAATTAGCAGAGTGCACTTCTGGGTGTGTCCGTGTAATTCATGGATGGAAGAGGAAGGGAGGGGAGAGATAGACATATACTACACACACATACTAATAAAATAAAAAATTTAAAAATACTTGAGAAAAAAATCCAAAATAATGTACAGACAAGTGAAGACGGTCCTGAGCTAGTGGTTGTCCAGGACCATGATAAAAGATATTTATGTAAGAAAGCAGCAAGTAACATTATCTTTTTTTGGTCTTTTTTTTGGTACCGGGGATCAAACTTGGGACCTTGCACTTACTTGTGCAGCAGGCGGCGGAACCGCTGAACTAAATTCCTGGTCCATGTGACTCTTCCTTTTAATTTATTTTTATTTTTATTTTTTTGTACTGGGGATCGAACTCAGGTCCTTGAGCTTGTGCAGCAGGCGGTGAAACCACTGAGATAAATCCCCGGCTGACTCTTCCTTTTTAAAATCTACCTTTCCTGAATCTTTCCTTGCCCTCATCCATATTTTTTCCACTGTGATAATCCTTTCCCCTTCTTCAAACACCCTTTCCACTCTGTAACCCTTGTTAAAGTCAAGGAGCCAAAACTTCAGGAATCAGTATGAGCATTCTGCATTTCTGTCATGTCTGTGGCTTTGTTGTCTCTGTCTCAATCTGTTAATTTATGACCATAAGAACTGCATGATCTTCCTCCTCCTGATTTACATCTCAGTTGATCTAGTGTAATAGTTTCTGGAATATTCCACAGCTTACCAATGTGCCTTTTTGCTGCTATCCCAGCCTGCACCATTACCTTAAAATAGAAATTTTTGAGCTTGAAACATTATCTCTGTTATCATTACTTTTCTGTATAATGAGACAAGCTGAGAAAGGTTAAACGACTAGCCTAAAGTAGCTAGTAAAAAATCCAGTTCTAGTTCCTTACCACTAGCAGTTCTAATTTCCATCCCTAGCAAATTAAAATAGCAATCATTGTTTCTGCTCGGCGATCCCACCCAGTGAAAGTTTGTAAATGTCCATGTAGCGTAAAGAAATGATTTTCTCTGGACATTTTACTGAATAGATCAATTACTCCCTGATGCAGAAATCCAACTGATAGTGCCAGAAACTACTCAGAGTCAATGATGAAATAAAAATGAAGTTAATACCCAGGCTAGAAGTAAGAAATGTATAGGTGACAATTAAGCTTTGAAATATAAAAACGTTCAGGGGTTTGTGATTTCTATTCAGTTGATAGTTGGATAGAGTGGGGTCCTGAACAAAATTGGGGGTTTCTATTGGCTTGGAGAAAGAGGGAGCATATCTATTGGGCAGTACGAACAATGTCAGCCACAACCCTACCTCACACAGTGCACATTTGAACCTCAAAGCCCTCTATATATCATTTTGAAAGAAAGAAGTAAAATTACTCAACGGAAAGCAGCAGAGCTGAGATAGAAAGCTAGATCTTTTGTCTCAAAGTCTATGTGAATTTCACCATGTGCACAAGAAAATGAAAAAAAGAAAAACTGTCTTTTGAAACAACATGAAGTTCAAAGGAAACAAAGCTTTGCTCATGCCAGAGTATGTATTGCACAACACTATTTAAATCAGCCCCAGATGCAGGGCTCCTTTATCAGAGGCAGGTGTTACAAGTGAGGCGAAACAAGACTGCACATAAATGGAGGGGAAATATATTGACTTATTTTGTTACAATTTATTTCAATTCTCATGCCTGTCTCTTTCCCTTGGGGGAAATGATTATATGACTTTGTGTTGAAAAGACAAGGCAAGAAAAGCTTGTTTAAGACATTACCTGAAAAAAAATTAGTGTAGGTTTTGTCTTTGTTTCTCTTCTTTCTTTCTTTCTTTTTATTTATTTATGTATTTTATACACATATGCATAATGAATATATTCATTGTGGGTAGTTGGTACGTGAACATAACACATCCTAATTCTTTTTACTTTCCCTTCCTCTTCCACCTCCCCTGCATCTCTTGAATTTCTCTATTTCCTTCCCATTTGCAAAAGATGTCTTGCTCTCCCCTCTCCCACCCCTTTTCTCTTTCTTTCCAAGGGAAGAAATTTGGATGTTAAAGACAGCACATCCACTGTATTAAAACTGTCTAAATAGAATAAAACTATTCCCTCTCTATGGACTATTGGATTCCATGTTGTACCTCTCAGAAGACACATTTCTCCAGCGTCATAGTTTTATTATTGTTTGTTGACAGTTTCCTGACTTCTCTAGATCTTTTTTGAGATCCCATCTGGTATCTTCAGCTGCCTTATAAATATTTCTCATGAATGTTAGCTCTATCTCAACATATCCCAAACCAAGTTTATGATAATTCTCCTAAACAAGACAAAATAAAACAAAGCATCCTGCTCCTCTTTTAGCGTAATGATTTCAGGTAAATGATATGACCAGTCACCCAGTTGCTCAGACCAAAGCCTGGATGTCATCTTTGATTCTCCTATTTCTTCATCCCCTCTCCATCCACTGAGTCCCCATACCTGTCATTATTTCTCAAAGGCAAGTAATAGCCTTACACTGTACCAAGAAGATTTTCTCCACTATTAGAAAATATTAGAAAAGCTCAAAAGTGAAGGAAGCCGACCACAGATGGCCTGGCTGGTAACTGTGCTGTCTACTTCCCGCCCGTCAGTGTGTACTGTGTCACGCAGCACCTCTGTGGAGCCCTCTGGAGGACCCCTTGATCCACTAATGCTTGACCGACTCCAGATCCCAGTCTTCTAAAATTTCAGTTAAAGAGTCAGAAGCTGTTGATACAAGTGGCAAATTAAATGTAGCCTCATTCCTCCAAAAAGGACATCGTGCCTGTCTTGTGACTAAACTACTTTCCCAGAATCTAACAGGTGGCTGGCACACAGTAGGCACTCAGTAAATAGTTACTGGGGATTGGAGAAATGAACAAGAATGGAAGAATTTTCATTTTACTTCTTCATGTTGGAAGATTTTTGTGATCATTCTAGTTTCTTACTAAAATATACTAACATTTGGGATACCATGGGCTTAACCAAAGACAGGTAACTTGGATATTGCTAGAATTACTGGCTATAATCACTGGGATTTATTAACACAACTCCCAGCCATTATTAGCTAAGTAATATGTCTTAATTCTCAGAATTGCAGTGTGCAATGGAAAGAAAGCATGCTTTCAAATTTCTAATGTACCATTTTCCTCTTCTCTGATGTTTTGCAACTTAATTGATTCCTCTGTGCCTGAGTTATTTCATCTGCAAAGGGGAGCAGGATGCCTTGAAATGTGATACTTCAGTTAATACTATGAGTGAAACACTGAGCAGTGTTCCCAGGATAGAGCAGATGTTTAGTGTGCAAGTGTTAATACCTCCACACTGCCAAGTAGATGGATAGTAGTGGAATCATTAAAAAAAATCAGAATCCAGAGATGCCTCAAGTTTCTGAAAGTCACCCTTGATCCACTGGTCAACTATAACATTAACAATTATCTCATTTTTCTTTTAAGGTTGCATGTTCTGGCTCTATTTATGCCCACATAGCTATAACTATGTGGGCTTTTTTTTTTTGGATACTATTATTCTATTATTCTATCTAAAGTTCTTAGTTGTTAAAGTGACAAAAATAATCACAAGCTGTTAAATCTCTGTGGCTGAGTACATTCATTCTTGTATTCATTTATGGACTCTGAGCCTAAGATCACTACTTAAATTAGAGTGGTGTATTTGGAGGATGAAAAAATGTGAATGGACTGAGGGTAGATGCTTGAAGTAAAGTTGAAAGGACATGTTGGTAGACTGGCTGTGAAAATGGTTGAGGGAAATGATACTCATGGAAAATGCCTGTCTCTTAGCTTGGGGAGCTACTAGGTAGATGCTATTCATTGAGATGGGTCCCTGGGAAAGGTATAGGTAGGAACAGAGAGTATAAAAGAGCTCTTTCCGTTTTGACCCTATGAAACTTTAAGTAATTATTAGACATCCAAGTGGAGATGTGAATTCAGCAAGTGAAGATGTAATTATGGCTCTCAAAGTAGAGAGAAAGACTGGAAATATCAATATGGAGTTATTCCTTAGACAGAGCATAGGTATATACCGGGAAACTAGATAAAATCTTCCAGAGATTGACTACAGACAGGGGAAACCAGACAGCCCTTAACCATGCCCAGAAACATGTCAACATTCAAGAGGCAAGCAGAGAAGAAGCAGGTGGCACAACAGATTGAATGACAACTCATTAGATAAGAGGGCATGGTATCGCAAAAGTCAACCAAAGAGATTTCCAAGAAGGAGGAAGAGAGAGATGAAGAAAATGCTGATGACAGGTGAATGAGATGCAGAGAGGCGACCATGGGCGTAGACAACAGAAAGGACTTTGGCAGTTCTGACTCAGTGCTTTCAGGAAACAAGGGGGACCCAGCTGAGAAGACCACAAGTGAGAGAAATAACTCTCTGAATAGTTTTGTCATAAAGTGGAAGGCGGAATAATAATTGAAGAAAATGGGAAGAGAAAATATGTGTTTTTCTCTGTTTAAGATGGAAACCACTGCCACATGTCTGTTCATGATGGAAAGAGCCAATTAAAAAAAATACTAAACTGATAAGAACAGATATTACGCTTGATCTTAGCCAAAAGGCTGAGAAGCGATGATTAAGAAAAATATTAAAGAGGCAGGGTGTGGGGTATGTGGGAATTCTATACTGTCTTCCCAATTTTTCTGTAATCTACAACTATTCTAAATAAAATGTTTTCAAAAATATGAAGCAAACGAAAGGAAGCTATCAGCAAAAACAGAAAGAAACAAAATTCTTGAGAGCAGCTGGTCTCCAAAGCCCAAGTGGAGAAGGGGAGAAGTGGCTATAGTAACAGAGTGAATTTTATTATATTTTAGAGTTTATAAAACATTCACTTGTTTATACATTCACTTGTTTTTGTCATTATACGTTTGGGAGAAAATTGTTATGATCCCCATTTTCTAATGTGAGGAAACTGAGGTTGAGAACAGTTAGGCCCTGGTTTTGAGCACAACACTCCTTATCAGCTAGAGGAATGGGGAAGAAAAGGTCAGGGGTCCCAACACGTCTGATTTGCTAGGTATCCCTGTGAAACATCTTGGCCTGTTTGGTTTTTTCCTAGGAAAGCAATTTACAAATCTTCAATGTTGGGCCTCAGTGTCCTCTGCTGCAATGAAAACAAACAACAAAACATAGATAGGGGCCCTTTGGATCCAGATGATGTTAAAATGTTGTAGCATAGCTTCTTGTGCTTTTAAAAGTGAGAAAAATTGGGAGATTTTTCCAGGAAGACAAATCTTCGGGTAGCCAAGAGAAGTTTCTGAGGACTCTTGATATATGGTCTGCTCCACGAAGCCTGGACAGTCTGCTTACAGCAGCATGTGCATGTTGGAATCTTCCACGTTGCTACATGAGGAAGTGTAGACAGCATCATCCTTGCTCTTCAGCATGTGTTCATTGACTCCGAATAAGGATGCATTAATGCTGAGTAATCCTTTGCCTTTTCCTATGGAACTTCTTGGAATTTTTTTTGTTTTTTGGTTTGTTTTTTGGTACTGGGGATCCAACTCGGGACCTTGTGCTTGCGAGGCAGGCACCGGAACCACTGAGCTAAATCCCCGGCCCTCCTATGGAACTTCTTAAGGAATAAATACCAACTGTCTACAAATGGACAGATTATTCCTGAGAGCCACTCAGAAATTCTTTTAGTTATCCAAATGCATCTTTCAGCCCCTTACCCAGCTTTTACCCCTGTGATGAGCCTGGTATCCCTTTAGGTCTAGGTTACTAGCTCAGAGTACTCTGCCCTTCCCAATGAATGGCATGATGCTGTTGCCTAGGACTTCGCAAAAGGTTCCTTTATTCAGCTGTCAATCACCTGACTGAATGTGGCCTCCAACCCCATTTCCCATGGGAACAATGACTAATCTACACCTCCATCATTTATATTTGCCATCAGCCAACTTCTTCTTTATCTTCTTGGGCTTCTTAAGGTTGAGCCTCTGAAGATGTGACCAGAATCACCATATCAGGAGTTCCTGTGTCCCAGGCCTGACTTCGCTGCCAACTGGAGAACAAAGTCTTCGAAGCTGATTAACCTGTTCATACCTCAGTCTTTTCATCTGTAAAGTGGAGATAAAGAATGCAAAGATTTCAAGAAAATATTAAATGAAAAGTGTGTATATAGCATCTTCTAATTTCTGGAACAGTAGTTTCTAAACATAGACTAATTTTTCTCCTGGCGGTTTTACACTGATCTTTTTTTTTTTTTTTTTTGGTACCGGGGATCGAACTCAGGTCCTTGCGCTTGTGCAGCAGGCGGTGAAACCACTGCCCAATCTCCTGGCAGTTTTAGAAGAGAGGCTTGGGGGTCCTTACGTAGACTCTTTGAGAGAGGATACATTACCCCCAAATTCCTAGGCCCTCTGCTTATTTTTTTTTTCATGGCATGATTCATATGTTGCCTTGTATTTCAAATATTTATTTCTATTTTATTCCTACTGTATATTTTATTTTTTCAAGAAGAGGAAAACATGACTTTTTAAGTACTTTCTTCCTTGCAAATTATTTGTAATTCATCGGTAGTTATAGATATAAACAGATAGATAACAGGTATCTGTGACAGAAAGACTCCTTTTCAAAATTATTCTTGTTATTTTAAAGTAGGGCCAGGGATGTAGCTCAGTGGCACCATGCCTGCCTAGTAAGTGCAAGGTCCTGAGTTCAATTCCCAGTACTAGAAAAAAAAAACACAAAAAACAAAAACCCTTATTTTAAAATAAAGCATGCTAACATAAATTAAAGCAATATAAAGGAGAAAATAATCTAATATCACCAGAATATAAATATCATCATACAAAAATGACCAATGTTAATATTGGGGGGCTTCATCTATATCGAGAGAGAGAGAGAGAGAGAGAGAGAGAGAACCAGTTCTGTATTTCCAGTTCTCTGAATCAGGTAATCTCTTCAACAAAGTCTTACATTACACTCTGTGAGGCTTTGTAGGAGAGAAAGAAGAGATTCTTTCATCTTAACTTGTTAAATAAACTCCTTCTAACATGTCCAGGCTCTTTTCACTGAAGTAAATTATTTCCTTTTCAATCTGGAGTTCACTGAAGCTTCCGTATGATGTAACTGAACATCAGTGTCCCCACTGTATAATCCTATCTCAATACTACTTCAACCCAATGTAAGTCTGTGTCCGCCTGTCCTCAGAGGTCGAAGCTTGAGACAGGTGGGCAAGTCTTGCCAAGCTCTTCCCACCATTTCATTTGTTTCCTTGGCCTCTCTCTGCTTTTTCTCTCACTTTGTCCCACTTTGGCAGGCAATTCACCCAGCACATACAATTTAAAGAAGAGATTTAATTGGCTCACAGTGTCTGTGGGTTCAGTCCAAAGTTGGCCTGCTACAAGGCAGAAACATCATGGTAGAAGGGCTTGGTGGAAAAAAATCCCCTATTTAACCCTCAGCAGCCAGGAAGCAGAGAGAGAAGGGAGGAGCCAAAGACAGTACACCCTTCCAGCTGACACTCCCCAGTGACCCACCTCCAACCAGGTTGCACCTCCTAACAGCACATTCAGTTAGGAACTCATCAGTGGATGAATCCATGGATGAGTATAGCACCCCATAATCCAATCCCCTTCCAAGCATATCAGACTTTGGGGGGACATTTAGATCTAAATCACAGCACAAGCCATAGTCAGAGCTGAAATTCTGCCCTCCTGTTCTTTCCCACTGGAAATCCAAGCATAAGAATGGCATTATAATTTAAATAGGAAATGTCTCCCAAAAACTTATATATTGAAGTTTTGATCCCCAGTGGAGCAGTGGAAAGAAGTGAGACCTAGAAACGTGACTGGATCATGAAGGATAAATCCTTTGAAGAATTCATCACTGAATGAGCTAATAAGAACATAACACTGGGCTCCACAAAAATATCCCTTACTTTTCTATTGTAAGTTTTTACTTCAGTGTAATGGTAGCTGGCTGTGCGTCTCCAAGATTTTGCCTGAGAGATACAGGAAGCGATCTTTGTGTCTACCCACTTGGTAGGACGAAAGGCAAGGTATGTGCACATGTGCAAAAGTGTCAAATCAGAATTTCTACCCACACGATTCTCCATCTAACAGGTTTTGCACATGTTTACCTGAGCATGACAGGAGGTATAAAACATCCACACTACTCTAGGATTTTGAAAACATTTTTCTTTTGATCTTTTTTGGTAGAAGTAGCTCAATTCAGTATAATGGTACATGAAAAACCAGATTTCCAAGTTTTGGAGGAGGTCAAAAGTGAATCAGATTACTCATGCATGGATGATGAAGATGATTCATTATGGTAAAATAAATGTTTTCATAAAGGAAGAGTGGTATGGGTAGATGACAAGGATGACGACAATGATGATGATGCATCTTTGACATTAGCTATGTGAGCCAAAGTTCCTGTGACAGTGAAATGGAACAGGAACTGACTGATACAGACATAGGGGATGCAAACCTCCTTCAGTCAGATGACGAAGAAAATAGCAATGTGAATACATATTTTGCTAGTTGAAATGTTGCAAAATGGTCATGCAATGAAACAGAACAATCTAATGTTAGAACTAGGTCTGAAAATATAGTGAAGGTCTTGGCAGGGTGATACATATTGGACAGAATGCCAGCACTCCCATTCAGTGTTGGAAATTGTAACAGACAAAATGCTACAAGATGCTGGGAAATACACAAAGGCTGAAATACAAGTAAAATGTTCTGTATACACCAATAGCCATAGTCAAAAATGTATTCATTCTGACACCTCACTAGCTGAACTGAAAGTATTCATAGGTCTGCTATATTTAACAGGGATTTCTCATGGTGATTACAGGAATCTAAAAGACTTATGGAAAAGCGAAGGGTCAAAATATGGCATAAAATTTATGCCCTTGTAGATGCAAAGACTTGATTATGCTTTCAATTTAGAAATTTATCTGTCAGGTCTATATTCATTTAACGATAAACCAAATGATATTGTGAACAGACTTATTGCTCACATCTCCCAAACTAATCAGAATGTGACAATTGGTTTAGCAGTTTTCAATTATTGTTACATTTGTTAACAGGGCACAAGTTGACCAGTGCAGGAACTGTACACAGGAACAAGCAGAAATTCCAAATGAAATGTTGCAATTTCAAAACAGAGAATTGTATAGTACAATCTTTGCGTTTCAGAAATATTTGCATTGGTGTCATATGTGACAAAGAAAACCAAACTGGTATTGCTGATGTCAACACTGCACCATGATGGAAATATTGATAGGGAAACCGTGACAAAATGGAAGCCTGAGATGGAAACTTTCTACAACAAAACCAAAGGCAGAGTAGACATTGTTGATGAGTTATGTGACAACTATGAGGTCACTCAAAACACAAATCATTGGCCAATGGTTGTGTTTTACTCAATCCTAAACATGTGTGGCAGAAAGAGTTTGATAGTTTACAAAGAAAATAACAAGTGCAAACTACTACAGAAAAATTTTCTTAGAGAATTAGGACTGGAACTCATTAGAGATCATTTACTGAAGAAGAAAAACAAAAAATTTCTGCCCTGGGAACTACGCAAAAAACATTTTGGAGCACACTGGTGAGCTGACAGATAAACAGGCAGGCGCAACATCCCAAAGACCTAGTACAATAACAGGAAAACCAAAAAGAAGTCAGCTGTGCCCTACAAGAAAGGGCAGGAAAACAAAACGTACATGCTATCAGTGTAAGAGACAGGAAAGGAAAGCTAAGCACATGTGCTGTCAGTGTGAGATGTGTGCATGGAACATGCAGTTTTCATGTGTGGAGACTGCCTTGGTGTAACAGTTGAACCAAAGATTATTTCTGTGATAGACTTTTGTGTTTACGTTGTAGTTCACATAGGTTTTTATTTCTGATGTTATCTCTTAGGTTTTATAAGCAAGTAAACTGATGTGAAAATGTTGATGTCTATTCTAAGCACTAATTACACAATTGATATTTTGTTTCATTGATATCTTATTTTCCTTCTAATTGCACTTTTTACAATATAGTAGGAAGCTCCTTAGGAAACAGGAAGAGAAGAGAGGTGACAAGAATGGCTTGCCACATAGGAAAGGAAAGCTAAGCACGTGTGCTGTCAGTATAAGCAAGACATGTGCATGAAGCATGCAGTTATCATGTGTGCAGACTGCCTTGGGTGTGACAATTGAAGCAAAGATTACTTTTTTGTAGCATTTTATTGGTATTTTCATTGTAGTTCACATAGGTTTTTCTTTCTTTTTCTTTCTTTTTTTTCTTTCTTGAGGGTTTGTGTTAAGTCTGCTGTGATTCTGATTATTTCTGATGTTATCTTTTAGGTTTTGTAAGCAAGTACACAGCTGATCTGAAAATATTGATGTTTATTCTAAACACAGAATACATATTAATAATTTAGTACTTTCTTTTATTGATATTTTATGTTCCTGTTAACTACATATTGTATAATATAATCAGAACCTCTTGACAAAACAGCTAGACCAGTGAAATGTCAAGTATATCCTACAAAAAGGTCAGGAAAGCAAAACACATGTGCTGTCAATGTAAGCAATACACATGTATGGAATGTGCTGTTGTCATGTGTGAAGACTGCCTTGGGTGTGATAATTAAAGTAAAGAGTTAAAATAATAGTTATAAAGACAAATAATATTAAAGAAATTTTAAAAAATAATTAACCATATTCATAAGTTTAGAAGGATTCACAAACATCGAAAGAAATTGAAGATATAAGCAGATAAGACTGTGAAAGAGTTTAGATTTTATTCTCCTAGAGTTTATAGCAAGTATATCATATTCCTATTCATGTCCACTATTCATTCAATATATTTATAGAAAAGATATTTTGGTCATTTGTTTGTTCTTACCCATCAAAGTATTTGAGTAGCTACAACACAATATACAAGGTCACTGAGATGTCACTTACTGTCATCTTGCTGGAGAAAGCCCATTGCTTTATAGAGTTTAATGAAGCTCACTGCCAGTAAAAACATTTCTTGGTCTTCCTTCACCATTTTTCTTATTACTCACTGCAATAAAAGACTCCCAAGGATAAGTTGCCAACATAGTCATCGGTTTGTGGAACACTGTTTTAATGTGACCTCAAGTAGTGGCTCATATTATTGCTTATATCACCTGGCAAAAAGCAAGTCCATTGGGCTTTAAAATTAATATAAATGTTCGAGATTTTTTAAATACACTAGCATCATGACAGCTTCAAATTGGTCTGTGGTCCATTTAAACCCTATATTTCACCATTCATCTGTAAGTTTATTCCACAAAGTTTTGAAAGAATTGATAACTTATAGCCAATGTTCTACATTGTCAAACTATTCTAGAATGTGTCTTACATTTAGTTTTGTAGATAATAAGCCAGTTTGAAACAAATGACATCTGAATGTTTCTTTTACAATGCAGCAAATAACATCAGAAAGTTCACTTTATTAAGGCTATTATCATAACTATTTTTATTAACAGCTTTTAGCTCTCATGTTGTAGTCCAGAACAACTTGGTATGGTAAGTTCAAACCATGCTTTGGGAGTTGACCTAATTAGACATCTTTCCCATTTATTTCTCTTTTGAGTAATAGGATTGTTTGCCACTAGTGTTTTATTTTGTTGGCTCAAAATGATACACGATTAAACTTTTTAACATTTTAATCTGTTTCAGATATTAGGTCCTGCTTGGAACTGAGAGATCACTTCTTTCAACAGAATAAGATTTTGTTCATCCAGTTTCAATGAATTTCAATTTATTTGGGAAAAACTTGTAAGTGTGCAATCACTCCAAATCTTCAGTAAAATATACCTGCTGTTTAATTCTTAAATTCTTAACTTGAGTATAAATACTTCTGAGGAGAAAAATATGATTTCAGGAGAAATTTTAGCCTATTTTGGATGACAGTGATAGGCTTTTGATGACCAGCTTGTGTGGGGCTAGTGGAGCACAAAGGTATCATAGGTGAAATTTTTGGATTTATAATTTATAGCTAGAACTCAATTAATCAAAAATTGAAACACCCATTAAAGCCAAATCTAATCAACCTGTATGTTTGGAAAAACTGCAGAATAATCAGACCTGTTATTTCCACATAAAAGGCTGCTATTAAATGTCAATTTCTATCACTGACAGGAAAGTCTACTTCCATGATATTTGCAAGTCTAATCTGGTCTTAATCTAGACTAACTTCCTCTGTGATAATCGCTAACAAAACAGTACAACATAGTGAGCTGTTTAATAGAAGCCTTATTTCAGAAATCCATCAAATACCCAGATGCCTTCTAAGAGGGGTTCCTAGCTATGTAGATGCCATAGAAAGTGATTCTTGGCATCCAAATCAGTCTATATGGCTTCCCTTCCACGTGAAGTGACTGACCTGAGCCACAGACTCATTTTTATTTTAGCCCCCAACTCCTCCCTCCAGTCTGCATTGTACCTGGAAACCTTTGAAATAAATTTATTGTGTTACAACCACTGTAAAGAAACTGGACTCTGGAGTTAGAGGAGTAAGCCAAGGTAAGGTTAAGCAGGTCAGTCAGAGGGATGCTTCCCCTGCCTTGGAACTGAGAGTTCACAAGTAACTGTGAAGAGAGAATGAACCATAATGTAGGAGTAATACTGAAGAATGTGCTTCCTTTAGCATTCTGTACAAATCTCTTTGAGAGCATTAGAGGCTGGGAATTTTCCACTCCCTTGTCTAGTCTTGGCATTAGATCATATATTTCATTTTTTCTTTCTTTTTTTTTTTTTTTAGATCGTATATTTCTTGACATAAGAATGGTTACATTTCCTCAATGGCTAACACAGTTCTGGTACAACTGCAGATGCTCAATATATGTTTATGTAAAAATTTATAACTCTTCAGAGGCAGAAATTTTAGATATTGAATTCTAGGTACTTTTCAGAATCCAAGGAAGTCTCCGACCTTAATATCATCTGCATATAAAATGGCTGGCTCTGGAATAACCTTACCACATACACACAATTTATTAGTAAGTCAGTGCATAGCATCAGAAATAGTGGATTTCTGGTTTTATCATAAAAAGATAATAAAAATTAACATTGTTTGGCAAAGTATCCTTCCAGATGAGAACCATTCCAATGTGTTTTAAATGGTGGCGCTGTGGAAACTGATAGAAAGATCTAGACCAGGGCCAGGGATGTAGCTCAGTGGTGCTGCTCCTGCCTGGCAAGCACAAGGTCCTGAGTTCGATTCCCAGTATTGGAAAAAAAAATGTCCGTAGAAATATCCAGACCAGATTGATTATTATGGTAAATTTTATGTGTCAACTTGGCTGGGGCATAGTACCCAGATATTTAATCAAACATTATTCTGGATATTTCTATGAAGACATTTTTTTCTATATTTGTCAGTATTTCTAGGATTTTTAATTTTTTAAAATTACTTTTATTGGTACATTTTAGGTATACAATATAATGACATTCATCTTTGGAAATTTGCACCTTTACATAATCTCTCTTGGTTCTTATTTTTTCCCCATTCCCCTGCCCCCCTTCAACCCCTCCATCCCTCTCAATTTACAAAGACTTTGTTTCCATTTTTTCATATTAATTCCATTCCCTCTATGAAGGTATTTTTTATCTTTTTTTTTTTTTGGTACCGGGGATCGAACTCATATCCTTGCGCTTGCACAGCAGGCGGTGAAACCACTGAGCTAAATCCCCGGCTATGAAGGTATTTTTAAAGATGAGGTTAACATTTAAATCTGTGGATTGTGAGTAAATCAGATTGCTCTTCACAATGCGGTGGTCCTTTTCCAGTCAATTGAAGACCCATTTAATAGAACAAGTACTGATCTCCCTTGAGTAAGAAGGAATTCTGCCAACAGACTGACAGTCTTCATACTTGACCACAGTATCATCTCTTCCCTGGGTCTCCAACCTGCTGGCCTTCTCTTCAGGTTTCTTCTTTGGGCTTGCTACTCTCCCTCCATAATCACACAAGCCAATTCTTTAAAAATAAATCTCTCTACATATATACACATCCTATTGATTCTGGCTCTCCAGAGAGCCCTGACACATTCACAGACCAATAAACATATTATGCAATCAATTATCTGCCAACTCTGTAGTCCACTTTCCCTGGAAGTATAATACTACACTGCTTGCTGGTACCCTGATCTCATTTCTTAATTTTGGACAGAGTGAGACTAAATGGAAGTGCTCAAAATCATTCCTAGTCCACTGCTTGGTTTAAAATAGATGGAATGATTTTCATCGTATCCATCTCATAGCTTTGAACATTTTCAACTAAGTCTACGAATTGCAAAAAGTTGCAGCTTTCCAGAGCTGTAATGGCAATGGCTCTTTCCAGTCTTGAGCTAACATAATACATATCTTTTGTTAACTGTGGGTGATTTGTGGCTTTCCCTGAGAAAGGTTCAGCTTCTATTCGATGCTTCATGAGGTCCAATGACCCTGGACATTTACAAGAAGTGAGTTTTCTTTGCTTTTCTGGCCTATAAGCATGAAGGAAGGGGAAGGTTAGCTGCAGATTTATTTAAGAGTGATTAGTTGTTCTAAATTCCATGTTCCAAATTTCAGGAATGAAGAGGAAGAAAGTTGTGGCTTCTGAGAAGAGGGAATGAGAGATCTAGGGAAAGATAAGGGTCTTTCTATCATAAGCCCATTTCTATTGTTTACATTTCTTACTGTGTTCATTCATTCCCTTACTCTTTATATCTGCTCTGTATTTTCATTTGCCCTTAAAACTAGTAAGTTTCAAAAATAGAAAAACTTGGAAGATTTATGTATTAATAAAGGGGAATAGTCATGATACATCAGTAAGTGAAAATCACAGTTAATGACAAATAATAAGTGTATTATGATTACATTCTGAATTTTAAAAATTACACATTTCTATAAATATTTGGGTATACCATACATTAGATAGATACTTGCAACTGTGAGACAAGAGGAGAAGGTTAGGAAAAGGTAAGAGTATGCATTTGACTTTAGACCATTGTATGATTTTTGAGTTGTAGCGCATATATCTTACTTTTACAATTCCAATAATTAAATATTTTTAAAAGTAAATGCTCCTCAAATATATATGTGTGTTTGTGTTACTGTGTGTGTGCCTGTTTTAATAGAGAAAAGAGAAACTCTGTGTGTATGTGTGTCTATTTTAAACTAAATTAGGTTTTATATATCTGCATATTTATATTAAAGATCATTGGAAGCGTGAACTCTGTCACTCAATTTGGTGACTCGTATGTTGGGTTTAAAAAATGTGGGGGCCGGGGATTTAGCTCAGTGGTTCAGGTGTCTGCCTCAAAAGTGCAAGGTCCTGGGTTCAATCCCCGGTACCAAAAAAAAAAAAAGTCTTATCAAGGGCCGGGGATTTAGGTCAGTAGTTTTGCCGCCTACTGCGCAAGCGCAAGGACCCGGATTCCATCCCCGGCACCAAAAAAAAAAAATGTGAAGATTTGGAGAATTTGCAAGCACAATCTATAACATCCTGAGATACGTACAGAGGGCAGAGCTATAGCTGAAACAATGAACAAGTAGGGGGTATATTTATTTGATTTTTTTGTCCACTAGGAGTCTTTGCCTTGAAAGGAAAGCTCTAGATGTGGAAATTTTAGAGGTCAAAACCCAGAGGATTGCCAAACCAAGAATGACTTCATTTGGGGGAGACATATCTTGCACCAGAACAGCACTATGAGGGTGAGATTTATGTTGAGTTTCGTCTGTCTTTGATAGCTAGAGAGTGGGGAGAGAGCAAAACAGATTTCCAGCTTGCAGGGAGAGGAAGGTTACTGGAAAGGGTGGTAGATGGTATGAAATAGGAAGTTGAGATGCACAGGATAGAGAAACTGTTCCTCCAGAAACAGGAACTAAGGTGAGTAATAAGGCCAGGCATGTCATGACTCCCTAGGATCAGGTTATAGCCTGATATTTCCACACACTGTAGTAAAGTGGCACTCTGACCATTTGGCTCATGGCGTGGGCAGGAGTCACTCAGGGGCAGGCGATGTTCCCAGATGCTTGTCTTTGAAGAATAAAACCTTAATGGGCTGAGTGTCAGCGACAGCAGGAAGTTACTCAAATAGCAGCAAAAGCAATAAAAGAAATGTGATTTTAGGGATCTTCCTTATATTTCAGTGCTCCCGGGCTTGGTTTTCCTAACACTCAGCTACATGTTAGTACCCAAGGATATTATCTATACTCACCTCAGTTTCCATTTTATCCTGGAAATTGTGTGCTTGGCACCATTAACAGGGCTTTTCAAATAGAGGATCCAGATGAAAACATTTATGTCTAGCATGTTTCCACATCCCTGAAGTTCAAAGCTGGACAAGTAAAAGAATGTTGCCCATTTCTAACAAGGGCCCAGAGTATCTGGTTCTAAGAAGTCACTCGGCCTTCTTTTTTACCCGTGGAAGGAAAATGAGACTCATTGACATAACTTCAAGAGCTTTAGGAACAGTCATGATTATGAGAAGGCATTCAGGAGACAAATGGGTAGACCATTCTGTTCTATCCCAAAGATATTTAGGCACAATAACAAGCTAAATTAGGACTTCTCCATTAAATCCTTTGTGTAATAATTTATGAGGTGTATAATTTATACAGTGCTATAGAAGATGAATATCAGAGATGTGTGTTGCCAATGTTGTCCAGATATTATCAATAAACTTACCTGGAATGGAAATACAATACAACCTCTTTTCGCCATTGTTTTTTTTTTTTTGGTCATGCCGGGATGCAACCCAGGCTTCATGCATGACCCTGCTAGGAAAATATTCACTGAGCTACAGCCCCAGGCTAGTTTACAATTGAATGAATGAGGAGCAGCATCTGTCTGTCCCCAAGCACTTTTTCCAGTAACAAATTATTTGGTTCATGTCATTCATCTGGACGCTTATTTTTATTTCCCTGAATGGACATCAGTTCTAAGCCCCACCCCTGTGCCCACAGCTTTTGGCAGCCCTGGCCACAGCTGTGGAGCAAAGGCCAAGGCTACAAGTGACTCCCTTCACGTAGGTCTGCTGGCTTCTGCCAGGGCAGTGGGAACCGTCTGTAAGGAATGGGGACATAAACCAACTCCCCAAACGGGGAAGCAAATCCACTAACTAATGATTCTCCAGATGAATTTCTGAATCTGGTTTTCCATCCCCAGAGATGTAACTGACTATGGAAGAGAGAAGATGATGTTTTTCATCTGTATCCTATGGGAGGATCGTAGCCTTCAGGACCTGAGCTGGAGCCTGGGGCCAAAAGTCCCTGGTGAAAGGTACTCAGCAGAAGGGGTGATCTTTGATTTGCTTCTGTTCATCACGCCCCACTAGATGGCTCCACTTTTGGTAATCACAGAGCCAGGTTTGGGGACTGTCAGAAGCCTTGTGCTAACGGTGGAATTTGGTTTCCATCAAGACGAGAACAAGCCAGTCTTTGAAGAATCTGAAGATCTCATCAGATTTGGAAACATGGTCTAAATCCAACCGAGATCCAGAGTGTAACTTATCTGAGATTGGCTCCCAAACAGACTCACAAGCCTCTACTCAGAAATACTTCCTTTTCCCTCCCTCTGATGTTGCCTTTAGTATATTAAATATTTTAACCTCCAAGCCTACTTCTGAATATCTAAAAGGAAGATCTTCCCCCCACAGATACTCTGGAGAAAGAGAGAGGTCGGCATTTCCTGGACCCGTGGGCGGTGAGTGTCAGTGAGAAATGGAGCACTGAGGAGGGTGCCAGACGCTGTGTGCAGACGGGATGAAAACAGGGTGGAACCAGCGGCCCATTGTCCCAGGGTCAGATCTCAGCAGAAGCTGCTCCTCTCTTCTGCTTGGGACCTCGCACCACAGCCCATTCATTGTCCAAAGCAGATAACACTGAATGTTAGTTGGGGGTAGAGGATAAAAACTGTCATTTTAAGGTAATGCCAAAATGAAAGAGAACAAAAATTTAGGAACAGGAGAAGTCCTTTGAGGCTGGCAGGGTTATTTCTGCAGATGGAACTCTGAGGCTCAGAGAAAGTCGAGGATTCCCGGGGTTTCAGGAAAGGCTCAGGTCACAGGTGGACTGGCCTCTCCCCATTCCATGTCCCCCTCTCCTTACAGTTGGCCTTAGTGCATCTGCCCTGTGGTTCCTGTGTCCCTGCCTCTCTCTTGTCTGTCTGGATTCTGAGAAGAGTTGAGTGTTAGCAGGGTTGCTGCCAGGACCATCTCAAGGCTCTGAGTCCTGAACCGGGGAGGGATGCTTTCTTTCCTCTCAGTCAATATACATGTCCAGACCCTCATGCAGGAGGCAAGATTCTAGATTAAATGATGCTGGTCAACCTCTGCTGAACATGAGCTCTGATGGGATCAACAGCCAGAGACGAGGGAGTAAGGGGTAATGAGGAAAGACAGGGAGGGAGAGAAGCAAGAAAGGACAGAGAAGGTGAAGGGTTGGAGCACAAAGGAGAAAACACAAAGGAAAGGAAGGGGAAGGGAAGGGCACTGTTAAATAAGAAACAGAATTGAATGAATCCATTTGGTTATTGGTTCTGAAACTGCAAATGTGAGCATCACACGAAGTCTGCTTCATGTGTTTGTGTCAAGGAACAAAAAGACTCTGGGCTAATTGCACCCAGGGATCCCACTTGCACCCTGAGCAGTCCAAGGGCCAAGCCCTTGCCAGTTGAGTGCTGGGAGAGCATTCAAAATCTCCTTTCTTGACCTTCAACAAACTCCTTTCTAGGTGCCTCAAAGATTGTGCTAATAGCCTGGTTCCTAATCCAACTGGGTTTGGGTGCAGGCATGAATTTTCTTTGGCGAATTGTTAGCCAGAAACTACAGAAAAGCCTCCAAGCCCCTTAAGCAGATGCATTTGCTAATGGCCTTTGTCCATCCAGGAGCTGCCTCCAGCTTTGCTTTGCAGTCTGTGGGTGTCTTTGAACTTCAAATAGCTTCCAGACCTTGTGTGACTAACAGTGTTCAACCAGAAATGCCTGGAGCAACACGAACAGAAATAGCTTCAGAGCTTCAGTAGTGGTTGCTTTCCCTGATTCTTACAATTTCCCTCTGGCTCCTGAAGATCCACTGCCAGGGAAGTCAGTTCGAGACGGTGACCACTTCCAGGTCTGTGTCACTGTGAGCACTGAGCAAGCTCCAGGGCAGGACTCACCTTGCATCCACCTGCTTGAGAGCCTGAGAGAACCCCTGCAGAAAGCCTGAATCAGGCAGACAGAAGCGCTCAGCACAACCAAAGTCCTAGTGTTCAAGGCTCCTGGTGTGTATGAGCACAGCTCCCATGTGGACGTCATCCCTGTGAGGAGCAACTCTGAGTAGGAAAACATCAAAAGTGAAAGAACCGATTATATTGAAGTCTCTGCTCTTATAAGGCTTCAGCGCACTGCAAAGTACAGGAAAGGGAAGCATGGCCCCATGATGGGAACTGTGGTGGGCCTGGGAAGGCTCCATGCAAGGCCTAAATGAAAGCCCAACATTCTTCTGTGACATCTGGTGACATCAGGAGGACCTAAGGTGGTTTCACTGCAGATCCCTCTCTGCACTCTACTTCCACAGAGAAGATCCCCCAACTCAGCCAACCAGTACCCTCATCAAGTAGACCAGGAACAGAGCCAGCTTATCACAGAGGAGTAGGTTCCAGTTCACCTGTGGCATTATTCAGGTAAGCCAGTAGTGTCCTCCCATGGAAGCAGGGGCACCTCACTGCTTTATACTACCGAGCCAGTCTCCCAGTGCGCTCTTGTGTGGTCCTGCATGGTGCACACCATCCTCCTATGCCAGGATGTGAGCATATGTAACTAATTATTATAGTCAGGATCTGCCAGGCAATAGATTTAATACAGGACCCATAATTTATAGGATTAGACCCAAAAAGTCAAATGCAGAGGAGTGCAAGAGATCTGTCCACAAACTAGAGACCTGAAGAATCCACCTGAGGGCCTGGATCACACAGCAATGTCCCATACAAGTCCAGCTAAAGGCCTAGAGCCAAGGCAATGTCCTTCACGAGTCCAGCCAGAGGCCTAAAGCCCATAGCAATGTCTCATGCAAGTCCGTAAGAGGAATTGCATCAAGAAGGCCCAAAGGGCAGTGGTGAAAGCTAGAAAGCCTGTGCTGGTGGGTGGGGTGAAGGATTTGTGTCACCAGGCTGAGGGATCTACACTGGAGCCAGGAAGCAACGCACAAAGCAAAGATCAGAGGTCTCCTGATGAGAACAGCAGCCATTCTCAGCACCAGCGAGGACCTGACCTCCTCCTCCAACAAGAATAGCCAAGTTCGAGTCAGGAAAACCACCCGTGGCAAGCTTCTCCAGGGAAATCAACAGTCAGTGATCTTCCCTTCCAGTGCTCTCATTATGCTGTTGGCAATAATCCTCAGGTGGGTCTTTCATGCCCAGAATCACACTGATTTGGTTCAGCTGGGCATTCCAAATTGACCATCAGTTAATCCACCACTCAAATCCACTGGTAATCTCATCTGTCCAGGGTTGGACATCCCCACAACCGGAGGTGGCAAATCCTCCTCACCACGGGGCATTTAGGAGGCCACCAAGTGAAGAACTAGGGATCCAGTGCACTAACAGTAACAGTACAGTGGCTCCGGGAAGGTGGCAGCATTGTGATGGTGAAAACCTGGAGAAATGTGTGAAGAGGTAATTGTCTCTCATACTTGTATGAGCTGTGGAAAATGAAACTTCACCAGAAAAGCCCCAAATTCTAGGCTTTACTACCTAGTTTGTAATCTTGGGGAAGTCATTCATCTTTGAGTCTGGACTTCCTCTCCTATGAAAGGCACACAGCAAACTGGATCGTGTGAACACGAGTGCAAACGGAAACTTCACAAGAGCCTGACACCTATCCATGGCTTCATTCCTGTCTGAGCCCTGCTGTCCTGTCCCCCACTTACCACTACTACTCCATTTCCTCCTTCCTCACTCAATCAGAATTCTGTTTAAGTCAGGGTTTGGGGAAAATACTTGCTGCAAAAGGTGGGCTCTATGTCAAGTTATAAAGGCTTGGGGTAAGCAAGGGAGAAATGAAAAGTACCCCAGTCATGGTGCCGGGTAAATTGGCCTGGCTTCAGTGAAAGTCCATCTTGGAGAGAAAGAGGAATTTTATTTAGAGTGAGCAAAGCAGGGCAGAGGGGATATGGCTGCAAATAAGACCATCGGTGTTTTTTGTTTTTTGTTTTTGGTACCGGGGATCGAACTTGGCTCCTTGCGCTTGCGCAGCAGGTGGCGAAACCACTGAGCTAAATCCCCAGCCTAAGACCATTAGCTTTTTCGGGTGATGTTAGACAAGTCACTTAACCTGGCTAGATCAGGAAAATAGACTAGAATGCTGGTCTTCTGGCTATGTTGTATCTAGGTTGTACGGCAGTGTGAACAAAAAGGAATCAAAATTTCCCTGGAGAAAGTCCTCTCAGACACTGTGTTGCTCCAGCAATGTGACATGTTATCCCAGGTCTATGTTACAGAGCGTGATTTCCAGCTGGATAATAACCACTTATTATCCAACAAGGGCTGAGAATGGGCTACCTGTGGAGTAACTGGGGTATCTGTTACAGTCTCTGACAGGCAGAATACAAGCCCTCCTCCCCCAGTCTCTACATCATTAAACTCATTTCCATCATTCCTTGGATGACAGTGGCAATCCCAAGATGACCAGTTTCCAAATGGGTAGAGTTTATTTTTCAAATTCTTTTAATTCGTTTGTTTGGTGGTCTTGTCCACTCTGATACATGTGTTCAAATAATGGGCAAACATAGGGTTTTTTGACTCAACCTAAAAGTAGTTGGGTCAGGAGATCTTGTCTCATGCTCATGTGGAGGCTCATTCAGATCCTGATGCTTAGACAAATCAAAGCACAGGCCTCTGGGTCTCTCCTGTAGACCAAGAATGCAACCACCAAAGTGTTATCAAGCCCCTTGCTGCCCTTTATCTATGCATGGAGCATCTGGATTAAGTCATCAGAGTTAGGCAGAATTGATGGGTCTTTTCTGTCCTTCAGGGCTCTCATACAAGTAGATACTTACTACAGACCCTTAATATCAGCAAAATTTCCTTTCAAAAATCTCATCTCTCAAGTTCAGCCAAGACTATAGCCAGTAGGCTTAGTTGGCCACAAACAAGTCTAGCAGGTATATATATGGTCAGGAAAGGCACATACATATCCCTGGAGGGTACAGCAGGGGGAGTAGGGCACCTTGGGCTGATTAAGGGCACCAAAACAACGGTCATGTTGTAGTGGTAGAAGGAAGCATGCGAAGGACACATATTAACACCCCAGAGAGATACTCCAATCAAACCACCACCAACAACAAATCTAGCTGGGCCGCTCTTTCATTTCAAAAATGGTGTGGCCTTGTCTCTCTTCTTTGTATTTGTTATGTTTCTTGGGGCTCAGTATCTGTCTTTTTGCTAATTGTTCTAATTTGATGTTTTCCCCTGTGCTTAAACTCTAAGCATAATGGGAGCTGGAATCTTCAACTTCATTCCATGACTCTGTTGTAATGCACACTGTCAAAAGTTGAGCACGCCTTAACTTGCATCCCTAAGTCTCTCCACATCTCCCTTTTCCTGCTAGACTCACAGTCTTGACAGCAGCACTCTTAGGTGTCTTTACGTCCCTAGTTTATGGCAAGGTAGCAAGGAAGGGAACAAGGGGGAAAGGTGAGGAAGGAGGCAGCCTGGCTCTGCAGGCTGTGGTCTTGGTGCCGAGCTGCATTCTTAGTGTGGAGGGACTGGGCACCTTCGCTCCAATTTGGTGGCACGATATGGCAGAAGGGAAAGTTTCCATCAAGATGGCTCCTTCCTGGCCTTCTCATCCTCCTCGCATTTTAGAGCATAGTACCTTGAAGTCATTCTGTCTCTTGGACTAAATGCAAGTGACCTTGTCTCCTCTTTGATGGCTCATCCCGTAGGTCCAAAAATCATTATACATGTTCAAACACAAAAACTTTTATTGAAAGAAGATGATTAGCACTTGTCTAGGCACCTAATTGTAGAAAAAGTAAAACCAAAGTACACACACACACACACACACACACACACACACACTATACACAACATGAAACTACTTCATAGATACACAAACTTCCAATGGAAGTGCATGCATCTCTATAAAAAGATAGAGGTAGACATGGACATACAGACTACTACAGAGGATAGAGTAACACTTTTGATGACAAATGCTCCATTTACCCTTAAGGATCAAGGGCAAGGGTATTTACTTAGCCATTGTTCTTAAGGGTAGAGAATAAAACTAAACTGTTGAAAACTTGGACTTCTTTTTCATATTCTTTTGATTCTGTGTTTTGGAATGCGCTCCTTGTCTTCTCTAGCAATCTCTCAAACTGTCCCTTTCTTGATGCACCCATAGTGCTAGTGCATTAACAAAGGAAGAGGACTACATGCTCCCCTTTATTAGGGCAACAGAATGAGGCTCAGGATGAGGGTAAGGAACCACTTGGATTCAGTTTACTAAGGCAAAAACTATGTATACACAAAGGCTGCATATATCTTTAAGGTACATTTAGAAATAAGACATCTACAACATTCTGTTTTATGCCACTGAAAATGATGTAACATACCACAATGCCTCTTTTGCTGACCTTGATTTTTTTGCATTATTAGTATTGATATCCAGATTTGTGTCATGTTTGACTATCAATAAGTTAGCTGTAAAATAATTGGCATCTATTAGACTTGAGGATACACCAGAATACCTGAGATGAGCCAGTAGAGAACAGGAAACAGTCTTTGATGAGCAGATAGAAGCATCAAAGGTTTGTAAACCTGAAATTTCCCTGGGAAGAGACCTTCCTAATCTTTCTGTCTTAGAACTACCACATTGATGTCAAGGCCCTGGAAAAAACTGAGGGTATAGCTGGGAGGGATGATAGAGGAAAGAAATATTATCATCCTTTTATACTCTTTGATTTTCATTTTTGTAAACACTTGGGGTAGGTATTATAGCTAGGAGAAGTAGAGGAATAATGGTAAAGAATGATATCAAAGATTACACAGTTGAGAAGTACCATTGCTGGAAAGCATACACCTCAATCACCTTCTTCCTTGCTTGTACAAATCCTCCTTGCCTAGTGGGAAATCAGGGCACCTACTTAGGCCACCACAGTTTCTTAGATAGGAAGTTAGTTTGTGGTGTATTAGTCAGTTTTCTTATCACTGAAACACAATACTTCACATACACGACTTAAAGGAGAAAAAGTTTAATTTGGCTCATATGTTAAGGAGGTTCAGTCCATGGTAAACTGGGTTGACAGCAGAAACATCATGGTAGAATGGTGTGGTGGAGAAAAGCTGCTTAGTTTATGGTGACCAAGAAGCAGAGAGGAAGGGACAACAGACCATATATACTACCCAAAGACAAGCCTCTCAGATACACCCAGGATGTGCTTTACTAATCTGCTAGGCTTTTCTTAATCCAATGAAGTTAACAAACCAGGATTATTTAGTTGTCACAGTTGGCTTCTTATCTGAAGTTATTGGTAGTGCTGTTGTCAAAGAGGCAGAGAGAGCAAAGGTGGAGAACCAGGTCAAATTAGGGTGATAGGGCAGAGGATCAGAAGCAGAGACTGAAGCCAGAGTAAACATGGGAGCTGGGGATTCAAACTGAAGAGTAGAGGGGACCATGGACCACGAGATGGAAAGAAAGTGCTCTTAAATGAATATTTGGGAAGATTATTTGGCAGTGGTGGGCTTTCAAATGACCCACAGCATGCTGTGAGGCCAGGTCAGCTGTGTTTAAAATTCCAGAGGTTGGTTCCTTTCTTTGATAATTTCATTGAATTCCTAAGCCTTTGGGGATTATACAAAGATGTAAATTCTCAAGGTTCCATGGAGCTTTATCACTCAGCTAGCAGCTTGGCTAATAGCATGCACGATCAGATATTGAGCAGAGTCTATTGAGCTATAGATACCAGCTTCCTGTGTTTAGAAAAGGTAAGGAAATTGTTCGTTGGTTCAACAAATATTTGTAGAGGATGTAAAAATGGAAAAGGGCCATCGTGGAAGTTCAGATAAAATACTGGGAGGTTTACAGGCGGAAACTGGGACTAAAATCCACCCAGGCACTGGCCATGTGTATATGCACGTTTTCAATTCCTTCCTATAAGACTGACATTTACACTGATCGTGCTGTATTATGATTATCCACATACTTGTTTGCCTTCCCCAGTTAAACTGGAAATGTCTAAATGGCAAGGACTAAGTTTTGCTTTTCACAGACCATCCATGGCTTGTAGTAGTACATATTTCGTGACTATGTCTTGAATTTTAATGGGTTTTTAATTAGTCATCATATGAAGAATTTGAGAATCCTGACTCCAATTAGAAAATCTAGTTTTGATAGTTTAATACTCTCTCTATGAAAAGGTAGAGCCCATGATGTTAACCTTCTGAGCAGTGTCTATACCATGGTTTTCTTGAACTTAGAATTGAAACCAGTGCTACACACAAAGGAATATTCAACAAATAATCACTCAGAATAATCAAATGATTCAACTCATAGTCAAATACGAATGAGTGACTTCAGAAAATATTTTCATCACATTCTAGTCATTTTTTCATCATATTCTTTGATCTCTTACAAAGAAACAGCACATGTGCTATATGAGGTTTCACATTAGCTTCATTTGACAAAGATATGAATAATGCCTGGATCTCTCTGTACATGAGAACCAGATGTCTCATTTGCATTTGATTTTTCCCAGCAAAAATAAAAATAGGAGGCTTGGGAAACATATTACATTTGTTTTAATTGACATAGAATTTTGACACAAATCCCTTTTAAGGCATTGAATGTAATGGGCCATGTGCAGCTAAAGGAGCAAAAATAACAACAAAGAAAGGCTAAGTGATACAGCCAGCACTAGGAGCATCTGAAGAATATGAAAGCTATAGTGGGTCAGTTAGAGGAACAGATAAGTACTCAATTTCAATTAATATTGCTGGAGACCCTCTCATGTTTCGGCTGCCGAAAAAGCAACTTCTGTGTGCATTATTTCACTGAATCAAATCAACATCCATATGGGAGACCACAGGAATGTCATTCGGCAGATAGGGAATTGCAAGCTCAAAGAGGCTAAGAGCTCACTTGCTCATGCACCACAGCTCACAAGTCTTTGCATCAGGATCCAAACTGAGACCTGTGGCTCCCCGATCGATGCTCTAAAGCAGACAAGCAGAGAGGAACATGCAGGTGTCCAATGTCCTGGTGACAACAGTGAGATCTCAAAGTCAGAGAGTCACTAGTAAGAAGCACCAAAGTGGAGCTAATTCAAAGGCCTGCTGAAAAGAGTCACCACTCAGGGCTCAAGGTATCAAGTCCTGGAGGCCTTTATGTACAAACTAAACCTTGAGCCGTAGCAGGGTGGAGAGGCTAGCATCCCTGTACCTGTGAACACAGTTGGGCTCTCTGGAATCCTGGTTATTGGATAAATACAAATAGTGAGTATAGACACAGAGACTATGAGAGAACGAATAAGAGCCAAGCTCCAAGAAAATCTCAAATGATCCGTTTAATCCCATTGTGTACACATTTAAAATATATATATAGTTACTGGGCATGGTCGTACATGCCTATAATCCTAGCCATTTTGGGAAGCTGAGGTAGGAAGATCACAAATTACAGTCCGGCCTGGGCAACTTAACAAGACTCTGTTGCAAAATAAAAAATAAAGAGGGCTGGGGATGTAGCTCAGTGCGAAGATCCTGGATTCAATTCCCAGTTCCGCCAAAACAAACAAATGAATGAGTAAATAAGAGCACATAAACAAATAATATACTTTGTCCAGCTCAGAAAGTGTGAGCCCCCTTGACTAGAAAGAGTTAATCCTTTGGGAATGAGGTGGGAAACTGGGTTTGTTAGGCTGGGGAAAAAATATTTAGCTCACTGAAAGGGAGAAAAGGTCTGTGGATTGCTGTTGTTCAGCATCCAGACTAGGAAATGGTTTATTGTACAACATTCAGTGAGCATTTTCTCTGAAGGAAGTGGGCTGTAAATGTGGCAAATGGCAGTTATTGATTGTCTCTGGGGAGAGCAGATGTGCTGTGTTTAAACTGTGTTGCTTGAAGAACTGAGTTAGGAATTAAATGCAAACTTCCTGAATGAATTACAAGGACCTGGGGGCAGTTCTTACTTTTCTTCCATTAAGGATAGATGAAGATGGTGCTTCTGTATTCCCATGTGATTCTTTATATTTTCAAGGTATGTTTATACTCATCATCATTCTTAGTAATCAGGGCAGGGCAAAGTATTATTATTCACCCCCCTTTATAAATAAGAAAACAGTAGCAGACATAAGAATGGAGCTACCAACAGAACCAAGAGGAGGCTGTTGCTGCTGCTAATGATGATGATAAATAATTTGTATAAAACACTTCATATTCAATGACAACCCTTGTCCTGGACACTCAATAAATATCTCTCAGTTCTTTGAGGGAGGGAGTATTCTGGTCTCTGTTTCAGTAAGAGAAAACCTTGAGGTTGTCCCACCTGATAGTTCACAGGTTTCACCTGGTCCTCAGGAAGTTGTGTAACACAGAGTTACTGAGTGATAAGAATATAAAGTCCAGGATACAGCACATAGTAGGTGCTCAAAAAAGCTAACCATTATGTAAATATATGGAACATACTATTGCTCTTAATATCTGGGAAGGCAAATAAAACTTTCATTGACTGATGATGGTTCCCCTTTTAGGGATAAGAGTCCAGTCATTGGAAAGAAAGTTTGATATGTTGACTTGGGGTTGCCAAGTTGCTTATGTGGCCCAACTGGCAATTGAGGGACTCTACTCCCTTTTAAGGAAGATGGTACTATTTAATTTCGGGCTTTGTTTCCCAGCTATGTATTCAAGTTTTGAGTGAACTGAATTACTTTTAACAATGAGAGGACACTGCAGAGAACCTCATTGAGTTCTCATTGAGAACCTCAGTAGTTGCTGGGAAGACAGAATTTGGAGAAAAGTGAGTAAAAATATGTAAAGGGGGATTTTAATAAATATTTTGCCGTGTAACATGACCTACAGACTCTTTTCTATGTCTCCCAAAACATTCCCTGCGTCATCCACAATGCCCATCGAGGATTTGTGGAGGGTAAGCTCTTTCCAAATAAGAGAAGAATCAGAGGAAGTCCAATCTGAAAGAGCCAGCTGGGCAAGGGGTGCTGGGTGGAGCCCGTGGCCAATTCATTGTTAAAGAGCCTAAACGTGGAGGAGTGGTGGGATTAGCAGGGACTCCCTACCTCATTTTGGAGGCTTCTCAGACAGTAAAGGGGATGATGATCCCAAGTCAGGCTCCCGTGATCGTCAGTTGGGCTAATGCACGGAAGGTACCTAGCTCAGGATCTGACATGTTGTAGGAGGCCTGGGAGAATCAACATTACTGTTTGTGATCACCCATGTAGGAAGCACTGCTACAGAAAGAATACTAGTCCGTCTGATCTTCCACCAAATTAGCCACAAGGCTGGGTTGCAAAGGCTGCTACCTCTAAAGGTGAAAAGACCTAGGAAGAGGTATGGGTTCTTCCTTGATGTTAGAAGCAATTTATAATTCATGGTAAAACCTAGAGAATAAATATGATCACATCTCACCATTTGCTGCTTCCCTGGTTAAATTTTGATAATTTATGGCAGAGTTTCCCTCAGATCATAATTTAAGCTTTAAACATATAGATCTGCACATTGCAATATATTCTTGTATAGCACATGTGTATTACGGTGCCAAATAGCAACATATATAATACATGTACCGCCTATCTAAATGTATATGCATACATACAAATGTGTATATATAACCATGGTGGCTTAAATAGACCAGAGGCAGGAGAACCACTATTAGTCAGCGAAGGGTTTTTTTCAGTTGTTTTTTTTTTTGGTGCTCGGAATTGAATGCAGGGCCATGAACATGTTAAGGACATGCTTTGCCACCTGAGCTATATCCCCAGCTTATGAGAATGTTTGCTGTTATTTCATTTCAACCTAATACTCACATAATGGTTACTATGGATCAGGTGTGCTTTAGATATAGTAGCCTATTTAACTCTTAAAAGAACTGTATGAGGGCCAGGGATCTAGCTCAATGGTTCCGCCGCCTGCCCCTCAAGCACAAGGACCCGAGTTTGATCCCCAGTACCAAAATAAAAATACAAGAACTGTGTGAAGTAGGTGCTATTACACCCCCATTTTGCTCGTAAGAAGACTGAGGCTCATAAAAATAAGCATTTTGCCCAAGATAACAGTGAGTGATTGGCAGAATCCATCAATCTCTATTCTGGAGGAATGTTCTGGAAGTGCAGATAACATGCCAAGAAAGGATATGAAACCTGTTGGTAACATGCTCTCATTAACCCTGGCAAGAGGCACACCCACAGAATGGCTGAGCAGATAGAGGATAAAGACAGGCAGAAATTGGGGCGAATGAGAAAATTTCCTAAAATGCTGTCATAAACCTTACAGGGGTCAGAAAGCAGGGACCAGGAAGCCACTGTACAGTAGCTAAAGGAATGTGAGTAGAGACCTGGCATGACTTGAGAGAATCTGAAGAAAGAAGAGAAGGGTATGCAAATGGAGGACATCTGGACATGAATTCCATGGCTTTCTGCTAGAACCACCTGCACAAATGCTGACTCACTGGGCTATTGCTGTCACTTCCAGGAACCTGCTGTCCATCCCCCAAAGGTACGCTTGGAATGTTCCCTTTTAAACTTGAGTGGCCTGAGAAAGCAGCCGAGGGGCTTTCTGGGGACAGGTCTTATCCCTTCCAGCTTCAACAACCACAACAGCACCAATCTGGAACTCCACCTAGAGGACCCCAGTCCAGGTCACAAGGGCAACTTGTCACTAAGCACAAAACGTGTACTTGTTGACAATGTGTTGAGCACACACTGACGGACATGCTTAATCTTCCCAGTTCTCCAAGGCTATATTTCTCCTGCGAGAACATGACATCTTTATTCTGATAAAATACCCTGTGTGGGAAGGAAAGACAGACTACAGCCTGCTAGCTGTCATGTAGTTTGAAACAGACTCCTCCTTACTGGAATAAGAGTCCAGTTCTTCTTCCCCCTGAACCAAGGAAGCAAAAGTTTTCCATAACTGGAACAATATTTTATTATCTAAGAGACACGAAAGCTTTTCCTCTCCTGATTGATGACTGGAGAACCACTTGATGCCCTTTAAGAATCTGTAGAAAAAAAAAATACACCTTTGTGTACAATTTAAGTTTAAACCCAGCAGGATGTCAGAAGATAAAATGGTCCAAAATATTAACACCACCACCACCATCTTTTGGCAAATATATTTCTGTGTTAATTAATGGACTGAGTTTGGAATAGACAGAGTTCGATGAAAGAGGAGATCTAATCCCATCTGACCTACTTATCAGCTTTGTGACCTTAGACAAGTCATTAAACTTTTCTAAGTAAGTATCTTCACCTATAAAGTTGAAGACTAATATTGAATTGACAGTACTGATCCAATTAGTAGTACTATGACGTGAACTTCTCTCCTACCATCTTCATTTTGCTCTTACAATTACTAATGTTTTTGTTTGTATTATCTCCTATTTAGGGCCAAATAGCCTAATTGCACAGTATTTCACACACGTTAAACCAGTTGATCTTCACAGCTCTGGTAGACAGGACAGGGAAGGATTATGGCATTTAGGAACAAGGAAGTAAGGCCCCGGGTGGCTTCAGTCACCTGCATAAGGCCATACAGTTAGAATGTGGTGGGAGGCAACACAAGCTAGTAATTCCAGTGTGTAAGGGGCTGCATTCCCAGATAAAATTCTAGAAGTCTGGCTTAGACTTTGCTAACATAGGACTGTCACTCCATTCTTGAATCCACTCCCCTTTTTATCCCATTCCTAAACCCTAGCACCATCACTTTATACCTAATGGGCTTTCTGCTGATAGCTGATGAATCCATTAACTCATTCACTCCATGTTTATTGAACATGACCAGCACTCTATTAGATACTAAGTATTGTGATTTTTTAAAAAGACAGTCTTAATTTGTGCCCTCAAGGAGTTTATGTACACTATGGGAAGGAAGGGAAGAGGAAAGGAAAGAAAGAGGAGGAAGGAAGGAAGGGAGGGAGGGAAGAGGGAAAGAGGGAAGAAGGGAAGGATTGATCATAGACAAATATTTATTTTATCTTTCTGGATAAAATAAAAAGGGTTAGGTCCAGCCTGGGTTAGCCTCCTTAATGGTTCCCAGAAAGTCCTTGGCCCTAGCCTCAGAGGAATATTTTTCCCAATCCTGTAAAGCTTCCCTGCAGGTGGCTTGTCCCAGGGTTTCTGAATTGCTGGGAGGAAATGTGAAGGTGTGTCCAGCAGGGCTGCAGGAGGTCACTGAATGGAGGGCAGTGAAGTCATGGGAAGCTTGTTCGCTTCATTTTCTGGTACTTCTCTTCATTTAGATGAGAGAAGTGTTTATTTAGGAATGTTCTCCCTGCCCTTGGCTGAGAAACAAGCCATAAATATTGTAATTCTCACAAAGGACTTCAAGGTTTGTGCCTTTTCTTTTTGTACAGACTCATGAACACTTTCTCTGAAAATCAACCCTGAATTATGCACCAGTTTTTCCAATGCATTCCTATAACATATATATTTTTTTCTTGATATGGTAATTTCATCCAGAGACAAAAGAACATTTTTGAGCTGCTATCTTTCAGCCAGTTTTCTGTCCTCTGTTTTAGCCTTGGTCGAGGATAACGAAACCCTCAGGAAATAAATATTTAATGAATGTATGAATAAATGATATTAGGGCAATAGTGTGACTCTACTTATTTCCCTTCAATTACCCCAAGTATCAATCAGGAAATTGATTTCCTACACTACTTGCCAAAGAATGAAACTGACATCTCCTTTAACAGTATATATTTTTTTTAATTACTGATTTTTTCAAGTTTTTTTTTAAATTCTGTGCTTTCCAAATAATAGACCTAATGATGCTTTATTTCTTCCCAGGAATATTTATGACAGCATATTTGTAAGCATTATGTGTGTAAACAGTAGACCGAAAAATAGCTAAGTGTACAGAGTCAATGACTTAGGTGCTCGAGTAGCATGCATAATTCATTAACACTAACCATTTTGAAGATAAATAATTCAAGCTGTTACAGTTTTTGCATCAATGCAAACCTACAACAATGATGATAAGTTTAAAATATTGCCAGTCAGTCTTTTAGTCCTTTGTAATGACATACTTTCTATTCTTTCTTACATCCTGTTGGGAAAAGTTATATTCATCATTATTAGAAATTAGTTGCTCTTAGTTAATGTAAGTTAATGTTAAGTTAATATAAGTTAATGTTAGTTACATTGCTCTTAGTTAATGTAAGTTACATTATCAAATCTTTAATTTGATGAATAACAGACATACTGACAAGCCAAAATCAGAAGACTTATGGGCTATGATTTAGTTTATTAAGCAGGTTTGTAAGAAAAAAACAAAGCTACAGAGAGGATATTTAAAAAATACATTATAGAGTAATGGGATCTTTCTATCTCAACTCATTCTCTGAATCTGAGGGGTTTTTGTTTGTTTGTTTGTTTGTTTTATTTATTTATTTATTTTACTTTTTTTGAATCTGAGTTTTTTAAATATTTGAGGAATCAAGCCAGGTGTGATGGCACACACCTACAATCCCAGCACTCCGGGAATTTGAGACAGGAGGATGGCAAGTTGGAGCCCAGCCTGGGTAATTTAGCAATTTAGCAAGACCCTGTCTCAAAATAAAAAATTAGCAAAAGGGCTCGGGATGTAGTTCAATGTGAAGGCTCTGCATTCAACTCCAATAGCGCAAAAAAATTTTTTTCATTTCTTATTATCTATCTTTTATTTTGCTTTTTAAATTCATTTATATTTTGGACTTCTCATATAAGAGAAACCATGCAATATTTAAACTTGCATCTCTGAGACAGAAAGATAGATCTTTTGGGAATGGAAAGGGAACCAAGAGATTAAGGAGGGGACATAAAAAGAATTAAGATGTGTTATCTGCATGTACCAACTCCCGGTGACAAATGTAATCCTTGTATACTGCAAACATTTACTGATAAAAAAATAAAGAAAAAGAAAAATCATTCAAAGTTGGAAATCTTCTCCTCAGAAGAATGCACACCCAGACAGAAATGTGCATGTACTCTCCCAGAGCTAAATCTCTCATGTGAATCCACTGTCTAGGCCCAACCTTTTTCCATTTACACCAGCAGGAGCAGCAGCAGCAGCAGCAGCAGCAAAGATGCCAGAGGAGATGGAAGTTGCCCTTGGGAATGCCTGTGAAAACTCTCTCACTTTCAGCTTCAGGCTTTCACTAGACGCTACTGTCAAATGGGACTTTAAGTCCTAACAGTATCCAAATGAAATAGTTTAACAAATTGTTCCTTAGGGTTCCTACAAAATCCGTTATAGGAACTGTCCCCAAGACTCTGCCCTATTTGGCAAGCATGCTCCAGAGGCTGGGTGTTGCCATGGTGAATGATACAGGCAGCTCTTGTTAGATGAGCATCTGTAATATTCGGATGGTTGCTGAAACCCTTATACCTTCAGAGCTGGGTTTTATTTGTATTATTTTATAGAAGATGAAACTGAAGCTTAAAATGGCAAATGATTTGCCAGAAGGCCATGCAATCTAGACATTCAGACCAGGTAATCTGACCTGACTGGCAGGTGGCAGGTGGGATGCAGCTGGAGGTGCCACTTGCTGAAGTTTCAGACTGAAGGTGAGAGGATATCTTTGCTGAATTCTGCTGGACATCGAGGCAGATAATATTTTTTCTCATCTGTTTTTCTTTTTTGGTGCAACTTTTTAACAGCTTTATTCAGGTTAATTTGCATACATACTTCATTCACTTAAAGTATATAACTGAGTGGTTTTTAGTATATCCAATGAGATGGGCAGCCATCGAAAGTCAATTTTCGAACACTTTCATTACCTATTCCTATCCCTCAGCAATCTTACATCTACATTTTGCCTCTATAGATTTTCCTATTCCAGATTCCCGTGTGAAAGGAATCTCATGATGCATATATTTTTATGACTTTATATCACATTTTCAAGGTTTATCTAAAGTTGTAGCATGTGTGAGCACCCTGTTCCTTTTTATGGCAAAATAATATTCCACTATTTGGATATACCACATTTTGTCTGTCCATTGTTTGTCCATCAACGGGCATTTGAGTTTTCCTGCTCTTTGGCAATTATGAATAATACTGTTACAAACGTTCATGTTTCTGTATGGTTTCCTTTCCTTTGAGTGTAGACCTAGGACTGAAATTGCTGGGTCACATAGTAAGTCTGTGTTTAATTATTTGAAAAGCTGCCAGGCTGCCTTGTCAAACAGCTGCATCATTTTATATTCCCATCCACAGTTTATGAGGATTCCTGTTTCTCCATTAGGCTTGTGATCTTTGTCCTGTTGTATCTTGTGACTTCTGGGGTCGGGTGGCCCATGATACATTCCCTTTAGGCCTCTGGTGTTAAAGGGTGATAATGAGGGAAAAAATCTTAACATCAAATTCTCTCCCTTTTTCAATCTGCCAGACCCTTAATATATTTTAATGGCACTTCTCTTGTTTGGTTTCAATTTTGGGGGGTATTAAAACTTACAAAAAATTCACTTATGTACAAATACACACATACATGCACACATACATGCACACAATACAAACAGATTCTCAGTTGATGGCGCCACTGCCTATGGATTTGCTGAGCATTCCTAAATTTTGTCTCTGCCCACTTCTCATGAGCAAGTACTGATTGAGAATCCACAAGGCTAAGTGATTTACAGTCTTGTAAAACACGCTCATCCCATCATTTTTGCCACTTTCTGAAGTGACTCTTTTTGAGTATCTTTAGCTGTGCTGTCATGGCTGCCTCAATATTCTGAAACAACTCAAAATGTTTACTTTTCATGGTTATTTTCACTTTGGGAAGAGCAGAAGGGCCAGAAGCCACACAGTGCCAGGTGTGGTGAATAAGGTAGATGAGGACACACCGTAATATTTTTACGAGCCTGCCTTTCCATTGGATGGCACTTCCCAGCAGTGTTCACTGTATTTTTTTTTAATCACATCTCATAAAGAAACTCAAGAAAAAGGACTTCCAGAACTGCTTCAGAAAATGACAAGAACAATGGGAGGATCTTGAGTGGGTTCAACGATAATGTGTGCTTTACTGTAATATATTTAAACATTCACGTAGTGTTTGAACATCCCTCATATACTAGTAAGGACAACTTTTAGTACTTGTTTTGCAGTTTTCTACCTTCTGAACTGTTTTATTTAACTTCCTCCCCATCCGATATAAATCTACTCCTTTTTAAAATCTTTTTTCTTCAGAGAAACCCTGCTTTCCCATAAGGATTCCTGCCTCTAAATTATAGGCCCTCCTCAGGAGTACTGGGCTCAGCACCAACCCAGGAGGGAATATTTCAAGTTTACTCTCATGGATTGCAAGCTTCAAACTTGTCAGCTTTCCATGTTCCTGTTGGAATGAACATAGGCCAGGCTGGGCCCTTGTCAGTGAGGACCCAAGGGAAGAATCCAATCAGAGGACCCAGGGACAGAGCACTAGAACCAGGCTTGACCTTTACTCTGATGGTCACTCCCACTTCTTTGGGCATGGGCTTCTCTTTTGCTTCTTTTCTTTCACCCTAATTAAAAATTTTCTTTTTCCAACTGTGTTCTTAAAGTTTTATATCTGTTGTCTTCTTTTTCCATAATTTCTTGTGTTGTGTTTTTAAAACTACTTTGGTCCATTCAATAAGTGTTTATTCTTAAGACCTTTAGCACCCAGGAGCGAACAAACAGACACTGACCTTATCTTCATGTTATTTATATTCCAAGTTCTCTGGCAGAATCCATGTGCTTGAAATGCCCTATTTATCAGGAAGGTTATATCTGAGGCTGGGACATACCTTTGTGTCTCCCATTCCTGTCCCTTATTTACAGAACATGTTTCTGTAGTCTGATATATCTCAAAACCACCCAGTAATCAAAAGCACATGGCCAACTTTCTTGACTGCCATTTGTAGTTTCAGTTTCTTTTTCTGTCTGTTGATCATAGCAGGGCTAGTATTATGATACGAGCCTGTGTCTCTGTGAAAAGACCTATCCTTTAGAGTCATGCAGACCTGGGCTCAATTCAAGGTTGGCTCTAAGAAAAGCTGTGCCCTTGGGAAAGGAATTCTCCCCTCCCAGTCAGCTTCCTTACCTATCAAGAGAAGTACTGACATCTTATAGGCTTGATTTGAATCCAAATAATTTCATATAGGCAGGATAATGACCTTCACCCAAAGATGGCCACATTCCAATCCCAGGAACCTGTGGATATATCAGGTTTTGTGGCAGAGAATTAGATTGCAGATGAAATTAAGGTTGCTAATCAGTTGTCCTTGAGATGAGCAATTATCCTGGACTACTGAATGGCAAATTCTTTATATGTGGAAGAGGGATACAGAAGAGTCAGTGTCAGAATGATGCCATGTGAGAAACTGACTTTTACTGCCCTTGAAGATGAAAGAGGCCACAAAGCAAGGAATGCAGCCACTCGTAGCTGGAACAGGTAGGGAATAGATTCTCCCTTAGAGCCTCCAGAAGATGACGCATCCCTGATAACAATCCAGTTTTACTCCAGTAAAGCTCATTTTGAATTCCTCACCTCTAGGACTGTTAGAAAATAAATTTGTATTCTCTTTATACAACTTCATTTGTGGTAATTTGTTTTAGCAAATTAGGTAGGAAATTGTGGTAGACAGAATAATCCCCACATCCAAAAGATGCCCACATTCTGTTTCCTGGGACCTATAAATATCTTAGCTGCGATGACAGAGGAGATTTTTCAGGTGTCATTGAATTGAAGATCTTGAAATGGGAAAGTTTTCTGAATTATTTGATGGAGTCACTGTATGTTATGATTTAAATATAAAATGTCCTCCAATAGTCTCATGTGTTTGGAAGATGAATGGCTCATGGGAGCACCGTGCTCATTGGTGGATTCATTTACTGATGAGTTCATAGCTGATTGTACTATTAGGAGGTGGGGCTTGGTCAGAGGTGGGTCACTGGGAATGTGACCAGAAAAAGTGTATTCCTATCCCAGACTCCTCCCTTCTCTCTCTGCTTTCTGGATGCCATGGGTTGAGCTTTTCTTCCACCATCCCTCTCTACTATTCTGTTTCTGAGTCCCAGGAGCCAGCCAACCGTACACTGAAACCATGAGCCAAAATAAACTTTTTCTCTTTTAAGTTGCAGGTGTCTGGTATTATGTCTCAAGACAGGAAAGTAGCTAAGACACTGTTCTAACAAGGATCTTTGTAAAAAGGAGGCAGGAGGGCCAGTATCAAGGGAGGAGATGTGAAAATAGAAGCAGGGCTGAGTGGTATGGAATCACAGGCCAAGGATTACAAGCCGCTTCTGCAAGCTGGAAAGGTGAGAGCTTCCAGCAGGAATGCAGCCGTGCCAAAATCTTGATTTTAGCTCAGTGAGACCCATTTTGCACTTCCCACTGCCAGACCATAACATAATAAATTGTGTTGTATTAAATTTGTGACTTTATAAGTTTGGCTTCATTTGTGGTCATTTGTTTCTGCAGCAATAATAAACAAATGCAATACATATATTCCCCTTTCCATTTAACTATCACCTTTACCCTTCCTGTGACATTAAGAAGATCAATCTCTTCTCCCTTGGACAATGAATTCTATAGTTAAAACCTGTGCTGACAGCTCCATGAAGTACACTAGTTCTGGAGGAGCCTGCAGATGCAGGGACTGATCTGCTCACTGACAACTGGGTCGTAGTCTTCAAATCTGGAGCTGTAGGCTCTGTCTTTAGTCATGTTTATGCTTCAAAGACTGCATGCTTCTTCTTCCCTTTGCTCCCTTTGTTGCCTCAGAGAAGTTCTGGAAGGAAGTCTTAGTTATCAGCAGATGGTTTCTGGCCCAATTTAAATCTACTCTTTTCAAGGGAATGACCACTTTTGCTCCTCACACCCTGCCCCACGGACAGTATGGGATGTGTTGGTCGGGCAGAGTCTTTTGCCTTACCTAATCTCTTCTTTCCCTCATCATCCTGAATTGTCAACAGATATGTTTCATGGAATTTCTGGTTTTCCATACTTAGCCTCATAGTTCTTCACTTTATCCCTTGTTGTTTCCTCTGTTATCATTCATATCTGTCTTTGTTCTTCAAAGACTTCAGTATTTTTTTCTTTCCATTTGAGTGCTTTCTCTTTTTTTTTTGCCTGGTAACGGGGATCGAACTCAGGACCTTGCATTTATGATGCAGGCACTGCACCACTGAGCTAAATCCCTGGCCCCCTGAGAGCTTTCTTTACACCATCAGAAAATTCCTTACTTACTATATCAAGAAAAGTGAGTATAGATTCTGTGATTTTGAGATTCCCTTCTTTATATGTTTACCTTTTTTCCCCTTTCTTATTCCTAAAAAGAATTTTGGGGGGTTCCATAGGCAAAATTTCTCAGCTTTTGAGAAATTCTAATGAACCATGCTGTGATCAGAGATCATAATGGCTTTCCATTTATTTACTATAACCTTAATTGACCATAAGTCATGGAAATTCTGCTGGCTGACTTGTCAACAAACAAATACAAACGGTCCTTACAACGACTTCATTTATGATTTTTTGACTTTACAATGACATGAAAGCCTAGTAGAAACCATACATTGAGTTTTGAACTTTGATCTTTTTGTAGGCTAGCAAGTGCAGTGCCATACTCTCTTGGGCAAAGCTGGGCAGTGGAGGTGAGCCTTAGCTCCCAGTCTGTCACATGGCCACTAGAAAAAAGAACAAGGACTCTACAGGGTGCTGTGTTACTGTATTGCACTGTGTTGCCCTACTGTATTAAACACATTTTAAATTTATAATACCTTCAGTTTTTGAAGGGTTTATCATTACACAACCTCATCCTTCATTGAGAATGATCTTATACCAATCCTTTAATATTATGAGTATTTTAAAAACGATTTCAGTGTATAAGTCTTTAAAAATGGTTTATATCCAAACTTCTCCTATTTTGACATGTGCATAAATTGACCCCAAGCACCAATCTACATTTTGCTTACATTGAGGCTCCCTGCCCCACGAATCAATTCTTTTTATACATATTTGCACATGTTTTCTGCACTCAAGCTTTACATATTTAACCTTATTTTTTTCTTCCCATATGTCTTCCTTTAACAAAACTTCCAAGTAGCTCATGTTCTAATCTGAACATGGTCCATTTCCAACAGTTCCCCACAGTGAGCCATAGCTCTTTTATCCTATTAGTCTCAGTCATTGCATAAGCAAATATTTCTACCTTTTACACAAGTTCTTATTTTTAATGACTATTATCTGTAGCTCTTGAAGGGATAAATGGTCCTACATACACTGTGTGATCTAATAAACTTCATTTGTCAACATTTACTTGCTCAATTGTCTCAGTCCTCCTTGTTCCTTCAAGTACCTTGCTCTATTAGTACTTGTATGGCTCCTGTGTCTATTACCATCTAATCTGGTACATATACCTTAGAGTCAAGGTAGTTTCCAGGGTAGAAATTGAAACTGAAGTCAGGCCAAAGATGTATCTAAATCACTGATATCAAAGGGCTGAGCTAAGAAAGATATTCCAGGTACCAAAGAAGAAAAGAAGAAAAAAAAGAAAGAAAGAAAAAAAGAAAAAAAGAAAGAAAGAAAATAAGCATCTGAGAAGCCAGAACATTTATTCACTGCTCCATTATTTATTCAATTGATGTAATCAAGAGCTCATACACATTCCCACAGACAGAATTGGGGTCCAAGAGTGCTTTGCAATAGTTACAGCTTCACAGGACTTGCATCCTCTGGGGAAGGTAGGCACCAGTCAAATCATTGTAAAATTCCATCTAGGGTAAGAACTGCAGAGTCATTGTCCCCGTGGCCCTAACAAGAGGCCTCATTTTGACCAGGTGAGAGAAATCTTCTGTGGTTTCCCTGGGGAAGGGACAACTGAACTGAGATCAGAGGGATGGTCACTGACTAAATCCGAATTAGAGGGCATGTTCCTAAGTGTCAGGTGCTTTTCTTAGAGCCCAGTGGAAGACCTGATTTAAGGTGTTATTAAAAGTATCCAGGGGCTGGGGATTTAGCTCAGTGGTTATGCCTCCTGCCTCGAAAGCGTAAGGTCCGGAGTTTGATCCCTGGTACTAAAAACAAAACAATAACAAAAACAAAACAAAACAAAAGTATCCAGAGCCCTAAGATGCTACATATCTTCAAATTTTAACTCTCTTAGCTTTGTTTATTATTCTTTCCTTGGACTTTACCTTCCTAGAATATCAATGTCAGAGCTTGTGACCATGAGCCTTCCTAGTCTTGGCGGCCTTGAGAGATCACAAAACAAAGAAAAAAAACAAGAAACTCAGCTCTGTGTCTCTCAGCCCCACCCCAGCAGGGACTGGTCTGTCCAAATATTCCCTGTTCCGGGCTTAGCAGTGCCTGGAAGGATTGCACACATTTCAAAGGCAACTCCTCATTTTATGTCTTCCTCTTGTTTCACACTCCTTTCTTATATTCCTGCTTTGAGGCTTGGGTAAGCTCTGTACTTCATTAATGTCTCTTGGATATTATCTCTTTTAATCTTGCCATTAGCTGTGAGCAGATTCCACACTGTCTGGACTGTACATTCTGGAGACTAGGCAGCAAACAAGAACGAAGTCTATTTGCAACTCATGGCTATTGAGATGCATAATTTCTGACGTGCGTTCTGGTGACTAGGCACGAATGGCTGGCAATCACTTAATGAAAATAGTGTTCTCTCACTCAGGAACACACAGAGACTCCTGTCTTCTCTCTTCAATGCTTACATCTGCAGCTGTCAGCAAACACCCCCCAGTGCCCTGCTACACACAGGGGGAGGGGAGCATCTCAGGGCTATGGTTAGACTCAGGACTCTATTCCTCTGCCTTTCTACCAGATCAGAGGGATCAGGGCCTTCCCATCACTATGCTATTTTCTCCTCCTAAGTCACAACATCTGTAGACACTCATTCTTCCCCATCTTGATCCTGGGCCCAAGCTATTTTCTCACGTTCCCCACTCTCCTGACCTGATAAACTCACTTCATCCACACACGATGTAGATGGGAGAAGTAAAGTCCTAACATAGAGAGAGGCAACATGGTCAACTTGAGATTCGTCAGCAAGTGCGTAGCAGAGCTGGGGCTGGGTTAAAACATTTCTCTCCTCGCTTGTGACTCTGTGCTCTTCCCGCTGAGTTACCTTCCTCTTTGTTTGAGGGCTTTGTTGAAACATGGGGTATGTTGGCCAAGAGAAGTGTTCTGGATATCTTCTATTTCCCTGTGTGAGAAGACCCTCCACCCTCTGGAAGAACGTGGGCAGTGTCGACGTTGCCCTTGGCTTTTAGTTTCCCTGTGGGTTCAGCCAATGGGAAGCCCTGGCAGGAGGTGTAGGCTAAGAAGATAAAGAGGTCAGAGTTGTTGTATCTCACCTCCCTTGTCAGTGGGCTGGGGGTCAGCCATTGTGTTCCTCCACCCAAAGTCTCTGCTCCTGTTCAGTGTCTTTCTGTGAGCTCTGATAACCTCTCTTTCCCTTTTCCCCATCAGACGTAGAGGTGATAAAGGCTCCTGCCTGTTCATAGCCTCTGCGTGCTTTCCTATGCCTTGTTGATTTCCTTTAACTTTCCCACCCTTTGTAGTTATTTCATTGAGTTTTCCTCAGTTGCTTCACTCAAGGGTACCCTGTACAAATTTCCTACTGAGACCAGGATTGATACAGGATTATGACAGGGTCTTCTTGAAGAGTTTATTCTTCTCAGCCCAAGCACCTTTCCCCTTAATTCTTTGCCTCTCCTCAAGTATGTTAAATATTCCACTGCTTGCAGTGGATGAGAGATGAGCAGCACCCACCGAATCCCACCTCCTGCTCACTCCTACCATCACGCTGCCTGAGGAATTGCCACCAGCTTCAAGGGGGAAATACCTCCCCTCCCATTTAAGGCATGTGGTGGGCATTCATAAACAGCATCCTAACTTCAAGGTTAAAGAAAATTGGAGTAGTGAAGGAAGACTCTCCAAGATTTGTCTTTTGGAAGGGTAATAGTGATGGCCCAGTACTTAAATTACATACAAACCCTTTAGATTGAAAGTTTAAAATCCCAGTTATTAAAAGTGATACTTGGCATTGAACCAGAAATGCTTAGTTTTTTTGTGGTCAGTACGAGTGCATGGGCTGCAGGGTCTCTTTCAGGGAGAGCCCTAGAAGAGGCAATTCCCAGGATCTATGGCACTGCCATGCAAACACCCCTGGAGATCCCTGAAGGAGTGTTTTCAGTGACCATGGACAACTCTGGGAATCTATGGGAGGCTCCTGGGTACAGTGGTTTCAACGTTTTCACGCCATCATCTGGGCCAACATCTCCCTCCTCTCCACACTGTGGCTACACCACTTGACAACTGTCAGTGGATATGACTCTAAGCAACACAGGGCTCATCAAAGAAGCTTAAGGCCTGGACAGTGTCTGTTTGCTATGTCTGGGACCCATTGTCTGAAAAACTCTGCTGCAAGACAATCACCTGTTTGAGCCATTCTGCCCCAGATAAACTCCAATGTTATTGTTATTTTCTGCAAAACTGTTTAATGTCCCAGAGCTTTTCCAAATCCTTTATTTCCTTAGATCCACCTTGCAAATCTATACTATTGGCAGGGCAACTGCTGTTATCCTGTTTTCACAGAGAGATAAGGAAACTGAGATGATGATTTAAGTTCTTAGAGCTAGCTGTTGGCAGGACCGGGATTAGGAATCGGGTCTTCTTACATTTCCTGCCTTTCTGTTTCCTCCTTTTCACTACATTAACTTTCATCTTGTGATATTTGTACCCAGAGTCTATCAATTTTCTTATTGAAAGTGCTCCTGCAATATTTTAACAGGAATCTTACATTTGGTTACTGTTGCTGGGAATTCCAAGTCACTTGTGTACTCAAAAATTTGTGTTCTTTAGGCTAAAACATTATTTAAAAAGCATTTTGCCATTGGATTTTTGAAAATATTATACTTAAAGTTTCAAAGCACCCCCATAAGGCCCAAACATGGTAGAGAGAGTAGTACTTGATAGTACTAAACACTAAGTTCTATTGCAATCTACCTCCCGCCCTGGAGCGTGAACCTGCAAGTCCAGAGCTCTTTTGAGCTTGGAGCTTCCCAGAGGGAACAGTAGGTTTATTGACAATTAAAATTGCCATGTCACAATTCAGGAGAGGAGCCCAACAAGAACTGTTTTCCTGTAAGTCAAGTATCATATGTGAACAAGTACCCTCCCTAAGCCAGGTCCAGGCTTCCATCTTTGAAATCCTCCATCGCACAAGCTGCACATATCACGCATCCTGACTCTAAAACACCAAGGAATAAAGAAACCTCACTGCCACTGATTTCTCACAACACTGATGGAGTCCTGAGAGAATTGGCACCTCTCCTAAAGATGCCCAGAGAGAGTGAGAGTTCTGTGCACGAGCTTGGGGTGGGGAGGGAAGAAGGGATTCTCATTAGTACCCTTTGTTGTGTACATTTCATGGTTGTTCATCATTAGAGAGATGAAGGTCAGCATCTGCTCCACACACTACCCAACACTGGCAACCCACATAGAATCCCAAGAGTTGGAAAGAGTCCCGGCTATCCCTTCTCCACATCAGCACCAAAATCAGAGAACAACTCTTTGATCATCAGTACAGTGGACCCTTGAGTTACGACTGGCCTGACATACGAACAACTTGGATTATAACCAGAATGTTAGTTTTAACTTACAAAGTCTTGAGTTATAACCTGAATGTCAGCCGCTTGTGCTTCCAGTTGGTCTCAGATACAAATCTAATCCTTAAAGAGTTCTTTTCCTGCGTGGGGTTAATTGAGAAATCCTGGGCCAGTGTCTCTCTAAGGACACTGAGATCTGCCTGTGTACAGGAGAGAGGCTTTTGAAGGCTGCGTAGAGGAGCCTGAGCCTTCATTGACCAATCTGAGTCATAGCTGTCGTGAACAAATTGAGTTCGTAAGTCAGAGGTCTACTGTACTTAAAATTGTCCTAGGCCCTGAAGTATGTACATAAACACAGCATAATGTCTGTTCTTGAAGACAGGACATCCAGGAAGGAAAGGTAACAAAAAGAAAATAATTACTATTTTTTAATCAAATCTGCTCACTAGTCTTTTTTCTTCTTTCTGGGGGCCTCGAATTACAGGCTTGAACAAAGGTAGGCAGATTTGAACTGGGGCAAAGGAGGAAGAAAGGCTGAACCAATCATAAGAAGGTACAAACTAACTATTCTTGGGGATGATCCCAGATGGAAGAGTTGAGGAGGAGCCACAGGAGGCAGAGAAATGAGAGAAGCTGGTGGCACTGATCTGGGGCTGGAGCAGCAATTGAACCTCCAGGAGGGAACAGGTTGAGACTTGCAGAACTGAGATGTGGGATGTTCATTTTGAAATCATTTGAATGTAGATTCCTTCCAACCTTCTTCCAGGAAAATGCACTCTACAAAAATGTCTTGAACAAGTGGGATGAATTTAAACACAGAAGATAAGATAAGCCCACGTCTCCTGCCTGGGCTGAGGTGGTACAGAGCAGATGCTGGTGCACACAGGATGATGACAAACACAAGCCAAGGATGCAGTCATCTGAGTGCAGTACAACTTCAGTCCATAGAAGCCCTGGAAGGTGGGACCACAGCTATGTTTAGCCCTGATTCACACCAAGCATAGAGCTGGAGGCTCAAAAGGCTTCTCACACTCTTAGGAGAAAAGTGACCTTGTAATCTGTTCTTTGTGGGGAGAAAAGTAAGATGTTTAATATTTTGACTGAGTTACAGGATTGGATAAAGAAACTGAAGCAACAGAAAAAGGGGGCATGATTGAGAGGGGCTACGCAGAAGAGAGCACATTTAAGTCAGCTCTTAGAGCATGAATAGCAACAACTGAGGCAGGACAAATCATGCATCACCATTAGGAGCTGTCCTGTGCAGGGTAAGGTGTTTAGTAGCATCCCTGGCCTTTATCCACTACATACCAATAGCAACTCCCCAGCTCCAATTGTGAAAAACAAAAATGTCTCCAGGCACTGCCAACACATTCCCAGAAAGACATGTTTGGCAGATGAAGTTCTTCAAGCTCAGTGTTCATAGGTGGGAGTGGCCAAAGATAAGGTTGGCAAGACAGTTGTGTCGGGGTAGTGAAAGGAGATTAAATGCTTGCAATGGTATTGACACTGCTCTCTATGACCTCGGTAATTCAAATGGGACTTTTAAACAGAAGTGGCAGGGGCCAATCTAATTTTAAAAGGACAACTAGAAGTCAGTGAATTGGAGTTGCAGACCCTGGGGCCAGAGAATTCAATTAGAGAGTCGATATGTCCTATAAGAGAACCAGTGCATCTATTCTGCTTCCTCGTCATGTTGGTCTGCAGATCGATGACTGTCCTCCTAAGTCCTTCCTCTTAGGCCTGGCCAAACCTGCCTGGCCTCGACACCACGCAGGGCCTTGCTCTTCTGAAGGCTAACAACACCTGTGGCTTTGTGCCCTTATTTTAGCAACAAATCTTGAAGCAGCCAGAAGCTTACACCCAGAAGCCCTTTCAACTATTTGTTGTGTTGTTGCTAACGGAGCCTGAGGTCTAAAAGGGGTTTCCAGGGTGTGTTGATTAGTTAGTTATCTGCTACCCAGGGAGCCAGGGACACAGTGTGCGTAGGGGCTGCTCGGCTTAGAAGCCACCAGTCAGAACTGGTGGTTATTTAAAGACTCCAGCAGTAGTGTCAATGTCGCTTTGGCACTTTTTTTGAAAGATACTTTAAGGGACCAGGAGTAATGGCTAGCCTTGCTAATTTGGGATTTGGGCTGTAAATATAAACAGCTGCTGCAACATCTCCAGGTTCCTAGGGAAAAAGATGGTAACTTAGGAAATCTGTACAGAGCCTGTTTAAGATTTTTTTTTTTTTTTTGGTACCGGGGCTCAAACTCAGGACCTCGTGCTTGCAAGGCAGGTGCTGACACCACTAAGCTAAATCCCCGGCCCCTGTTCAAGATTTTGACAGTTAATTTTCTCTCTTTGGGAATGAAACCGTGTAGGTAGTAGACTCAGGACTTCTATTACATTTGGGAAAAATATCCCTTGATTGTGAACAATATATGTATTCCACAAACATGTATTAAATGTCCCTGGGGTCCAAGCTAACAAGAGAGCTTACTAAAAATCTCATTCTAATAGAGGTTGTGAAGATAATCATCTCCAAATATTAACTGCAAAGGAATCCATTTGCTCATTTCCTCATTATGTTATTTAATCAGCTATAGAATGGACAAATCTTCCACGCAGGTACAATAACCCTAGGTGTATAAGGAACGGACATTTTCTTAGGCCAAGAAAAGCTAATAGGCTGGATTGATAAACCAAGAGGCAAAAAAGAGCTATATACAATGAGGTAATGACTTTAATGGATCTGTCTGGTACATACATAGTTCATGGAGACAAAGTGGCTAAACTCAAGGAAATGCTCCCAGAATATGAACAGCTCACTGAGACCTAAGACTAGATCTATTTTTATACGCAACTGTATTTCTGATGTTAGTTCAGTGCCTCCCACCTAGTGCATACTCAAACACGTGTTAAATTAAGAACTTTACTTGTTCTAATAAGCCCAGGATACAGTTGAACTCCTGAGATAGCCATGCTATTCACTGCATCTGCAATTATCCCGTAGGGCAGTATGTTTTTCATTTCAACAGAATTATAAAGTAAAGGGATGTTTCCCTTGATTATCTGTTGTTTAGAGATGGAGCAGGAAAAAAAGCTTGGAACACCTCAAAGCTCTGGAAAATATGAGATGGAACTCGAAGGTCGAGGCATTTGTTCCCCTTGGCTTGGAGCCATGGGAACTCTCAAGGTCCTTTTCAACAAAACTCTGCTCAAAGAATGAGGTATTTCACATTCTAATTCTGTTGTGGAAAGGCTGGGCTGCAGTGAAAGTACACTGCACTGGAAGCTGTGAAGGTGTAGGGAGTTTTTCCTTTAACCCTAGGCTAGCTTTGTTTCCTCTCTGGGCTGCAGGTCCCTTCTCTGCCCTAAGTCCACATCACAGTCATGGTGAGGATCAAATGAGATCAGGGTGGTGAATCCTTTGGAGGAGGCCAAACACTTGATGCATGTATGTCAACAGAGTCGTATTGACCTCTACACTGTACTATTTGAGGAAGGATGATGGCAAGAATTAGAATCTATCCTCAGTGAGCTTACAAGCTAATTGGGAAGTGCTTATGAAACACATAATAGTTGGCAGAGCCAGGCATGTTAGCATATGCTTGTAATCCCAGCATGCTGAGAGACTGAGACAGGAGGATTGGAAGTTCGAGATCAGCCCAGGCAATTGAGTGACCTAACAAGTACAAAATTAAAAAAAAAACAAAAAGTATGTAGCTCAGTGCAAAGACCCTGGGTTCAGTCCCCAGTACTAAATATATAAATAAATAAATAAATATCACCTGGCAGATTTGGATAAATTCCATAATTCTGAAAGCCTCTTTAAAATCTTGTAGGAGAATGACAAAGGACCCCAATGGATCAGATTAAGACATTTTCTGCAGTTTTCTCTTGCTGCACAACAAATCACCACAATCTTAGTGACTTAAAGCGATAGGCATTGCTAATGTCCCAAGTGCTGTAGAACAGAGTTTCAAGCAGAGCATTGCTCAGGGTCTGTGTTCAGGGTCTCACAGCCTGAACCAATGTAATGCCTCAGCTGTGGAATCATCTGGACCTCATGGTCATCTAACTCAGGTGACTGTTGGCTCTGTGTGTGTGTGTGTGTGTGTGTGTGTGTGTGTGTGTGTGTGTGTGTTTACTGGGGATCGGAAGAGCACACGTCTGAACTCCAGTCACCTACCAGGTGTGTGTGTGTCGTCTTCTGTGTGTGTTTACTGGGGATCAAACCCAGAAGCGCTCTACCACTAAGATACATCCCCAGCCCTTTTAAAATAATTTTTTTATTATTTTGATACAGGATCTCACTAAGTTGCCTAGGCAAGACTCAAACTTGGCAATCCTGTCTCAGCCTCCGATGTGCTGGGATTACAGGCATGCACCACCTTGCCCAGCATGGCTGTATTCTTTGCTCCTTGCTCACTGTCAAAGCAGGTTTCTCTCAACCCATGGAGGCTGCTGTTTGGTGCAAGGGGCCACCCTCACATCCATAACACTTGGGTTTCTCCATCTTTAACTCCAGCAACAACAACAGCAACAGCAACAATAACAAATGTCTCTCCATATTGAATCACTGACTTCGAAAACCCCTAGTCTCTTTGAAAGGCTCATCTCATTTACTTAGCTCCATTCTGCATAATCTCCCTTTCTTAGGGTTAATTGTGTCATATAATAACCCTGATCATTGGAGTTACTCATATAAAATGCACACACCAATGTATAGGGATCTTGAAGGATTTTGAGTTTTCCTACCACACACTGCTAGCTACTCAGCAAAGTTCCTTTCCCAAAGCCTTTGGAGCAGCTCCCTTTCCATCACTATCCTGCAGTGCTGTGTACCTGGGGCTTAACTCCCCTACCCAACTAAGCCTTTGTTGGTCTTATCTGGTGATCTGGTTTTCCTGGGTCAGGGAAGCAAAAAGAAGGAATCTAATTGTGCCACATATATTTGTGTTTTATAGACATTGTGTCATTTGATCCTCACAACAATCTATGTAGTACGTAGTGTTCACATGTTTTTATATTTGTAAACAAGCTTAGTCTTCAAAAGTATAAAGCTAGTGAGACTTGGAACCAGCATTTACACCCAGCTCTGTCTTTGTGCCCATTCTCTCTCCACTGTATTACACCGGAGCCTAACCTATTACCCCCTAGTTATTATCAGTGGGTTTTCCTGGCCCTTGTCTCTCTGATCTGGCCTTGAACTCTACAGTGCCTTATTCTAGTTCAATTCCAACCTTCCTGCCATGGCTAAAGTACCAGGACATCCTCTGACATCTTCCTAGACACCTGCTTTCCACTCTCTCATGCTCATGCCTCTTCCTGTGACGATGCACACATTCTGAAAGTACCTCATGCTTAGAGCCTGGCTGAGGTGCATCAGATTCCATTAGAAGAGTGGGAACCATGTGCCTTGGATTTTCAAAAGTAATCCTAGTTTCTTCAAATACATAATCTCAATGTCAGCTCACATTTTCTTTTTGGAGACAGGGTCTCACTATGTAGTTCAGGCTGGCCTTGAACTTACTATGTAGCCAGGTTGGCTTCAAACTCATGGCAATCCTCCTGCCTCAGCCTCCCAAGTGCTGAGATTACAGGCATGCACCACCACACCTGGTGTTTGTCCCTCACATCTGTAATGCTACTTCTGGGCATGTCTTTACCACATTCAGAATTCAGAAAATAAAATAAAAAATAGGGAGATTTAAAAATGGGGAGATTTAGGATCCTTATCTTCCAGAATAAAGTATTTACATCCACTCTATATGAAAGTCATTAATATTTTCTAATTGATACTCATGGAGTTTCTTGTGTGCCTCTTCTAAGGGATAAGAGACTCCTTTGCAAGCTGCAAGACTTTCTTAAAGCCCTTAGGCACATGGTGAAGGGTCCCACACATATACATACCCATCAGGACTTCATCATGATAATTCTTCCTTTATGTAAGGAACATATTTTTCTCTTTGTACTATCTGGGATCTTAGGCAACTGGGATACTTTCTAAAGAAATATTCAAGCCAAGGATCATCTGTAGTCAAAACTATTTGGGAGGCTGAGGTAGGCTCAAATCACAAATTTGAGGCCATCCTGGGGTAGGTTCCCTCCTAGGATATGCTCTACCCTGGGGTAGGTTCTCACTAGGTTGTAAAATCCTGTCTCAAAATACAATAACATTTAAAAGTGAGTGGGGGGTGTAGCTCAGTGATAGGGTACTTAGCTAGCATGGGTTCAATCTCAAATATCAGAAAACAAAACCTCAGCTATTATCTAGATGCAATATTATCAGTTTGAGTTGTTTAATCTCAATGTTTTCCAGAGAGAATCCATCTAGTGTTTCCCAAACTTCTCGAATCCTTCTCCCTTATGTTAAACATTGAAAATGCTGACATATTTAGGAAAATGGGAGCAATTGGCTGAGACTTCGCACAGTAGGAGGCTGATGCTTTGGGGCTGTGTCCATTCTAGATGCAGCGGGGCATAGCCTCAGTATAGCCTCATACCCATATCCCACTTCACGTACCAACGCACCACCCGGGAACCTCTTCGTGACTTAATAAATGTGCTTATTCAGCAACTATTATGTTTTGTTTTGGTTTTTTTGGCACCGGGGATCGAACTCGGGTCCTTGTGCTTGCACAGCAGGTGGTGAAACCACTGAGCTAAATCCCCAGCCCCAGCAACTATTATGAAGTGTTCAATTTAGTAATATTTACCAAGTGTTTATTATGCACGGAGCACTGTGTCTAGATGCTGTAATCACAGAATGTCTAAAACTCTGCCATTGCTCTCAAATAACTCCCAGTCTAGTGTGTGAAAACATATTCCCCATCATTAGGAGAGGAGATCATTGTTTCCTTGGGGTAAATCTAATTGGTCGATAGTGGTTACTTGGGGCACTTGATAATGATTATTTGGAGGAGGGCTGTAAGGCTGATAGGTACAGATGGAGCAAAAAATGAGATAATTTGATCTTTGCCATTCCAGGAAATAGACACAAGAGCATAGGCCTTCAAACCACACACCCACTGACCTTATTCCTTCAACCACAGTAAATGGTGTTAAAAGTTCATTATAGGTTCTACTTTCAATTGTCACATATTACTCATAGGACTATTTTGTGTTTCCCTGACCTCCCTAGTAATTACCATTGTGTTTAGTAATCAACACCACTGATTTACGCAAGCTACTTTTAAGTCAATCACTCTAGCACTTAAAAACAATAGCTCTGGATGAAGTTATTTCCTGGGAGAATGTCAAGTGTTTCCGAGTTCAGATATCCGAGGAAAGGCGGCTCCCTGCATGTAGGGGAAGAGAATGAAAAGTTTTCTGGCAGCTGGACCAAGATAAAGTGTTCAAACGAGTCCTGCAGCAAGCTCGGAATGAATGGGAGTAACTCACTGTTTCCTGCCTAAAATTGCACCATTGGATACATTGAGTTGCCTTACACAGTTTGCTTTTAATTACTGATATAAATCCTGATAGGATCTCCCAAGGGATCAGAAATAACCTTTAGCCATTCAGTCTTCAAACAATAGCAAGGCTCCAAAGAAAAGGTAGCTGTTGCAAACAGTTCCAAGAGAGCTCTGTTGCGTTCAATTTATTGTGTAAGTTTTATACCACTGAGCCAGGTGCCAGAGATCTGGCTTCCAACGAAAGATCTTTAATTCACAAGGATGCAGTCTAAAGTCTCCTGTCTCAGTAGACTAAAGGCTCAGATGGGAAGAAGTGTTAGACCTGATGGTGGACAATGCTGTGGTCTCATACCGTAAATGAAAGAGAGGAAGTGAGTGGAAAAACAACAACAACAAAACCCTTACTTAGGGCAAATTACATACCAAATGCTTTAGTTCATACTCTAAATGCAAAAGAGGGAACCTTTAAGTACAAACAAGCAGCTTCGGAAGACACTCCCAAACATGGCCCGGCAAAGTGGCATGACACCTCTTACTCACGGTTGTGGAATAAGGACACTAACAGAGAGTTCTCAGGTGTACCATCCAAGAAGAAACTCACATGGGGAACAAACAGATCATTTGAAATCCATAAGCCAATCTAAATAGGGTTGGGGGTATGAAAAGAAGTTCAGGTTTGTAAATAAAAATAGTGAGGAGCTCTGAGAGCTCTTGCTAGCTCTTTCCACTTTTCGTCATCCCAGACCTAACTCCTAGAATCACACCCAAGATGAAAGAGGCCTCCTCATCACCATGTGCACATGAGGGAACTTCAATAGGTATTTGGCACAGACAATTTGAAATCTTTTCAGTGGGACAGTATCTTTTTTAAAAAGGATGATGAAATGAATGAATAAATATGCTTATTTCATGAACAAGGTCAAGCTTATTTTCCAAAGCATTTGATCTGGGTGGCTGAAATGTCTTACAAATGTAGGTAAAGATTGAATTGATTTTCTTCCTAAGGGATTTATCTTTGAAAATTAAAACTACAGAAAGTAGGCAAACCAATTTTTGGGGAAGAGGAGTATATGGAAAGAAGACCTTGAGAGCTGTATTTCTTTGGAGTTGATTCCCTTTGGCTTCAGTGAGACCTGGGAAATTACCTTTCCCTGTAGAGAGAAACAACACAGCAAGTCACTTCTACCTGTTACCAGTTCCAGAGGGGCGTTGGCTTATGAAATGTTTATTGAAGAAATACAGTAGTTTCAATTTAGGAACTCTCTATTTATTTCTTCCCTAACTACACATAATCTATGATATGAATTCTGGCAAACAGAAACTCCAACACTAAGTTGGAGAAAGATTCAACATATTACCCTATCTTTGAAAATTAAACAAATGTTTAATTTCCTTTCCTTTCCTTCCTTAGGCACAGAAACCTACAAAGTGCTACTTTATAACTTCCCTATGTAATCTGCAGCATGATCTCCACTAGGGCTTCTTTCTGGCTAAATAACCATATTGAAAATCACCTAAAGCTAGGGCTTCATTCCAATTATTTGGACCTTGCTATGGTCTGAATATCTGTGTCCCTCCAAAGTTCATATGTTGAAATCCTAAATCCAAGCTGATGTAAGAAGAGGTGGGGCCTTTGGAAAGTAACTAAGTCATGAGAGCTCTGCCGACACAAATGAAATCCACACCTTATAGAAGAGACTGAGGAAGCACATTCAGCCCTTTCACCATGTGAGGACACAGCTAAAGGATGCTGTCTTTGAGGAAGAAGATCCTCGCCAGATATCCAGCCTTTTGATGCCTTAGCCTCCTTATATTTTCCTGCCTCAATATTTTCTTGTCTGAGCAATCAATTTCTACTGTTTATAAATTACTCAGTCTAAGGGGTTTTTTGTTGTTGTTGTTATAACACCACAAACAGACTTAGACAGATCCCACATCCAGAGCTCTCTCCACCACATCAGAGATCTTCAGAAATGTCTACTATCCCATCTTCCCTCTCCATGAAAACAGAAGCAGCTGATGAAATTGGTATCTTTCTCATTTGTTATTTATGCTCAACAAAGTGGAAATTGGTCTTTTTAGTTGAATGTTAAATGTGGATTGAAGGGCTGATCTCTATTTAGCCCAAAGCAGAAAGAGAAAACAGTAATTTGACTTAACACCTACAGGGATTTGTGAACCATAAAGCATGGATGTTTGAGTACAGACCAGACTGCCAGAGTGTGGAGAGTAGAGCTTTGAAGGATTAATGGTGAGTGAATCAACAGAATGGAGTGTCTGGCAAAATGGCACATTTTTGCTCTTTAGGTCTGGAGGACTTATTCAGGAACCTACCCAGACATTGTGGGGCCATTTAGGTACTTTTGATTATGTAATTCCGATTCAGATCAGGCAGCCAAACTGGATGAATAGAGGCACAACGAGGGGTCCTGTCTTTCATTCCCACTCTCCTTGAAGGATGTGAGCTTATAACCCAGGCCTGAGAAGGGGAGAGGAGATGAGAGCAGAGCCAATGGCCAGCTGAAAGGGGGATATACTTGGAAGTAGTCACTTGAGGCAGGGCCTCTGCAAGTTGAAGAATTACAGGAGCTCTCCTCACACCAGTCCAAGTCCCATTCTGCACCTGGGAGCCAAGGCCTCAGGGGATCCAGTAGAGTAGGACTCTCAGCCTGCAGGAAATGGTATGAGTTCCTCTTATTCTGGGAATTATAAATAGGAAAAGGTTCCAGTGGCCATTTACACCCTTGATATCTTGCATGGAGAGAGTAGGGATGACTTACCTTCTCCTCACGGGGACATACCTGGAAAGCAGGCCCTCAATTCAAATATCAAACCATCTCTCTATGTGGCTTCCAATTCTCCCTAGACAATGGTGACTTCACCAATTTTATCTAAAATACAGACTCTTTTCCAGTGGTCAGCAATTTTTTTCTGTAAAGAAGTACAATGTTA
>NW_004624795.1:10817668-10854544 GCF_000247695.1 Heterocephalus glaber | reverse complement strand
ACCCACCCACCCCTTCCTCAGGCCTCCCTCCTCACCCTGGCTCTCTTTTTTCTACCATCCTCCACATTTTTTATTTTCCTGAAAACCAGCAAATCTTCAAACTTGAGAGCAGCAAGATTTTTATTGTTGTTGTTTTGTTTTTGTTATTGTTTTGGGGGGGGGTTGGTACAGGGATCAAACTCAGGACCTTGCACTTTTGAGGCAGGCAGCGGCACCACTGAGCTAAATCCCCCGCCCAAGATTTTTAAGGGCACCAAACATCATGCAAAAACACACTAAATAAAGTTGGGTGGTTAGTCTTCTATTGCTACGAAGCAACTTACCCAAAAGTTTGTGGCTTAAAATCAAAACATTTATCATTTCTGTGACAGTGTCTGTGGATCAGGGACCTAGAACTGCTCGATTGGCTGGGAAGTTCTGGCTCAGGGTCTCTCAGTAGATGAAAACATTAGGCAGATTGGCAAGCAGATCATAAAATTTACAAGGAAAGGCAAAATGCCTACACTACATAAAACAATTCAAAACAGAGCAAAGCTGAAAGAATTTCACGTCCCAATTTCAAAACTTACTAAGAAACTATAGTTATCAAGAACAGTATGGTACTATACCAGAAATAAGCCCTTAGATCTACAGCCAACAAATCTTTGACAAAGAGGAAGGAAATTTATTGGAGGAAGGGTAGTTTGTTCAAAAACTTGTACTGGGAAAACTGAATGTAGGCTCTGATCTCACGTGATACACAAAAGTTATCTCAAATTGGACCATAAATTTAAACGTAAGAGCTGAAACAATAAAATGTTTGGAAGGAAAGGAAGAAAATACAGAAAATATAGAAAATATCTAAGACCTTAGATTAAGCAAGAATTAATACATATAAAACTAAAAACATGGTTGATAAAAGAAAATACGTAGAATCTCAAAATTCAAAATTTAGCACTTCCATAGACACCATTAAGAAAGTGAAAACATAATGAACAGACTGAGAGAAAATATTTGCAAAACACTTGCCAAGAAGAGATTTACATCAACAATTCAGAAAGAGTATGTAGACCTCAATAAGAAGGTAACCCAATCATAAAAGAGATAAAAGATATGAACAGACTTTTCTCCAAAGAACATATACAAGTGAGAAATAAGTACATACAAACTTGATATTGAACAAGTTTGTATTGTCATTGAGGAAATACAAATTAAAACCATGATAAGGTAACATTTCACATCTACCAAAGTAGCTATAAGAGTTCAGGACAATAATAAATATTGGCAAGAAAACAGAGAAATGAGAACATTCATACCTTGCTGGTGAGAATGTAAAATAATGTAATTGCTGTGGAAGATAGTCTCATGGCTCCTCATAAAGTTAAACATAATGTTGTATTCAACTCCTTTGGTAGGTGTAGACCCAAGAAAAATGAAAACAGTATACCCAAAGACTTCCACATGTTTATTCATGATGGCAGAAGAGTGGAAACAGTCTAAATAAAATATATTATACAGTATATCTGTATAATGGAACCTTACTCAGCAAAGGAAAAAAAAATTAACATACTTCTGATACCCACTACCACATGGATGAACTCAAAATCATTACTTTACATGAAAGAAACCAGACATAAGTGACCATGTGTTATTATTCTGTTTATATGAAATGTCTTAAAAGTGCAACTGTGTAGATACTGAAAGTAGATGAATGTTGCGTGAGACTAGAAGTAGGAAGGAGGATTAACTATAAATAGCTTTGAGGAATACTAATATTGAGAGGATATATGTGCATTAAAAATCACTGAATTGCACACCTACTGATTTAATGCTATGATATGCCTCACTAGGAGGCAGGGCCAAGTAGGGGTTCTTCAGTCCCTGAGGGTGTCCCATACAGGGTACTGCTGAACCACAGTCTCCCAGTCTGTCTTTCTCCAGGGTCAAGACCTGGCCACTTGCTCTGACATTTGCTCCCACCACGATAAGCTGCCCTCACCAGACTCAAATTGGTAGGACTGCCAAATCCTAGACTTGAGCCTCTAGAATTATAAGCCACAAAAAGAAAATTCTCATGACTTCCTAAGTATCATGAATCAATATTTCATTACAAACACAAATCTGTTTAATACATTCCCACACATACAGTCAACATGCAATAGTAGGATGATCCAGGATGCTTGTAAAAATGCGGCCCCCCCGGGAATATCTGACAGCTAGTGATTCTGAGCTGCTAACTGCATGCTTTTGCAGTTCCCTGATGAGACTCTAGCCTTGGAAATAACACCCAGCCTCTTGTCTCTGTCCTTTGGGCTCTTGATTGGGGCCCTCTTTTTCCTTGAAAAATACCTCATTTGTAGTTGTTTAGTTTCCTCAGCACATTTCCTGCTTAAAGACGTTTGTGGGTCCAAATGATTTAAATTTTCATTTTGTAGTCTGTAAAGTATAATTCTTTCAGTCCAAACTAAATGTTTCTTATGAATGCTGTGGGCCTTGAATGAATTGTTTTGTCATTTGCTCTATTAGACAAAAGTCCTATTCAGAAGTTTCTGAGATCAGCCCTTCTCTACCTCTAGCTCTGATGAAGCTGCTAAGGGCCAGCAACTACAGAAACACCATTATTTGACAAAATTGCTCTTAAATCGTTTTGATCCTAAAGGATTTTGTAGCCCTACCATCAGCTTCATATTTAGATGATACTTTTCTGACCCTGCTGTAGATTTGGTCTTTGCCAAAAACTATAGCTTGATTTTAGTATCAATTACCAGCTGAGGGGCTGGTAATTTTCAAAACCAGCAAGCTCTTCACCTTTTCCTTACCATTTCCCTTTAGTTTGTCTCTTTTTAATCCCGTATCATGGTAACATTTCTTTCAGCAATTTACTCTGTCGACTTCCAACATTTTCTTCACTTTCCTTTCACCCCTAACCAGTTAGCCCCGTGGATGGCCATGAGACTCCCGTTAACAGTTAAAGATTTTCAGGGTTTCCCTGAGGCATTCTTTGACGGCTCCCTGTCCATTCACTACCTGGTTCTATCACCCCTTTCATATTTTAAATTTTTGTTTTGGAATCACCTCATTTCCAAACATCAAAATCTACACTAGTTATCTATAATTGGGTAACAGACTGTTCCAAAATGTTCTGGATTACAACCACAGTAAACACCAACTCTCACAGCATTTGTAGCCCAGGCATTTGTGAACTTGATGGGGCAGTTCTGGCTCAAAGTCTCCCAAGAGGTTGGGGTCGAGATATCAACAGGGGCTGCAGTTATTTGAAGATGCAACTGCCTGGAGAATCCACTTCCAAAGTGGCTCATTGAAGAAGGTAATAGCTATTGGAAGAAGGCTATTGAAACAGACCTGGTTTAAGAGACTTGCTTGACAAATAGAATGTGACCAACATAATACTTTGGGACTTCCAAGGAGCCTCACAACTCCTATGCAGACCTGTAACACTACTGTGGAACCCAGCCATCATGCTTTTGAGGAAGCTCAGGCAGCCCTGTGGAGAGCCCCAAGGGGAAAGGGACCAAGGCCCTCAGTCCGTAGTTAACACAGCTTCCCAGCCCTGCATCTGAGCCATCTTGGAAATGGATCGCCCAGACCCAGGGAAGACGCCCCAGTGACACCACATAAAGCAGAGATAAAGCCACCCCCACACACACTCCGTCCTCCCTGAATTACAGATTTGTGAGCAAGTAAATGATTTCCATTGCTTTAAGGCACTTTGTTCTTAGGATTGGTTTGGATCAATAGATAACTGGAACATGGGCCAACATTTGACTGATAAGAATTTCAGAGAGATGAGAGGAAAAAAAATAAAACAATAAAAGGAAGGAAACTTTCAAAATAATACAAGAAAAATTTCCAGAACCGAATCTCTGAGTTTAAAACAAAAGAGAAACAAACTACTGATTGCCCAGTGCAGAGCATTAAAATAAAAAAAAGAAACTATTATGTGGTACACGTCACAAAATTTCAGAATACAACCTATAAAGAGAAGATCCTAGAAATATCCAAATAGAGGGACGGGGTGGAGGGAGAAGTCACATACAACTAGAAATCAAACTGTTTGTATTTAGCAGTGTTGGTAGCTAGAAGATAATGAAGCAATACTTCAGAAAAGTATTTCTCACCCAGAATTCTAGTCCCAGTCAGACTATTAAGGAAGAATGGGGAGAGAATAAAAGCATGTTTCTTTTTTACATGCAAGGTCTGAAATATTTGTTCTGCCAACAAACGGAGTAAGCCAACAATAAAGAAATCTGTGGCCCAGGACACAGAGATTGAGGCCTGGAGGTGGGAAGGAACTTCCAGGAGAAGGAGGAAGGGAAATCCTCTTGTGATTTCAGAACCGCATCTCAAAGAGGAAGGAATTCAGTGCAGAGAATGAAGATCGAGTGCCAGGGAGACAGAATGAGTAAGTTCCCTTGAATTTCCACACTGAAAGGAGTTTTATGGTCCTGGCAATGATGTATGCTTCAATTAGTAATAGGTAAGTGAAAAACTGAGCAAAAACAAAATACTAGTTAAAAAAAAATACTCTTAAGTCTACAAGAAGGAAAATATTATAGAGGAAGGAAATGTACATACACTATCCTACAGGCTCAACTATGATAATGTTGCAGTGATCATGATAATTTAAACACAGACTACTGAACCAAAATTGTGAAATCGTGATGTGATTATATTGTAAGACTGTGGGAAGGAAAGTGACCACTTTTAGTAATAGGGTCAGTTTCAGAGAATTCCATGATTTTCTGCCAGGGTGAGAGATTTGTAGCTAATGCCTTCAAATGAAAACAAATCCAGAGAAAAGAAGTCTCCATACAGGGCTTGAATACAAGGCAGCACAGTGACCCTGAGGTGATTTCTGTCTGTCTTTCTTGAGGGAGGATTTGGTCAGCTGAAGCAGGACCAGAAGGAAGATGAGGCAAGGGAGATGCAGGCGCCTCAAATTCTCAGTCCACAACCTTGCAAGTCAAAGCCCCCTTAGATTTTGTGCCCTAGGCATCTTGCTTGCCACATTTGCATTTCATCCTTGGGGAAACCCTGCATATCATAAAGGTGGTAGGAAGAGGAAACTGTAGGAAAAAAATAAGGAAAATAGAGAGAAAGAGAAGGAGGCTCTGGATGATATAAGACATCCTAACAGGGAGAGGGAGAGGTGGAAGAGGAGTTCTTTCCATTAAGCCCAAAAAGAGGAGTGGGATTTTGCAAAACAGAAAAAAGAAAGACATTCTAATTTCAACAAGAGCGGCAAAAAGCTAGAAGAAAGGACCCAGTGTATGGTGTCGAGGGAAATGAACATAAGTGATAAAAGAGAGAGGTCAAGTAGATTCAGTGGTGCCTTATTATGGAGCGTGACTTAAAACACTAGGGCAGATTCTTACTATATGGTAAGATTCTTGAGAAAGAATTGCTTGTAAAGCAGAATTTAAGAATTAACTACAGTTGATCTTTCGTCTCTCCAAGGCCTCAGAACAAAATCCAGAAGTTTTAATATGTCAGCATTGGTTGGTTGATGATCATGGCCCCTAGGGCCCTTGAGGCAGTTGGCTTGAATGGTCTTAGATGATTCCACTCGGAATTTCTTTGCCTTGGCTGGTAGGGGCTTGCACAGTTGGTTTGTGACCCTTGCAAAGAGAAGCTCATGTCGTGAGATGCCAACAGCCTCCTCTACTCTGAAGCCAGATTCCCATGAGTCCCTGGGAAATACACCAGGAAGTTTAGTCAGGAGAGACTGAGAATTTGTGATGATTGAAGCTATCACTGTGAAAACAAACAAACATTTAGTTCCAGGTCCCCTAAAGAAATGGTAGACCATGTTTTGCCAGCCTATTGACTGACTTAGCATAATATTTTCTCAATCTTGGTACCGTATCAATTTCTGACAGTACAATTGGGAGCTGAGGCAGGAGAGCATTGTCCACAGGGCCAGCCAAGGAAATTGGGAACTTGGTCAGTGGCTGTAAATATCCTCTTGGTGTTTCGATTTGTTTACTCTGACGTGCTCTCTCTGGGACTGAAAGGCATCTGGGACACACTGGCACCAGTTTCCAGTGGGAAAGATCAGTGGCCGAGATAAGAGTTGGGGGGTCCCGCCTTGAGACGTGCCATGAAAAAGAAAAGATCTGATTTAGCCATTAAATCCCTCAAAAGGGTGGTGAGTTTGACTATAACAATGGGGTATTCAGAAGAACACTTGGAAGGCAGGAAAGGGACTTTCAAACATAGACTCAGCAGAGGCTTAGGGGACTGAATCGTCAGTCCCTCCTCTTATTGACCCTCAGTAAGAAGACTCCAGAAGTAGGTTTCTAGTTTTCATGGCCAGGAAGTGGTGGAGACCAAACCCTAAAGGCAGAGGACAGCAAAATCTGCTGAAGATTTCTTCCCAGGGAACTCTCCATCCAGATTCACATAATTCACTGTGGGTGGTCCCGGCTGAATTTAGAGGGACATGACTACATGTCATGACTACTATGCTAGACACACGTGACTACGCTAGAAGATATATTTTGGGGAGCCAGGGAACAGAGACACCGCACATAAAGAAATACACAAGGGAAAAAAAAGTAATACACAGGGGGAAAATGTGCATACATAAGCATATGTAGAATGAAGGAGAATCTTGGTTATACATTCACCAAGACTCACACAGGGCAACAGAAAGACTCACATATCCCTAGTGGGTGGTCCACCAAACTGAAACTACCCAAACATACACATCCCAAGAACTAAACGTAAGGGATTCTCCAGTGTCTGTGATTCTTCAGTTTGAAATGTCTTGTTTGTATTTAGTGTCGAGTGTTTTCCCTGAAGGATATCCTGTTTGAGATTAGTATTGGCTAATTCCTCCTGACATCCTTAAAGAAACATCCAGGGAAACTAAATAAACCCCCACCCCTCCAATAGCATGCCAAGTGATTTGTCTGGAGGATTTCAGGGAGAGACTTAACATGAACCAAGACCTGGGGCTGTCTCCTCCTGCAGATTCCTGCTATAACCACTGTCCCCAAAAGCTTCCCAAATGGAGAAGAAGGAATCCTAATCTCATGATTGCCATTGTGAGGTAGTGTGGCACTAGAAGTGAATCAAGCTGAGACCAATTTCTGACATAGCTGCCGGGTATTTTGAGGCAAATCTGAGCCTTGATCCCCCTGCCTATAAAATGAAGAGACACATTCACCTCAAACCCATTGGACAAATCAAATGAGCAAACATATATATATATATATATATATATATATATATATATATATATATATGCTTTCTAGTTTATGAGGCATTCAACATACATGATTATTATGAATCTTTCTCCCATCAACCTAAAGATAATATATTGACTTCTTAAAATGAATGAACAATTGAAAAAATAAAATGACAGGAAATACTCATTTTTTTATAACTTCACAATAGCCCATTCTTATTAGGCAAAAAAGAGAAAAAGTTGTTATTGTTATTTTGTCATTGTCAAATTGTAAATGTCACATTTCCCAATCATTGTTTCTGTCATCTCTTCTTTCACCAAGCACTGTAAAGTGATACAATACCAACTGCCCTAACATATATGGGAAGCAGAAATTAAGAACTAGGGAAACAGAGTCTATGTGGTCCAAAACATTGTACATCACAATTTTGAAAATTCTCTGTCCTGTAAGTCTTGTAAGTCTGGCTTTCCTCATTTTGCCCTGGCCATTAGATTGGTTTTTCAACATCATTTGCCTGGGTTACCATAGTAACATGTCTAATTCTTGTCTCTGTGTTCTCATTTATTCATTCCATTTTCACAGGGGCAAGTTGGGCAATGTGCTCATTGTCTGTAACTTTATACCCTTCGCCATTTCTCACGCTATTGATATGGAGTCTTATTTAACAATTTTTGCTTTCCTGACTCATGCTTTCTACCTCTGAGATTCTACTTGAAATGAAATTTTCACAGCCCTTCTCACTTCTCACTTGCACTTGTGAGGTCTTGAATAATGTATGCCCTCCCTTGGGAAGCCCTCCTAATTATCTTTCAGGCCATCTATCACCTTCCAAATCCTTGAGGATTCGCATCCTGTATAATCAGAGTAGTCTGTGGATTTTCTTAGCACTGATTAAATGGTATTGCAATTGCTTATTTGCAGATTTTTCCTTACTACATTGTGAGCATCCTAACGAAGGAAATTATGTCAAATATCTTTTTGAGTTTGTGAGACCTAGAAAAGTTCCTGGTATAGTACAGGTGCAAATGTATGTTTCTTGTGAATAGACAGATAGAACAAAAGGTCAACAGAAATGAGTTACCAATGGTGGCAGCTTATTTGTCAATTTTTAAGATAAGGTCAGACTGCTTCCCTTTAGGGTGCTCCAGAATGCATGCTAGGCAGAGGTAAGGGGATGGAGTGGACAGTGTTCCTTCCATCTGCTCCTCTCTCAGGGCCCAAGGCTACAGTAGGGTTAGGGAGGGATTTCTTTAAAAGGGAAAAAGAGCTCTGTTTCCATTTTTTTCCTTCTTTTCTAATTTTTCCCCTTTCCTTCCTTTCTCTTCTCTCCTCCCCAGTACCCTTTCCTTTTGAACAATTTCTTCCTATTTCACAATACTTATTATACATTTTTGATCCTTATTTAGACTTTCAGTTTCTCACACCAGAGAGACAATGCGATATTTACACACATGTGTCCGACTTATTTCACTTAAGAGTATAGTCTCGAGGTGCATCCATTTTAGCTCTAAATATCTCAAGTTTATCCTCAAAGCTTTTGTAAATACGGAGGGAAAGGAGGATTGAAGAGAGGGGAGGACAATGAGGAAAAAAGAGGAATCAAGATACGTACAGGAACAAATTCCCTATGATGACTGTGATCGTTATGTATATCTAAATTGTACCAGTAAAATTAATTTTAAAATAACTAAAAGGGAAAAGAGAAGGAAAGGAAAGGAACTACTTGAACACTTATCACATTCCTAGGAGTGTAACAATCTGAATAGATCATTTTGTCTTCACAGTAATCATGCGAGGCTGGTGTATTTAATCCTCCTTTTACAGATGAAGAAACAAAATGTTGGAGAGTTCAATTAACTGTCTACGATCACACAGTTCCTAAAAGATGTAGCCTGGATTTGAACCAGATTCTCCTGAGTCTTTCACCCATGCTTCTCCAAGGAGAGTTCGAATAATCTCAGGTTAGTGGGGTGTGGAGGGGATACCTGGAGACAATTTTCTTAAAGCTGTTGGAGGAAATACTAGTTGCGTCTACAAAACAAAACCGAAAAATTAAATACATGTATTGTATAAATATTTAAGATAACGAAAGACCTAAAACCAGATGTTTTCCAATCCAGGACTGGCTGCTTTGGGAGGAGGCCCAGGTTTCTAGGTTCTAACCACTTTTGCTCTGGGGTTCAGCATCGCTATGAGGAAGTCTGGGGGCGCTCTGGAAAGGCGTCCAGAGAGCAGCAGATGTGAGCCGAGGATGAGGAGGAGTTGGATGACATCGTTGCTGACAGACTGTGGGATGGCAGCAAAAGGGGCTCCAGCTGTGGCTCACAGAGTCCAGGGTGGGAGAACGAAGTAGCAGGAGCTCACCTGGCCGTTCAGCAACTCAGATGAGTTCAACAAGACATTTCTAAGCCCCGAACCCAGACATCTCCCTTTCTCACCCTGAGCTCAGGGATACAGTGACTTGCCAAGGAGACTGAGCAAAGCCAGTGTCATCCGGACCACCCAGAATGAGAAACTATGTGATGCTTAAGGTTATGTGTCTGCTTTATTTCTCTTAACATTACGAGGCACTTATTTATATTACTCTAATAATTGCATAGTATTTCATTGTAAAACATACACAGTTTATTTAGTCAATATTCTTTTACTGGAAATTTTGGCTACTATCCAATATTTACATTCATGTATAAAACTCTAGTGAATAACTTGTGTACACTTTTATTATTTTCAAAGAATAAATTCCTAAAAGAATTGCTGGGTCAAAGATTAGAAGAATATCATTAAATATCTTTGTTTTTGTTTGTTTGTTGAGACAGGGCCTCATTATGTAGCCCAGGCTGGCCTTGAACTCACAATGAGCCTCCTGTCTCAGCCTTCTGAGTGCTGGGATTATAGGCAAGTGCACCATGCATGCCTAAGGAATATTCTTATAAACCCATTAATTTATAAGCACATAACTTTTCGGCATTTTCATCTGAAAAAGAGTATGTCAGTGAAATGTTCTACCACCCTGGCAACACCAGCCCAAACTAGAACACCATAAGAAGTAAAATAATAAGATACCAAGGTGCCACTAGAGTAGATCCCATCCAACAAATGGCCAGGGTCTGGATCTCTGAGTGAACTTGGACACACACGGTGCTTCTTTAGTCAGCTGGGCCATTCAAAGAGCCAACAGAGCCAGCTGATCTTTGTATCTTTTCTTTTGCAACCCCCAAACCAGATTCCAACATATTTAAAGTGGGCTGGATATTTAGCTCAGTGGTTCCGCCACCTGCCCTGCAAGCACAAGGATCGGAGTTCGATCCCCGGCACCAAAAAAAAAAACCCAACATATTTAAAGCATCTAGACCCCTAGGGCCCATTTCAAAATGAAAACTTCCAGATACTGCAGAAGCACCCAGATCCAAAGAGAACACAAATCTGGGTCGTAAATTTCCACAAAACTGTATACCTTATGATCCGTTTCTATGTATGGTACTTGTACATGCTCCTTTTCCTGACAGTAGTAGTAACACTTGTAACTGATCTCCTGCTTGTCTTTGTCTCATAATTTATTACACATCTCCCTATGTTCAACTTTTAACAGTCAAATGCCTTTCTTACACATACATAAATAAATTTTTAAAAGTCAACTTGACATGAGGCTGAGGATTTAGCTCAGTGTTTCTGTCACCTGCCTCGCAAGTGCGAGCTCCAGAGTTCAATCCCTGGTACAAAAAAAAAAAAAAAAGTCAACTTGACAGTCTGTATTTGATGGAATAATTGTACTTAATCATATTTAAGTCACTTTATGCCTTCCATATTACTCTATGATATTTATTTTAAGAATTTCCACTTTTCTATTTTGCTAATTTTTTTTGATTTAAATAACTTGATGAACATTTCACTTCACCTTGTAAATTTGAAATTTTTAATATACTTGCCCTTTCCCTTTAATGGTTACCTTTTTTATTCTGCACTTAAAATAAAACTTTTAGTCAGGTTTGGTGGCACATGCCTGTAGTCCTAGCACTCTGGGAAACTAAGACAGAAAGATCCGAAGTTTGAGCCCAGCTTAGGCAATTTATCAACTTAGGAAGACTTTGTCTCAAAATATAAAAAAGCCTGTGTTGTAGTCAGGGTTTGGCAAGGGAATACATTAAGTACATGACACATAATTTCTAAGATTATTTTATGATAATTACTCAAAAAGTCAAATGCAAAGGAGTGCAAGAGATTAACCACACACTAGAAGCCCACAGAATCCAGCCAAGGGTCTGGATCCCAGCAGCATCCCACACAAGTTCAGCTAAAGGCTTAGAGTCCAAGGCAATGTCCTCCTTGAGTCCAGCCAGTGGCCTAGAGCCCACAGCAATGTCTCATGCTTTTCCCTATTGAGGATCTGCACTGGGAAGGCCCAAAGGTCAGTGGTGGAAGCCAGAAAAATCTATGCCGGTGAGATGAAGGATTTGTGCCACCACTCTGAGGGATCCACATTGGAGCCAGGAAGTGATGCTCATGGTGAAGATCCGATCTCCCCTGACGAAAACAGCATCCATTTTGAGCAACAGCAAGGCCCCGAGCTCCTCCTCTGACGAGAACAGCCTGATTTGCATCAGGAAAACCATCCGAAGCAAGCTTCTCCTAGAAAATCAACAGGCCACCATCTGCCCCTCCTGTTCTCTTTTTATGGCTATTGGTAATAATCCTCAGGTGGATCCTCCATGCCCAGACCACGGTGATTCAATTCAGCTGGGTGTTACAAGTTGACCATTAATCAGTCCTCTACAGCCCGGTAACGTAGTTCAGTGCAAAGACCTTGGACTCAATCCCCAAGGTACTCCAAAATTACTTCCACCAAGATGCTGTATTTTGCCCTTTCCTTTATCATAGCCAATTAAATTAGATCTTTAAGCTGTCTTTAGAATACCCTCACTTCCATTACCCTTCCCTCTCACCTCACTGGAAGATGAAACTTTACATTGTTTTCCTCTTGCCCTTCTTTGCCCCAAATTCTGAGATTCTTTCTTCAATTGTCTAGAGTTTTTATACTTAAGACTTTTATTATAATTCCCTTTATTGCTCTTGCAATGTTCCTATACTTTGTGCTTTCTTACATTGCCCACTCATTTCTTAGCACCTAGAAAGATTCCCCAGTCAATACTGCTTTCTTCTTTTTGCCTTACTCATTTAAAGTCTGTATTCATGACTCCTTGCTATTTTGTTAGAGTTTAGTCTTGATTCTTAAATCTTGCTGACATTGGGAATGGGAGCTCTCTAAATCTTATTAAATTTTATTTGAATATGTTTGTGATACATAATACTTACATTCCTCTTGGCGAAGTGGTACACATACATGTTTCATCTTAATCACTTCTCCAACCTCAGGTCTCCTACCATTTCCATAAGGGCTCTTTATATTTTTAAATATCAAAGATTGTTTCAATTGTGCCTTAGCAACTAATGAGGTCCATATAGGTTTACATTGGCTCTTTGCATAACTGCCTTTCACTCTGCAATCTGTCGATGCTACCCCGCTGTCTTCCAGTCTCCAGTGTTACAAAAGGGAAGTCTGGTTTTTCTTCTCTATTGTAGGTAACCCGTGCTTTCTACCTGAAAGATCATAATGTAGTCACATCATCTTACACCTGCCCTGTCCTTGGCCTTCAGTCACTTTCACCTGGACCCATTACTTGTTAAGGAATTAATAAACTCTTTTTTAAAAATCTTTTTTTTAAATATGGGGCTTTTTCACTAAGCTACATCCCCAGCCTTTTTTATTTTTAATTTTTAAACAGAGTCTCACTTAGTCACTAAATCACCCAGGCTGGGCTCAAACTTGCAATCCTCCTGCCTCAGCCTCCCAGAATGCTGGAATTACATGCATGTGTCACCACACCTGGCTTTCTTTTTCAATTTCTGCACCTTGTGTTTTTCACATAGTAAGTCTTTGAGGTCCCTCTCATAAACTTTTCTTTCCCCTTGTAGCTTTTTCCATTATATTTCTTTGCTCTGGGACCTCAGCTACCCCCTAATTTGTCTTCTCAGGACTCATCCCCTCCCTGGATTCATTTGCAAAACTGTTTAACTGGAAGATCCTGAGCTGGCTCCGTGGTGAAGTGCTCGAGAATCCCCCCAGCAGGCTTCTGTAGTTCTGGCTCAGTCTGCCACTGCTGTGTCTGGCAGGCTCCCACGTGATGGGATGAGTCCTCTTAGTGTCTCCTTCTTCTCTAGGCACCAGAATCTCTTCGCTGTGCTTCCATTTCCCTTGTCTGCTTGCTCATGCTCAGACCTGCTCATTGGGGTCCCCCATTTGGTGCCAGTCACACAGATGGTGGGAAAACATTTTGTGCCCCCAAGGAAGTAGCAGCTTAGAAACCAACAGATTCTCTGTCACTGATGAAAGCTCCAAGAGAGGTCTCCATTCTCTGACACAAATCAAGTCCTCCTACGCTGCCACTTCCGGGTGGGCGAGGCCACAGCTCCAGACCCAGCTCCCACCTGGCCTCAAAGGAACCAGAAACATTGGGCGCTCTCCAGCAGATGTGGCCACGGATCTCAGAATGAGCATTTTTTTTCCCAGGATCCCAGCCTTTCTTTCCTATATGCAGGAGCAGCTCCAGGTCAGCATTGGTCTGGAGGATGAAAGCCTGCACTCAGCCCTCATCTCCTTCTCTCCCAGCTCTGAAAGTGAGGAATTGGGAGCTGGGATCCAAGGAGAAAAAAGCTGCCGTCAGGCGGCCATCTTCCCCAAATCCTTGCTCCTCTGTGTCTTAGAAACAGTCTCGTGCCTATTTATGAATAAGAGGAAGAAAAACAAAATAAGGCAAGAAGGAGAGAATGAAATTAAATCATTGAAATAATGAAAAATAATCATTGTCATATAGGGGGAAAAGTTCATCCCTGGAAACCAGACAGCTGCTGCCCTCTGGCTTGGGGGCCCTGGTAGAAGAATGTACAGTCCCACACTTCAATTTTCCCTTCTTTTCAATGAAGATGCCAGACCTAGTCATCCCCAGGGCCCATGCCCACGCAGCCTCCCTCTGTCTTGTGATTCCCTGAAATGAGTCACAGTGGCCAAGGAAAGTATTACTGGTTACAACAAAATAGTACAGAAATTTTTGTAATAAATTATAACGTGGGTTTGAGAAGTGGTTATATCTTATGAGCCTTATAATTCACTTCTGAAGCATTGCTCCTTTATGCTGCAGCCTGTGCCACAGAATCTCAGGATGTCAGCTACCCAACCAGTCATTGAGCATACCAGTCAAATCCAGGAGGAAGAAAGATTGCCTCGTTGGCTCATTTTCGGGACTCAGAGTCATAAGCGTCGAAGCTGAACTCCTTGGAAGCCAAGTCAAGCTCCCTTAGGATGCAGAAGTTGGTCTCCTGATTCACACTCAGCTCAGTCTAAGCTGACTCAGAAATTAGAAGTGCAACAGAGCAAGAGTCAGGAGAAGCAGAATCTGACTTTCTCAAAAACTGAAGAATCAGGTCTTCCATCTGCTCAGCTGTTCAGGAAACCACTGCAGCAAACAGATACAAAGAGTATGGTCTGGAGTTGTTTGTGCCTGTGGTCACACAGAATAAACACAGAAAAGAACAGAGAGTCACAAGGATTAGGTCACTGGGCTCTGTGGTCCTTGTGTCCCTCCCTCCCTGCCAATCACAGATACTGTGGAATCTGATCATAGCGTGCTACACTACTGTTCTACAGAAGGTTAGGAGCCCAGCCCAAACCAGCTAGCCATCATATGTAAGTGGACTCCTCACACTAGTTAGGTTCAAGATGAGAATCTCACCCCTTTTACCCACTTGTCTCCTTCCAGACTTGTTCCCAGTCTCCTTAACTCCAAAGTTCTCATCTGTGTTTATGTCATCCATCAGGTCTGAAGCTTGGCCCAGGATTTCTAGAATGGGCCTCCAACCTCCTCACACACTGGGTTGGGATCTGTTCCAAGAGATCCCCAAGAGCCCCTCTACTTTATTGAGCCTGACCTCCAAGACCGTATCCTGGAGCAAGCCTGCTAGGGCTGTAGCAGTGGTGAGGGTCTCCTTGAACAAGGTTAAGAGTGGGCTGAGACAGCTCTCAGGGCAATTAGAGCAGAGCCCGATGAGATAGCGGGTTAGAAAAACAGTTGGAAACAACTCGTGAAAAGCCTTGAATGCTGACATTGAATTTCATTCTAAAGAACACTGGGAGCTTTGAAAGGTTTTATAAAAGAAAGCATGCTTGATCAGATCTGCCTACAGCTGTAAAAGGCCCCCCTGGGGACCATGTGGAGAACAGATAGGAGCAACACCATGACAGTGAGGATGGAGAAAAGTGAGCAAAATCTGAGTAGAGTCAGAAAAGCAAGTTCTCTGACAGATACAGCTGCTGGAAAACCTGATAGGAGAGAAGAGCCTGGGCTGGTAGGCACAGTGGGTTGTATATAGTCTCACTATTCACAGCCACTCAGAAACTCAGAATGTAGCCCTGTTTGAAACTAGGGCCTTGGCGGATGTAATTGTTAAGGAACTTGGGATGATGTCATGCTGGATTGGGCCCAAATCCGATGACGGGTGTTTTCACAGGAAGAAGAAGGGACACAGAGACTGAGAGGGGGCCATGTGGACATGGAGGTGGCAGAGATCATGGTGATGCTAGGAGCCGTTATTAACTCGAAGAGGCAAAGAGGGTTCTTCCCTAGAACCTTCAGAAGGAACAGGCCTTTCTGACCAGTAGATCCAAACTTCTACCATCCAGATTTCTTAGACAATAAATTTATGCTGTTTGTGGCATTTTATTACGGGAACCCTCGAAAACCAGTGTCGTAAGAAAGGAAGAGAGAGAAACAGGCACGAGAGAACTGGCATAGACAAGAGCTGTGTGCAGAGAGGGGCGATAAGAACAGGAAGCAGAACACTTGCTCTTTCTGAAGTATTGCACTGAGAGCTTTACAAGGCTAGTTCCTTTAATCTGAAAAAGAACCCTGTTAAGTAGATGTCCTTATTATCCCCTCTTTCTAGATGAGGTGACTGAGAATTAATTGCCTCTCTCAAGGGTACATGGCTAGTGATGCAATTCAATATCCAAGCCTGCCTGTCACAATTACAGATACAAACAGGAGACGGAAATCAGGCTAATCTGATCACATCAGTGAGTCACAAGAAGAATCCTGAGATATTAGATCTGACAGATGTTTCCAAGACATATTGTTCAAAGGAGGAAGCTTTCAAATAAATACAGCCTCTTGGGTCTGGTTTTTTTGTTTTTGCTTTTTAAATGATCATCAAGAAGCCAGTGCAATTTCACACTTACTATTCTATGTTCACTAGTTGGGATTAACAGGCTGCCTCCTATTGTCTTCCTCATCCAGAGCCAACAAGGTGGGTGGGTGAGGCGGGGTCTGTGTATCTGAAGTCGACAGGGGACAGTGTTCTCCCGCAACATGAGCTGCAGGAGCTGGGTTCCAGGAGAAAGACCTCCACCAGACCGAGGGGAGCTGTTCACATCTTTAAACCATCCTCTGCCAAAATTCCAGCCAACTTTTTGCTGTATACATATATACAAAGAAAGATATAATAGAACAAATAAAATAAATTATAAGATTGTTTTGGGGTAAGGAAAAGCAGGCTATGAAGAGGGAAATGAAAAGAGAGAGGCTTGCAGTTCTCTGGCTGTAAGCATTCTACATACATGACACACATATGCACAGATTCACGTATGCCCATTACATGTACATATCAGAACCCCATGCATCAGCACATGCAGCGCCCCCCCCCACATGAGTCTTTCTTCCAAGATAACTCCATGACTTTTATCCTTCCTAGTGGATTTTACTTCTTAGAAGGATGAAATTACTCTTAGCTCAGAACAACAACCCTGGGATACCTGTAGGGCAAGGGAAGAGAGTAGAGGTCAAGCTGAGTCCCTCAGGGCCTGGTGAATTTATGGCCTCAAGTTCAGAACTCTGAGCCCGCTGGGATAGATCTTGTGTGGGAACATTCTCAGCTTAATTCCCACTGGATTGGTATGTGCATTTTCTAGCAGGGATAGAGGGAAGAGCTGGTTATTTTTGAGAAGCAAAAGGAGGGAAGAGGTTGCCTCTTTCCACTGAAAGCTAACCAACAGCTGTAATTTTAGTGGTGGTAATGGACAGTAACAGCTTGGTGGGATCATGTTTAATGGGAAGAGGCCAGCTCACTTCTGCACTGGTTGCTATGTATGAAGATCCAAGGAGCACATAACAAAGGCTGTGAGAGTGACTACTTTGGATAGAAGGAAATAAGGCCTTCCTAAAGAAAGGGACTGTGTTTGTTCCACCCTACTAGAATTTACAAGATCTACCACATGTAGTTTATGGAAGTGACCCATGAGGCACTCAAAACCCCTAGGAATATCTCAGATACCATTTACTCTTATGAAGCTTCTTTAAGTATATTGAACTTAGAACAAGATAATTAAAGAACACAGGCCTCCCACAACCATGTATTTGCCTAGTGGATGACCTTCTGGAATTTTTAACATAGCATCAGTTTCCTTTTATACCCTCAGGCACAATCTGACCCAACAGCAATTGGCTATTCCCTGGAGAGGGATGAGAAATGAGCCACATCATGAGACTGTGAAAACCAAAGGTAAGACCCAGAGTAGCCACGAACCCTGAAGGGAAAATGAATAATATATTTCAAGAATAAATATGTGTGAGTTTTTTTAAAAAATCAGCATGCAGATTTTCACTGTTTCTCACCGCACAACCCCCCTGAGGAGAGAAATTGAGGACACGAGTCGATGAGGCCTCACTGTGAGTGACGCTGGCCACAGTGTCACTTGGTTCACTTCAGAAGTCAGTGCTGCTGATGGAAATGATGGCCAAATATCCAAGGCAGGGGGCTGACAGATCGAGTAGCTCTGAGTCAAGATCTCAGCCTGCAGGAACTCTCCAAGCAAGAGAGCAGGCAAAGGACACGTGTTCTGCCACTAGTGGGGACAGAGTGCTGGTGTGCGGTAATATTAATATACACGAATAAACTATGAACTAATATGAATAATAAAATATGAACTAATAAAGCAGGGCAAAATTTCTCGTTTCCTACCCTATAGTGAGTCACACTTTTCTTTAGTGTCAAATCAGAATTTTCCTTATTCTATGTTGCCGCCAGAAGGAGCCCAGTCTTTGATCAAGTTTCCCACCCCAAGTTTGTTTTTTTTTTGAGACTCCCTCAGGCATGTTAGGCTGTCCCGTAGGTCAATCCTGTCTGTCCCTTGTCACCTCACCCAATCACCTGAGACCTAAAAAACTCTCCTTAACCTGTCATGAGCATCTTCTCAAACTCATCATCCCGGGGAAGGACACTGTTCTTTCCTTCCGTTCCTGAACTATAAGCAAGACCACTTCATTTTATTGAAGCCATTGGGATCTCACAGAAGGGAATTGCAACACACACTCCAGAGGAGTAAAAGCTTGGTCATGGATATGGCCATTCCCAATATGCAGTGAGGTTACCCATCCCTTTTCTTCTACTTCTTCATCATGTTGCAGAAGCCAATACCCTCAATACGAATGTTGTCAACCACATCCCCATTTCTGTTTTTTTTTCTGTACCTTCTGTGCTTTCTCCCTGAGCTATATCCCCTGCCCTTTTATATTTTTTATTTTGAGGTAGGGTGTCACTAAGTTGCTAAATTGCTCAGTCTGAGCTCAAAATTGAGATCCTTCTGCCTCAGCCTCTCAGAGTGCTGGGATTACAAACGTGCCACTACACTGAGCTCAGATCTCCATTCATGAAGCCTATATTCTGAAATCCTCTGAGTAACCAACTACATATACCTAGCCCTAAAGGAAAAGAAACATAATCTCAGTGATGTGATTCTAAACACAATGAAGATAATCTTTTTTGTTACAAGCACAGCAAGATGGCACCCTTTTATCCAGGACATCTCACTGCAGACTGGAGAGGCAGGCTTGGCTCTAGTTCTCTATTACAACAGTAGCAGGAATAATCATACTAGAAGTGATGGTTTGCAGAGTTTCTACTCTATGCTAATAACAGTGCTAACCTTTTTAATACATTATCTCTAATCTTTATAGTGTTAGGTATCAGCCCCATTTTATGGATAAGAAAACAAAGGAGAAATAAAGTCACTTGTCTGAGTGCATAGTCTTGGAAAAATTAGAAGATTAAGGCCAAGATAGTCTAAGACCCTGAACCAGTAGGATAATAATTCCTTTCTCCAAGGAACTGCAGAAGAAAAATCCTGAGAAACTTCCAGGCAATCTGGACTTTGCTATTTTGGTCTGAGGAGTGGAGAAGCTTTGATCTTGAATAAGAACCAGAACTGTACACACTGGGAGGGTACAATATCAGTGGGATTCGCAGTGTTCTGTGCTTGCTGTCCTGTCTCACTGCTTTGGAGAAACAACTTCTGCCCTCATACTTGTGGCTCTGGGATCTGATCCATATGTGCAAGGAATACAGGTAGCACAGAAAGTCTGTACTTAAGAGGCACACACACAAACAAGGGTGGAAACTAAACAACCTTGAGCAGAAATTTTCCATTCCTCCCTTTCTAAACTCTCAGGGCTGACTAATTTGTATAATCTAAAGATGTCACTTTCTGGTGGGGAAATAATGAAGCCCTGACTTAAGGACTAAGTGACTGCTTTTCCTGCACCTGCTTTTTTCCTCCACAAGGTTTAGTGCCCCAGTGTGTGTTAATTAGGGCTGCTGCAGCTTAAAGTCTACCTTTGTCTCACTACATTGTCATTATTTCCAGGGGAAAGTGGCTCTCATGGCAAAAGAAGACAAAAAAAAATATTTCAGATGAGACTGACAGAGATGCATACTATACCAAAGTGGTACTATCAAAACCTAAAATTTAAGTTTACACAATAAAAATATTAACAGACAATAAAAAATAATTGGCAATTTGAAACACATAACATAAATTAAATAAATACCATGAATTAGTTAAAGATGGTTTTGAAATTAGAAAAAAATCAATTGAGAAAATTGAAAAGGCAAGGAAAAATAAAACATCAAAGAAAATATAAAAGATGGGAGTAAAAAATAGAATTAAAACTAATAATGTCGGAATAATACAAATCACAAAAATGAAGCAGCAATGATGAAGAGGTAACATTTGACTAAACAATGATTAATTTCCCTAAGTGAAGGAGAAAAAGGAGAAGAAAGAACCATCATATTGAAAGGGCCAGAGACTTCCAGAGAGATGTAAAGGAAAACCCCACAATAGATATCTCTAATAGGAAACTGTGTGAATATAAAAACAAAAGATAAAATTATGAAAGCTTTTAGAGAGAAAGATTCTGAATTGGTGCTAAAATCAGGTTAATTTTAGCCATTTCAACAGCATATTAGAAATAATTAGCAAAAAGGAAAATTCTTAAAAATAGGTAACATTATTAAAGTATTAGAAGAAAGTATCTATAATCAATAAGTTTACATTCAGCCCAAGTTGTTATTAATATGAGAGGATGCCAAAAATACTGTGAGGCATGAAAATCTTCAGACAGCCACTTGAGGACTCATACTAAAATTAATATTGTATTGAGTGCTTTAATTAGAGGAGAAGATTCTGGAAGATGTTATAACATTTATATGAAGTAATACTGATCAAGTACCTTGGTAGATTTTGATATTTAAAAATTAGCTACACCCAGGCATGGTGGCACATGCCTATAATCCAAGTACTCGGCAGGCTGAGGCAGGAGGATTGCCACAAGTTCCATGCCAGCCTGAACTACATAGTGAGAACCTGTCTCGGAAAACAAACAAATTAACAAATGTAATGATGATGATGAATTTCTTAAACTAATTATGAATATAATAGTTTTTTTTAAAAAAAATACAAATTAGCTACAGAGTGACATCAGCAAGATGGTGGAATAGACCTCACTTCATCAAAACATTGACTTAATAACAATATGTGGTCCAAATGCTCTTATGAGAATGCCAGAAACCAGTTAGGAAGCTGTGGTATCTCAGGCACACTCAAAACCAAGAACATCTCCATCAAACAGGTAATGAGAACATTTCATGGCATCTGCATCAGCCTCTCCCATAAATTGCCACTTCTAGGAGCAGAAGGCAAAGTCCAACACACAGCTCCTCCCTTGGAAAAGTAAGAGAGGACAGGAGGGTAAATCCAGCCTCTTGCCTCTGTCTGAGGTTAGGATTAGAACTCTACTCACAGCTTCACTGGAGAAATACATACTCTTTGGATGCCTGGTGTCCACTGAGAACAGAGACTTCAGCATCTTGTAGTAGCACCAGAGAACTTGCCATACTGCAGATAGAACCAATAGACCACCCAACAGGAACTTGTAGTATTATAAAATGTGAAGTACCATAAACATCCACCAGAGTAATAGATAGAATACAGCAAAAGCTCCTGAACAAGAAAGTAGCAAATCTTTCTGTTTCAGAAACAACACTCAAGTGTGGATCCTCATAAAAAGCTTTAAGAGACTCCCAGAATCTCTAGCCAGGCTGGTTGATGAGAAAGTCTTACCTGTGTACAAAATCTGTCCATAAAGAATGGGAGAGATGCTATTTTCTCAAATGCAAAAATCACAACAATCAAAATAACAAAGCACCCAAAGAAACAAGGAAACACGGCCCATTCAAAGGACGAAAGTAACTCCAGAAACTGACTTTACAGAACAGCAAGTCTGTGAATTGTCTGACAAAGAAACTAAAATTATCTTAAAGAAACTCAGATGGAGAACTCAAATAGACAACTAAAGGAAATTAAGAAAAATTAGTGAACAAAATGAACACTTTGGGAGGTCGAGGCAAAAGAATGGCAAGTCCACACCCAGCCTGAGCAACTCACCAACTTAGCAAGATTCTGTCTCAAAATAAAAAAGGGCTGGAGATATAGCTTAGGGTTCAATCCTGAAAAAAAGAAAAAAAAATCCACATAACATAGAAACTATGAAAATACATTTTGAAAATGTAGAATACAATAACTGAATTTAAAAATTCTCTACAGGGAATCAGTAGCAGCCCTGATCAGTCAGAAGAAAGCATCAGTGAACTCAAAGATTGGTTATTTGAAATTACTGATCAGAAGAACAAAAAGAAGAAAAAATGAAGAAAGCCTAAGTGATTTATGGGACACCATAAAGTGTCATATAGTGTCAAAGAGATTCTGGGAGACTCGAAAGCCCTTTATGAGTACCCATACTGGAGTGTTGTTTCCTAAACAGAAAGATTTGCTACTTTCTTGTCCAGGAGCTTGTACTGTATTCTATTGATTACTACTTGAAATGAAAGAATTAGAAAAGAGAGAATGAGTCAGACAGCTTTTCAAAAAAAATAATGGCTATTTTCCATGAGGATGGAAATGCAGATTCAAATAACAATAAGTTTCAAAGTCCCAGCTAGGATGAGCTTAAAGAGTCCTACCAGATACATTAAATAAAAGTATTGTTAGGGTTTATGTCTAGATGTCTCCTAAAGCCTCATGTGATCACAGAGGGTGATTTTGGAAGGTGATTGCTTTATGGAGGCCTTTTAGCTGACTTGCTGTTAGAAGATGAGGTCCACTTGCATGAGGCAGGTGACTTGGAGCATGACCTGAATGTGTTTATCTCCCTCCCTGGCTCTGCCTTTTCCTCTCTGCTTCCTGTCTACCATGAAGTGAGCAGCTGTTCCTCCACCATACACCTGTGTCATGTTGTCCTGCCTTGGAGCCAGCCTTCTATGGACTGAAATGTGAGCCAAAATTAACCTCTCCTCTTTTTAATTGCACATGTTGGGTACTTTGTCCCAGCGATAAGAAAAGTGACTAAGACAAGTATAAAATGTCAGACGATCTGGAAAGCATCAAGAAAATGTTTTTCATATATAAGTAAGCTCTAAAGAGGCTAAAAGCAGATTTCTCAGCAGAGATATTCTAGGCCAGAATGGAGTAGCATCGTATGTTCTAATTCTTGAAAGGTTGGGGGAACTATTGTGAATATCATGTCCAACAAAACTGTCCTTCAAAAATGAAGGGAAAATGAAGACTTTTCTATATAAGCAAATGCCCAGGGGTTTCATCTCCGTAGACCAACTTCACAAAAATTACTAAATAGACTTCTTCACATTGGAATGAAAGGACACCAATAGTTAACAGCAACAATGAAGCATATGAAAAACAAAGCCACGTTATCAAGGTAAAAATATAGACAAATACAGAATCCTGTAAGGTTTCAATTGTGGTTTATGAATCACCTTTAATTCAGATACAGAATTCAAAAGAGAAATCATAAAAACAACTAAAACTATATAACTACATTAATAGAAAAACTATAAAAATTTGTAGTTTGTGACATCAATAACATTAATAGAGAGGTGGGGGTGTAAAGGAGTAGAGTTTTGTCTGTAATTGAAGTTTTGGTTTTTTTTGTGGTACCGGGGATTGAACTTGGGACCTTGCTGTTTTGAGGCAGGTGCCAGAACCACTGAGCTAAATCCCTGGCCCTTGAAGTTGTTATTATTTTAAATAGATTGTATAAACAGATGTTTTATGTAATCTTCTTGATAACTAAAATGAAATACAGTACCTGAGAAGATACTTTTAAAATGAAGGAGAAAAGAAAGCATGTCATTGGAAAAAAAATCCCAATCAATGAAATATAAAGGCAGCAATACAGAAAAATGGAGTAAAAATAACGACAAGAAATAAACAATTGATAAAGGGTCAATAGGAAGACCATCCTTATTAGTAGTTACTTTAAGTGTGAATGGATTTAACTCCTCATTCAAAAAACGTATTGTGGCTGAGTGGCTTAAACACAGCAAGATCCAATTATATGCTATCCATTAGAAACTCATCTTTGGATAAGATGACATACACAGGGTGAAAGAAAAAAGACAGAAAAAGACATTCCATGAAAATGGTAACCCTAAGAAAGTAGAATTGGCCATTCTTATATCAGAAAAAAATAGACCGGTAGGGGACAGAGGAGAACGTTATATAGTAATAATGGTTATAATCACCAGAAATATATTAAAGTATAAATATATATGCACCTAAACTCAGAGCACTCACATATATGAAGCAAACATTAACATAATTGAATGGAGAAATTAACAGTAACACAATAATACCAAGAAAATTAATATCTGACTTCAAATGAGAGATAAATCAAACAGACAAAAACACAACAAGCAAAGTAAAAAACTTGGACAACATTACAGCCCAAATAGACCTAACAGACATATATAGAACATTCTGTACAACAGCAGTGGAGTACACGTTCTTTTCAAAAGCATATTGGAAATTCTACAGAATAAATGATATTTGGGACTATAAACATAGACTTATCAAATTTAAGGTTGAAATCATGTCAAGTATCTTTTCCAACCACATTAAAATGAAACTCAAAATCAATAGAAAAGTAGAAAAACTCAAAAATATGCAGAACATAGGAAATCCATCCTTGAACAGTGAAGCAAAAAAGCAAAACAAAATCACAATTGAAACTGAAAGTATCTTAATAAAAATGAAAAAGAAAACACAATATCCAATAACTAAAGAGATGCAAACAAAACATGATCCAGAAGGAATTTTTAATTGTAAACACATATATTAAAACAGAAGAGGGCCAGGGATGTTGCTCAGCAGTGCTGCACCTGCCTGGCAACCACAAGGTCCTGAGTTCAATTCCCAGTATCAAAAGAAAGAAAGAAAGAAAGAAAGGTCTCAAATCAACAGCTCAATTTTATACCTTAAGAAATGAAAAAGAAGAAAAAATTAAGCCCAAAGCTTGTAGAAAAATGAAATAATAAAGATTAGAGCAACATAAGTAAACTAGAAAGAAAATAGAAAAAAATCAGTGAAACTTAGGAGTTGGTTCTTTGGAAAAGTCAGCAAACTCCAAGTTAAACTAAGAAAAACAGAAATGACTTAAATAACAAAAATCTGAAATTAAAGAAGAGGTATTACAATTGATGTCAAGAAAATTTAAAAGACCATAAGAGACTACTGAGAACCATTATATACTAGCAAATTGAATAACCTAAAAAAATGGATAAATTTTTGTAAACGTAACAATCTACCAAGTCTAAGTCATGAGTAAATAAAGAAATATTGAGTACATCTGTAACTGGTAAGGAGACTGAATTAGTAATCAAATACTTCCAACAAAGAAAAGCTCAGTACTACATGATTTCACTGAGGAATTCTTCCACTTAGAAAATTAACACCTATTTTTCTCTTCCAGAAAAACTAAAGAGGAAAGATGCTTCCAAAATCATTATATGTGTTATCCTGATACTAAATTAAAGATAATTTAAGATAGGAAAACTGCAGACCAATACTCCTTGATGACTATTCATGCAAAACCCTCAATAAAATACAAGTTGAGTATCCTTTATGAGAATTATGGTGGACCAGAAGTTTTTCTAATTATAGAAATTTTCAGATTTGAGGATATTTGCATAGAATTTACAGGTTGAACATCCCTAATCCAAAAATCCAAAATCTGACCACCGTTTTTGACCACCATGTCAGCACTGAAAATGTATCAAATTTCAGAGCACTTAGAATTTCAGATTTTCTGTTTGGGAATACTAAACCAGTACTAGCAAATCAAATTCAACAGCACAGGAAGAGGATTATACATGATGATCAAGTAGAATATATTCTAAGAATGCAAGGACAGTTCGACATATGAAAATAATGTAATAATTATAGTAAAAGAGTGAAAGACAAAAAACCATGTGATCATATCAAATTGATGCAGAAAAAAATAAAATTCAATACCCTCTCATGAAAACCCACAAACAAACTAGGAAGAGAAGAAAATTATCTCAACATAATAAAAGAAGTTTGTAAAAACCCTCCAGTCAACATTATAATCCAGGATGAAAAACTTGTATGTAGAAAATTTTAGAGATAACACACACCCACACCCGCACCACACACACACACACACACACACGCACCTGTCAGAACTAGAAAACAAATTCATCAAAGTTGCAGGATACAAATTCAACACAAAAAGTTAATTTGTTTATATACACTAATAATGAACCATCCATACAGAAAATTAATAAAACAATCCCATTAACAGTAGCATCAACAAGAATAAAATACTTAGGAATAAACATACCAAAGAAGCAAAGGGTTTGTATCCTGAAAACTACAAATCCTTGCTAAAAGAAATTAAGACACAAAAAAATGGGGAAACATCTTGAGTTTTTGGATTTTAAATAGCTTAAAGCACCCATACTGTTCAAAATGATCTAAAGATTTAATGATATCCCTGTCAAAATATCAATGGAATTTTTGCAGAAATAGGAAAAAGGGCATGCTAAAATTCAAATGGAGTCACAAAGGACACTGCATGACCAAAACAAGCTTGAGAAAGAAAACTAAGTCCTACACCTCCTGACTTTGAAGTCCATGTATTACAAAGTTGCAGTAATCCAACAGTATGTACTAGCATAAAACTGGCAAAGACGAAAAGAACAGAATAGAGAACTCGGAGCTAAGCCCACAGATAAATGGTCAAATAATTTTCAGAGGTGAAAGACTATGACATGGAGAAAGGATAGTCTCTTCAACAAATGATTTTGGAAAAACATGTATCCACAGTGTAGCAGAATAAAAATGGGATCTTACTTTACACTACATACAAATAATAATTCAAAATAGACTGAAGACCTAAATATGAGATGGGACACTATAAAATTCTTAGAAGACAACAGAGAAAAAGACTTTCCTGACACTGGACGTAGCAATGGTTTCTTGTATACAACATTGAAAACAAGCAACAAAAGCAAAAGGACCAATGACTCATTCATAAAACTTCTGCTCAGCAAAAGCAAAGATCAATAAAATGAAAACATAAGGTATGAAATGGAGGAAAATATTTTCAAACTATATATCTTTATAATCAGTTGAATCCAAAATATATAAAGAACTCTTACAACCCTAACAATTAAAACACAAATAATCTCACTTAAAACATAGGTAAAAAGCCAGGCATTTAGCTCAGTGATTCCATCGGCTGCCTCGCAAGCGCAAGGTCCCGAGTTCAATCCCTGGTATCAAAAATGAAATAAAATAAAATATAGGTAAAGGACTTGAATAGACATTTCTCCAAAGATATACAAAGACCCAAGGAACATAGGAAAAGATGCTCAGTGTTGTGAATCATTAAGAAATGTAAATTAAAAGTACAATGAGACATCACTTCAGACCATAATAAGATGCCATTCTCCAAAAAAAGAAAAGAAAAGAAGTTTTGAAGAGGATGTGGACAAACAAATCCTTGTGCATTGCTGGTGAGAATGCACAATGGTATAGCTGCTATGGAAAACAGTATGGAAATTTCTTTAAAATATTAAACAGAATTCTTCTTTAATCTGATAAAGAAATAAAAAGAGCAAACAGCTATACACAAGAGGACTTGATATAAAGTGCTTCCTAATGTTCTGCAGTTTGGCACTGGGAGGCAGGTGAGACTCACTTTTGGCCAGCGGTTTTTCTGGTCTCCCTTTTCATTTCATTGATTTATACCCCTTCAGAGAGCCAGAGGACGAGTGGCTCCCTGGATGGAAGGTCAAGTGACCTGTTCATCTTTATAGGCCCAAGTGTCAGGACCATCTTTTGCATAGTAGGCACATCATAAATACTTATTAGAGACAATATTCAAGGAACCAAATCCCTAAAGCAGCATTAGTGTGTTTTATTATTCTTTCCCACCCTATTGCTGGTATGGAATGTTATTTGCAAGTGAGAGTTAAATCTCTCATCTGAGGGAGAATGTGTTGACTCCATTCTTCCCTGTACTGTTGAATTAACTTAGTAATAATTTCCTGGTGGGGGAAGCAATCCGATAACTTCTCTTTCCCAGGTTTCCTCTCTCTGTTTTGTTGTGTTCATTTTGTGTTTTGTTCTTTCCCTTCTCCTCCTCCTCTTGTCCCTCTATCTGATTTGGCTGGGAATTATTTTTATCTTTGCCATCATTCTCTTAACTACCTCCTTGGATAGATCAGTTAATACAAGACTAATTCCATGATTTGAAAATGTTCACATTCTTAAAGTATTATGCCCAATGCTGAAATTACATTTAAAGCAAAATAACAAAGAATTTGAAATTAAAAGTGTAATCTTAACGTCCCGATCAACCATAACTATGGAAAAATATACATATTTTGTTTTTGATTAAAAAATATGAATTTCCTACAGTGTTCCCAGCTTCATAAATTCACAGCTTCCTTGGGAAAATCCCATAACACTAGGAAGCCACTTTGTCCTATTTTGGTAAATGTTGGTCTTAAGGAAGCTGCTTAGGAAAATGGGAACAGAATATTCAAGGACTGTTTAACACTGTTATTTTGCATAATTTCAATTATATTTATAAATATCATATAATTATATTACATAATTTGTGACTTTACATAATTATGAATGTGGAATAACTCTGAAACATTTAATCCACTTAGCCTTTCACTGTGCTGAAATGGAGGTCTAATCACCCAGAGAGAGGCAGTCATTTGAAAATGCCTGTGGACGTCTTTTCCAGAGGGAAGCAGGAAAGGTTTCATCCCAGGAAGAAATCACCTCTTCCAGTTCCCTTAGACAATGGTCAGACAAGGAGACTTCTCACCATCCCAACTCCACTAACAAAAGTGATAACAAGCCAATTTCTTGTGGCCTCCTGCCTTTAGGTTGCTGAAAGTCCTGGAAATCATCCATTAATACCCCCTAAAGACAATCACTTCCTGGTTGTTTAGAGCAACCACAACATGGTAGCATCTCTCCTTTATGTGCTTTGCACTCTACATAATTACAGTCAGATTCCTTGAGGAGAAGGACAAAGAAGTCATGCAATAGGTACCTGGACCCAAATCAGATAGATCGATGCTTCCTTGGCGGGCTTCATTTCTTCCTCTCTTGGGAATTTTGCTAAAACTCCAGTCCTCTTTCTTTAAAACAGAAGCCTAGTATGGACTGTAAGCTTTTCAAAATGTGAGTAGCTCTGCCTTAGGCACATGCTGTTATCTTCTAGGGAAAGGATAGACTAATTAATCCCAGCTGGTGGCCCCTGTGAGGTCTCTGTGGGTCTCACATTACAGGACTAGTTTAGGTTTGGGGAACCCAGGGCTGATCACTCCAAGTGTGGAGGGGAGGGAAGTTTGATTTTCACGTACTAAGCGCAGAGGGAATATGGAAGTCTCGAGCTTTTGTTCAGCTGCTGTGTAACAGACAGTACACTTGCTTTGCAGCAAAGGGATTTAGGGCCTTCCAAAGGGTCCAGAGATCTTGGAACATGTCTCCACTGCAGGCTACGTAATCATGTTGTCTAGAATCTTGAAATAATATAAACAATGTGATAGAATTCCCATGCTGCTTGGAAAAGTGATGTGGTAAGGAGAAAATGAGATAATATCGGGTGAAGCACTTAGGAGGTAACGGGCATGTTAAGGGCCTGGAGTGGCAGCAGTCATTTTTCCTATTGTGTTGAGCTAAATGTTTATTTTCCTACGCTGTTCTTCATCAGTGAGAACAAAGCCTTGCTATTTTGTTAATACTAACTCTTCCAAAGTCATTAAGAAACATAACTTCTATTACATCATCATCCCCAGGTTCATTAATTCATCTGATAAACATTTATTAATACATATTGTATATTAGACTCAGAACTAAATGCTGGAAGCTCAAAGATGGGCACGATAGTCCCTATTCTTACAGGCCTTAAAATGGAGTTAAAGAAAGAGACATGCCAACTCTTGACTGGAGAAGAGAGGGAGAAGTAAACAGACCATTGTTGGGAAGCGCAAGACTGGAGTCCCTAAACCTCAGTGCAGGAGAGCTGTGGAGAGATCAGCCAATTTTGACAGGGAGGGCAGACGATGCTTTGTGGAGTAGGGGAGCTTGCATCACCCTTAGAACCAAATGAGGACTCTGTGTCCACCGAGTCCGAAGGGAAAAGGGGGAAGACATTCCAGCAGCCTGAGCAGAATGGGCAAAGCCACAGAGCCATGAATCACCAGAAGTTGCTGGAATAACTGCAAATAGCATACAACTAAGGAAAGCTAGGACAGGAAGAAAGTTGGGCAGGAGTGGAGGAGTAGCCTGGAGCGGGCTCAGAAGGACCTGTTTTCTTTGTCCTACACCCACCTCTACCCCCAGACAAAGAGGAGCGGAGCGGCCAGCCAGATGCTAGGAGCAGCTGGAGGTGTGAGATAACAAGCTCTTAAAGACAGAAGCCCCATTATACAAGCCTCCAGGGGGGACACTAAGAAGCCCAGGGGGACTCCAGCCCACAAGCCCAGTTCCAAGACTGGGGAGCGTGGACTTTTGTTTTTGCTGCAGGCCTGTATTCAGAAAGCACACAATACCCAGTGTTGAAACTCCCTTTTTGGAAGGAAGAATGGTTGCACATCTGGGAAAGGTTAGGGTCAAACATATAAATGAGGGGAGTGGAGCACATTACTCTGAGACACTCCGTCTGTGACGTCAATGGCTGCCGGCTTTGGACAGAAGTTGTTCTCTTGTACAGCAGGCAGGGACCCATTAACTTTGCCCAGCACTCGAGTGTTTATGTGGAAAATGTGAGGCCAGGAAATTTCTCCTCATTATGATTTGGAGGTTGTCAAGTAACTATTCTTTAGTAGTTGGTTTCTGTCTTTCCCACCTTACCACTGCCACTCTGTTCTGCTTTCTCTTTTGTCCTAGACCAATTTCCCTCTCTCGTCTGCTCTTTTAAGAGAAAGTTAGAAGGAAAGAAGAAAGAAAGAAAGAAAGAAAGAAAGAAAGAAAGAAAGAAAGAAAGAAAGAAAATGCTTACTTCTGTGCAGCCTTCTCTGAATTGCTTCCTCTCTCTCCACTATAGATCCCTGTTGCTTTCCCCTCCTCCTCTCCTCTCCATGGCTGCAGGCCCAGCTTGGCAACTGAGTTTCCCAGAGCACAGAGCCCCATGTAACATAGTGAGTGTTTTGACTACTGATGACTCTTTTTCAAAGTTCAGGGAGCAAGCTGTCCTCTGCTCAGGCCCCATCATGGCCTGTCCCCAGCGCCAAGTCACAGAGAGACAGGAAACTGAGCCAAGACCCTTCTCCCCTTGGGTGTCAATCAGATCTAAAGAAAAAGATGGTGAATGCCAAAATCTGCGTGTAGGAAAATGTTTAAAGACTGGATTTTCCCATTTCTCACACTACTACATACGTAATACTCTGAAATCCATTGTCATCCACTCAGACAATAACTTGGGAACTAGAGAGATGTTTCTCTACAATACTTCATCCAATGTGACTCTGAATTAGTAGGAGACACAGTGGGTATCCACGGCCAACTGTAGGGAAAATATCACCACAGCCTGTTATAATGATGATAGAGATGATCCACTTTACGAACTACAAACAGTACATTTTAAGAACATGACTACTTTTGTGTTTGCTCAAATACTTTCCCCACCACCTTCTCCTTCATAAGTGATTCTGTGAAGTGTGAGAAAAGAAAGGAAGAGCAAAGAAATACTTAGAAAATACAGGCATGTTTTAGTACCTGGTTCATTGAGCCATGGAGTAAAAGACAGAGATAAGAGAAGAAAGTGAGGGGTAGAAATGGAGAGATAGAAATTTATTACTTAAGTTTTTGAAATTTGCATTTCATTGATGTAAAAGTTATTTTGAATATTGTACACACATCATCAATAAACACCTGGATAAGTTTTTACATGTTTGTGAATATATCTTAGTTGTGATTTAAAAGTAATGGTTTAAAAAATTTATTCCAGTAAAAGACACATTGCCATTATTCTCTCTCAAAATAGTCTCCCTCACTTCAAATACAATTACCCCATCATTCTTGCCACTTTCTGAAGCAGTTTTGGAAGTCCTCTACCATGAGTGTCTTTAGTTGTGCTGTTGTGGCTGCCTTGATGTCCTGAATCAACACAAAACTTTGACCATTCATGGTCATTTTGGTTTTGGAGGAAAAGTCAGAAGTCACATGGTGCTAGGCCCGGTGAATAAGGTGGATGAATACACATTGTAATGTTTTTGCAAACCATTTCACTGGATGGCACTCGTCTGTAGCATCCACTGTGTTTTTTTATCGTATCTCCTAAGGACGCTAAGAAGTGTCCAAGGTTCACAGAGTAAGTTGTGTTGCCACAGTGCTAAGTCAGGTCTATCTGTCTGTAAAGTCCCTGCTCTTTATATTGCATCATGATGAAAAGAGCTGAAGGTTGGAACAGGTGGAGATTCCATAGACTCTGTTATCCACGCAGCAAGAATGCCCTGGAAGGTAGGAGGAAAATAGAATTTGTGATGATATTAAACCGACACCACAAGAACCCTGAGCACTCATGATGTGCTAGAGAATTTAGTAATGATTTTCCATGCATCATCTCATTAATCCTCACAATAACCTCTGAGGAAAGAACTACTATATTTTTATTTCTGCAATATATTCTAAATTATTATTCACTGAAAGCTAGTAAGGCCAAGTTACTTATACAGCATCACACTGCTATTAAACAGCCAGATTCAAAGTCAACCATTTGGTTTCCAATGGCATGGTCATAACCCCCATGTTGAGCTGTCTCTTGAGGAATACACAAGAGAAAAGAAATAATGTGGGTGGAAACAAAGCCCAGGGGAACAGCCCTAGGATGCTATGTGATAGGTCAAACCTAAGAGAATTGCAGTGATCCAAGCTTAACCAAAGACATGGAGGTCAAATTCATGAAAATGTGGTTATGACCTAAAGCTGAGATGAAGATTTATGGATCAAATGGGAAAAGGTTTTTTTTGCAATCTAGTTTAAAACAAAATGGAAATAGTATGAATATATTTTCACAAAATTTAAGTTGCATGTATTGCAATGACTTTAGAATTTGCAATTAGATGACTTGCTGATATATAAGTTCCAAAAGCAGATAGCAATCCTACCCCAGATGGACTGTCTATTAAGACATGTGGACTTATAAGGGGTATCCTTGACCAGTGACTTCCAGACACTTCCTGGTTGATAATCTTGGGATAGACAATCTTGGCATGTACACTGTTGCCCAATATATATTAAAAGCCTGTATGAGTAAAACAATCTTTCAAGATGACTTTTAGAAATAAAAATAAAATATTTAATTAATCTGATTATAAAACAACACATTTATTGCAGAAAATTCAAATACGGAACAGTATAAAGAAAAACATGGAGGCCACTTGAGAGTTTATCATCCAGAAATGGCAATTGTTAATATTTTAGTAAAGTCCCTAAAATGAGTAAACCTTTCTATGGGAAATATGCATGCATTCAATTGCAGGTGCCAGCTAGGGTCTCCTGTCCTATAAGGATTCTAAAAAGATTGTCATAAATTTTTCCTTCTTGCCTTGAAGAATTCATTATCACCCCTTCAATTTTATAAAACACTACAAGGCTTCCATTCATGTGATTGTCACTGCCTCTGATTGCTACTGTTTTTGAATCTCAGTTCTTTATGGTGTATGATAGTTAACTGTGGTGTCAACTTGAATAAGAAATGCCTAGCAGGTTGGTTTTGCTCAGCTCCGGGTGTGGGTGTGGGTGACACCAACTACTAGGTTTGTTGGCTGAGTGGAATAAAAAGGGAAAGAAGTAGCTCTCGAGTTTGTTTCTTTGAAGGTGCTCCAGTCTTTGCGATTCCCTTGGACATCTGTCTCCAGGCTTCCAGTGCAGACTCTTCAGCCTTCCAACGCAGAGCCCCCAGTCTCCCAGTATGGACTCACACGGGACTCTTCAGTGAGCTCCAGGGCTTTGACTTTTGTCTGATTCATCTGGCTCTCCAGGGGACAGACAGCCCTTTTCGCATCCTTCAACCCAGTCTCTGTAGGCAGCCATTGTAAATCTACCTTGAAAATCTTTTCTGTATAATATTATATATGTGTGTGTGTGTGTGTTTTATATATAATATGAAATCTGTCCCTTTAGTGAACCCTAACTGATACACTTCACATTACAGTTACTCCTCTAACTCCGGTCTAGTGTTGACCAATTCAATAAATTGTTCATGTTCTTCTCATGGAAAATTTTTATGTGTGAAATAGACCACAGTAAGTGGGGATTACATGGTCATAATGCAAAGAGCTAAAGTCACCATGTTACTCAGATACTCTACTTTCTCCTTTCTCCTGCTGTCACTCCTTTCTCTTCTCTACTTTTCTCCCATCTTTAACTCCCTTGCATTTCCAATACATTGTGTTGTAGATGTTTCTTGTCTGGCTTTGTATCTTGCTGATCTAAGTCCTGGGGCCTTACCTATTTTTAGTAGCTTGTAAAAGTATTTTATTAAACAAATATTCTTAAGAGAAAATCTAATGTCTTCTGGTATCTTTTTATTTCAAGGTATTACCTTGCCAATAGACATAAATGTACACTGTTACTCTCTGTGGTGGTTAATTATTGTTGTCAGATTGACTGGGTTAAGGGATGTCTTTTGACTGTGATTACTTTTAAGTATATCTATGGGATATTTCCAGAGAAGATTGGCATGTGGGCCAGCAAGCTGCGTAGGGATGTTCCACTCTGACTGTGGACAGCTCTGTCCAATTGGCTGGAGGCCCAGATGGAATAGGAAAGAAAAGGAAAACACACACTCTGTGGATCTTTCTTCCTGAGCAAGGTGGGTCTTATTGTGTTGCTGCCCTTGGACATCAGCTTTTCAGCTTTGGACTCTGACATCTGCTCCAGTAGTCCTCTGGATGTCCTCAAGCTTTGTCTTCTAAATGGGGGCTGCAACACTGGCTTCCCTTGTGCCAATTTCTTAAACTGAGTCATGTTATTGACCTCCCTAGCCTTCAACTCAAAGATGGTCATTGTGAAAAGTTTCAGCCTCTGTGATTCTGTGATGGTGTAAACTAATCTAATAAATACCTTTGTGCATGTGCACGTGTGTGTGTGGGCACGTGTGTGTACACATAGGAGATGGGGAATGTACACGAGAGATATAAGATATATATCCTATGTATTCTACTCTTTTGCTCTGAATGACTCTAATATAATCTCCAAGACAGGAATCACATGCAGCTATTTGCTTTTTGGCTTTTTGTTCCCCCAGAGGCTCTTTCAGGCCTAGGGTATCCTAGAACACACTTTGGAAAATGTTAAGTAAATTCCATTTAAAAAATAACATGACATATAGACAAAAACAGCAAATTTGTGACAATGGTATGTTATACCTTATGACCAACCTCATAGACAATAGATAATTTGCTCATAGTAGCATGGCTGAGTGAAAAAAGTATCGGACATACTCAATACATTCTTTGAAGTCACATATTGTAGAATGATTTAGTTCTTTAAAAATCATTTTCTGAATGGTTATGAGCTACTTATTTCTAAAAACCTGGAGATACTGGGCTGGGGATTTAGCTCAGTGGTTGTGCCACCTGCTGTGCAAGCACAAGGACCCAAGTTTGATCCCTGGTACCAAAACAAACAAACAAACACACAAAAAACAAAACCTGGAGATACAATTTCCTTTATGAAAATCTCTGCTTCAGAAATGCTAGATGTCATCATTTCTTACCTTCATATTCAGGTAGTACGTGGCTCTCCCAGCCAGTATGGCTCTGAATATATGACAGGGTCTCTCACATTCTGTCCCACATCTGTCCCCACTCCAACTATGAAGAGAGTCCCCTGAGGAAGGAGAGAAAGAGTATGAGGGAAAGAAGGATAGATAATGAATCTCTCCAAGCCAGGGACTGGCAATACCCTGCCATAGATCAAGTACTGTTAAACCAACTTGAATGAAATTGAAAGGACTATTTGTAATTATCTAGGTAAATGAAAGAATAGAAGTTATTTCACAAGTAAAATTTTAAAAACATTTTTAGCTGCCTAAAATGTTCACATCTTTTCAAATTTTCCCTAAGTTCCCAATAAACTTTGTTAAGGAATTTAAAAATTCAGCAACTTTTTTAGAATGCAAATGACAAAGTAAAAATGCCAAGCAGAAATAAAAGGAAGATTTGAATTTTCAAACACGCAAGTATAAACTAAAGGAAATGTATTTAGCAATAGATCAAGTGAAAATAAGAAGTGAGGGAAGTTGGAAATGTTAAAGTGTACAAATTTTAATTACTTCAAGGATTAATTTTATTGAGATGGTACCAAGAGAGCAGGACGACTTCAGCCAAAATCAAGCCCACTGGCCCACCACAAATATCACAGATGTGCATATAAGCCTTAAGAATGTCTCCAAATTCATTCATGAATTTATATAGGCAATACTGTATTTGTTTAGTACCTATACGAACTTGCTTATATTTGCTAGGGAAGTATCATTTTTAAAAAATCCCATCTTGAGGTATTTTGAGTCTACTGGATGAGACAAAATACAAGAAAAGAAAAAATTGAAAATTGTATTATAACATTCCGAGTCATGCTGAAAACATCAAATCAGCCCGCTGCAGACAGGCAGGTCTGCAGACGTGGTCCCAAGGTTGCCAGTCGCGTTGAAAACACCTAATTGGCCCATGCCCCAGCAATCCACTGCCCCCCCATGCTGCTTTGGCCTCATCTCTGTACAGCCACCTGGTTCCACACTACAAAGACACAGAGGACACTGGACAACCAGACCACTGTACTGGAGCTAATCAAGTTCTCAGCATTTAAAGAATTCCTGCCCAGAGGTAGGGGCTTCTGAGCAGCCAGCCCACTGCTCCTGGTCCAGAGGAAGGGGCTGCCCGGCCACCATCC
>NW_004624795.1:10796442-10812383 GCF_000247695.1 Heterocephalus glaber | reverse complement strand
ACCAAGATGCATTATGTAAAGGTACAATTCCCAATGAGAAATGTAATTGTGTTGTATACCTACAATGTACCAATAAAAGAATTTAATAAAGTAAAAAAATCAATAGCTCTATGAAGTATGCTTTAATATTAGACTCATTATATTGATAAAGAAGTTAAGATTCAGTAAGCTGTTCTATATTACAGAGCGAGTGAACTTTACTGAACAAATATATCTCCCCAGATGTTCTTCTAACCATCAAGTTTTGGCATTTTTCCTTTTTATAAATAGTTTGTTTACTGAGTAATTTTTTCCATTAGACAGTGATCTCCTATAAAGTAAAAATAATCCCTTAACTTTTCAATTTTATTGAGTTATAATTGTCAAACTGCACAATTTGACTACATGTACAATTCAATAGTTTTTGGTGTATTACATTACTAATATTTTTAAGTTGTGAAATATATATAAGTAAAATTCATCATTTCTCTGTTTTTAATTGTCAGATTCAGTGGCATTAATTAGATTCATTCATTTTGTGTGAATAATGAAACCACTCCCTTTGTGATAATAATTCTGTCTGTTGTACAAAAATCCTTTGTATCTTACCAATTTTCGACCAGTTCAGGATTAACTCTACAGAGTCTGTACCCTAATCAAAGGTCAGTAGTACACCAAATGGTAACCAGTTGACCTGCTGATAGACTTATTACACAGCGCTCTATGCACGAAAGAACACATGGTCATTCTTTCTACCTTATTTCCAAGTTTTGGGGTAATCTTTCCTAACCACACAATCATCACATTACCGATCACACATCTATATAGATTTCGACTGTACTGAGTGCTATGAAGGAGAAGTACGTGATAGCTACAAGCATTACAAGAGAGATTTATCCACCAAGGGATTGGGAAGGCATTCATAATAAGGAGTCATCAGGGAAATATGAATGATGAGAAGCAGCTAATCAGGCAGGCCGCCTTCTCTTCCCCATCCACACATCTCCCCATGACCGAACATCACGGATAGATCCCCAGTTCCCCCAAACATGGGCATCCAGCCCAGCCTCTCCTCGAATATCCAGACTTGAGAATCCACTCAGATGGTAAATCAGCGTCTCACATTGACACATCCACCCAGAGTAGAGTTCTCAACAGATCCCGTAAACATCAACTCCTCCCCCAGCCTTTCCCATCTGCACCACCACCTGATACAATCGATCACACCAAAAGTTGAGGATGATTCTTCTCTCTCTCTCACATCCGGTTTCTCAAAGCAGTTCCTCAGTTATCACTGCCGTTACACCCACAGACCCCAGGAAGGTCAGGATTCCAACCCTTTCCCATCACCCTCCATAGCGGCTCCCTCTCTCTCCTCCCTGTCTCTGCCTCCCTCTGCCTCTTCCTGGGCCTCCCTCCCCTCCTTTCCAACTTCTATCTTATGAACGGTCTCACTCTTACTTCCTACACTCAACTTTCCACGGAGCAGTCCTAGGGATCCATGCAAAAGGTAAATCACATCACGTCAATCTTCTGAAAAACCTTCAGTGTCGGTTGGAAAAGAATTCAAACTCCTCCCACTGGCTGAGGCAGCCCTACAAGACCTGGCACTGTCTCTGGCCTCATCTGTTCCTATTTCCATTCTCACCACTAATCCCACCCCTAACTTTTATTTGGTCACCTACTCTTTATTTCAGTTTTTTAAGCATTCCATTCTTATTCTCAGTTCATGACCTTTGGAGATTTTAGTTCCCTCTGCCTGGAATTTTAAAATTAATTTTATTGGCACATTGTAGGTATACATCATGATCACATTCATCATAGAGAATTTGTCCCTGTTCATGATATATCTTGATTCTCATTTTTTCCCATTCCCCTGCCTTCAACCCCTCTTTTCCTCCTTATTTACAAAAGCTGTTACCATTTTTTCCCTTCTTTTCTCATTATTTTCCTTTCCCTTCCTTCCTTTCCTCTGCACCCCTCCCTAGTTTCCTTACCCATTGAACATGTTCTTCCTATTTCACAATATCTATTATACATTTTGCTCCTCACTTACACTTTCAGTTTCTCAGGAGGCTGAGGCAGGAGGATTGCTGCAAGTTTGAGGCCAGCCTGAACTACATAGCAAGACTTTGTCTCAAAAAAAAGTTCCTTCTGCCTGGATTATTCTTCTCTGTTAATTCTGCCAGTCTGGCTCTTCTTATCATTCAGGTCTCAGTTTAAAGGCCTTCCTTAACCACCAGTCAAAAGTACACCAAGGTTTTCTCCACTAGCTTCCTTGACTTTAGTTAGCTGTTACCCTGAGCTGATTTCTTCTTCTTCTCCCTGTCCTCTCCTCTCCCCTACTCTTTCCCCCTTTTCTCCTCTCCCACTTCCTCCTTCCTTCCTCTTCTTCCATTCCCCTTTCTCCTCTTCCTCCTCTTCGTCTTTTCTACTTACTTCTTCCTTCGAACACATCTTTAATTTCAGCTGTCATTAAAGGACTTCGAAGAGTACTTGATGCATCATAGATGCTGGAGAATAATTCTGAATACATGAATGAACAAAGAGGGAAAGGATAATTTTACAGGCAGAAAGAGACAGAAGGAGCATGAAGGACTGAAAAAGAAATATTTTGCCTGGTGCGACATTTGGAGCATGGAGAGCAGATTAGAGGGGAGGGAAAAGGACAGCCAGAGAACAAGAAGGCCCCAACCCACACAGAGCTTGGGGGTTCTCTTAAGGAGTTTCATCTTCATCCAAAGAAGAATAAGAAGGCAGATAGATTTTTTTCTTTTTGGCAGATAGAATTTTTAAGCAGGGGAGTGAGAAAGGGATGATATGCTTAGTGATCTTGAGCTCAGAACCTGGGCTGTGTTGCTTATGAGCCTCGGATCCAAAGTCAGCTAGTGTCTTGATTCTGCATCACTTCCTTCGTGTTTATATGGTGTTTTGTCTGTGTTGCTGTTTACAGTAAATAAACTGTTTATATATATAAAAAGAGGCTTAATTTTAAAAAATAAGCCAAAGTGATAGATGCACCCTAGCACAGTCAGAGGAGAAATCCACTAAACCAGACCAGTCCATTTCTCTCCCCAGGGCGCTGGTTCCCATGACACAAAAAGGCAGCATCACTTCCAACCTCATGACCATAAAATGAACAACGTCCCATGCTGTGAACTTCCTCTCATTCCTTCAAGTGCTGTATGCTCCCTTCCAGCTCAGGCCCCCTCATAGGCTGCGTCCTTCCCAAGTGGAGCCATTCCAGTACCCAACCCATTTGCCTTATTAGCCCTCTCTTCCCTTCTTATCTCAGCTCAAACTCCATTTTCTCATGGAAGCCTTCTTTAACTTCACCTGTCCACACTACAATGAAGCTGACTGTCATGTGGCTCAATGTATTGCTACGATTTCTTTCATAGCAATAATCAGTGCAACACACAGTGGAAAATGGAGGCTGATAGCCAGTCTGCATACTTGACATCCAGATTTCCTACTTATTATTGATGTGAACATAGGCAAGTTACAAAAGCTCTGCGAATTCAGGGTTACCACCTGGAAAACAGTAATGATAATCCCTACTTTAATGTGTTTTGTTCTTTGTTGTTGTTGCTGTTGTTGCTTTGGTACCAGGGATTGAACTCGGAACCTTGTGCTTGTGAGGCAGGCTGTGGAACCACTGAGCTAAATCCCTGGCCCTACTTTAATGTGTTTTTAAAGCAGCTCTCTCCCCAGTTATGTGTTCATCACTATCATTATCATGCATAATGTATATTGTACCTTTATCTCTTTGATGATTAATGGCTTTCATTTCCACCACCCTGAAATCTCTCTTAGGGTCAGAGCAGTGAGTACTTGCTTCCTCAAGCAGGGTAGTTTGCTTACTTAGAGTAACACCTCAATTAATGTTAGTTGAATGAATAGATTTACAAGCTACTTCAATGCAAGATAAATTGTCTTATATTTCTTTGCTGGGATTTACCTGGCAAAATATGGTTTTGTAGGTTGGATACTGCAGACATAACCTAGAGTAAAACTTAGGGTGATGACTGTCTTCATTTGTTCTGGCTACTGGGTAGCTTATAAACAACAGAAAGTCATTTCTCACAGGTGTTTTGTTTCATTTTGTTCTGAGGCAGGGCCTCACTATGTAGTTCATGCTGGCCTTAAATTCACTCTGTTGCTAAGGCTGGCCTCTAACTCATGATAATCCTCCTGCCTCAGCCTCTGGAGTGCTAGGATTACAGGTATGTGCCACCACACCTGACCTCTCTGGGAAGTCCAAGCTCAAGGCAGCAGCGGGTTCCATGTCTGGCAAGGACCTTTCTTCTCCTGAACTGCTCTCTTCTTCCTCTAGCCTCACAAGGTGGTGGGGAAAAGAGTCTCACTTGGGCCTCTTCTATATGGTCATTAAAATTTTATTCCTGAAGACTTTGCCTCTGTGACCTAAACACATGCCAAAGATGCCACTCCCAATACCATGCCCTTGCCTCACATAATTTCAACACATGAGATTTTCTTTGAGTGAGCACTCAGGCCATAGCAGAATCGCTGGCCTCCTGTCTGGTTATCTTACGAGCAGCCACCCCCGTCCTCACTGGTCCCTTTTTGGAATTCTTTCTGGTTCAGGTACCTTTTGCAAGAGAACAGATTGTTCTAGTGCCATTCACAGTAATCAGTGGGTCATAGTTGGGTTTTGTAACTCAGAATGAAAAAAGAATTTTGAGCCCTGGCCAAAAGAGCCAAGAAGAAAGTAATTGTGTATAGAGTAGCTATCATGACATCTATTCCCACTTGTTGGGAAAATGTTACAGGACCAGCAGAGAAAAAGAAACTGATACTGCTGTTCTCCATGAAGGAAAGTGAGATTCTAAGCAGGGATTGATGCTCAGAAGCCCATTGAATTATTCAAGAAAATACTCGAGGCTCTGAGCAGAGGCAGGACCGTGTTGTGTCTCAGGTGCAGCAACACTGCCCTTCAGGGAAAAGCTTTCTTCCTTCTGCACAGAACCAAGCAGTGAGCAGCCAACTGAGAACGAAGGATCAGCATCCAGGCAGCACTCGGCATGCACACTGGCGCTTGCCCAAGCATCACAGCAGTGCTGAAGCTCTGAGAGAGCCACACATCTGCCAGGGGAGGGCGGAACGGAAAACGCCACAGGCAGGGTGAGAACTTTGGGCAGAGCTGGGAAATAGGCTAGGAGTTGCTATGGTTGGGGACAGAACCCAGGAGAAGTATGTGCACTCAAATTGTATTTTGTTCTCGAGGCTTGTGAGTTCCTTAACATCTTAATTATACATAAACTATTTTGCTGAATTCCCACAGTAACCAATGAGGCATTTTTATTCCTATTTTAAAGATGAGGTTACTGACTTTCAGAGGGACCAATCAGTTTATCCAGTTACACAAGGTGAGACTAAACCTGGATCTCCAAATGCCTGGAGTTTATCCCACTAGGCTAAACCACGAGGGTCAGAGACTCAAAGGAACAAATTAGAATCCAGGAGGGTAAGGGTAGATGCCCCCAAATAACAAGATGGTAAAATTACAATTTAGCCTTGAAACAAGATACAGGAAGACAACACAAATACAGCAGAAGAAATACAACTGTCTGAGGCCATTTAGTAGAGGAACAAAGAGACATATATCTTATCTGAGGACAGTTATCCTGTTCATATGATGGTGTAATTGTGTTAGTATCGGGCTCTGAGTCACCAATTTAAACTGTTTAGCCTCTTATCTTTAGGGTACCAATGAAAATTATAAGGAAGTTAGGAAACATTTCTAACAGGTTCTTAATGTAAGAGAAGCATTGACATTGGAATAGATGAAGTCATTCAATTTAATTTTGTGGAGTACCTAATATGTGCAATATGAACAGGCAGGATTTTAGCCATTAGAGAGGCAGCAAATAATAATACCCTGACCTATAAAATTGCTCTTGCGTGTCAGACACTGAACCTGGTTGTGGTGGTGTACTCACTTTGTGAGACTGAGGAAGGAGGTTTGAAAGTTCAAGCCCATCCAGGGAAAGCAGTGACTTAGCAAGTGCGTTCTTTAAGAAGGGCTTGGAATGTAGCTCAGTGCAAATGTCCTGAGTTCAATTCCCTGTACAAAAAAAGAAAAAAAAAAAAAGAAAGTGTCACTGAGATTACATTGTCCCATGTACTTGTACTCTTAGTGATCTGAATACCTGCATAAGTCTAAACTAAACCATCTGGAGACCAGTCTTTGTGTCCTTCCCCACCTGTTAGATGGCGAATCATGTCTTCATCACTTTCAACAACCACCACAGCTCTCAGCTCACTGTGGGGCCCCCACGTACACATAATCTGAACCCAATCAGTGTTGCTGTACCGGCCTCTGTGACGATTAAAAGAAAAAAGAGAGATGGTGTTCCACCAAGATGGATCCGGGACAAATCAACCCAGGGGACATTTGGACCAAGGGATGGAAACCCAGAGAGGCGCCAACAATGCCTTGATGTCTCCAGCTGACATGAGGAAGTTACATAACTGTTCCTTCTTATTCTTTGGCACAGCTGTGCTTGAGATGAAGCAGCAGATGCTCATCCTTGCCTTTGTGCACCCATCCCTGCTTCGGAATTACCCGTCCTGCTGCTCTTGGAGGAAATGAAAACTCTGGGTTAACATGGAGCCTCTTCCTCCAGGTCCAGGCATCTCTCAGCTGGAAGGCAAGGTCTCACTTTCTTCTTAGAGACCTGCCACTTCCCTCTTCCAGCTGGCAAAGAAGCAGACTTTGCCTGCCAGGTTGCAGAAACGACAGTCATTTGATGGTGCAAGAACTCAGGCTGTGTTTTGGTACAAGCTGCTGAAAGCTTGAGGGATCCTGCTCTGGAGGAAGTGGGCTAGGAGGCATGGGGAGGACTGATCATGTGATCCAATGTCCAATCCCACCCCTGCCTCCTTTGAACCAGGCTATCAAAGGAAGCCAGATTCCACCTACCTGCTGCCTCTTAATTCAAGACAAGCTCTCTGGGTGCAGCAAGAAAACAGCTAAGGGTGTGAGGAGTTTTTTCTGAGCTGGGTGATTTAGTGAAGCAGCTGTGGGGATGAAAGGGGTGGGTGTGGAAGAAGGAGCCAGTGAACTGCAGGACTCCTCATCCCTGTGTGTGCAATGCTGGGAAGAGTAACATTGCCACAGTGGAGGAAAGAGGGCTGCTCTTTCCAAGGCTTTGAGCTCTCTGCCATAGAATCAGCGGGGAGCCCCAGACACAAGATCCGCCACCCCTTCCCCTCTGGGGGCTGAGGAAGAACTTACACTGACTCCCACAGTGATCTGGAACAGCCAAAACCCCACTGCTGTTTGGCTCTCTAGTTCCAGGGAAATGTGAGCTGTCTGTTTTTTATTACTTTGCTCTTATCGCATCAGGCTGTTTCTCTTGGGGAAGCGGTTTCATTTCCAAGAACCCTGTTTTGCTTCTCCTCCCTTGCAGCCTTCCCAGCCTTTGCCCCCTCCCAGCCTCTCCCTCCTCAGCTCACCCCTAACCCAATCCACTACCACATCAGTTGTTTCCCCATCTAGAAGATAAGCTGCTATGGGACTCTGATACCAGACCTCTAAAGTCGAGATGAAAGTTTGGTCAGAGACTGCACCATATATAGTGCAAAATAGTACTCTCCAGCCTTTGTCTTTTCTAGGTCACTGCCTCCTTCCAGACCTCAGGCCATCTTGTGGTCATAAGTTGGCAACTTGGTGAAAGTTCCCAATGCATTTGTAAGTGGGACTTCTTCTAAAGTTCCTGGAGGCCCACCGTCTGAAAGGCAGATAAAGCAAGGATCCGGTCCAGTCTGGCTTCCACTGTCCAATACCCTCACCCTCAGAACTCACACATGGTATGGAAGGTTGAGCACCTCCCATTGTGCAATGAGTGTCCTGCTGTTTTAGACACTTCCATCATTTCTGAAACACAATACCCAACACCCACATCTTAAGGGAGGACAGATTTATTTTGGCTTACTTTTAAAAAAGTTAATTAATTAATTTATTTTTGGTAATAGGGATCGAACTCTGGGCCTTGGGCTTGTGAGGCAGGCAGCGGAACCACTGAGCTAAATCCCCGGCCCTGGCTTACATTTTTTTAGAGGATTAGGTCCACTGTTGCCTGACTGGCTACAAGACAGGAAGTGCATGGTGGAAGGTTTGCCAGAGGAGCTCTGCTCATGTCATGGTGGCCAGGAAGCAGAGGCAAAAGGGAGGAGCCACAGAGGGAAATGTTCCCTCCTCGGCCACGCATTTATGACCTATCTCCAACCAGGCCCCACCTCCTAACAGAAAGTCAGCTCTAGCTCCTCTCTGATTCAATCACCTTCCACACACATGAGAATCTGGGGGACGTTTTAGATCCAGACTGTAACACACAGAGAGCAGGGAGCCAGCCCCATCTGCCTCTATAAGGTCCCATAGTATGAACTTTCCTCTAGTTTTGCTTCCTTCTTTCTGGCTCTCTCACATTTTCCTCCCCAACTTTTTTCTAATTTCCTCATCTTGCCTAGAGTCTGACTCATAATGACTGTGGTCCAAGGACTTACTGTGTCCCACCTCACCAACAGGGGGAATAATTTCGCCCATAGACCAATGAGGTCTCCCTGCTCTGATGCTTTCAAAAAGGTTGCCTCAATTCCACTCACTCTTCTGCCTGGCCCTGTGGAAATCCTTCTCCAGTTTTCTATGAATTCTTCAAGACACAGATCCCAACACCTGATTCCAGGGAGCAAACTAACTGTTAGGGTGGCAGGGTGTTGGCTGTCTGCCTTGCTAATTCCTTCTGTATAAGCATCACCCACATATGAAGCTGGCACCTTCTTTGGTTTAGAAACCAACTCTTACTGGATGCACGCATGCACATGGATAGAGAGGTTTGCAGCACAGCAACACACAGCACTGCAAATCGCATGCAGAGAGCCTTTCCGTGCAACTGCCAAACCATACTCCGAGTTGTTTGCAGACCCCATGAAGCCAGGGGCCCCAGCCTCAGTGTGTCTCACTGCTCTCTCTTTCTCATTCCGTGTCCCTTGAGGGATGCATATTTGTAAGCATGGAAGGCCCATCCATTTTAACAGGCACATCTTCCTTGGAGGCTGCTGTAGGATCTTTTAAATTTTATTTTCTAAATTATAAAGCAACAAATTATAGTTGTATATATAGAAGTGCCATTTTGTTTTAATGTTTAATCATAAAATATTTGAAATATTTAGAAAAATATTAAAATATTTTAAAAATATCACTGATATCATTTTGAGAGTTAGCAAATTTAAATATCTCTCTTTGTTTCTCTCTCTGTCTCTCTCTTGTCTCTCTCTGTCTCTCTGTTTCGCTTTGTCTCTCTCTGTCTCTGTCTCTCTGTCTCTCTGTCTCTGTCTCTCTGTCTCTGTCTCTCTCTCTGTCTCTCTTTCTGTCTCTCTCTGTCTCTCTGTCTCTCTGTCTCTCTCTCTCTGTCTCTCTCTCTCTCTGTCTCAGATAAAATGTTTATGATGCAGCTAAAGCCCAGGCCCATCCCTTTCCTTCCCTCCTACCCTCCCTAGGATTGTTTGCATCATTCCTGTGGATGTTTTTGTAATTTTATTGCATATGAACATTTCCATAAACAATACACAGTATTGTTTGGGTCGTTTAAAAATATCTGCCTAAATGGTATATTGTAGTAGCTTCTGAGACTGAGTTTATGGGCAGCAACAACATTCTCTTACTCTGGTTCCTATTTTCACCATCATAGCCTTGTACTCATGGCCCAGCATCTGGAAGATACTCAACAAATATCTTCTGAACTAATTGCATGAGAAAATAAGAAACACCAAGTCAAAACAAGCCAAGTGAAGACATAACCCAAGATCGGTGGTATCTTAAACACTTTTAAAAAATTTTTGGTGTAAGGGACTTCAGTGACCCAAGTTACTCTTCCAATCAACATAAGTATTTTTTTTCTAGAAGAAATGGAGCTTCATAAATACCTCATTTAAGAGCACTCTAGCCACAAGGTACAATGTGTCTTCCTTCATATGGCTCGGCCCATGACCCCAATTTTACTGGGACCCCTTAATATTAAATTCCTAGCCCACACCCTCCCTTTCCCAAGACTGCTGGCCTCATGGTGAGTCTAGCCTCTTTTACCACCATTAGTTCATCCTCTCCAATGCCAAGAAGGGTCCCTGCCCTCATTATCTCTGGAGCAGCCGAAACACTAGCAGTCATTCAGTTTAATGGGCGGAGGCCATATCTCTGAGGCACTATCCATCCAGTCCGATGGAGAAGGAGCAGAATTAGAGACTCCAATGACCTGAACTCCAGGCTGCAGCTCCCTGTAAGCCCGAAACCTCACCCACCATGATGGTGGTGGAAGCTGCTCCAACATCTTTCACTACCCTGACCTCCAGGAGAGGGGTCATCTGATTTGTCACCCTAACTTATAGCTCAAGAGTAAATACTGTGCTACTAATAGCTCTGCCACATTAACAGGCATAAAGACCACTCTTGACAAGCCAGCTTATATGATCACCTTAAATCAGTAACCCTGTGTAAAGCCAACCTCAGAATCCCTTCTATAGCCTTGAGTAATAGATCGCTCAGAACTTCGGAGGATGAGCCCCTTCATCCCTCTCCCAGTAGAATGATGGAATAGCCCGGTCCTCACAGCAGTTGGTGAAAACCCAACCTTTGTATAGTAAACTTCTCAATAGTAACTTACCATCTCCTTTTATTTTTTTCTCCTAGAGTAAAATTTGGGCCCGCTGCTTCCTCATAATTCTCTGAAAATTTCAGGGAAATGACAACATATATAAAACCTATGTAATTCGGAGGAGAAATAAAATATTGCCAGTGGATAGAATGGCAGCTCTGAAGTCAAGCCCATTTGGCCTACACAATAGTGTTTGCTGGATAAACATGCAGAAAGAATAAGAGCATAGGCTTCCAATTAGACAAACTTCAGTTTCAGTCTCAGCTTTATGGAAGGTCTCCACTAGAGACCATAGAACACTCCACTCTCCATAGAATACTAGCTCAGTTACTTCTCTAGGCCTCAGTTTATCTTTCTGTAAAATGAGGGTAAGGATAACATCACTCTCATGGGTTAGTTAGAAGATGCCAGTGAGACAGTGAGTGTAAAGCTCCACAGACAGAACTCGGTGCCTTTTAAGTGGTTAGGAAATATTCACTGTATTAATACTATTTAAATCCTCATTGTGTTTTTCAACATTATCTCTTCTGACTCAACATTATAGTGTCCGTCCAAACTTGTCATTTAACTTCTCCAAAAAATGCTTTGCTTTTGCACCTGCTCTGCTTCCTACCTAGAATGCTTGCTTCTTTCCTCTCTACTTTGACCTTCTTGACCCAGCATGGCCACATCTTAATCCTTTGCAAAGCCCATTTTGACTGTCATACTCTCCAGGCAGTCTTCCAAAATGTGAGAGCTCCATCCCTGAGTCCATTGCTTTCCTATTATTTCCACTGTGCACTAGAAGACATTAGTATTTTCCTAGTACACTATAATGTTTCAAGGACCCATTCTATGTCTGATAAAGATTTCTCTTCTCCACAGTGTTATCATATTGCTAGTAAAGTTGCATCAGAAGTATTTCTTGATCACGGAAAATAAAACATAATGGCTAACAGCTGGAATCAAACAGACCTGTGGTTCAATCATAACTTGTTACTTAAAGCAAATTATTTAAACTTCAAATCTTTACTCTCTCCTCTTCAAAATGGCATAAATGTTGCCCAGTCAGGACCAAGGACCACAGGTCTTGCTATATTTGAGCTGCTAACAAATATTCAGAAAAAAGAGGCCTCCTTCTGGGTTTATTGCTTCAGTTGCTGTTGCAATCAACTTTAATATCAGTGATGCACTCTCAGAATGATGCAATGTATTCTCACGATTTCTGGTAATTTTCTGCTATTCAAATCGGTTCCAGCCAATGTCAGAGACCTGTGTCACAAAGGTCTATCCTATCCCCTCTACTCAGGGTCAAATCTACCTTCCCCCAAGATCTCCATTCCAATAGCTCCAGTAGTCACATATTTCTGTGCATTTTTCATGATGAGCAGCACGAACCATTAATCTCTCCCACTCCATCAGCTCTTAAACTCAACAACTCAGAGAGATTTTCTCTTATCTGGCACAGTGAAACAAACACAGAAGCCTGATCTTAGTCTTTTACAAATAATTCCTGGCTCCCATGCCCAATTCCTTACTGTCACCTCTGAGCCTGAGTGCATCCAAGCCCTTCTCTGGGCAAATGGACCAGCGGAGTGTGGTACAGACAACGGGCTCTGGAAGCTAACAGAACCGGATTCTATTTCTGTCTTTAACCCTGGCTGGCTGGAAATGTTGGACAATATGCTTACCCTTTCTAGGCTTTAATTTCTTCATCTATTAAATGGAGCTAATTTGATAAAGAGTGACTTCTGTTAACATGGAAAACTGCGTGTGTGGAAAATCAACCCTTCTACATTCAATGCACAGAGAAAATCTAGAGAAAATTTCATGAAAAGAAAAATTTAAATGCATAACCAGATAAATAATAATAAAAGGAAAATCCTGAGGCCCTAGAAACAAAGTGGGAACTCAAAGGCAAATTAGCGAATCCTGGTGGTCAGGGTGGAATTTCAACTTGATTGATTTGGGGATCCACCCTGAGGACTGGTGAAGCACTTCTAGGTGTGTCTGGGTGGGTCATGGAGGCATGGACATGGGGTGTCTGTGCGGTCTCTCACCCCTTCTGCTCTGGCTCCTCCCCTGCTCTGTTCCCCATGCCATGAACTAAGCAATTGTGCTGCAGCAAGCTCTTCTGTCAAGATGCCACTGCCAAGGAGCCAGCTGACCACAAACTGAAACCGAAATTTAAATCTGTCCTCCTTTATATTGTGCATGCTGGGTATTGTGTCTCAGCAAAGAGAAAGCTGACTCACACAGGAGTGGTGAGAAAAGTCACTGAATTCCCAGAAGGATCAGAAATTGATAAAGGCCTTGGAGCCAGGAGGCTATATTTCAGATCTCTGCAAGGCAAAATGCTAAATTTGAATTCTCTATTTAAATCTAGGGACACAAAGTGCCATCTGACTAGGAAACTAGAGTTGAAATATTCCTTCCATTGTCCTGAATACATAAGAAAGCTACCCACCAGCCATGTGATATGGTCAGAAATTAAGAAACACAAAAATTACGAACTCCAAATTGACACATTCCACCAAGTGGAGCAATCTAAGCTAAGAATTTATCACGAAAACTGATTAAAAATTGTTAAAAATCCACTGGCCTCTAGAAGCAAGTCCATCACTCTACAAGGGAGCTAATAATATATATCATGGTATTGGGATTCATTTCTCACTAAGGATGAGTTTACTACAAAAAATAATTTCTCAACCACACAATACGCCACATGCACAAAAGTTGACAGATACAACAAATGGAAGGAATCTGCAATAGAAAACGGGACATTAAAAACATGAAAATCATTCTAAAATAAATGTATTAATATTCAAAGAGAAGTAACAAACACAAGGCATTGTAAAATATTTTAAAGACTTTTAAGAAAAAAATTTTTAACTGAATTGATAACAAACATATAGTCATTGAAATACACACAGACACATATATACATTTGATGGATGGCTCAAAACCAGATTACTTATAGCTGAAGAAATAACTCATGAATAAAAACATGGAGTTGATAAAGACACTCAGATGTATCATTTGGGGCAACACAATGGAAAATATGAAAGATAAGAGAACTGAAGGGTGGAGAGACAACCACAAAGGTCTAACAGAGATTCTAAAGGAACACAGAAAGTCGAGGCAAAAGGAATATTGCAATAAAGATTGAATGAAAATTTATCCAGAATATTGGAAACACTGAAGCCCTCAGATTAAAGGAATGTTCCTAGGACTGCAAAGAACAAGAATAAACATTATCCAGATATACTATGGTGTAATAATTCTTCTACATACTCTATAATTTGTTGTATGGTATAAAATGTGTAAAGTAAATATTTTAGGATGAAAATTTCAAATTCCCCTCAAAGAAAACAAATTATTCACAAAGAAATGTCCATCATATAAAGAAATCTCTCCATTTAGAATTATTGAAGTGGGGCCAGGGATTTACTTCAGTGGTTCCACTGCCTGCCTCCCAAGTGCAAGGTCCCAGGTTCGATCCCTGGTACCAAAAAGAAAAAAAAAAAAAAAGGAGAATCATGGAGGTGAGCAAACAATAGAATAGTATCTTCAAAGAGCTAACAGAAGTGTTTGCCCATCTCAGTTTCTGTGTGCAACTGAATTCTTATGCAAGAAGGACAAAGGAAATATGTCTTTAGCTTCAAAAAGACTGAGTTTCTTATTCACAGATCTCATGTAAACTACTTCTAAAGAATATAATTCAACCAAAAGAATCTTAAACCCATCTGGAAACAGAGATGAAAAAAGACAAAAGAATTCGGCAAACATGTTGGTAAAGCTAAAAGTATGGATTATAAAAAGAATAACATTGACCAATATTGATGGAGATAATTAAAAGCAAGTTGAAAGTAGGGAACAAAGACATGGAAATAGAGATTGGAATAAAGCTAAAAATATCTTTTTGTTTAGGACATAACTGATTCATTTTAAATTTTTAAATGGATACATTGAAAGTGTAAAATAAATATTAAAAGAATAGAAATAGATTGTGGAACTTTTATAAAGAAGCAAAAAGGAATAAAGAAAGCATAATTCATCAAATAGAAGACAAAAAGAGGGGAAGAAGGAAAAAGACAAAGAAATAGAAAATACAAATAAAATGATTTTCTAAATTACATATATCTCAACCACTTCTCGGCCTTTTGGCTAAGATCAAGTGTAAATTGCATATATCTAGAATAAATGTGATTAGAGCCACTCTCCTCTGGAAAGAAAAAACTATTAAATTTTACTGTATTTTCATGGAAGTATATGCTATTTACAAAAGACACACTCAAAGGGCTGGGAATTTAGCTCAGTGGTTCTGCTGCCTGCCTTGCAAGCAGAAGGACCCGAGTTCGATCCCTGGTACCAAAAAAAAAAAAAAAAAAAAGACACACTTAAAGATAAGAACAGAGAAATGTTATAAGTGAACGAATAAAAAAATTACATACCACATAAATGCTAGTACAAAAATTTGCTTCATGGGTTGAAAAGCTAGCTCTAAACTATATTTAGTAGAATAAAGGGCAAAGAAGAGCCAAGTATATTGTGAAAAAGATAGAGAGATCTTGTCTTATTAAGCATCAAGACTTATTTTAAATAATAATGAAAACATTGCAGTACTGGGATGAAAATAGACCAATGAAATAGAATATTCAGCCTACACATATGTGGAGACATGGTGACATTACAGATCAGTGAGGAAAAAAATAGAAAAAGGAGTCGGTATTGTGGTATGCAACATTCGGCTATCCACTGGAAAACTAATAAAAGTAAATAGATCTCTACACTGGTCCATATGGAAAAACTGAAGAGAGAGGGGCCGGGGGATTTAGCTCAGAAGTTTTGCTGCCTGCTGCGCAAGTGCAGGGACCCGAGTTCAATCCCTGGTACCAAAAAAAAAAAGGACAAAACTGAAGTTAGATTAAAACTTTTAATCTGAAAAGCAGACTTTTATAAAATATTTTAAACTAACGAAAATATCTTTGTGACATTAGAAGAAAAAACAAAAATCAAAACCCATATAGATGTTTGATGTATTTATGTCAAAAAATAAAAATGTTAAAATGATAAAAAGAATTCATAAAATTAACATGTGAGCAGCCGACCAGAAGAAAAGATGGATTAGTATCCAAAATATAAAACATGATACTTGTTTTAGTGAGAAGTCTTTTTTTTTTATTCAATTCTTTTATTGGTACATTGTAGGTATACAACACAATTACATTTCTCACTGGGAATTGTACCTTTACATGATGCATCTTGGTTCTTATTTTTTCCCCATTCCTAGCCCTCCCTTCACCC
>NW_004624795.1:10747682-10790749 GCF_000247695.1 Heterocephalus glaber | reverse complement strand
GACCGGGAAGCCCCTTCCTCTGGACCAGGAGCAGTGGGATGGCGGCTCAGAAGCCCCTACCTCTGGGCTGGGAGCAGCGGGACTCAGTACCGTGGTCTGGTGGTCTGGTGTCCTCTGTGTCTTTGTAGTGTGGAACCAGGTGGCTGTACAGAGGAGCGGGGTGGGGGTGGTGTCCAGTGGATTGTTGCTGGGGTGCAGGCTGATTCGGCCTGTTCCACACAACTGAGGACCTCGGTAGGCCGTGGGCAGACCTGCCTGTCTGCAGCGGGCTGATTCGGAGTTTTCCTTGCAACTCCGGACCTCGGTACGGTGTGCACAGACCTGCCTGTCTACGGGCTGATTTGGCATGTTCTGCAGGACTCGGGACCTCGGTAGGGCATGCACAGCAAAAAGTCTTAATTCACATGAAATAAATATAAAGCTGTCTCCCTAACACCATGACCTCGGAAGTAAGATTTCAACATACGGAGTTAAGAACAACTCAGTGTCTAAAAGCACAACTGTCTACTTAATCTGTGATTTATAGAATAATATTAGAGCTTAATATATGCTTATTAGGTGCAGTTTGAAGTACCTTACAGGTTGTACCCGCCTGCAAAATTTACATGTTAAATCCTAAGTCCTAAATTGATGGCATTAAGGAGTAGGGCCTTGCGAAGGTGATTAGTCTTGAGGATGGAGCCAGGTGTATAGACTTAGTGTCCCTGTAAATGAAGTCCCATAAAAAAGCTCCCTTGCCTTGTGTCATGCGAGGTTACAATACGAAGGTGCTGTGTGTGACCCAAGCAACAGGTCCTTACTGGAAGCAAAATCTGCCAACACCTGGACGTTGGGCTTTCTTGTCTCCAGCACTGTGAGAAATGAATTTCAGTTGTTTATCTACTCGGTCTGTGGTATTTTGTAATAATGTACCTAATGGAATACGACAAATAACTTCTTATGTGTATTTTGCCACAAGAAAGGAAAATTATCTTTCTGAAATTCACACAGAATAAAAACATTTGAATGTAAGACATTTAATGAAGTTTTCTCAAGCCAAAATCATCTTTAAATTATAAATTTTAAAATATATGTTTTGGGGGTTTTTTTGTTTGTTTGCAGTACCAGGGATCAAACTCAGGACCTTGCACTTGTGAGGCAGGCACAGCACCACTGAGCTAAATCCCCGGCCCTAAAATATATGTTTAAAATCTGACTTTTAAAATATTATATTTTAGCCAGGCAGGGTGGTGCTTGCCTATAATCCCAGCACTGAAGGAGGCTGAGACAGAATTGCAAATTCAAGTCCCGCTACCTGTCAACTTAGGAAGACACTGTCTCAAAATAAATGTTTTTTAAAAGGGGTGGGGATGTACCTCAGTGGTAGAATGCCCCTGGGTTTGATCCTCTGTGCTGAGAAAGAAAAAAAAATTGTCCTTTGTAATTGAATTATAAAGGAAAAAATCTGGTAAAATAAGTGAAAAAATAAAAAGATAGTGCAATGTAACTAGTACTCCATTACATTTGTTATCTGATTTAAAGACCTGTCCCTTACGAATGAAAAGGCTGACATCTGGAAAAACAGTGCCACCAGTCTGATGCCAGATGTGCTGGACAGGGAGCTGTACCAGCCACATCTCCCTTTGAGGAGTAGCTTGTTGCTCAGCTGTAGCAGACAGGTTAATGGCGAGCTGTCAGCACCTCCAGAGTGTGCTCAGCTGCAGGCAGCCACCTTCCACAAGGTCACATCGTCCCCAAGCATCTCGTACCCAATGAGGGATCAATATCTTCATCAATTCCCCACCATTTTTACTGCACAAGGGACAACTTAGGTGAACCATAGTTCCTCCAAAGCTCGTGAGGTTAATCGAGCTTGACAGGCTTGTCTCTCATCTCCACACCTTCCTCTAACCAGTCCAGTTTTCTCTCTTTCTTTCTTTCATGTGTATGAATCTCCAATGAACATTTAGAGAACCCAGCCTGCAGCACAGGGATTCTGTCTTGGCTGCTACGTGCAACCTCTCACTGTAATATGCCAGAACTGCTTAAGACTTCAACACTTCTTGCTCTTGCCAGATACTTTTCCAGAAGTGGGAGCAGAGAAGAGAGTCATTTTCACTCCTGACTGAGAAATGAATTGAATCCAGGGCAGACTTTTGGACATATTTTCTGTGTACTTGATGTTGGCTACTTCACCTTGGGTAGCAAAGCAAGTCCCTCCCTTGCCACTGTGTCTACACAACCAGGAATACTGATTTCACATGACCACACACCTCAAATAGACTCTCAACATCATCCAGCATTCCTGATGTTGTCATATCCACCCTCCGATCTCATTCTATTCCATCCTCTGAACCTATGCAGGTCCAGAGTAGCTTGTGACCTCACAACTTTAGCCCAGACCCCATCTCCAACACCACTAAGAGTTCTCATCCTATGATAGTTCCTTCATTTTCCCATTAGTAAGTCCACAGATCTAACTGCACCCTTTGTTCCTTTCTGCCTGTCTCCACCTAGGCATCCCATTCCATCTTGAAGTTCAGTGTCTTACCCCGTATTCTGGGTCCCAGCCCTTGAAGTTCTTTGATTAAATGATCTTTTCCTTCCTCTTCAGGACCGTAAATCACTCTCTTCATACTGGATTATTTCCTTCAACTCAAACAAACATGCTGTCGTGGCTCCCATTAAGGGCAAAAACAAAAACTCCCTTGAACTCTCATGACCCTCCAGCTGCTGCTCCTCTTTCTGTACTTTTTGTTTGTTTGAGTCTTGATTACAAATGTCAGGTCTGCTTATTCATTCTCCACTTGGACCTTAGTCCAGACTTGCTACAATGTGTGTTTCACTGCTACCACTACACAGAAGTGGTTCTTATTTAGGTCACTGGTCACCCAATTCATTTCATCACATTTCAGTGTTCATCTCAGTTGATTTTACAGTGGCACTCAAAACAATTAACCATTCCTACCTTATTGGAATGCCCTCATACACTGGATTTTGAGACATTCTTTGGACCTGGTTTTCATTCTGTTCCACTACCTACTTACCTGTCATCTTTGCTCTTTGCTCCTTTCCTCCATTCCTTTTCTAGCCAATCTTTAAATGTTGACACTCTCAAAACCCAGCTGCCACATTCTCATCTTCTCTCTGGATAAATTCTCCTTAAATAAACCAGTGGTTCTCAACAGCATATGGTTTTGCCCCTAGAGGATGTTTATCAATGACCAGAGATATTTTTGATTGCCACAACTAGCAGAATATTACTAGAATCTAGAGGATAAAGAATGGAGATGCTGTTGAACACTGGTGGTTAGTACACAACCCTACAATGCAACACAGCAACCCTCCCATACCAGAGAATTGTCTAGTTCAAAATGTTGTCTAAATACTGACTTTGAGAAAGCATGTACTTGCAGTCTTTTGGCTTTTTATATTGTCTGTGACAGAAAATATGTATTTTTGTCTGGTATCCAGCCTCCTTTCCTTTCTGATAATGGAATTTATACTTCATCAGGTGGTACATGCCCTTCCACTTTATAGACTCTATGTTATCGCCTCTAGTGCGCCTCAGGAGAATGTGCAACTTCTGAGTCAGTTGCTTAAAAGAAAGTGCTGTTTTTTCCCCTTTTTCTGAATTATGTGACACATTTCTGGTGCTAATGAGTCAATTTCAACCATACAGAAAAAAAAAATATTCAAGGAGTGTGACAAAGAAATAAGATAAAATAACCTGAATCCCTGAATGATCTTGTGGAGTGAAACTGTCTGCCTAATCTAGATCACTCCCCAACCTCTGGACCATTATGTGAATGAAAAATAAATTTCTATCATGTTGGATCTACTGTATTTGGGAGCAAATTTTTTACATCTTCATTAGTTTCCTAGCAGATACACTGATAGTGTTTTAATTTGTAATTATAGCCATGGGCTTCTCTCTAACCCCAGATCTATAAATTAACCACCTACTTGATATGTATTGTTGTGTATCTCCCATGATCTCAAACCTAACATGTTCAAAGTTGAACTCTTTATTTAGCCACCAGATCATTCCTCTCTTAGCCATTCCTCCCTTTGATAAGTGGCTCTCTCAGCCTTAATCCTTTATTTCATTTCTGTTTCCAAAACAAACATAACATATACCCACTTTTTATTTTTCTATTGCTACCGTCCTAGTTCAAGCCATCACTTGGATCTGGGCCATTGTGGTTGCTTATCCACTGTGCTTCCTACATCCTCCCTTGCTCTCTAGCCCATAGTCTACCTAGAATCCAGGGGAAGTCTTTACTAAATAAGAATCAGATAATCTCGTGCCTTCCACAAAATTTTCAATCTTCCTAAAGCATTTACATGGAATTCATGCTTCCTACCTGGAGCCCACCATGATCAACATAATCTAATCCTTGGTCCACACTTAGCTATACAACATCATCTTGGTTCATTCTGTCTTTATACCTGATACTCAAGCTACACTGATGTCCTTCCAGCTCCTAACACTCACAAATACTTTCCTGCCTCAGGAACTGCACTTGAATGAATGCTGCCCTGCTCTTTGCATGGCTAGCACATCTCAGCCTGCAATTTCTCATCTTCTGGGGTTATGCTACATAAGATTCCTCCCTCTCCCTTTATTATTCTCTGTTAATGTGCTCTCTTAATTTCCTTTATGGAACCTATCACCATTTGTTATTATAATTGTGCTTGTGTGTGGTTTTTGTCTGTCTCTCCCATGAGTGCAGGGATTCTGGTTACTTTATTCACCAATGAGTACTTAGTATTAATATTGCTGGGTACATAGTATGCATTCAAAATTATGTGAGTATGAGAGTGTGTATGCATGCTTTTTTATATTTAATTGAATGAAATGATGTCTCAACAAGCCAAGATTTACTCTGGATATTTTTTTTTACTAATCCTAACCAGTGGAAAGAAGGCTGCAATGCACATTAAGGAGAGCCTCAAGGGGTGGGGAACAAGTTTACGTTCAGAACCGGAAGCTTAGAAGATGATTAGACACAGCAAAAGGGGGTGTGTGGGAGGGTAAAATATGATTCTGGCTCCGGAGCATGGATGTCTATCTGCTCAAACCATTGCTCACTTTCACTAATAGGAAAATGTAAAGCAGGTCCAACTCTTAGAGGCTAATTGTTTAAGGTGCAAGTTAGGAGAAAAGGAAATAAAGAAGAAAGGCCAGAGAAGAGATGGAAAGAGAAGGAAAAGAAGGGCACAGGGCACAGACTGTTCTGGATGTTTCTATTCTGTGCAGTCAAGAGCAACGTATTACTGGGGAGGAGAGAAATCTAATGAAATACTTGGAAATTTTATTGCTGGAACTAAAGTGATTTGTACTGATTTTTGAGAAAGATCTTATTGAGTAGTTGGCCGCCAGTCCCAGGCCCTGATGACAAGTACTGTCTGTGCATATAAATTATTCATGTCTATTCATCAAGAATGGGTCACACCACTTTCTTCTTTCCCTTCAGCTGCCTCTGGACCCTTTTTAGACCTGTGGTCTCACCCTCCTTGCTCAGGATTTCTTAAGCCTGTGGCTCACAGCTCAGCAGCATGCTGGGCAGGATCCTGAGGAAGAATTATGAGACATTAATATCATTCCAAATTCTGTTATGTGTCCAGTGTTTTACATAAAATAAACCACTCAATCCTTCCAAAAATATCAACAAGAAATGCATTTCTGCCCCCATTTTACACATGAGGAAAATAAAGCTAAAAGAAGTTATGTACTTTTACTCAGTCACAGAGCTAATAAAAGTCTGTGCTGGTTTATTTGATCCCAAAGCACATACTCTCTTCTCTACACATGGAAACCGTCAGCAACAAAGCAGGGGATTTTACACAAATGAAACCACCTCCCTCCAGCCAGAGTAATCTTTATCAAAATATAGACCTAATTGTGTTGGGCTTCTGCTAAAACCACTTCCTGAAAAGGTTCCTTTCTACAGAGACATGTGTCAGCCCGTCTTTTGGAAATGCTAGTCCCTTAGCTCTAGATCCACACACGAACTCACATGCACACATATGAATGAGTGTACATACACACACAAACACACTGTTTAGAGTTTCATTTAAGTCATTAGTTCTTTTCAGTCTTTACTACACTCAAACCAATAGTTCGCCAACTTCACAGTATGTATGAATTATCTGGAAACATAGTTAAAGGTCTAATTCCCAAACCGCATTCTAAAAGTTCCATACTGGTAGATATGGGAAAGGAATCCAAACTCTGCATGTTCTACAGTCACCTGAAATGACTGATTCTGATGTGAGTGGTTTCAAAGACCACGTTCTGGGATACATTCCAGATAGTGAGATTTTATTGTACCCTTGTCTTCCTCCTGTACCACTCTCCTTCAATGTTCACCCATCTGACAAACATTTGTTAGGTATTCACTACATTCCAGGCATTTTTTCTAGATACTGGTGATATGGCAGTAGAGAAAATGAAGTCTCTGTTATCATGGAGCTTACAATCGCATTGAAATAAAACAAAAAGTAAATGAGCATACAATATTGTATTAGGGTTCTCTAGAAAACAGAATCGGACCACCCCCAGGGCCGAGGAGTAGAGCCGCCCCCAGCTCGGGGGGGTGAACCTTCCTGGCCATCATACCACCGCCCCCAGTGCTGAGGAGCAGATCTGCCCCCAGCACAGAGGAGGTGAACCTTCTGGCTCACCATACCACTGCCCCCAGTGATGAAGAGGTGAGCCTTGCAGGTGCCAGCAGCACACTGCCCCCTGTTAAAATGAGAAGACATGTAAACAAGTCTCAAAACCAGACTCCCAGATCACCTAAAGCAACCCCAAAGGAAAACGAGATAGAACAATCTGATACTCAACCACTTGGACTCCCTGAACTGGCAACAAAAGAGGATCTGGAAAAAATGAAATCAGAAATAACTTTTCAGATAACAGCAGAGATTGTGCCCATAGTGCAAGACTGATTAATAAGTCTAGAGAGGACACAGATTAAAAAAAAATAGAGGAGCTCAGGAACTTGATGGAATCTCAACGTAGGAAACAAATGGAATCCATAAAACAGATGTAAACAGATTTTCAGGAGATTAAAAACTCCATTGAAAGTTTATGTGGCAGAATGAGCCAATGTGAGGGCAGAATGAGCCAATGTGAGGACAGAATTTCAGATATAGAAGATAAGATTGCAATTAGTGACCAGGAAAAGAAAAATTTCTTTAAAATACTAAGGGACCACGAGAAATCAGTCCACCAGCTGCTAAATGATGCAAAGAAGAATAACCTAAGACTGATCGGAGTCAATGAAGAAACAGGACAGGGTGCAGATAACATAGAAAAATAGAATCAGTAGAACATATATAAAATTATGCAATGAGATCTATTAGGTAGGCTTACAGGATCAGTGGCAGAAGAGTCCACAGTGGCGGTCTGCACACTAGAAAGCCAGAGAATCCAGTATCTGCTTAGCCCAAAGAATGGAAGCCACAGAACAAAAAGGACCAAGGATGAAGTGCCAGTTTTAGGTCAAAGGCCTAGAAGTTCAATTAAGGGTCTCTGGTGCAAGTCTGCACTGGAAGAGTGAAAAAACTGGAGACCTGGAGAACAATGTCCACAAGTAATGGCAGCAATGGATGGGCCTGCCAAGAAGACTCTTCAAAACAGCAACACTTCCCTCCTCTTTCCCTTTTTCACATCCAGGCTACAAACCAGACACAGCCAGAATGGTCCTTTACTAATTTACTAGGCATTTCTTAAGCTATTAGAGTTGACACGTCAATATTAGCAGTCACAGGTATGTCAGATGGGGCACAGAGCAAAAGAGTAAGGAGACAGTGCTGGGAAACTATTGTATTACTATTTATTTAATATTTTCTCCTTAAAGGAAAGAGCTTTCTCTGTCTTCTTCACCTCCGTATCCCAAGTATCAGAGACCCAGCATTCAGTAAACATCTCCTGAGGTAGAACTACAACTACCTTACTGATGCTAGAAATCAAGCTCTTCATCATGGGTTTTATAAAGCCAAGAATGATGACACGATGCCTAATGCTGCCACCTAGAGCAGCCCATGTGCACATCCCAAAGTAGAACTGAGGGGTACGGAGGCAGGAGTGGTACGGCTCTTTGCACTGACAAAAAGCTTGCCCGTTAAACACTAATCACTACACCCATCTTCATTTTCATTTTCAGGGTGAAGATAAATCGATTTGCTCCCTCTTTTACTTAATAACCCTTCAAATATTTTAGAACTATTAGGTTATCCTTTCTCCAGGCTGTCTATAGTGGAATTAACCCATTCCTCATGGGACATGCTTCCAGAAGTTACCACCATCCTGAATGCTTTAGTTTGGACATACATTTTAAAATCTTACCTTTAAAACTGGGCCAGGGATTTAGCTCAGTGGCACCATGCCTGCCTCACAAGTGCAAGGTCATGAGTTTGATACTGTTACCAAAAAGACCCACAAAAAAACAAAAAAACCAGGGTACTCAGAAGTGAACACAAAACTGTAGGCTTGATCAGATCTTTTGAAACTTAAATAATATACTTGTAGAATATCACCTATAAACATATTGCTTTCTTAATAACACTGACAATAATATATATAGCTTTTAAATAATCAACTTATTTTCCTGGGAACTACTAAGAGTTCACATCCCATACTTCTATAATCAGCTTTTCGAACCTCACTGCAATATTTTTATCTAATGAGATTAAATGCTTTCTTATGTGCACAGTTCCACTTCATATGTTTTTATTTTAATTCTTTTAAAAATTCATTAAGGAGGGCTGGGGATTTAGCTCAGTGGTTCTGCCGACTGCCTCACAAGCATAAGGTCCCAAGTTCGATCTCCGGTACCAAAAAAAAAAGGAAGTGGTAGGTTTTGGGGCCAGGGATTTAGCTCAGTGGTTCTGCTGCCTGCTCTACAGGTGCAAGGAGCCAAGTTCGATCCCTGATACCAAAAAAAAAAAATTGATTAAGTTTATTGGTACATTTTAGGTATACAATATGATGACATTTATCATTGAGAATTTGTGTCTTTACATGATATATCTTGGTTCTTATTTTTTCCCCATTCCCTGCCCTTCCTTCAACCCCTCCAACCCTCCCTACTTACAAAGACTTTGTTTCATTTTTTTTCATTTTCTCATATTTATTCTTTTCCCTTCTTTCCTTTCCCCTACCCCTCCCATTTTAATTGAATTCTTGAGTCTATCTTCCAATGTCCTGTCTTTCCTAATTTTGCATTTTTGTGACAACCTGCAAGAAACAAGAGAAATTACAAAGAATTTGAATTAGAAAAACAAGTTCAGCAGCCAGGTACAATATTTCTATCAATAGCTGTTTGACATTACACTGTGAGGTTAACATCAGTGATTAGCCTGCCAAACTAAGTCACTGAAATCAAAGGTAAAATGAACATCCTTGAGCAGGTGAGGGCCAGGACTTAATTTCCTTGAAGAATAAATATGGTGAAAAAACATATATAGTTGTATCCTCTCCCACAAAAGAAAAAAAGGAATTAACTTGCTCTGAATTAAAATGATATAAATGCACAAGAATTAAGAGAACGATAGAAATGATAAAAGATATCAGCAAAGTATGAGAATTTGCAAAGAAGGATACTTAAGGGGTAATTGACTTAAAAGGTCTGGTATAGGCCAGGGATTTAGCTCAGTGGTTTCGCCAACTGCTGCACAAGTGCAAGGACCCAAGTTCGATACCCGGTACAAAAAAAAAGGTCTGGTATAAGTCTAGATAACAGAAGGGAAGAAACAGGTGAAATCTCCTCATTCCACAGAACCCCAGAGAGGCTCAGAATACTGTGGCAGGTTTCTCAGAGGGTGAAAGTGAAGGGTGGGGTTGCAGGAATAATTAAGGAGGGGTTAAACATCCGGAATCCCTCCACCATTCAGCAAACTATCTCAGTTAAGCAAAAACTAGGAAGTGTATCGTGTGGAGAAATGTAGCCAGTTCTCAACTTTCTCCTTCCAATTGGCTCTCCAACACTGGCAGTTTATAACCAGTTTATAACCAGTTTATAACCAGTCAGGAGCCTGGAGGACTCCTCTCTGGAGAAGACAAGAGGCTTGGGGCCTTTGGAAACTACCCCCAAATCAGTCAAGTCCATGATTCCAAGCTCATTCTTCCTAAAATGAAGTTAACAACCTACCTCCACCCATAGAAATTTAAATCATCTTGGAGGAAAGACGTTTATCTGAAAAATAAGAAAAAAAAATAACCCTGGCACTGACAAATAGAAGTCTCCAGATAAAAATATACCATTGAGTGCCCAGCACAATGGATTTTGGGGTGGGGAGGCAGTACCGAGGATTGAAGCCAGGGCCTTTTCACTGAGCTACATCCCAGGCCTTTTTATTTTTTATTCTGAGATATAAACTCCAGCTTGAACTTGTGATCTTCCTGCCTCTGTGTCCCAGACAGCTGGGATTACAAGCGTGTGACACCATGCCCACTATCAATAATTTTTTTAAAGACTAACATTATTGTGAAATTCAAATGTATGTAAAATATGGTGAATCATAGGCTTCATTGTAGGAATACTTGAGGTTAAAGACAAAGAAGCAATGTGTTCAAGATTCACAGAAATAAGAAAACTCCACAGAATTCTATACACACACACACACACACACACACACACACGCACGCACATATTCGCTCATCAACCTTGTAAGAGAGTAGTATAAAAATGTTTTCAGATAAATAAAATACTGTCCCCAAATTTTTAACTTTTAAAATATCCTTTCTCAACAAATAACTTAAAAGTATACCTTACAAAATGAGAAAGTTGACCAAGAAAGAGGTTCCAGGAATAAGAATCCCATACAGGAAAAGAAAAGATTTTCCAGTATGAAAATAAAGAGAAATCTCATAAGGTTAGCCGGGTTATCAAGCCTAGAAACTTGTTAAGATTGTTTCCAGGGTATGGAAACTTCCAACAAGGGTGACACCAAGGGGAAAAAGAAAGACAAAACAGAACTGATAGACTAAGATGTTTGTACTAAGAAGAGATATTATTCAACTCCAGCAATGTGTCAGAATGTATCAATGAAAGATACATGAAAAAAATGGCAAACCAAAAATCAAAGCAATAATTAATGCTGAGAAAAATAAAACATTTGTTCCAAAGATTAACAGGCAACAGTATTTCTTTGATTTAAAAAAACATATATTTTAGGGTTAGGAATGTAGCTTAGCAGTCATACTTACCTTATTACTTCATCCTCTGATGATGGAAGAAGAGGGTTTAGGTCTTTTGTTTTCTAATATCTCTATGATATGCATACACACAATTCTGCTACCCCTACCTTCCTGAGATCACAATTTTTGGATAAACCAAAATTTACCATTAACTATATTATGCCCATGCAAATATTGTGATAGCTGTAGCTCCAGGGGTTTTAAAAAGAGCTATCTACAGAAGGTCCAACAAAAGGTCTAAAATTGAAAAACAAGACATTTTCAATATATTTAGATATATGAGGCAAAGTTAGAAGAATCATGCAAGAAATGAAAGTTTCTACTTCTGGGAGCATATCTCCATGTAAGAAAATAGGCCCTTTGTAGCTCTGTTTGATTTCTTTACAATATAATTATTTTTTCTTTGATAACAATTTTAATTAAAGTATAAAAGAATTATAATTACCAGGGGCTGCCTTCTCTAAAAATTCTTTAATTTTAGAAACTTGTTCTTGAAATTAAAAGTAAAGCTCCACTGGCAAAATCAAACAATTTATTCTGACAAAAAGCAAATTAATGTAATATATATTTAGAACTCAGGCAAGTTACAATCCAGGAATTTAGAACTCTAACCCTAGGCCATTTGGCCAAAAGAGATTGGCACATTACACTTACCCTACACTTTTCCATTTTTCTGTTTACAATCATGCCTTCATTTCTCAAATTATTTGGAATTGAGAATGCATATTGGAATTTACAATAGCCATTTTTGGATCAGTAAAATCTAGTAAGTAATATTTCCTCTTCGTCGGTTGTGAACAATGAAAAATGACAGATTAAAAGAATATTGTGTGCATGTAAATCTATAAACTACATTTATTATTTTTTATTGTTTTATTTATTTTCTAATCTAAAGCACAGTTTTGAGAATCTGCCTTCACTAAGTAGGGGAACAAAGATCAAAAGCATTTAAGGTCTTGTATTTTCAGGTTTCAACACAAAATATTATAACTATGGAAATTTGTTCTTATAGATTCTTTAACAATTTGAAGTGAAGAACAAACTTATTCCACATTACAAATCATACATTTGCTGTTTTTCAGTCTGCAATTAAGAAGACATGAACCTATTTCTCTGCAAAAATAATAGCAAAAATTTTTTTCTATACTACTTAATTGTATATGCTGTTATTGCTATGGGTAAGTTGAATTAGCCAGAGAATTATCCAAAGAATCTATACTCAGGAGCTGAAAAAAAATTAGACTAAAGAAGTTTAGATATTGGGAAAAAGCAATCTAAAAATTAATGAAAGTATAATTACCTAGCAATGGCATTATATGTTTTGTGAATCCTGCTATTAACAATAGGACATAATAAAGAGAAGACTGGAAACTAGGATTTTAGTTCTGGACATGCGGGTTATGTGTCACTGGACAATGAACTAGCCACTTTCTTTGTTTCCTTTTTCATCTGTAAAATGAAAAGATTAGACTGGACGACTGCTCAAGTTTCTTTCAAATCTTAGGAGAATATAAAATATATATTAGGAACATAGCAAGAATTATCTCATCTCTGCTCATGAATCCTCCAGACTGATTTATATAATTATATGCAGGCATTTGAAAGCCCTACAGTCTCTGAGCATCTAACCATCAATTACAGCAGAAAATATGGTAGTCTAATTTAAGCTAACTCTTAAATGTCATCAGCAAGACTAAAAAGTTGGATGCATCTCCGTTATCCCTACAAATTAAGGGTGTGGTGTCAAAAATAATCCAAAATACTTCCACTTGGCTTTGGGATCTGTTATATGTGTTGGTTTACAAAAGATTCAAATTAACATTTGGGTTAATTCAGGCTGACTTTAAAATTTGTTGCCCTAATTACATACTCCAATGATCTAGTCTTTAAATACGTCTAGCTAAATAGAAGGAACACTGTTCTTGAATTCAACATAGTCCTTGAATTTCTAAGAGCTGGTTTAAACAGAGACCTAGTTACATGGGAATAGAAGAGGCCTTTGTGATGTTTGCCCAGCCCACAATTCCCTCTTCTCTGAAAATAGCTCCCCTCTCTGATCCCCTGGACCACAGGAATAGACTCTAGCAGCCATGTTTCAGTTACCTAACAATGTTGGCTAGGGCTCTGCTGATTGGATAGTGGCTGAGCAACAGAACTAAACTGAGCCAATCAGAGCCTCTCTTTGGAAATTTACAACTTCGATTAAGAGAGTGAAATCTTAAGATGGGTTCACTTCTATGGGAACTATATAAACTTAGGAAGTGGGCCACAGCCTAGTGTTTGGAGGAGATGAGTAAAAAATAGCTGACTTCCAAAGACTGCAAAATGAAAAACATTTGCAAAGATCAATGGAAACAGAAAGTGGAGAAAGCCTGTTTTCTGGGCTGCTCATGGCTTTCCATTTCTGGTCCTTTTTGGGTCACAGCTGCATTTCTATCAATTTCTAATATCATCAAAAAAATTTTTGATGTTAAAATGACTCTTTTGAGCCCAACAGAAAACCGTAATAGAGTAATCTTTTCAATTTCTTTTTCTCCCCTTCTTCTGAATTAGCTCATCACTTGACCAGATAGACAAGTAGCATGCCATCCGAGAGCTTTGGATAACTAAAAGATTATTTCATAAGGAGAAATTTTGTCTTATTTCAGGGGTGGTCTCTACTCGATAAAGCTTATTCTTGTCTGTACAAGTAGAATGATTTACTGCACCATAAAGCTCAAGAGGGGTATCTACAGTAGAGATTTTTATTGTAATGTCCAATTACATTACTGAATCAAGCACAAGTTAATACATAATAATTATTTTCTGAAAACAATGGCAAAACGTTCCCAGAAAAACACTAATCAGAGCTGTCAGAGTATCATGGCTGCCCTTTGTGGATTTCCTCCAGAGAGCTGCAAAATGTACCCTATTATGCAAAAACTGAATCTAAAATCTTAGAGAAAAGGGGAAGCAGGTGTTCCATCAAATGAGAGTCAGTTGATGAGAGTCCCAGTCTTTAACAGTGTCTTAGCTTCTTTCTGAACTTTTCATCCTTCTCATATTATTTGAAAAAGGGAAAATCCAGCAGGAACCCATAGGCAAAAAGTAGCCCCATAGACCCCATGCTACCCCACAAACTATGTGCTACAGTGCTGCTCCTTTCTCGGGACATGTTGTTAGGCTTTTTGTGACTGTACAATGGGGCAGCTAAGTGTGCCTTCCTCATAAGGCTGTGGTAAACCAGTTATTACACAGCGCTTAGAAGAGTACTTGGTACGTAGGAATATTCAGTTAATGATAGCTGTTATCACTTTTGTCATTCCTGAAGATTTTTCAACAGGCAATTCTAAGTGTCCCTCCATATTTGACCACTACCAACCATATATTTCAAGTGGTTTTTTGGACAGATCTATATTGTAATCAAAGCCAAATATATGGAATGATTAAACATTCAAGTTTAATTCCACTAAAAACAAATCATTCAACTGGGATAATTTACATTATTATTAAAGGAAGAATGGTGCCGCCTAAAGGCTTTTTTGGACCATGGCCAGTATTCATCCTACTAGAATAGTTTACTACGAAGCTTTCACCTATGTGGAGTTCACATTGTGAGGGTAAGCTGTTGAAAATGTATCCCCAGAAGAGAAAGGAAGAAAACATGTGGACATGTTTTATTCATCTCAACTCTGATATTGCTTGCAGGTCAGACATTCTGAGCTGCCACATGTTGAGCTCCAGAAAATTCTAAGCCTAGGAAGCAACTCTAAATGGAAAAAGAAAACTGCTACCTACCCCACTGCAGGATATGAAAAGTTTTTAAAGTGAATTGCTCTGCATGGTTAAGTGAATCTCAGCAAGCAACCATATCCAGATGATGTGAAGTGAACTGAAATAAGAAGATATGAACTACAAAAAAGGAAGCCCAGGCCTTCATAAAACCAGGCCTTCATAAAACCACAAAGATATTCCCTGCATAGGGAATGGCTGATGAATTTAAAGATAATAATAACTAATACTCAGTTTTAAGGTGCTATCTTTATCATGCTGTGCTAAATAATTCCTCAGTTAGAGCAAAGCTTCAGTAAAAGAGAAAAAAGAAACTAATAAGACCAACCAAAAGCAGTACTTAGGAAGCAGTCTGGGACACGGACAAAGTCATATAAACTCCATGAAAACTCACAGGCGTAGCATTTCCAAATATCTTATGTGAATTTTAAAATTTAGGCTGACCCTGGAAGAGAGGACTTGGGCTCACTCACAGAACTGACAATCAGTTACACATGAATAATCTATTCCCACACAAGAAATGTTTTCTTCTACACGATGGTAAATCTCCCCAGGAATGTTATCTCCTTATCTTTCACTTCATCTTTCCATTGTCCAGTTTGTTTAGCTCCAACTTGGATCCTGTTCCGGACTATTGTGTCTTCTTCATTCTTTATTATGGTCACATTCCTTTTGTTAAACAATTATATCTACTACAGCTCCATGTTTATGGAAAACGATGGCTGTGTATTAATGATAAAATGGAGCAAAAGTAGCCTATACAAAATAAATAAGAACTGGGTGTAGTAGCATATCCCTGTAATCCCAGAATCCCAGGCAGGAGACTGAAGCAGAAGAATCACAAATTCAAGCTCAAATTGGGGAATTTAGCAACTTAGCGAGACATTGTCTCAAAATAAAACATTTTTAAAATGGACTGGGGATGTAACTTAGTACTCAATACCTCCCGCCAAAGAAGAGTTGGGTTTCAAGTGAAAACAGTAATTTAAGGGTTTTTTTTTTCTTGACAGTTATTTCTTTCAATGGAGCGAACAATATGTAATAATATTCTCATTTTATCAAAGCCAAATGTGAAGTAACAAGAGATCATCAAGTCCACCAATATTTCTTTTAAAATACAGGTCTGGTGCTGCCAGAAATCAGGACCACATGGAGGAATAATGAATTTAGTTAGAAAAAGAGGAGTGCAAATAAAAATGGAGGCCAGTGAATATAAAAGGCTAAGATCATATGGGGAGGTATCAAAAGCCTTTGGATTGGGAAGATGTAAAAACTTCAAAAGACAGTGACAACTGGAGCAAGTTGTGGAGAATTCCTAGGTGTTCACCTGGCTGAGAGGAGGGAAGGACATACAGAGAAACTAAGGGAATGAATCTCCAAGCAACCGTCACCTGAGCAGAGAGCCCCGAGAAGCTCAGGCATAGGGGAAATGAGGAGGAGAAAAGGGCAAGGCCAGCAGCATTGGGATCAAGCAGGTCCTTGAATGACCTGTTTGGCCTTCATCTGTGAACTACAGAGATGCAGCACAAGCTGATAAAAGTAGGAATGATTAAGAAGATACTGTATTAGAAAGGTGAGTTGGAAGGAGATAGAAATGAAATCTGCAAGTCCAAAAGATCTAAACTACAGTAATGGTGGGGAGCAGAGAAATTAGATCATTATCTATTAGAGATGAATAGGATATCTCTGCTTTATTCCCCATGCCTGGCTGCCTAACTCTGATGCTGAACTTGCCTAACAAAAAAGGATCGAAAATATTTTCGCTTATTTTCTCCCCTGGACAACTCCCAGAGGCGAAATTCTATATCCACACAATTCTTCCTGCTTTCCTGCATTTGTAACTGCCTCAGGAGCAGTCTGCCTCAATTGCCTTGATGACCTCTTAGATTCCCATCCCAAATGCTCAAAGGGAAGTCTCCCGAGTCCTCCAAGATTCCAATGGCCAAAGGAGGAGCCCAAGGCTTAGTGTGTAAATGGCAGAGAAGGGAGCGAAGTCTGCATGGATGGTTCTGAGCTCCTAGAGCAGCAGGCACTGTTTTAGAGCAGCCCTTGAGCTGGACTGATTTGTAATCTTCATCTCCTCCCCCCCTGACCTTCGCTGCTACAGGCAATCTCCAAATTGTGTTGCTATCCGCTCTACAAGCAATCCATCCAAATGACCTTTTGCCAGATACCCTTGGAGTTTGGAGATCTTTGTGGGGGGATTTGTAAAACTTTGTTGTTTTTAGATCAGACTTTCTTTTCTGTTTTTCTTTCCTTTCTATGGCTTTGGCCAGAGCTCAGCTTTCAGGCTGAGGGAGGGTTTTGGGTTAAACGCCTCCTCCCTAGAGGAGACTCTTGGAGTCTCACTGGCAACAGTCTCAGTTAACAAGGTGGCCAAGGATGTTTACAAAACAATGAGTAACAGAGACTCTTTGGTGTAGTAGAGTTGTATCTACCCAGCCTTAGTTAGAAGAAAAAGTTGGATTTAAAATTGTATAGAATATCTTAACAGCCAATTAGTTATAAGGTTTTGGGGCAATATTCATTTGATTGTTTGCAAAAGCTAGCTGGCTTCCCCCCCCCACCACCACCATATTCTACTTAGTGTTACCTATCTCTTGTACATTGCAAGCAGGGGAAACCCGAATAGGACTGTCCTGTCTATTCTTTTTTTTTGAAAAGCTGATTTTATTTTATTTATTTATCTATTTATTTATTTTTTATTCAATTCTTTTATTGGTACATTGTAGGTATACAACACAATTACATTTCTCATTGGGAATTGTACCTTTACATAATGCATCTTGGTTCTTATTTTTTCCCCATTCCTAGCCCTCCCTTCACCCCCTCCACCCTTCCCTATTTACAAAGACATTATTTCCATTTTTTCCATTTCTCATCATTTTTCCTTTCCCTTCTTTCCTTTCCCCTGTCTCTTCTTCATACAATGCTGAATTCTTAGTGCCAGGCAGACCCTGATCAAACATCTGAAAAGAACCCCTGAAGGTACCAATGAACCAACAGAGAGGCTTGTGTGGCTTCCACAATGTCACACAAGAAGTCCCTGGCAGAGCTTGGATTCTACCCAGATGTCCTTGTTCTTTGTCCAAAACTTTCTAGGTAGATTTCTTTGCATGTGAGACATTTCTTCCAAGACCTTGGCAAGAAAGGCAAGAACAATTAAGTATAGACTTCAGATTTCCTTGAATAATCTTATCCATGTGTCATGATACCCCAGTAGTAAACAATCAGTGGTATTGATCTGTATGCCCACAAATGCCACAAACACTGGTCGGGCATTTCTTATGTACCTCACATAAGCACTAAGATAACAATCAGATGACACCATCCAGGTTTATAATCCCACACAATCCCAACAGCAAGACTCATTAAAACAATACGTATCATGTGCTGTGATCCTGAGGTGAGCACAAAGTTCTGGGATACAGAGGAGGGAAGGCTGGAAGGTGAAGAGGCTATTTTAGATCTCTGACCAGTGGCTAGGAGCTTTCCAGGGGAGGCTACACAGGAAGGGATGGTCATCGTGGGCAAAGGGCGCTGAGCCTGGTTTCTGCAAACCCTCCTGAGAGGAATGCTTTCTGAGGGTAAATGAAGGGTTTCCAAACCTAAGTTGCTAGTCCCTATCTCTCCGGATCTGCTTAGGGTTGGCCTGTTTTTTTCTGACTGTAAAATGGTCTAGGAAAGAAAATTAATGCTCAGAGGGCGCCCTCTATTGGTAAGAGGACACACAGGCTTTTTTCTCCAAAAGGGCAATACGACTATAAACACAAACGCACATATCGGTTGCTGACTGGAATTGCCTATACCTTCATCACCACGCAGACCTAAAAAGAAAACACAATGCCCCTGACAGGTTGGTAATAAGAGTAGACAGTTGACAGTTGGTAATAAGAGTAGAGACAAGACTTCACGGGGCTTGTGACCTCGGGCTTTCGGTCCTCTGTAGGATAGGTAGATTATACTGACCGATCTCAACCCTTTCTTTCCCTGACTTTCCCTTATTTCTAGAACTATGGCTCACTGTGTCTTGGCTGCATATAAAATTCTTGGTACTGAGAGCATATTTGCAGGAGTTGATGGCTCTGAATATACCGGAGAATCTGCACCAATAGAAAAATATTGTTTCTGGCTGTGGCAGCTTTAGTCTCTGAATTTTCCACAGCAGCCAGAGTTAATTGGCCCAGATGATTTTCCCTTTCCCTTCTTCTCACGTTTTTAATAGTAAAAAGCCTATTTCCAGATGGTAAATAGTATGAACACATCCTGCAGAATCACAAGTTCCTGCGACCCACATCACCCCCACCTTACAGCTCTGCAAACACCTGGTCATCCAAAAGACCCTTTTAAGTTCGTTTTGGGACTTCGGAGTGCACTAGAGGATATTTTCCTAAGAGATTTCATTTGTCCAGTTTGTGATGCAATGAGTGAAGTGTGCACGGGGTGAGGGCAGCTAAGGAGAGTGAACAGGTGACCCTTGCAGCCTGGTGGTACTTGGTGGTACACATAACCCCAGCAAGTACATAATCAGAGGGAAAACTATTCCTGGAAATGGAGGAGACTGGAGACAAGTGAGCTAAACACAAATTATGAGTGTCACGCAGGGGGGAAACAGTTTAGTTCTTCAGTTGTTGCCCAAAGACTGTCACTGGAGATATGAAGAATTGGAAAATGAGAACACTCCATTTTCATAGAAAAGCCATTATGTCCCATTTTCTGCTCCTGATGGGAAGGGAGGAAAATTGGGACATAAACCTTGGGTTTACACGGGCTCGCGGTCTCTTGATGCCCTCTACTGGCGAGGAGGCAAACTGCAGCTGCCTGCGCTCATGAAAGGAAGGCCCAGCCAGAAACCGGCCAGAGAGGGGCCTGAATGATAAAATCAAAGAACGGAGGGGTGAACAGGAGAGAAGGGAGGAAATCCTCCAGTTTCTTCCGAGCTTGGATCCAGGGCGATGAATTCAGAAGGAAGTGCACTGTCTGAGTCCATGGAGCTAGAAGATTAAGTGGATGGATGGATACCTGGAAATGTCTAATGTCTGGCAGCTCTGAGAGAGAGAGAGAGAGAGAGAGAGAGAGAGAGAGAGAGAGAGAGAGATTCAGCTGGCCAAAACTGTTTCCCTCCAATCTGTCATCTTAACAGAAATGTCTGATTCAGCCTTTCATCTAGAAATTTTTCATGAGTTATATCAGTGCCCCAGGTATTTTCTAAAGTCTTTATGTTTAATCCACTAAAAACAGTACTGATATTTGACTTTTTGTGGACTCTCACAAATTCTGAATTTTTCTGCACAGGTTAAGTATTAGGTGTGGTATGGGTTATTTAACTTCAGAAGCCTAGGGTGCCTGGGTCAAGCAAGAAATCTCTGGTTTACGGGACAGAGGGAAGCGTCTGTTGCTCTTTACTGTAAGAGGCACTGTTTTCCCCCGTTTGCTTCATTTTAATGACAGCTTATTTGTGGTACAGTGAGGCATAGGTCAAGATGGGTGGAACCAGTCCTCTCCGTATTCCCCTACCACGTGTGACACAGAAGCTGCTAACTAATGGCTGACAGAGGTCTGACCTTGACCTTTATACCCTACAACAAATACCCGATTCAGTGCCAGGATGACTAAGACTGTTCAGACTCCCTGACACATGTCTTTTTCTTACTTTCTTTCTTGTTTTGTGGGACTGGGGATTGATCCCAGGGCTATTGCACTAAGCTACATCCCTAGTCCATTTTAGTTTTTGTTTTGAGACAGGGTCTTGTGAAGTCACTGAATGGCCTAGGCTGGGCTCAAACTTGCAATCCTTCTGCCTCAATCTCCAAGAATGCTGGGATTACAGGTGTGTACCACCATGCCCCACTTCCGATGGGTATCTTGACCATTATTACAGTGTGTTAATAAATGAGCAAGGCTGGAGTAACAAGGAGACCCCTTCAATCTCTTTTCTCTTGTTTATGTCACAGTCCCAACAAGGTGTTCCTGCTCTACAGGGCCAACTTTCCCTGCAGGCACCCGAGGCCCCAGGTCTCTTGTGTGTGTGGTTCTGCCAGTTTCTAGGGCCTTGCCATCATCGACAACTGGTTGGAGGAACAGACAAACCAGAAATGACATCACCCATTATTTGTACTCACATTCCATTGGACAGAGCCCCAGCCACTACAGTGGCAATCTGACTCCAGGGATTGCTGGGAAATGTATTCTATCTGTGGGCCCAATAAGAATACAGATTTTGGTGAATAATCCGCTTCTAGCCCATTGCTACTAGATCTTTAGAGGTGAATTTGTGTTATCCCTTCTGATAACTAACCTTTCTTAAATCCTTCATGATTATAAATCCTTTCAGTTAGCCTGTCACAGCACTTCTAAGTCATAGCCCTAACATTTATAAGTTATGTTACTTAGGAAAAACTACCCACTACTTATAAATATAATTTACCTCATTTATAAAGTGGGGGTAATAATGCTACTTATTTTACAGTAACATTGTAAAGATTAAACTAACATACATTTCATTCAGGAAGATGCTAGCCATTAAATAGAATGATCACATTTATTATTTCCTTCTACTTTGTCTATTCCCTTTTATAAATAAAAGCAAATCTATAAATCTCCATGACATTTTCATTATGTCCAAAGCACCAGAGATAGCATATATTTTATCCTACCAATTATGACGATGAAACAAAATTCATAAAAAGTTAAATTCTTAAGATTCACAAAGAATACTGTCATCAAAAGAAGAATTTTAATAAGAAAGCAAATTATTGATTCCCAAATTAGTTGTACATGTAATGAACTTTCTGGAAGAGAGAGTAAGTGTAAAAGTCTACTGGGAAGGTACAATTTAGGCTTTGTCTTGAAGAGTGGATTCTATGTACAAATAGTAGGTAAGGATGAGCACAGAAGTCATTACAGAAAGCTAGAATGATAATAAAGGAGGAAGGAAGGGAGAAGTGGAAGAGTCAGGGAGAAGTTGAGAGACAAAGAATGATACCATTTTTCTAGATACAAGTGAATAAACAATAAAGCTGAAAAGGTAAATTGGTGCTAATAGAAGACTAAGCCTTTCAAAGACAGGAGAAGAGATATAAAAGGAGGTAGAGTGCGGGAGTTGAAAGCATTGCCTAGATCCAAACCTTAGTCTTGCCATGTAAAAACTCAGGTCCATGGACAACTTTCTCAGCTTCTCTGTGCCTCAGTTTTCTCCGTGTAATATGGGTGATAAACTGTCCTAGAATTGTGGTGAAGGTTACATGGCTTAATGCATGAAAAACAGGAAAAACCAGCACACAGTAAGCCCTCGGTCAATGCTAGTTACTGTATAATGGTGATCCAAGGATAATCTGCCTCTTAGGTGGTCCCTTGGTGTGTCAGAACCAAAGTCAGTCTAGCTTTGTACACTGCTACTAGCAATAGGATACCCTTTCTTCCAAATAATAATGAACTTCCTGGAACTACTGGGCCCTGAGAAATCTTAATGAGCTTTTGTTTCCCACTTGACTTCATTTAAGTAGACCCAGGCACTTTGAAAACCCAATGCAAAATACTATTTTCTCCTGAAGCTAGCTATATTAGTCTCTCATGACTGTCACAATAATTTCCAGGATTGAGCAGCTTAAACAACAGAAACTTCTTTCTTGTGTTCTGAAAGCTGGAGACAAGATCATGGTACCTGCCAGTTTGGTTTATTCGGGGCCACTCTCCTCAGCTTGCAGGTGATCACCTTCTCATTGTGTCCTCACTAATCCCTCTTGTTGTGTGTACACACCCTATGTGTCTCCTCTGTGTCCTAATTTCCTCTTCTTATAAAGATACCAGGACACATTGGCTTCAGACTCACTTTAACATAATCACTGCAACTTCATCACTTCTTTGAAAGCTCTCTCTCCAAATACAGTCACTACTATGGTTTGGACCTAAAATATACCCCCAAAGGCTCATGTGTGCAGAGGTGGGCTAGAAAGGAAGCTGATTGGATCACAGGGGTGCTACACTCATCAGTGTATTAGTCCACTGATGATATCATAGCTGAATATGTTGTTAGGATTTGGGGTTCAGTTGGAGGAGGCGGGTCACTGTGTGCCTTTGGAGGGTTTATTGCTAGCTCTGGCTAGGAGCCAGAGCTTCCAGCTCTTTCTACTTCCTGGCTGCCATAGGTTAAGCAACTTTCCCCCTGCAGGCCTGTCCACCAGGAGGTTCCTGCCTTGGAGCCATGCAACCATGGACTGTACCCTCTAAAGTCATGATCCAAAATAAAACTCTTCTTAAATTGCAGGTGTCAAGTATTTTGTCCCAGTGTTGAGAGGACTAATACAGCTACATTCTGAGGTACTGGAGCTTAGGGGTTCAATGAATGAATTTTGAAGTACTGTACACAATTCAGCCTATATTATTAAACTAGGCCATTTTTCTTCATTACAGTATTTTCTAGTCCTCTGTCAAAAGACATTTTTACCATAATTATGTTCTAATAAACAATCTGAGACTTTCTCAAGAGGTATTTTTGTGAAAGGCAATTTGTTTATCCATTCCCCCAAAATGTATTTAATACTTAAAATGTGTATGTTCTTGGTAATGTGCAGGGATACAGCTGTGAATCAACAAACTCCCTGCCCCTGTTCAGCTTACTTTCTATTGTGTGTGGGAGACAGAGTCGTACAAAAAAATACGTGGCAATACTTAGAGCATCAGATGGGGACAAGTGCTATGGAGAATATTTGAAAATGGTGGTGCCCTGGGCAGGGGGACTCTGTAATATAAGGGGTCATGGAAGGTCTCTCTCATAGTATCATATTTGAGCGATGACCAATGGAAGCCAGGGAACAAGCGATGCAGAGAACTAGAGAAAGGACATTTCAGGAAGAAAGAACAGCAAGATCCTGGGGTAGGAGGGACTTAGAGGGTCCAAGGAGCACCAGGGTGATGGAGTAGAACAGGTATGTGGAAAAGGGCTCAAAAGAGAGGGGACAGAGGTGGGGTGGGCTAGCTTGTACAGCGCCCTACTGCCCTGTAACAGTGTTGGATTTTACAGAAACGAAATGAGAAATCTTTCAAATGTTCTGAGCAAAGGCAAAACATGGTCCGACTTAGGTTTCGAAAGACTCACTTAAATTATTGTGCTGAGAATAGTCCGGATGGGGCAGAGGGGGACATCTGAGCAGACAGACTAGTTGCAATCATCAAGTCAGGAGGCAATAAAAGCATAGCACAAAGCTGAAGCAGTGGAGATGGGAAGAAAGCTTTGGAGTCTTAACATGTTTTTCATGTCCAACCACTAAGATTCTCTGTTAGTCCATATGGTCGCTCTACTCCTTCTCGGCATCTTCACAATTCACACTGGCAAAGTTTGAGTTGCATCTGAGCACTCTCTACATCTTGGAGACAAGTACTCATCTTCAATCCGTGAATGTCCTCCCAAGTCCAATACATATCTACATATCCAAATAAATGAACACTGACAGTACATAAGTCCTACTTAGGAAATCGGATAAGGATAAATAGGCATCTTTAACCATGTATACTCTAATCACAGGTTATAAAAAGTCCATAGCCAAGAGGAATGCAGAATGTCTCCAGATGGTATGGGATTCAGTTAAAGAAATTCAGAATGTCATTATGGGTGTGAAACATTTCTAACCAGAAAAGGAAAAGAGAACTGAAGAAAGAAACCCAGACTAGAAAAAGTGATACAATTTGCTATCCCTAACACTTGCACGGTGTGACTATTTTCTACCAGGGTTCTCATCAATACTTTTGGGAGCAAGCAATGAAATTGTCTTCTCTCTAATTGCTGAAGCTAAGAGGGATTCATGTCGTTTTAGTTTTCTTGTTGAAAATGGAGTGGAGAGCTTAGCTCTCTGCTCATCTTTCCTCCCCTGATTTTTCTGCATACATTCTGAGTTTTAAGTCAAGATCAATTTTTACTAAGTGAAAATTATTATTACAATGATTACTATTAGCATTATCTTTATGGAAAACTGACCATCCTGACAACACAGGTTCCACACCAGTGATATGAAATGGAAGCTCAGTTTCCTTCCATATCGCATATGGTTGGCTGAAAAATGGACCTCCTAGGTGATATCCATGTTCTAATTCCAGGAATGTTATCTTATATAGCAATTTATGCAGATCTGATTAAATCAAGGTTCTTAAAATGGGAAGATGAGGGCCAGGGATTTAGCTCAGTGGTTCAGGCACCTGCCTTGCAAGAGCAAGGTCCCAAGTTCGATCCCCAGTACCAAAACAAACAAACAAACAAACAAAAAACAATTAAAATGGGAAGATGATACTACATTGTGCTAAAAATGAGGTTGCATGTATCCTCGTAAGAGAGTGGCAAAAGGAGTTATTACAAAGAGGAGATAGTGAGAAGGTAGGGCAGATCGTTGAAGATACTGGTTTTAAAGACTGGGATGATAAGAACACAGGCCAGTAGCCATCAGAAAGTGCAGACGGAGGAACAGATTTTCCCCTCAGTCTCTAGAGGATGAGCAGCTTTATCAACACCTTCATCGGTCCAGCAATGCTGATTTTTGGATTCTTGTCTCTAGATCCTTGAGAGAATAACTTTCTGCTGTATTGAGCCTCAGAGTCTGCATTGGTTTGGTACAGTAGCTGTTAGACACTGATGTACTCTCATACTTCAGAGCCCGCAGTTTCAGCAGGTGATTTATTATCCGAAATTGTTACTTATAAACATCTATTCCCTTTCCTCCCTCAAAAGCCCGAGTGAGCTGGTGGGCTAGTGAAGGACTGTGGAACGCTTGTGGAACGCGTCTTTTCACTGCCACCTATCAACCTCCTGACCACCTCTCTCTGCCCTAGGACTTCAGCACACAATTGCCCCCAGCACACACCCCGCTCAGTCTCTGCCCATGAACTCAGCTCATTCCTGGCTGGGGGAGTAAAAGGTCCTCAAGAGTAAGATGAAACACATCTCATCTTCCTACCATGACATCTAAACTCACTCATTTTTCTTCTCTTTTAATACAATAGGGGAATTGTCTTCTTTTCTGGTTGGTACCCATCCTTCCATGTTCACTGTGTATCTTATCTCTGTACAAGGAAATTGCTCTGGAAATTTTTCCTTTTCTCTTGTATCACCAATTGACCTCTCATGACTGGATTGTTCCCATAGGCTTACATGCATGCTTTAATATTACCCATTTAAAACAAACAGAAGGACAAACAACACTCTCCTCCAGCTACTTTCCATCTCTCTTCAGTTATTCACAGCCAAATTCCTCAAAATTATCTATACTCACTATTGTAGTCAGTGCCTACTAAAATCAGAGTTTACAAGGGAATTGATCTAATATAGAACACAATGTATAGGATTATTTAATATTCATCCAAAAAGTCAAATACAGAAGAGTGCAAGAGATCTGTCCATGCACTAGAGACCCAAAGAACCCAGCGGAGGGCCTGGATCCCACGCCAATGTCTCATGCAAGTCTGTATCAAGGATCTGCACCAGGAAGGCCCAAAGGTCAACGGTGAAGCTGGAAAGTCTGCGCTGGCAGGGTGAAGAATCTGTGTCAGAAGGCTGAGGGATCTCACTGAAGCCAGGAAATGACACTCAAGCCAAAGACCAGAACTTCCCAGAAGAGAACAGCAGCCATCCCCAGTGACAGCTCCTTCATATCAGGAAAACCACCCACAGCAACCTTCTCCAGGAAAATCAACAGCTTTTACAATCTTCCCCTCCCATTCTCCTTTTATGCCATACCCACAACAATCTTCAGGTTGGTCTTCAATGCCTAGAACCAAGCTAACTCATTTCGGCTGGGCATTCCCACTTAACTGACCGTTTATTAATCCACCACACTCACTGCCTCTACTTTTTTATGTTGGAGATTTCAGCCTTCACCCTATCTACTTAAAAAAAACTCCTTTAGTTTGTAGGAATTTCTCCAAACTAACAGCCAATTCTCTATTCTCCTATGACTCAATCATTTAGCAGATTTTAGCTTACTGCCCCATTCCTTGGCTAACTTCTCTCTCCCTAGACTTCCATAACACTGTATTTTTCTCTTACCTCTTTCTCTAAGCTCACGGCACACTCCTCCTCATTTATTGGCTCCTTCTTTGCTGCCCCACCTCTCAATATTGCAATCCTCTGGGTCCCATCCTTGGCCTTCTTTTCTTTACCTACTCTTCCTTGCAACACTATCTCATCCAGTTCCAGGATTGTACCTGAGACTACACAATGATAGCTTTAAAACTCTGTGTTTGCAACACTTGTCTTTCCACTAGAACCCAGACCCAAATATCCAGCACCCCCTTAGCATCTCAAACTTAATCCTAAGAAGAACTGCTGACCCAGCCCCCAGTCCTAATTTCCCCATCCATCCATATGGCACATTGATAGCCCCATAGACCTAACTCACTCACTGTGTCCTCTGGGTAAAACCATGATCTCTTTTCCATTGGACATCTCTCTGGTCTTCCATGTCAATCTCACCGCGGAGTCCTGGAAATTCTTTCCTATTTTCCTTTTTCTGTCTTGGTATGCCTTCAATTGTAAGGTATCCCTGGCAGTGCCTGTAGGAAACAGAGAAAGGGGACATTAGTAGAATCTCTTCAGTGAGTCCTAGTCTCCTGCGAGCTACGGCAGCACAAGGATCATTGAGGTCTCAGTTGTGACCAGAGGCCAAAATGAAATTATGTCTTGGAAGGGCCAGGGATGTAGCTCAATGGTTCTGGCACCTGCCTGGTAAGCGCAAGGTCCTGAGTTCAACCCCTGATACCAAAAAAAAAAAAAAAAAGATACAAGGAATTATGTCTCGGAATGCCATAGCTGGCGTGCAGGCAAGAGAACTAGGCCTAATAAAATGATTTTTTCCCCCAAATTATGTAGCGTTGCTCCCGACATATCTCCCTTTCTTTTTGTTGTATGTGAGGGTGTTTTTAGGAAAAGTGACCACACCCAACAATGGTTTGTCCGTATATACTATGATGACCTATAGTGTGTTTGATTGGCTTAACTGTCTATAATAAGCATAATCTCTCTTAATTGGGGCTGTAAAAGGATTAAAAATCAAATAACTTTTTTAAACAATGTTGGCTAAAAAACTCAAAACTTTTGTTGAACTCAAATAAATATTATCTTCAGTTATACTTTTCTACTGGGTGTTTAAGACCAAGTTACGGTGAGACCTATATTAAATAAAATCAACCTCTTGCTATCAAGGTCAATTGAGTCTCCCCTGACAGTGTCTTGGAACCATGCATTGAGCTTCTTAGCTCCTCTGTCAGTGTCAGCCACCAGGATATGTCATAGCCTTGCTTGACCATGGTGCTTTCTGTGAAAACATGGGAGATATTTTCCTCCAGGTGACATTCCTTTGGCACACTTTTTGTTGGATCTTACTGTTTTGGTGTTCAGCAACCTCCCTATTCAGGAGGTTGGGCGACTCACCAAAGATGCAGGATCTTGGAGAAGGTTCCCTCATGTCCTGGATCTTTTTGTTGTTGCTGTTGTAGTTGACCTTGGAGGGCCAGGGCCAAAATACTGGCTGTCATCTTAGCCCAGATACCTTTTTAGTTCTGGTCTCTAAACTTTGGTTGTTGAACACCCAGAAGAGAAGATCAATAACATTAGTGTTGTAAGAGAAGTAGTGAACTCAACTATTATAATTTTACCTGGATATTAAGCATTTTGGAATAAAAATATAGTTTAAAAACTGTTATTATTGTTGATCATGGTTGTTCTTGTGGTTGAATCCCTAAGTAGCTATCTTTTTATAGGACGTCATTTAAGGAAAATAAATCAACCTACAAGTGTGCTTAATATCATAGGTGGCTGGAGCATAAGAGAAAGGCAAATATCTGAATCAAAAGGTTACTACCATAAACAATATGTTGGAGAACCCATACAATTAGAGGGCATGAATACATTTTGTACACCTGAAAATGAGCAGTAATAAATATCACAGTTATATAAAACCTTATGTTCTTCAATGTACTTTGGTACCAAAAGCATCTTTCTAATAACAATCTTTTGTTTATGGCACACAATTGATCTTTTGAAGATGACCAATGTAGACATATCACAATAACATATTTAGAACTTAACCAATGTAAACATTTTATAATAACATATTTAGAGTTTAACCAATGTAAACATTTTATAATAACATATTTAGAACTTAAACTTCAATGATAACCAATGTAATCAATTTATAATAACATACTGAGACAATATTTGTTGTGGTGTGTCTTCCATAAGATTATGAAAATTACTAGGGGTCCCTTTAGTGAATTAAGACCAGAATAATTATTTTCTGGGCAGCTTCTTCTTTATTCACCAAAGGGAGTACCCATGGTCTCTATTTACTTTGACAAACAAATTAAATATATATATCTTTTTATTTTTATAATTGCTTATTGTAATTTGTTTATTGCAAGTAAACAATAATACACATTACTTTTGTAAAATAAATCTTGATGCCACTTTGATCCATTAGAAACCATAAATCTATATTTATTCTTCCTCTGGGGGCATCGTCTCAGTCCTGGACCCTGCTGTGGATTTGTTGGTTGTCGCTGGTGAGGTGGGTTGCTCAGGTGCAGCTGGCTCATCGCTCTCAGCCGGGGTGCTATCTTTGGTCTCTGAGATGTTGGCGGTTCCACCAGTGTGACCCATGATCGCACCTTCTAGGAGGGCACCCACAAGCTTTCATCCTTATCTGTCAGCACACAGGCAAAATCTCTCCCCTAAGTTATTAAAGCAGAAGCAATTTTTTGATGTATGGCCTTTTGTAATCTTAAAAACAAATTTAATAATTTAAGTTCTAAGGTAGAGCAGACCATAGCTCTTTCCAGTCTTTGAGTCAAACAAACTGCACAAGAGGAATCACTTAAAATATTAACAGGTTGGGAAGGGAAGTTTTCAATCACAAATAAATTGGCTAGCAACTCTGACTTCTGAGCAGAAAGACCGGGTGTAGGCAATACATAGCTAAAGGAAGAGCTCCAAATTGCTGCTTGGCCCTGAGAGGAGCCCTCGGTGAAATACGTGAAGGCACCTTGCAACGGCTGAAATTGAGTAACCTTGGGGAGAATAAATTCATGTTGTGCAAAAAACTGAAATGGAGGATCACTAGGATGATAATTACCTATCTGTCCAGTGAAATCTGCAAAGGCTACTTGGCAATACAAAGCAGTTTGTAGCAGGGTCTGCATTTGCGCCTTATCAATTGGAATAATGATGAAATGAGGGTCAGCACCAAATACTTGTTGGGTTCAATTATGTCCCAAGAAAACTATTTTTGCACTTTGCTCTAGATATAATTGTAGAGATTTCACTAACTGGTTAGACAAAAACCACCTTTCCATCCGGAAAGACCTGTTTTTCATACCATTGTCCTATTAAATCTGTAGGTCAATGGGGAGTTTTAAGCACAAACAAATGAACTGGATAGTTAGAGTTGATAAGAAAAACCTGACTGTTATGTATTCTTTGTTCTACTAATTGTAACTCCTTTTGTGCCCCTGGAGTTAATTTTCAAGGGGAATTAAGATCCGAATCTCCCTATGATATTTCATATAAATGCAGCAATTGAAAAGTTGCTATCCCTATTTTAGGCTTAATCCAATAAAAGTCAAATCGAGGTCAGTCAGTCGGCAACAAAGAAATGTTGAAAAAGCAGTCTTCTAAATCTATTAAGTGGCCACTTCTGGGGAATTGCCACTGGGTTTGGTAAGCCAAGAGGTAGCCATGCCTTCATGGGAATGAGGCTGGCATTAACTACCCATAAGTCCTGAGGGAAATGCCATTTCCCTGACCTTTTTGGAATAATAAAAATGGGTGTGTTCCAAGGGCTCATGGATGGTTTTAAATGCCCTTTGTTAAGTTGTTCTAAGATGGGTTGCTCTAAAATGGTTAATTTCTCATGTGTTAGGGTCCATTGATTCACCCAAATGGGGTCATTGAATTTCAATTGTAAAGGCAAAGCTGCCTTGGGCAGAGAAACTTCTTCAATAGCCCCAACTAAAAATTTTTTATCGTATCCAATTCCAAGGCAATTATTTTTCTATTGCTGTTCTATAGGCTGCATTCCACCCTGAAGTTGCTTGCCTAATCCTATTTCTGTTTCATATCCCATTGTAGACATGATTTGTTGACCCAGTGAGGTTTCAGGGGGCAAAGTAGTCACTACGACTCTCCACTCTTCCAATAAATCTCTGCCCCATAAATTTACAGGTATGGGAGCTACGTAAGGATGAATATGTCCCAACTGACCATCAGGCCCTTCATAAGGCAGGGGAATGGAGCTCTGCAAAACTTATTGGGGGGAACCAAGTCCTACCAGAGATGTTTTAGTTGGTTTTTTCCCCCAAGATGACAGCCAAAAACATGTGTCAATCACAGACATGTCTGTGCTCATGTCTATCAGCCCTATAAAGAATTCACTAAAATTTAATTTTGCATATGGGGCAATTTTTGGAAATCTCTTGGGTGAAATAAACCTCTTCTTGAGGAATTTCTGGCTGAGGATCCTCTCAGGAATTTTTAAAGCTAACATTATTTAATTGTGGTTTAGGCAAGAGCAACAATTGTGCAATATAATCTCCTTGTTCTGTTACCCAGAGTCCTGTGGAGCTAACAGGAACACACAATTCAGAGGTACAATCAGAATCAACAATAGCCAGAATAACAGTAATGCCTTTCAAAGTTTGAATTTTCCAAGTATCAAGCCAATGGTTCCAGGGGGTGGGGGTGGAGGGGTCCATGAATTCCTGTAGGGAAAGATTCCGGAGTCTCACCTCCCAGCAGGTGAACTCTCTGAGCATCAGGAAGATCTACTCCTGAGCTCCCGAATGTTCCCCTGACGAGGCAAGAAATGTCCCTCTGGACACCCATGCCATCCGATTTTGTACTTGTGCATGGGTCTGAACCAGGTACCGCTGACTCAGGGGGACTGGAGTCCCCTGGCCATGATCTCCTATAGTTTCCTGGGCCTAATTCCCATTTTCCTGGCAGCAATGTGCCATCCTTATCATATTTGGAGTGGCAGGCTTTGGCCCAGTGAATGCCTTTTCGACAGCAAGGGGAAGGGCCAGGTGGTAACTTATTTTCTTTGGATACCTGATCTAGTGGCTCTGGGTCAGCTTGTAAAGCTACTTTCATTTTGCATTTTTTTTCTGAGATGCCCTGATTTTCCACAGTTGAAACATTTTAAATCACTTTGTGTACCGTGTAAATGTTGGGAGAAGGCTTGAGCCATCAGAGCTGAATTGTATAAAGGAGACCCAATATTTTGGCATGCCTTAATATATGCTCCAAGATCTTTAGAGGAACGAACAGGATTTATTGCCTGTTTGCAATCCATATTAGCATTTTCATGGGCTAGCTATAAAATCAGGATGTCTGCTGCCTGGGAATTAGAAATCTGTCTCCTAATAGTTTGTGGTAATCTCACTACAAATTCTCTGTAAGTTTCCAACGGCCCTTGAATGATTTGAGTAGAAGATTGTGTCAGTGCACCATTAACTGGCACAGAAGCCCAAGCCCTCTGCAAGAGGTCCTCTAGCTGGTAACGCTGGGCAACAGGCTTGCCTGCTTAAACCCAAAAGCTCACCCGTGTCTGATAACATGTCAATAGTAACTTCTCCCCACTGAGCATCTCCCTGAGCATTCTTATGAGCCTGTTCCCTGATTAATGAATGCAGTTCCACCTCAAAGTGGAGATACTGAGTGGGGGACAGGCATGTTTTTGAAAGGTGAAAAACATCATGCAGAACCAGAACAAGTCCGAAGTACATTGTCCAACAAGCCCACTGTATACAGGCTTTGGATGCCACATTGGGTGCCAAATGTAGGGAAAGGGGACGTTACTAGAACCTCTGCAGTGAGTCCTAGTCTCCTGCAAGCTATGGCAGCACAAGGATCATTGAGGTCTCAGTTGTGACCAGAGGCCAAAATGGAATTATGTCTCGAAATGCCGTAGCTGGCCTGTAGGCAGGAGAACTAGGCCTAATCAAATGATTTTTCCCTCAAATTATGTAGCATTGCTCCCAACAAGTGTCCATCCAGGAGATTCTGCAGTCTTTCTCCCAATATATGAAACATGGCGGGGGGGGGGTTCTTAGCGACATGCTAACATATAGGCTCTTGTCACCTCACCTTCATGTCCCCTTTCCCATTCTTAGTGCTCACATTCTTTACTTTGTCTATCCTGTATTTTGATCTTTGGTATGAACTTCATGATTTTAATCCCTTGCTACCCAAAGCCAGTATTTTTGAGTTCTAAAAATGGCCTTTGCCCTCCCATCAACTTGGAACTAAGTCTATGGACCTTGATATCAATGTAGAAGAGTCTACAAGGAAGCTCAACAATGATGAATTTGACTCTTCCAGGATGGATTTCTTCGGAGAGTCACTACCCTTAAAAATTTTGGCTGATGAAGGAAAAGAAAAATTGGTGCAAATAATTTATGGGAAGGAGAGAGGGAAGAAGCAATATGTTAACATCTTAAAAAATATTTTCCCCTGCTACATTGTTTTTGTTGGCTTTTATATTTTTTCATGTCATCTGAGGACTTTTATTGGGAAGATATAAAAGTCTGTCTGCCTGATGCTATTTTAAATGGAAGGTGTTTAATTTTTATGGAAGTAAATTTCCTTTGCAGGCATTTCCTTTCATCTCATGCATTTTGATCTGGAGCCATACCTGAGAAAAAGGAGCCATTAACAAGCCCAGGGCTAAAAATAACCCTCTGAACATGCTTGTATACTTCAGAGTCTGCTCCAAGGTATATGATTTTATTTATGCAATACATAGGTAGTCTACTGGTTCTCTAGGACTACTGTAACAAAATGCCACAAAAGAATGGCTTAAAATAATGGTTTATTCTCTCACAGTTGTAGAAATCTATCATCAAAATGGCAGCAGGGCTGGTTTCTTCTGGAAACTGAAGGAACATCTGTCCCCTACTCTTCCTCCAGATTCTGGTGGCTGCCAGCATTCTTTGATGTTCCTTGTTTTATACACACATCACTCCTCTTTCTGACTCCATCTTTCCAAGTTAGTTTTTTTCTTTGTGTGTCTCTGTGTCTTTGCATGACCTGCTTATAAGAATACGTCTTTGTATTCCAGTCTTACCCTCACTATAAGACCTCGTCTTAACTAATTAATTTGCAACGACATTATTTCCAAATAAAGCCACATTCTGAGATTTCAGGTGGATATGAACCTGAGGGGAGACGCTCTACTACCTAGTACAGGTGGAAAGACTATAAAATTGTTCTGTGATAAAATGTAGCAGTATTTCTCAAGAGGCTTCAGGGAAAGACTCTCTAGATTACAACACCTGGGAAGCTCAGAATGGCAGTAGGTGGGGGCAGGGTTATGTCATCAGTGCAAATCTGAAGGTCAAGCAGTCTCTGGGAAATACAGATGACTAGCATTTGTTGATTAGTAATAACTAGCTCATTTCCCTTAAGCCAAGGTTTTCTTTATTTAGTAGCCTCTGCTTTGGCCAGTAGATGGCACAAGAGGAAAGTCTCTTAAAGACAAAGAAGGAAAAATGGATTTTGGCTGCATTGTGAATAAAGCCCCCATCCTGGGGGTTAATCAAGTGAAACAGAGAAGCAGAATTTCACCCAAGATATAGAGGGAACCGAAGCATCCAGAAGGCTGGATTTAAAATGAACTTTGAGCACCAGTAGGTACAAAGACCAAAAACTATGCAAATAGTAATAAGGTACTGGAGACAAAAACAATCGTCTTGAACAAACCATTCTGGACACAAAGGGAAAGATCAGCAGAATTGGGGCAATGTGAGCCGAACAGCCACACCAGCTTAGCCACCGTGATTAAAAGTTGTCACCGCTGCACTAAGAAACATACAACTGAGGTGAAAACTCCACTCGATAAAAGAGTGCATGTATTTCAGTGTCATTGATTATGGACTGTATTCTGTGGTTCTGATTTCAGAGTCGATTTTTAACAGATCCTTGTGCTATCTATTTAAAGGCACCAAAGAACTTCTGTGAATATTGTTACATGGAGGTACCTCAGCTGTATAAACTCAGTTTATAGAAGTCAAGAGTCTAGAGTTCAGCAGAAAGAAACCAATCATCTGGGGCACAGTGTGGGCTTTTAAAGATTTGCTTAGGCTGCTCCATTGCTTGTGAGCTGCAGACATGATGGGTAACTCCACTTCTTGGGGTTCTATGCTCCCCAAGAAACTTCTTGATTATAAATGCAATCTTCGTGTAGGTCTGCATCCAGGAAGCTAGGGTCCTTCCAGAGCAAGGCTCCCAAGCTTGTCATAATTATATTTGTTACCAAAGCTTAATATCAGTATGCTGGGTTTTTTTTTTAAACATCAGTTTCCTATAGCTTGGTCAATGTGAATTGTCACCAGGAAAAGGACTTCCTCCTGACAAAATTAATTCTCTGAATCCACTGGACTCAGAACCCTGGACAGTACTGAATTTTGAATTGAATGCCTCCTCCTGGGATGTCTGTTGGCAGATAATCAAGGCCATGTTTGGGCAAGGGGTTATTTTGTTTTGTTTTGTGTGGTGCTGGGGACAGAACCCAGGGCCTTTGCACTGAGCTACATCCTCAACCTTTTTCAATATTTTTCTAGTTTGAAACAGGATCTCTTTAAGTCACTAAATTGCCCAGGATGGGCTTCAATTTGGGACCCCCCCCTGCTTCAGTCTCCCAGTGTACTGTGATTATAGGTATGCATGGCCCATATTGGTCTTTGTCCTTCACACCCTTCTTTCACCCTCCCTGCCCGGGATTCTTCATCCTGGTTGCATAGCAAAGCTGTCTGTGAAAACTTTTATAAACATAGGCGCTCAAGTTCATGCCCCACAGATTTTAACTCAGTAGATGTGGGCTTGACCCAGGTATCTGCATTCAAAAGAAGTCAAATGGTTTCAATGAGCTTGTCCCAAGACCCATAGTGTATGATAACCACTCATCTTCTTGTGTGTAATTCAGTAGATTAGCTAGGACCATGGAGCTCGAAATTTTTATTTAGCAAAAGGTCTCTAGATGAATAAGAATCCTTTCCTACAGCATCTCTGAATTCTCAAGTTCCCATGGAGGCTGGGCATAAAATACACTGACAGGAAGCTGCTATCCCATTAAAGCATATCAACATTCTGTAACCCACCAGCCTCTGGGAGCTTCAGCTTTAACTAGGAGTATCTAAAGAACCACATTAGCTACTGGAGAAATGGCTACTGGCACCCTTTCTAGCCAAAAATACACATATGAGACCAAGGTCAGATACACAATTTGTGGGATCCAATGCATAATTAAAAATTATTAGTAATTCAAATAGCAACAGCAAAGCCTTAACTATCTGTGGAATCCTTCTGAGCACCAGGCTTTGTGTATCTGCATAGGTTATACACACATAAGCTGTCCCCATGTAGGACTATCAGGACAGGGCTATTAATCAGACATAAAAAGGTTTATAAGATAAAGAATAACTATATTCTAATCGCTATCTTATATTTCTTTAAATTTGCATGCCTTCCTGTATCCATACTGCAGTCAAGGTGATCTTTTTGAAATGTAAATTTGATCATGTTAGTCCCCTACACAAGACTATTCAATGGCACCTGTTTGCCCTAGGATCAAGTCTGAGGCCTTCACATGGCCCACAAGTCCCTGTGCAACATACCCCTACCTGCCTCTAACATTACGTTCCCCACACTCTCAATGTTCCAGGGACACTGCCTTTATTTCAATACCTCCAATTTTCCAGACTTCTTTTTACTTAGATCTTCTGCATAGGCTATTCTCTGTGGCTTGAAGAATCCCCTACCTGTGTTCACCTAGCTAATTCTGCTTATCCTTCAGGTCACACATAGGCTAATGTTACTTCTTTATGGTAGTTTTGGGTTTTGGGGTTTTTGAGGGTTTAGGGGGGCTGGTACTAGGGGTCGAACTCAGGACCTTGCACTTGTGAGGCAGGCAGCAGCACCACTGAGCTAAATCCCTGGCCCCAGTAGTTTTTTTTTTTATATATACTTGTTGTGTTAGTTACTTTTCTTGTTGCTGAGACAAAATACCCAACATGCAAAGTTAAAGGAGGAAAGGTTTATTTGGCTCATAGGTTGTAGCAGTTTCAGTCACAGTGGGCTGGCTCCAAGGCAGGGGCATGGCAGAGGGGTGTAGCAGTGGAGAAACAGTAAATCGCAGGCAGGGCACACACAGGCAGCAAGCAGTGAAGTAGCAAGCAGCAAGCAAGAAGAAATCTCACCAGCCCTCTTTCTGTCCCTTATATTCTGTCCACCCAAGCAAGGCCTTCCCATTATCCACTCCCAGAACTATCCCAAACCAAAAAATGGACTAATTTAGTAATCACACACCCTTGATCCTAGCATCACACACTTCATCCCAGCATCACAGCCACCTCTGAAAAGCCCCACCTATGACCACATGAGGCTTTGGGGGGACATCTAGACAAAAGCAATAACACTCACACTGCGACATACTCTCCAGTTACTAGCCATTTGTCCTTTATAAACATTCCCACCATTCTTAAAAGGGGACTTGCACAATTATTTGTTTAATATCTGTCTTCCCTGCTGGACTAAATGCTTTTCTCTTTGCCACATCCTGCTCAGCTAAGAGCCTGAAACACAAGGGGTGCTAAAGAAGTATTTTTGAGCTGATGAGTGGAAAAAAAAGAATGAGTGAAAATACTGAGCATTTATGTTCCTCTTGCTAAGGAAACACATAGACTGTCAAAGCCCACTGGTCTGATAACCCAAATTGCTCCATACTTGCCATTAGATCTCCTTTATATGAAAGAAAACAATACTTCACAACTGGTCCAAGTTGACCCAGGCTTTTAACTCTTGTCTTGGTGTGCTCATTAATGGCACTTTAGTCACCATGCTGCCTGTTTTGACGAGGAATGAGGAGGTCACTACTTATCTGCCAGGATACAGCAACAGAAACCTTCTTTTTCTCTGAGTCCATGAACTGATGAGGGACAGCATCTGTTTTGATGGCTGTGGTATTAACAGCAAGAGCTTAAGTTATTAAACTGAGCAGCTTTAATCCTTCAGGATTCCTGGGGCAGTGGGGATTATTGTATTTTTATTCCAGAGTCAACGCAGGTTGCTATTCTGACCAGTTACAGTTTGCTCCCTGCCATGTCCAAACTGGTCCCAAATGCCTTTCCCTAGAGCCACATCTCCATCATGGGAGAGGTCATGGAGTTCTACTTGGAGATCGACCCTGTCACCTTGAACCTGATCATCCTCGTTGTGAGCTACGTCATCTTGCTCCTGGTGTTCCTCATCTCCTGTGTGCTATATGACTGCCGAGGCAAGGACCCCAGTAAGGAGTATGCTCCCAAGGCCACTCTAGAGGCCCAGCCCTCCATACACCTGGTGGTGATGCAGCAAAGTACCCCAGAGGCTCACTGGGCAAGGGGGCCCGGCCTTCAGTTTAAAAGTCCTGCTCTGCCGGGGAAGAAAAGCACCATGGTGTGAGGCTGGATAAGGGACATCAGGAAGAGACCTTTAGACTTTTACTGAAGAATAAACTGTTTCCTGTTGTGGCTCCAGTTCTTCAAACACACAGGTCTTGTTTGGTTAAAGAAGCTGGAGCTCTGTCTTCCTTTCTGCTCTCTGGTCACTCACTTTGTGGATAAAGCAACTGTTTCAGGTAAGATGCCCCAAGTGGTCTTCAGTTGAATTCTTCAAATGCAAGATGGTAGCAGTACTGTTGCACCTTGAGGTTGGTTGCTGATACATTCCTGATAGGAGAGACTGACTTTTGAGTAAAGTTTAAAAGAGCGTGTAATTGTGTGTGTGTGGGGGGGGGGACAGAGACAGAGAGACAGAGACAGAGAAAGAGAGAGAGAAATGGAGACAGATGAGAATGAGACTAATTCAAATCTGTCCCATTTTGCAAATCACACACTTTCTAAGCTACCACATTGAATTCATCCAGATTTCAAGTTGTTATTCTTTCTGTAATACCAGCTCTTCACATTCTTTTCTCCACTATGAGTCAGTATAGAGAACAGTCATTGCAGAGCAAAATACAAAAATAACCAAGCTTGGAGTCTGGCTCAAATCTTCCTCCACTTAGCTGTGTGGCCGTGGCTAGATTGGGCTACCTCAGTCTTGGGCCTGATAATAAGAGCTCCAACCTTTCTCCGCTGCTGCTGAAATGAGTGAACTTGCTGACTGCACTTGAGGCAGTTCTTGACACATAGACTTTGCTATTGTGAAGACCACTGACATTTCCTTCCATGCTTCTCATTAAGAATTTAATCTCTAGTCCACAAATCTGACCTGATTCAACACAAAGTTATACAAGACTCATTGAAAAAGTCTGAGGTCCCACATCTTGAAGTTTCAGTTCCTCAGAACACTACTCTCCTTACTCTCTTTCTTTGTTGTTATTGCCTAATAAATTTATTCTTCTGCTCATCCATCCATTTCCACCATTTTGAATTATTCTCCATTGTATGTGTGTTTGTATTTCTCCTCCACCCACCTCCTTGAAGTGATTTACTGTATGCAACTGCAGAGCAATGTGTGTGGCATGACCCCTGCCTTTGCAGCCTAACAGGAGGAGAAGAAGTTATGCATGATTTAGGAAGTGAGGTACGAAAGCATAGTGAGTGTTCTGGTAGCAGTCTACATGGGGTGCAGGGCCCTGTAGAGGAGTGAGTGCCTAGTATGTAGAAAAGCCTCAAGAGACATTCATAATGTATGATGAATGGCCAGTTTCATCTTAGACTGAAATATCAGAAATAGGATGATTTGTCTTGAAAGATATGTGACTGTTTTCCAAAAGCACCAAAGTGTGTTGGAAGCTTGGAGGAAAGTACAGGAGATGACATTTTAAACAGAAGGAATAACAAAAACAAAACTTGCAGGCATAAATTGTAGATTCTCTTGCCTGCAGAAGCTTGATGGCTTTCAAAACCATGGGGAAAAAGAGAGGAATTGTATATCTATTTCTCCCCTCAAAAACTGAAGAGGAGGGCCTGGCCCAGCCTGCTCTGTCTGCATCAACAAAGAGCAATTTTTCATCTTTGAGACATTAATCAGCTGTAAGGAATATGAAATAATCCCAGTTGCTGTTTTCAGATTTTGACATTTATTTTTCATTTTGTTCTTGCTTTATCAGAAAGTTGTATTTTCCCTGAGATACATGATTTGAAAATCCTTCTGCTGTCTCAAGACCCCCAAAGGGTGAAGACTTTGTCCCCAGATGTGGCGTACTGAGAGATGTAGAACCTTTAGGAGATGGAGTCGAGGGGAAGGAAGCTAGATCCCTGGGGTTGGGCCCTTGAAGGAGACACTGGAGCCCTGGCCCTCTCCTCTTTTTCTCTGTTTCTTAGCCACCATGAGGTGAACAAGCCTCCTATGTGATATACTGAATGAACGTGAACTGAACAAACCACAAATCAAATACCCCAAAGCAACAAAGCCAAACAACCGTGGATGAAAACCTCTGAATCCATGAGCCAAAATAAACCTCTTCCTTTCTTAAATTGATTTTCTCAAGTATTTTGTCACAGTAATAATGGAAAGCTGATTAACACCTTCAGAGAAATTTTTTCTTCTAAGGCCCAGTTGCCATCTCCACTTTTGTAATGAAAATATAAAATGAATAGATGCTCATTCAATTCACAGGCAGCTTCTAGAAACCTATCCTTACCTTAGCTTGACCTTCTCCTGAACTAACCTCCTTCTTTCTTTCCCTGACAAGGAAATATATTCATCAAGGAAAACAAAATTTGGACCAGAAAAAAGTAATGATGATAATTAAGTTAGCTTTGTGAAAGAAAAATATAAAGTCTTTGACTCATCTATTATTAACATTCAGAATATGAAATAAAAATTTATTCAAAAATAAATTTTGATTCTATGTAGGGGCCAGTTAAAAGGAAGAAATTAACAGACATGGAGGATAGAGAAATAAATTATAAGAGAAAGACAAACAACCAAAAAAGTAGTAATAATAGTAGTAGTAATAACCACCGTGACAGGTAAAGGGAACAGAAATAAAGAAAGAAGAGACCAAAAAGAAGGGAAGAAGGAAACTAAGAATAATCTAAGGAAATGCTGGAATAGATATTATTGAGCTGTTCCGAGTCTGTTTCATTTGATTTGTTGTTCATTCAGCTCATGTTCTTTAGCAGGAAGCAACTTCTTATCATTTAAAACACTCTGGGTTGTCTAGATGTATTCTCAGAATCAGGTAAGAACTTGAGGTGTCTTGAAGAATTTTACTGACACCGCAGTCCGTTCTCTGTTGCTGTAACTGGATACCACAGGTTGGGTGATTTATAAGGAATAGAGAGGTTCACTCAATTCATGCTTCTGGAGACTGGGAAGCCCGCCCCACAGCATGTTTGTTCCTGGCATTCGGTGAGGACTTGCCTGTCACCACACAGTAAAGCTGAGCAAGCACGCCAGCTTGAGCCTCTCTTCCTCTTTTCATAAAGCCACTGGTGTCTTCCTAGGTGACCCACTCTGATGGCCTTATATTGTCCTAATGACCCACATGGGCCCCATCCCCAAGTACCATTACTATATAAATGTAGGAATTAGGATGCCAACACACGAACTTCTGGGGATCACATTCAAATCACAACCAGTGAGGAAGTAACACAGAAAGAACTGTGATTTTCCTGGGAGTATTTTGTACTCAAAAATGGGACTAAGTTTGTGTCATCCCCCTTTTCCTACTCTTCCTCCCCACCCTGTGCTCTTTCTATGGCATTATCTCCTTACCTGCTTGTATTTTAAAGCTTCATGAATTATTTTTTATTTTTAATTAAGGCTTTCTTTCCTAGCTGAATTAATAGTTGCACAGCTGTGAGGGTCTAATATTTTAGAAATTTGTTATTGAAACCTGGTGGAATGGACTGCCAGTTAGAAGCAAAAAGTTCCCTTGACTTTCAAATAGCTCCTATTTTTGTTTCCTTATGGGATGAGAACTCCCATGGTTCACCATATGCAAATTGCATGAAAGCAAATGCAATATTTGGGCCCAATTTTTATGTAATATGCAAAAGACACACAGAAAACACTTTCAAGACAAGGGAAGGGCCTGAAGAGAGGATGGGTATTTATAAAGAATTTTGCTACATGCTGAGTCCTTTTTGTTCATATCATTTAATCCTCAAACTGTTCTACGAGAGAAACAAAATGAAAACAAGTTTTTTTAGATTTTTGTCACTATGAAAAATACCTGAGAAGAACAATTTAGAGGAGGAAAATATGGGCTCAGGGTTTCAGAGATTTCAAACTGTGGTCAGCTGGATCTATCGCTTTTGGCCTGAGGTGAGACTAGAACATCCTGACAGATAAAAGCTGTTCTCCTCATGGCAGCCAGAAGCAGAGAGCAAGAATGCCAGACAGGAAGGAACCAGGGATGAGATACAGCCTTCAAAGACATGCCCACAGTGTCCTACTTCCACCAACCTGCCCCACCTCTAACAGCCCATTCAGACATGAAATCATCAGTGGCCTAATCCATTGATGAAGTTAGGGTCCTCATGATCCAATCACCCCTCTAGGTGCCAGCCCTGAATAATGCCAGAACTGGGGATCATACATGAGTCTTTGGGAAACACTTCATAGTTAGACTATAATATCAATTTAAACATAAGGATAGGAAGCTCAGAAAAGGGCCAGGGCTTGAGTAAGACCACACAGCTGGCTCACATGAGAGGCAGGATTTGAACTCAATTCTACACATGGCTGTCATTTCATGATTTGTTAAAGAATGGTGACTGGAGGTTGTGAGTCATGCAGAACAGGCCAAATCAGCCTGCTGCAGATAGGCAGGTGTACGCACATCCTGCGGAAGTCCCGAGTCGCGCAGAACATGCCGAATCAGCCTGCGCCCCAGCAATAATCCACTGGACACCCCGCCCCCCGCTCCTCTGTACAGCCACCTGTTTCCGCACTACAACGACGCAGAGGACACCGGACCACCAGACTGCTGTACTGAGTCCGGCCGCTCCCGGCATAGAGGTAGGGGCTTCTGAGCTGCCGTCCCACTGCTCCTGGTCCAGAGGAAGGGGCTTCCAGGCCACCATCCCTCCCGCTGCTCCCAGCCCACAGGAAAGGGCTTTTGGGACACCATCC
>NW_004624795.1:10705998-10732198 GCF_000247695.1 Heterocephalus glaber | reverse complement strand
TATCCTCACATTGGTTCATTCAGCTGTGCAGACTTTCGATGGAGTTTTTAATCTCCTGGAAATCTGTTTGCATCTGTTTTATGGATTCCATTTGTTTCCTATGCTGGGATTCCATCATGTTCCTCTGATCCTCTATTTTTTATCTGTGTCCTCTCTAGATTTATTATTCATATCTTGCACTATGAGCACAATCTTTGCTGTTATCTGAGAAATTATTTCTGATTTCATTTTCCCCAGGTCCTCTTTTGTTGCCAGTTCAGAGAGTCCAGGTGGTTGAGTATCAGAGTATTCCATCTCGTTTCCCTTTGGGGTTGCTGTAGGTGATCTGGAAGTCTGTTTTTGAGGCTTGTTTACATGTCTTCTCATTTCCACCACGGGGTGGGGGGGGAGGTGCTTCTGGCACCTGCGCAGCTCACCTTCTCTGCCCTAGGCATGTGGAATGGCAGCCGAGGAGCCTCCCAGTACTGCAAAATTTGCAACAATAATAATAATGAAGCACTGATGACAGGCTAAGTTTTCAAAACTAAGAATGCATTAATAAATTTTGGTGCATCCTTGCAATTGAATAGAACATATACATTGCAGCAAATAATTTGTTGACATTATAATATGCTAGGCATGTACTATTAAGGTAAAAAGCTAATTTCTGAATAGCATATACAATATCATTCCATGATAGTAAAAAATAATAAAATGTATATACATGTTTCTGTATGTGTATCTAGAAACACATGCACTGGAGTTATATGTGCAATATTGAACCCTGAGCAATTGTGAAATTTATCTTCTTTACACTTAACCATAGTTGAATTTTTCTACATTGAATCACTGTTTCTTGTGCAAGTGCTGAAAAAGAATCAAAGAGGCCCTAGGAGCATTTCATAATGAAGCCTCCATGCCAACAGACTGGTGTCAGAATGGCCCCATCTGACACCAGAAGAAATGCAAATACTTCCAGCCTCCAAGGATCAAGTGGACAAGATTTCCACTCTAGTGCAGACTCAGCAGACAAGGGACTGACTCAGTTGACTGCCTTTTGAATGTTGGTTGAAGACCAAAAGAAGGAAATAGGTGAGGAAAATTGGGCCATGTCATTGCGGTCAGCCGACCCAAAGAGATTCAATTCTCAAGAACAGATAATGGTGGAACAGAGATGAACATAGCTACTTGATTCATCACCACTGGGATTTTGATACATTTCTAGCATATTTATCACAGAGATAGCTAGCAGCCTGGTTTGAGATGGTCCAAAATTCAGATGATCTTTAGGCTCCTTCCAGTCATTTGCTACAGACAAGCAAAGGCCACTCACATTCCTCCAGGTGGTTAGTGGCAAGGAATCTCAGCCTCACAGCTCCTAGTTACTCAAGGAAGAGAAGAACTCTTTACATAAGCTGCTGGTTCCTTTCTGTGATGTCTGTGTAGGCTTCCGGGTGTTACTACCTGAGAGAAAAGGGCCTCACTCCCAACAAAAGCCAACATCCACACTTTCAGCCTCTTTCATTTTTTCACCCTCAATCTGGCACTTTTAATTTGTTTTCTTAAATAGACTCTGACCTTTTTTGGCTTCTGGAATTTTTGCAGAGGGCTCGTCTGAGATGCCTCTTTTTCAATGCAAACGTTCTTGGTCCCCCACCATCCCCACCACTCTCAGTTAGGGAGCCCTATTCTGTGACCCCATAGCACCCTGTCCTAAACTCCACAAGGACACTTTCAGAATCACCTATTTCTAGTTAAGCTCCTTGAAAGCTGAGGCCATGATTTATTTGTATTTTCGGTACCCATCCCATGTTACATGATTTAGGATTGGCAAATAAATAAACGAATGCACGGGAGTGAATTAATCTCTAACTTGGCTGCAAATTTATCTTTTCAATGCAAATAATTCTGAAATTTATAAATGGCTGCTATCAGTTATTCTCACTTTAGTATCAATTCATGTGCTTGATTGGATTGCTTTCCATTTCATGGTAAAGAATGGGAAATTGACATTTGACTAGGAGGTCAGGATAGAGAGAAGTAGTTTACTTTGGGTAGAGTACTGGAAGTTATGGTGCAGGCTTATGGATGGTGAAACACCAGTCCTATGTTTCTTAAAGTGTAGTAGAATAAAAACAACATCAAAATCATCTGTTTATTCAGAATTCAACTACCAGGGCTTCCGAATCTACACAAATACCACCTAGACTCTAGTGAAATGGGCATTTGGATCTCCTCTTTAATAGCCACCCCAGCCAGCTGTGCCAGAGGGGTTAGCAAGGGCTAATCACTAAACATTTTGGGGTAACTAGGAGAGATGAAAGTGGAAGTAGGAACACACACTAAAGCAAATTTCATCTGTTGTACAATTTTGTTCAAGGCTACCCTTAAAAGAAAACTCTTTTTCTCCTTTTACTTTATCTCAATTCATTGTCCTATACCATATAATTCTACTATGGGAAATTAAAATCATTATAAAATAGTTGAAGGGATAAGAATATGGATGTGAGAAATATACTGCCTAGTTCTATCTCTAACTTCTCAATTTACTTGATATATCACCTTGGGCAGTTAGTGTCTCTGCTTCAGTTTACTCCACCATAGGTAACTATAGGCAAATTAAGGATGATAATAATAGTAGATATCTACTGTCTAGATTTTATGGGATAAATTAACTACATGTAAAGTGCTTGGAGCTGCATGGAACAAGTATATTGTACATGAGATTTAACATTTCTGTATAAATGATACATCAAGAAGGCAATTAGGCTCTTAGACCAACAACCATGCAATATGTTTGTTTTTAGGAAATGCTTTTTTCTGACTTAGTTTCTTATTTCATTAGAAAATTTTTCAAATATACTAAGTAAATGGTAGACAGTCTCCACAAAACTCATCGTGCAATAATCAAGACTTTCCCATATTAGCCTAATCTATTCTTTGATTAAATATTATTTTCAAAAAAATCACATGTATCATTTTATTTTACCTCTATGTATTTCATTATGCAGTTCAGTAAAATATATATATTTTTATATTACCTTGTTGTTCTGATTGTGTCTACAAAGTAAAGATTCTTTGGTAAAATTTAGAATCAGTCAACAAATTTGGCATATTTCTGAAATGATTGAAATCAGAATCCGAACCAAGTCTACTCACTGTGTTTGGTCTGAATATCTCTCAAATCTCTCTTAATCCACAGCAGTCTTCCTTTCCCTTTTCTCATGCCACTGACATATTGCAGGAATCAGGTCAGTTATTGTTACGGTTTAGATTTGGGGTTTCCCCCCAAATTCTCATGAGTGTGAAAGATGATTGGATCACGAGGGCACTGTACTCATCAGTGGATTAACCCACTAATAAAATCAGCACCTGAGTGTGCTTTAGCAGGTGGGGCCTCCCTTCCCAACTCCTTCCTCCTCTCTGCTTCCTGGCCACTATGAGCTGAGCATCTTTCCTCCACTGGACTTTTCCATCTCCTTGTTTCTGTCTCAAAACCAACCAACTATGGACTCAAACCTCTAAAAAAACATAAGCCAAAATGAACCTCTCCTCCTTTAAACTGGATGTCACGGAATGTATCTCAGTACAGAAAAGTGACTAAGACTGTTGGCCTTAAAATCCAACCCATTCTTTTTTTTGTTTTTGGTACTGGGGATCAAACTCGGGACCTTGTGCTTGTGAGGCAGGCTGCGGAACCACTGAGCCAAATCCCCAGCCCTAAACTACATAGTGCATGATTATTATTTTTTTATTATTTTGGTACCAGGGATCCAACTCAGGTCCTTCCACATTCAAGGCAGGCGGTGGAACCACTGAGCTAAATCCTCCAACCCATTCAGGCAATGTCTGTTGCTTAAATTTTTCACGAGACAGTCTGAGCTTATGTCTTTTATCCCAGTGAATACTGTGGCTTTCATTCTTGGTCCCTCTACTATTTGGAGCTTTTCTGTTTGTTTTATTATTTAATTTGTTGTTGTTTTGTCTCCTGTTGTTGCATTGAAGGTAGCTGAAGGCCTGATTCAGGTTCACCCAATTTTTTTGGCAAGAATTCTTTGCCAATGAACCTGTTTGCTGTACATTGCCTCATGGCAGGAGGTACACGGTGTCTGGTTGTCCCACTTTTAGTGATACTCAAATTGATGAGTGGAAGCAGGTGATGTCAGCTGATCACGCTGTTGTGACATTCTCCATCAGTCTTTCACCTCACAGTTTCATTTATTGTTGATTACTGCCTAAATGGATTACTACATTAAAGTTTAAATAACAGTTATAGCACTACCATTCCTTCCTCATTTATTGGCTGGAATTCTTTTGTAAAGGAGAATTTTCCTTCATCAATTAGAGTTTGGTTGCCCTGGAATGCAGTTTAAATAGGAAGAATAGAATAAATGCTTAACTTTCCTTTTAATGACCAGTTTTCAAATAAAGAAATTGAAACTTTAGTTACTTCTAATAGTTTATTGGATTTTTAAAGGCTTTTTGTTTGCTTGCTTGTTTATTGGTGGGGAGTTTTCTATTATTTCTTTTTAGAAAATTTAGTATCATCACGAATTCATGAGTTCTTGAATGTTAATTTAAATACACTTATAATACAAATTATCCTCATAAATTAGGAGCTGTCTATATTAGTCAGGGTTCTCCAGAGAAACAAAATGAATTGAGTGTGCATATAGAGAGAGGGAGAGGTCTATTTTTAGAATCTGGCTCATATAATTGTGGAGCCTGGCATTTCTGAAGTCTGGTTATGGGCAGGCAGGCAGACTTAAAAACCCAGAGAAAAAATAATGTTGCAGCTACAGCCTGAAGGTAGCATAGAGGCAGAATTCCCTCCTCATGAGGTACCTTCTACTGATCGGATAAACCTACTCACATTATGGCAGGTTATCTGCTTTACTCAAGGTCTACTGATTTAAATGTTAATCTTATTTTAGAAGTATCTTCCCGGTAACATTGGAATGGTGTTTGACTAAATATCTGGGTACTGAGGCTTAGCCAAGCTGACACACAAAATTAATAATTACAATTTTTCTATATGTAAAAAAAATAATAACAGTGCAAGGTAGAAATGCTAAGTGAGTGGGAAAATCAATGCTCACTGGGCGTCAAAGATGAGAGAGAACCAAACAAGAGAGATTTGAATGAGTAACTTCTATACCTTCTTGGGGGGTTGGGCACTGGGTATGGAAAAAATGGCCTTGGTACCACTTCATATGTAACCTTGGACAACTCACATTAGTTCGCTGAGTTTCTGCACGTTCATCAGAAAAGCTAGGCTAATAGCATATGTCTTGCCTGCCAGTGAATTTTGTTATGACAGCCCAAAGTGCTAGTGCATATTAAAGCATTTTGAAAACTCTACTCGATATACAAATATAAGATGCTATTAGACTGCTTTTGTTAGGAACCAATGAACCAAAGAGAGCCAGATAAAAGTGCTTTGAAGCTGTACTAATAAGTAAATGTCACATTATGATTGTCAATGACTGCATTTTCATTTGAGAGAAGCCACATTTTAAGAGGCGGAAAAGTTGCTACTCTCCTAAGGAAAAAAGAATCAGAGTACTAATTTTCCATATGGATGCCTCTGTCAGTGACTTCATATTTCCACTAAAGTCTCGGATTCCATATGTCCTCGATGTAACAACAATGGCAAAAGCAAAGAATAAATAAAGGTAGCTATCAGTGTCATAATGATAAATGCAAAGACTGTCTCAATTTATTTATTTATTAATTCAACAAGCATTTATTGAACACTCTTATATGTGACAGACTATGCCAGATGCTACAAAATGAATCAAATCTAGACTCTGACTTTGTAAACTATAGGCGATGAGGAAGAAACTAGAATTAATAAGGAAATGCCTGTAAGACAGAAACTGAAGAATAGACCACAATGAGAGAACTCAGTAACATACCATGGAAGTTCAGAGAAGGAAACAACAGTTTAAACTGAAGGTTCCAGGCAGCTCCTTGGGAGAGGTGCCATTGAAGGTAACCCATTTGAAGCCATTTTTGTTCTGTCTCCTGCTTCTACTCCCCTTAAAGATTGGAAATTAAATAACCAAGCTCTGTTAGAATTGCACATAAAAATAAGAGTAAATTCTGGGTATGAGTCTAAGAAGTTTGGCCACATGGAAAGTATTTTGAGATTTAGTACCATGTGACTCCAGCCTGGCTATTTACTTTTTTTCTAGGGATCAAACCCAGAACCTTACACATGCTAGACAGTGCTTTACCACTGACCTATATCCCCACTCTCTTGTCTGGCTGTTTAATTAAAGGGGTGCATATGTCGGTGTGGGTATGCAAGAGTATATGTGTGTGTCTCTCTGTGTGTATGCACATGTAAATGTATTTTTCCTTTCTTTTTTTTCCTCAGTGTGTGATAACTAAGTTGAAGACAAGGAACATGTGACAGCTATAATTTTCCTAGAGAAACTGAAAAGCACAGAGGAATCTAAGATAACAAGAAATTTTGTAGGATTGCACATACGGCGTAATTTTGTTTTCGCCTGCTGTTACACTGGTGATGTTTATGAGACAGTATAAGGTGCAGCCGTTATCTCTGAGAAACAAGTTACGTGATTAGGCCAACTTTCCATGAGAAAATTGAAAGAAAATTATTATTAATTTTGAGGTCTCCTAGACAGACTTCCTTCAGCTACTATGAAATGCTATGAAATAATTATTATACCGAATTTAAATTATTAAAAAAAATCCTGCATCTCTGCACCACACTCAAGGTTGGGCAGTTTGAGTTCAAACAATGTAGGTCTAGGGCTGGGGATTTAGCTCAGTGGTTCTGCTGCCTGCCTTGCAAGCGCAAGGTCCCGAGTTCAATAACCGGTCACAAAAAGTAAATAATAATAATAAGATGTAGGTCTGGAGAAAGTCAATATGTCTCAAAAAAATCAATAAATGAGAGTACGAAACAGAATCACCTAGAAAGATGGAATCCGTTATCAAGAGTCTGTTTTAAACTGACAGTGGTGGTGCGCATCTATAATCCAAGCCACTCAAGAGACTGAGTCTGAAGGACTGCAAGTTTGAGGTCAGCCTGGGCAACTTAGTGAGGCGCTATCTCAAATAACAAGACAGCCAGGCATGGGTGAGGTTCCACCCCAATCTTCCTGTCTTGTCTGCTCATGGTGCTCAGCTGTAAGTGGTGGAAAGGTTATTACAAGTCACCCTAAGCAGCCTCAAGGGAGAGTTCACCTTTTCCGCAAAGGTCATGCCTCTGAAAGAAGTGTCAAGTGGTCAAAGGCAGTGCTGGTGGTAAAGATGGTGACAGTGACCCAGTTAGGAAGTGAAGTATGTGACAGAGTTGAAGGCATACTTGCTGTATTTTCCAGGAGCAGTATTGTAGGTGCTTATTAAGAGTAGATGTAAGGATGAGTATTTTTCATTCACATCATTTCATTTAATACTTACCATGGTACTGAGATGGAAGTGCTATTACCCTTGTTTTATAAATGGAGAAACAAAGGCTGAGAAGTGCTTTGTCCAAATGCGAATAAGAGACAAAGCTGGGTTCAAAGCCAGGTTAGTGGTAGATGCAAAGTCTAAATCTCAGCCCCCGGGTTACATCAGAACACACTAGGTTTGAATACAGGTTACCAGGACCTGCATGCTTGCCTGTGGTCCCCATCAAAGCTATGGAAGAGGCCATTTCCATTCCTATATCTTGAGAGTATTGTAGGAATACTAAATCGTAAGGGCACTCACTAGAAATTCCATGTTCCCTGAAAGGCCCAAATATCCTCTACCTCCACAAGTCAGTGTCAGAGCTGTAGCTGAATCGATGCTCCCTGGGAGAAACGTAAGGAGCTCTTCTGTTGGGCTTGCATCTGCATCTGGGAGATGCAGCACTATGAGGCTTGAGAAAACCCAGGAAGCCAGGCTTCCCACAAGGATCTCTGTCCCTTCTTCAGATGGAAAGTGGATATGATGTCATCAATCTCTATTGGAAATCGCATTTTTATCAAAGAAAATCTGACCCAGTGGTTTTTCAACTCCTCACATGATTGAAAAGTTCCACAAATACGACTTAAAGAACACTGCAAAGAAATACAGTAAATATAATATGCTTAGCTTTTCCTAACCAACTCGATTTCAACTAGAACAGCTTTTCTGGAATGCATTTTATATATTGGACTTCCTTATGTAAAGCTTTTATTTGAAGAAGGGTTTTCATCTGAAAACAAACAGAAACATGTCTCGAAATGATTGTGTCCAAAGTCAGCCTCCTGAATTAATCCGCTATTATTCATTCCTAAGCCTTTCTGTATACTTGAGGACCTGAAGCTGAATAAAATCTAATAAATAACTTCCCCCTACCCTAAGTTTCCATTTGTGCTGCTTTAAGCCACCTAGTTTTTGGTGCTATGTGCCAAAAATTTCAGTGCTCCCAAGCCCTTAAGTACATTATTATAGGGCCTCCCTAAAAAATGTACAAATTTTTGTATTTTTGGTTGAGAATAGTACTGTAGTAGTAGAGGCAACCCTAGAAAAACCTAGAAGAGTGAGGTCCCGATGAAGGGACAAAGGTAGGGTCTAGCAAGTTGTGCATTGGCCCAACGAGAGGGCCAGCCCATAGGGAAAACAATCAGGTTCTCAACTTCTATTTGTAAAAGTGAAAGTGTAGACACAGGCACCTCACACACATGGTACACTTTGAGGGTGGTGTTCCTCTCTTCATTAGGATGGGACTGACTGGTCCCCCATCCCATAGGGAATAAAAAGAAGCCTCTGAACTTACAGCCTTTAACAAGTCTCTTCGCTCTTCCAGTCTATCACAATGCATTCCCACAGGAAACCATTTTCAGGGACATCTCACTAGCTCAGGATGTAGGCAGATATAAGAAGGACCACTGTGCAAGAACAATATTTGCATCCTGTTTTACACTTCTAATTGTCCTCTGCTTTCTGAGGGTTCAGGAGCAGGCATGATTTTAGATTTTTATTTAGGCATGATCTGTCGGTATGACCTATTGCTGTCTCTCTGAGTGTTATCCCAGAGCACCCAACTGCATCTCCCCAATGGCCTCATTTCCCTCTTCTGTTATTGTGCATTCTGCTGCAGCAGAGCTAATAATTGCAACTAATTAACTTACAAATTGCCTTGAGATAAGAACAAAATTGCTGACAGGAAGGAAGTCAGTGAGTTGGGCATTGGCCATAAGAACTTGTCCCTTACAAAGAAAACCTTGAACTTTGGCTTCCAGCCCTTGCACCTCTGATGTCAACAAGACTGCTTTTATGGCATGCAGAGCCAGGAGAGTTTAGTCTGTCAGCTGGGAGAATTACATCAGTGAAAGCCTCCCTGTTTCCTACACACTGGAATAGAAGGCAGCATTATGGCTATGGATCCATCACTACACTTTGTATAATGAGAATAGCTCTGGAATGAAGACAATGGAAGACTTTACCAGAACTACCTGTAGTGTCTGCTTATTAACAATCCTTGAGTCTTCTCCTGGATGATTCTCATGCATAGCTTGGGGACCCCTAATAATCCCAATTCACTTGCCTCCTACAGGACTCCCTCCCATCTCAAGACATGGAAATCAGCCTTTGCTTTAATATTCACTGTGGTCTGGAAATCACCACTCAATTAAATAACTGAATTCTATTCTTTGAATTAAGTTTTAATTGTTTAGTGAGTTTTTGAGATGGGGTCCAGTTCCATCACTCAGGCTGGCTTGAGGCTCTATATGAGCCTAGCTTGGCCTCAAACTCACAATCTTCCTGCCTCAGTCTCCAAAATTCCACTTTTAAACAATGCCATTTGTCAAAATTTTCTTCCATCTTTTATGCGATAGCATCTCCTTCTTGACACGCTCCACCATTTTGCCAATTTCTGTCATATAAATCTACCCAAAATAAGTCCCAAAACTTCCAAAGAGCAGTTGTCCAAATATCTAAGGATGACCCAAATACCTTCCATTCATCCTCCTCCTCAACTCCTAAGTGTTCTAATTTTTTATGGTTAAACAACTCTAATTCCTTCAAATATAAATTGTAATTTCTCACCATCATTATAATCCTTACTATAACTCCACGAAATAGGTGCTGTTATTGCTTCCATTGCAGAGGTGAGGAAACTGAGGCTGCTGTAAGTCAAGTGACTTTCCCAAGGTGACACAGGAAGTGCCAGAGCTTGGACCTCAACAACTGTGTCTTAGTCCAAAGTGGATGTCACTAACCATTTTCCTATACTCCCTCTAGTGTGTTCATACTTTGGATAGTCTCCAGTCATAATATCTCTCATTAAATGAAATAGCCAGAATGGGACACATTGCTTGTGAATTTGCCTGTCTTGCACAGAATGTAGAGGTCTCTCACTGCTCACTGTGCGCTTCTGTTAACGTAGCCCAAGGTGATCTTGGAATTTCCTGGCAGCTCCATTTCACCATTAATTTGTGTTAATTAAAATTTCAATCTATTTTCACATAGGCTGCTATAGATTCAGGTGTTATTTCTATATTATTAATTTCCTATCATATGCAAATCAAAGAACAATGGACTGGGCATACAGAGATGGACAATGGTACGTGTTGGCGCAAATGCAAAAAAAGGAAGGGCGAGCACTCAGTGAAAGAGGTTGTGGAACTAGTTCCCATCCATATCATTCACATTATGAAACAGCTAAAATGAGAGATCTTAGAAAGGTCACTCTTTCCCACTCTGTGACGAATGTTACTTTGTGGTTCTGTAATCCCAATAAATGAACAGAGCAGGCCAGCTATTTAATGCTCTCCCTCCCCATATTTCTTGTCCTATATCTTTCAGACCTCAGTTGTGGAGTTTCTTTCTATCTTGTGTATTTACCTTATGAAGCCTGGCTCATCCTTTCAAACTTTAGAATTATTTTGTTTTTTTAACCTGATTCCGCCATATGTTGTCTTGGTCAACACTCCCACCTATTAATTTACCACGAATGGAATTAATACTCCTTCTGGGTTACAGATAAAAACACTGAATGGGAATTGAACCTAGACAAATAGCATTGTGGTGGACATATAATCGCAAGCCAGGAAACGCCTCTGTCTGGCTCATTTATTCATTCTTCAGCCCATATCACAGGGTCCGACAGAGAGTAAATACTATACCAAGCCTTGTTTTCATCAATACATTAAGATCCTTCTCCACTTTCAAATCATAGACTACAGTATTAGAATATCCTCAGGAATAGGACTTGAAAAGTCATTTAACTCATATAGTTAGAAAATGGAACCAAACAAGGACCAACATTTACCTCAATTCACCTGCTTAGGAAACCACAAAACAAAACCAGATCAATGACCTACGCTCCCTATTTTCTCTTTTTTTTTTTTTTTTTTTTTGGTGCCAGGGATTGAACTCGGGTCCTTGCGCTTGTGCAGCAGGCGGCGAAACCACTGAGCTGAATCCCCAGCCCAACGCTCCCTATTTTCTAATCAACACTTTCCTGCTATTTTTGTCACCTCTATAACTCAAGTACTATTATCTACTAGAAGTTCCTGTGAAAACTCCAACTGGGACAGAAGAAATAACTTTTCCTTCTGTCTTGGGGGCCAAATGTTCCTGGATGATTAAAGATAAATTACCCAATTCCTTAGATATTAAATTTCCATAATAAGAGAAAGACTCCTTTAACACAGAGCTCCCTGTAGCTGGGGTCTTAGTGTGGACAAGAAGTCTTCTATCATCTGCTCAGATGGCCTTCAGAGGAGCTCTCCAGGTTACTAGACCAAAGCTGAGCCTAAGACCCCAGAGACCTGCTGAGCATTCCATCTATCTCTGCACCTGACCAATCACAAATACTGCTGTCCAGCCCACACTCAACACCATCTGCTGTGGATTGCTGAGCACTTACTAAGTGCCAGGTCCCTAATCTCTGATTTTTGTTTTTTTATTTCAAATCCTCATAACAATCCTGTGTGCTAGCTTTTATTAGCCCATTTTCCAGATGAGGAAACGAAGATCTAGAGAGATTGACTTTTGCAAGATAATAAATTGAGAAGACAATATTTAAATCCAAATCGATCTCTCTTCACCCAAGATCGAATCCAAAGTCATATACTTTCCACAGCAGACTGCTTGCCCTAAAATCTGTCCTAAATTACTTCAAGCTTGACCTCAACTATCTCCAAAACAATTTACCCAGAAAAATATAAATTTGGCTACCACCCACATCTTCAATCTTTCCCATTTGCTACTCCAGACCAGTCAATCCCAGTAGATTCTTAATGAAACCTACATTTTCAGCCTTCTTCTCCAAGAACTCTCTGCCCTGAATAGTTCTGTTTACTAACTGCATTACAGAGTCAAAAACAGTAGGACTTTGAGGAGGCATTTAACTCATTCAGCGCAGCTATGGGAGGGGTCAGTTTTTGTTTGTTTGTTTTATGTTTGTGCTTGATTTTTGCCCCATTAAAGAAATAAATGTCATAAGTGAATGTTAAATTTTCTGAATACTCCCAGAAATGTGTTTGATTTCTGTTTTAAATGTATAATTTTGCACAAATGAATAATTTATTTTTTGTATGTAGTTACATAGAGTAAGAGGCACCTTTTAAAGATGTACAGTTCTATGGTAATAGTCATTATAGTTTGAATTGCATGCTCTCAAAATCGTATTTTGAATCCCTAACCCCAAAATGACTGTCTACCCATGTACCACATATGTTCTGAGAAATGCTTCATTAGATGAGCTTGTCATCATGCGATTACCACAGACTGCACTTGCACAAGCTGATGCTATGATGTCACTAGGGAATGAAATCCTATGGAACTATCATTATACATGTGGTCCACTGTTGACCAAAACTTTACATATTACATGACTATATTTGGAGATAGAGCCTTTAAGGAGGTAATTGAGGTTAATTGAGGTCTTAAGAGTGGGGCCCTAAACCAATAAGACTTGTGTCCTTATAAAAAGAAGAAAAGATAACAAGAGTTTCGTGCACAGAGGTATGGCTGTGTGAGGATACAGCAAGATGAAGCCATCTGGAACAGATGAGAAAGAGAGGCCTCAGAGGAAACTACCCCCATGAGCATTTTGATCTTGGATTTCCAGCCTCTGGGGCTGTGAGAAAATGAATGTCTGTTATTTAAGCTACCCAGGCTGCAGTTTTGTTATGGCAGCCTCAGCCAATTAATACAGTTGTGTAACCATCTACAATCACGATGTGGAGTTTTTCCATTATTCCAAAAATTCTCTTTTGTCTGTCCTTTTGCAGCCAGGCCTCTCTCCCCACTCCCAGTCCCTGGCAACCCCTGGCCAGATTTCTGTTCTTATAGGTCTGAAATTTCTAGAATGTCATATTAATGGAGTCATATAGTGTATGACCTTTTGAGTGTGGCTTTTTTCATTTAGAATTATGCTTTGAAATTCATCCATGTTGTTGCATGGATAATAATTTCTTTTTGATGAAGCTGTCTTAAGAGTGTATGTGAAAAAGAAGAGAGATGAAAAGGAAGAAAGGGGGAGGAGGAGAAGGAGAGGAGGAAAGGAAGAAGAAGAAGAAGAAGAAGAACAACAACAACAACAACAACAAAAATAACAAGAAAGAAGGAGAAAAGAAGAAAGGAAAGGAGAAAAGAAGAAGGAGGAGGAGAAGGAGGGAGGAAGAGGAGAAGGAGAACAGGAAAGGGATGAGGATGAAGAAAGAAAAAAGGCAAGCACCTTTGTACTGAGCTACATCCCAAGGCCATTTTTAATTTTTCCATTTTGAGACAGAGTCTTGCTAAATTGCCTAGGCTAGGGCTTGAACTCACCATCCTCCTGCCCCAGCTGCCCAAAGGACTGGGATTATAGGTGTGCATGACCAACCTGGCTTCAAATTTCTCCTTTCTTCCTCTTGGGGCTTAGGTCACCACGACAGGTCTCAGTTTTCAAGATCCTATTACCTTCAGTCTGTGCGTGACTTCACTAGTACTTACGTTTCTCAATTTATCCTCTCAACACTGCCAACCTCCTCCTCCTCCTCCCAGATTCTCTCTTTGTGTGTTTATTACATGCACTTAGGTGTATTTAGATCCAGAAAACCTATGTAACGCTGATGTGTCTATTTATGGGTGTCAAGTTTATAGAAATGGGATTGTGGTACTATTTCTTTTTCTCTCGGCACTATATTTTTAAGATCTATCCATGATGAGTTCATGTATAGTACTTAAAAACTGTAAAGAACACTATAAATATTTACTATTAGTAGTAATACTACTAATAATAATAATTAGTAATAATAATTTAAAACTTTTGAGCATCTATTCTAGGATATTCTATTCACTAAACCTTGAGTATAGAGAAATGATTTGAAAAGGTAGCTTCTCATAGAGGAGTACAGTAAACAAATACAGGCCTAATTAGCTACATAAATATGATTGCAGTAAATCCTAAATGGTGAAGAACTGAGTAGTATGAGAGTTTCTAACAGGAAGACTCCATCTTGGGACTAAGTTTCAGGTCCTCTGAGTCAGGGACACTTAAACTAACCTTTTGTCCCTTAAATTCAGATTCATAATAGACCCATGTAAGTATATATACTGGGCATATAACTGATGGGTTTTGCATTTTTTTCCAGAAGGGTAAGATTGAACAAAAGACATCTAGGGATGGACTGTAGAAAATGGGGTCCAAAGACTGCTATGGAAAGGTGAGTCAAGCTCAGCAGACCTAGACATGGCTTAGGGCTGCATAGATCGTTTGAACTGAAATCATTAATAGCATGAGTCAACTTCTTATTCCATGCAAATGGATGTCAGCATCTCCACCAGCAGCAGCAGGAGAAATATTACTCCAACTCCAGCCACTGAAAATTATGGCTGTGGGTCTGTTTGTCTTGGAAGAGCAATTACAGACATCCAGTAATAAAGTGTCCCGATGAAGGATGATGTCATTACTCCTAGCTTTACTACCAAATTGCATCAAATAATTGACTTTAAAGATGGAAAAAACCCAAGTTCAAAATACAAGACTAATGTCCTCACACTATGTAGTGTATGTTACATTAATTGCCCTTTAATTTGAAGTAGAAGAAACAAAAGACAAAAGCCTCATCTAAAAGCAAAGAGCACATACTTACTTGTAGATGTTCAGAGAGCAAGATAATCCCAACTCTCACTACCTTTATAACTTCAGGACAAGCATCATCCTGTGGGTTAATCATATGCAAATACTTTCTCTCTGGTCAGATAGGCAGATAAAGCTCTTAAGAGCTGTCAACAGAAATATTTTTAAAATACAAACCAGTGTAAACACTGTTCTTCTTTAAGAGACCATGTATGTATTTTCCAATAATGCAGAGTTATTTGAAAATGGCCTGGTTTATCCTTGTCTAATCCATTCTTATGCTGTGAATTAATCTCTTAAAACTCCAGGTCCTTGTGTCTGAGGAATAATATTATATTATAACAGCTTACTGATCTGCAATTCTCTTGCTGAGGAATTCTGAAATCACACACTGCTAGGGCAAACTGCTTAACGCTTAATGGGGTTGAAGAGACTAAAAACTGTGGCCTGTTTCAAATGCATTTTGAAAACCTCTGAAGTCATATTTTTAAGGTGTTGACATGAGCAGTGATTTAATTCCAGAGGTGATTAGAAAGTAATGAAAATCACCTGTAATCCCCAAGAGTAAATCCACATAATTATTTTTGTGGTATCACCTTCCGACTCAAATGGAATCCACAGTAAAAATATTTATTGAAACTTCCTATCATATTCAAGAGAGAAACAAATATGAACCAATATGTACATCAGTAGTCAAATTCTAAACCTTGGTCCCTTAAATAGACTTCCAAAGATGGTTTAATAATCACATTGTTATTAAGTGTCCATATCTCTAAATCCCCATGAGGGGACATAGGGTGCAAAGTTTCATCCACTTCTCAAACACATCTGTGGCTTCAGAAAATTTAAAGATCACCATCTTAGTGTGAGAAGCACTCAGGTATGAGGATTGACTAACAAACCATTGAAGGTGGCATGGTACTTAAAACCTACTCTGAAGGAGTAAGAAAATTAGGGCACAACAAGAAAAAATGACTTGCTCTGAGCATGGGATAAAATTATGAATGGGTTACAGCCTGAATTGTGAAACTGCCTATGGATCTGACAGGAGTAGGGTACAATCACTACCATTATGGAATTAGGAAAGAAGAGATGGCTTCCATTTGAATGCAGGTGTCCAAAAGAGACCTGGTGTGGAACATGGATTTTGCAATAGAGTCAAATGGTAGATTCTGATATGATATTGGGAAGACTAAGGTGAGAGTGGATGGAATATGAATGTCAAATGAGGAGAACAAATATGACTATGGATGTGGGAATCCTGTTGAGTGTCTGTGTGTGTGTGTGTATGTGTGTGTGTGTGTGTGTGTGTGTTGTAGAGGAAGAGGTGGGATTTGGCTGGAAAGGTAGATGGTGGACCTCTTGCGAGACTATATGATCACACATACTCTAGGCAGCACAAAGTTTCAAATATCCCCTATCAAATTCCCAAAGTCTTCTTCAAATGCTCCATTTGCAAACAATCAGGAAAATTGCTAACAGAATTCTCAATTAATAGAATCTCTCCAGAGAGCAATTTGGGAATCCGTATCAAAATCCTTTACAAAGGACAAAATTGCTTTTGATTGAGCAGTTTCTCACCTAGGAATTTATTCTATGCAAACAATAAATGTATACAGAGCTTTTTCTCTAAGGCAGCCCACTGCAGTATTTATCCTAATAATGGATAGTTAAGAATTACCTGATGTCCACATATAAGCCACATTAAACTAATTAGAGTACCTCTTCATGATACAAATCAAAATATGGTCATAAACATTTTTAGAAGAGTAGTTAATGGCACAAGGAAAGGCTTGTGATAAACTATTATGATTTAAATTTTTTTATTATTGTGTTAACTTTCTGTTACTGTAATAAATACCTGAGATAAGTCAACTAAAAAGAGGAAAGGGTTGTTTTTGGCTCACAGATTCAGAGGTTTCAGTCCATGTTTAGTTGACGCCATTGCTTCTGGGCCTCTAGAGAGCCAGGACATCTTGGTGGAGAGCTCTTGGTAGAGAAAATCTGCTCACCTCGTGGCACTGGGGAAGTGAATAAGACAGAGAAGAGACCAGCATCCCACAGTCTCCTTCAAGGACATCTCCCAAATGACCTAGAATCTCCCACTGAGCCCCGCCTCTTAAAAGTTTTCACCATGTCCCAGTAGCACCAAGCTGAGAGCCAAGCCTTTAGCACCCAACTCAAACTAGAGCCAGGTCGTCTTCCCTTCCACTCTTTGCGAGTGGAAAGATCCCTATCAGCTGACCACTCAGTGTCATCTAGTCATGCATGGAACTGTTGCCATCACCAGAAGTAACTTTCCTAGGAAAATGGTTTTGAATATGTAATTGCTGGGAGTCTTGGCAATACTGATGGAATCACACCAGATTGCAAATTCCATGAATCTACTGGTGCCATACCAGTAGATACTTCCTAAAGAATCAAGGCTCCTCTACTGACTTCTAAAATAGAAAAATCTCCACGTTATTCCAGATTTCACCCAATGAAGATGCACCTGACTGCCATACTTAGTCTTAGTCTTTGTACTCTGCACAACTGTAGAGTTTATTGTTAAAGATGTGCTTTATTTCTAGAAATCCATTATGTGTACACCGATCGTATACTTTTTGGTTTGTATGATACACTATTATCAGAAGTTAGAAGGATAAAAATAAAAAGCCAACCAAGGCACTACTATTCCCATTCCCAGGCCAGGATCCTGGTATATGTCAGCTGGACCCATGCCAAACTGGCCAGGAAATAGATAGGATGACTTGTATGGCTTGCAGACCTCCTGAGAGGGGAAGTAAGGGAGAGGGAGAGTAGAGAATAGGCGTGACCCCAGTGTTTGGAAACCTGGCCGCAGGGGCACATGTCCTCAGGAATTGCCCAGGTGATGTGCTGTGAAGAAGGTGTCCAAACTGACCTGCCCATTCCTAGGCTTCCCCTGTGTGCTTCACTTCTACTTTCTGGGCTTCAGCTGGACCAACTCTAAAAGAAGTTCATTTGACTTAACAAATGATGCCCTAATGATGTTGTTCTCTTTTGGATTCTATGCTTAAAGAAGTTTGTAATTGGAGAAAGAGAGTACTAAAAAGTATAGCAGTGACTGATGAGCCATTCTTCCTATTAGGGAGCAAAATCACGCTTTTTTAGATCAATTGCAGGTCACTAAGAGACAGGAGGGTAAGCTAAGTAGCGACAAAGCCCATGTTCCAGAACAGAAACCCCCTGTGTGGGTGAATCGTGTGGAGCCGGCCGAGCTGGAGCTTTCTGTGGGCCCTGTCCAAGTCCCACTCAGTAGCTGAGAGCTTGTTCCCCTCCTTCCCCATTCTAGACAATGTTATTGATCCGAGGTCACAACAAAGTTCAGAGTCTCCTCCTCCTCCAGCCCTGTGAGCTCTCCTTCCTCCATGATCTGCTCTATTAGCAGCTCCACTCTGTTATTGCCATTCACAAAACTGTGTGTACACACATACACACATGACATGCTGGGGTCAACCAGTTATTTTCAAACAAACTTGACATTTAACTAAGTGTAGCTGTTACCAACATCTGCACCAGAAGTTCTCCAACTCTTCTGCGGAATACCAGGCCTCAGAATACTAATATTCAATTTCTGGACAAAGGGATGCACGGTCAAATATGCTTGGAGAAGGCCTAGTTGGTTAAAGTGTTTTCTTCAGAGCTTCCAGAGTATAGAGGGGATGTGTCTTTCTCAAGGTCCTTTTCATAGCATTTTTATCCTAGTGGTGAGAGAAGACACTAGACAAACAAGATATTTTCAGTGGTGAGAAACTCAGAGGAAGTAGTCAGGCCCCCTGAGGGTCTATGTGAGCTGAAACACTAAAGTGCAACATGAGCCAGAAACATGAATAGCTATGGAGGAAGTGTCCCTGGCAGACAAAGAGCAAGTGTAGAGGGCCAGGGACAGACAAGACCTTAACTCCAAGGCCAAAGTGGCTGTGCAGAGAGCAGGGAGGGATCAGTGAATATGCAGGTATTAGATGACCTAGGGCCTGGTAGACCACAATAAAGAATTTAAGACTCAGTCTAAAGGTGAGGAGTCATAAGGGGGCCTTAAGCAATGAAGTGCCGACAAAGGAGATGGAAAGAAGCCAACAAATGGAGAAGCATCTGGGAGGTCAAGTCCACAGGGCTCCCTACTACTGCTGTCTGTGCTCTCTCAGTACCTAAATAGGTTATCTGTGCTATGCTGGCACTGTTTTGGGGTGTTTGTGATTCTCTGTTTCCTAATTCAGCAGAAATTCCCTCCCTCTAGGCTGTGAGCTGAAAGTAGAGCACTGTGTGGGTAACAGCCTGGGTTCTGAGTGTGGGCTCAACCATGCAGCCATGTGGGGTGAGAAAGTGGGTGTCCCTCTCTGAGCCACAAGCACCCCAATGTACAGTAAAACCCAAGGACTAAGTGATCAACTCCCGGTGCTGTGAAACTCTCATTCTAAATCCCTCCTCCTGAGGGAACTAGATAAATAAAGAGCAGGGAATTAGGAACTTGGCCTGCATCTCTTGAGCGAAAGCAAAGAGGAAATATAAAATGTCAAGTGTTAGGTGTCCTATTCGTTTTCACGTGGTTGTTGTGACGAATTACCACACATGGACTATCTTAAGACAACAGAGATTATTATTTTTCTCTCACGTTCTGGAAAGCAGAAGTCTGAATCAAGGTGTCAGCAGGACCTCGTTCCTTCCAAAGGCTCTGGTGGAAATCTATTCCTTGCTTCTTCTGGTTTCTTGTGGCTCTAGAAGTCCTGTGGCTCATGGCCACATGACTCTAACTTTATCCTCCCTGGACTTATTGGCACCTTCTCTTCTCCCTCAAAGCTTCCTCTACCTGTCTTGGGTAAAGACACTTAGGGTTGCATTTAGGATCCAGCTGGATCATCCAGAATCAACTCTTCCTGTCAAGATTTCACCTTATCATAGCTTCTGCCATGCAATCTTTTGCATTCAATCTTTTAGCACATCAAGTCATAATTGCAGTTACTGGGATTAGGATGTAGACATATCTTTTAGGTGGCCATCATTCAGGCCACTGTAGATATCAAGAACCACCCCCACCATACACACCCTGAAACTACTTTCAATTATTCTTTCTTCTCTCTCCGGGGTCCTCAGTCTGCTCAATTTTTGTTCCTTCATAAGTAGAGGACTTTGCATAGGGTAGGCAGTTATTCAGTGAGTGGTGCTCCTGGTGGAAACCTCCAGAAACCCCTCAGGAAAGGACATCCCACTCATTCCTATTACAACTCAATGTTTGGAAAACCATCTGGACACTAGATGATTTGTGAAGCCACAGAAGGACATACTCCGCTAGACATGAAATGAGGAGGACTTTAGTCCCTAGTAAGCACCAACCTTTTTTATGATCCTGGCTAGGGAAATCCCTCCAGTTATCCAGGTCTTAGCTTCCTGAAGACAGGAACTTTGTACATTGGCTTTTGGAAGCCTTCATACCATCTGTATTCCACAGAAAGAATTCAAGCCATCGGAACAGGGTCTTCTTTCTCAAGATCTTTTGAGGCACATATTTCCTTTAAAATACTGAAGAAAAACTTAGCCTTTGCCCTGTCCTATTGCAATCTGGGAGGAAGTTATCTGCCTTAGGAAGAAGAAAAGAATTCAAATGAGATAAAAATCTTCATTTTCCAGCCCCAGTGGCCCAGATCTGAACACTTGAGGCTTTTGCAATAGGGAGGATCAAGTTTCAAAGATCACTATTGGTGCACTAAGCTCTACTGCTGTTTTGGAAAAAGTTAGCAGATGCTTCAGCTAACAAATATTCTTAGGCCTAGGGACATACAACCAATTGGATGCCTATTTCCATCTTCCACCATCATCCTGTCCACCTCCACAACATCCCCTTCCTTGAACCTCCAAGCATACTATCAGAAAACTTCCTCCCATAAAGGAAGAGCCACATTGTTAATTAGCAAGAATATAACAAAAAACCGTAAGAGGCACAGGAGGAGGAAAAAACTTATCCTGACCTCTTCACATTCCCTTACTTGAGCCTCTAAGGAAATACATGAACTTTGATACCAAGGAAAAAGGAAGAGTATTAGTTGAGCACCTACAATACACCAAGTCTTTTCCTATCTTCACAACAACCCTGTGAAATAGACATTATCAACTTCTTTAAAGATAGGGATACTACAGCCAAAAGGTGGAAACAACACAAATGTCCACTGACAAAGTATATACATACAATGGAATAGTATTCAACTGTAAAAAGGCATAAAGTTCTGACATGACCTGGGTGAAACATAAGACACTATGCTGGAATGAAGTGAATCGGACACAAAGGGACCGATATTATATGATTCTGCTTATGCGAGTTTTCTGGAACAAGCCAAATTCCATAGACAGAAAGAAGAGCGATTATTGGGACCTGGGGTGACTGGGCGATGAGACGTGTTCATGAAATGGGTAGTTTTTATTCAGCATTCCAAACCCATTCCAGAAATGGACAGTGATGATGGACAGCATCATGAAGGTATTAATGCTACTAAGCTGTACAATTAAAAATAGCTCAAATGCTACATTTGCTGTCATATCTATTTTACCATAATAAAACAGAAGGCTGTGTAAAGGGAGGGATTGATTGTCCAAAGCCACACACAGCTCTGTGAAGGGCAGCCAGGGTCTGAAGCCATCTGTGTGTTCAACACGTAATAAGTCCTCATAGGAGGAAGAAACCAGAAGTGATAAGATGAACCTCCAGGTGCAGTAGAGGGTGCCGTGCAATCACCAGATCCTGTTCATTCTGACCCCAGGCTGATTTCCTGGCCAGAAATTGTTTTTCAGATGACTATTGACTGAGTGGGTGGACTGTGTTCATTGAGCATTACCTAACCACATCCTCAGAAGCTGCTTCTGCAGATGGCCTCGTCTGCTACTTCCCCCTTGTGCTACCTCTGTTTGAACTTTGAGAATAATTAATGAACTAAAACAAAGATAAACATGGCTCCTAAAACCTACACACAATAGCAAAAAGAAAAAAAGAGAGAGAGAGAGAGTAAATATCGTGAATCCATTCTGGCAGGGTCACAGAATTTTCAGGTGACTAAGGGCAAACATGCACATCATGTTTTCTCCCATTCCCAGATGTAAGGCATAGTGACAGGACAATGTCAATATCTGGGATTTTTACTGAATTTTGAAAATTTAACTCCAACTGACAGCAGATTCTTTGCTAGTGTATATATTGAATAATCTTAAGTCTCCAATGGAAATCAGCCATCTAAGATTTTTTATTTTTATTTCCCTCTACTACCTCCACAATTACACACAGACATGAACTCTCATTTTTGGCACCATGCCCTGGGCATATTTAGTGAAAGGCCGCTTAAAACAGATTAAATATTCTACCTTTCCATGGTGATAATAATTGATAATATTAATGGAATTTGTGCTATGTGCCAGGCAATGTTCTAATTTTTTATATCAGCAGCTCATTTAATCTCCACAACAACTGCATGAGATAAATATTAATATTCTTCTCACTTGAGGAAATTGAAGAAGTTTGCTCTGGATCCCACAGTAGTTGAGGCAAACTGTCATTTCTGGCCACTTTGTATTTACTCGGTATTCCATCACACAGTATGGATCTCCCGAAGAAAGAACATGAGGTCATTCCAAGGCCAGTTTTAGAAGGCCTGCATTGAATTATTTCACTTCCAAGGAATGCCAAAACCAGATGTAGGGTACAAAGTCGGAATGAAAACCCCACCTGAATTCTGGATTACTTAGTGCTCTCCTGATCCATGCAACTCACCCGTCTCTTTATATCCCTTAAATATTCATGAATGTGGCTACTACAGTTGCTGACCCTCCACCTCCTAGGAAGTTGTGTAACAAGATGACTTAATTCTGCCAGAATATTGTTTCTAATTTAGAGGTCAACTCATTCTATCTTGATAGCAGGAAGGGAAAGCAGTGGAGAGGCCTCCGCAAACTCGGCCTTTTTTTCTCTCTCTCTCCAGCTAACAGCTGCAGGACCTAAGGGACTTACATTTACCTCTCCGGGCTCTTTCCTTGTGAAATCAAGAGAAGTTTTCAGCCACAGAAACTAAAAGATTTTTTCCAACTTACACTTGCTGTAACCAGCACTTAGAATAATCAGTTTCACAACCAATCTGTTCTATTTTGTTCAGTTATGGAATTTTTTAAAGAAAGTTTCTCAAGTCACTTTCCATCTAAAGTTTTGTGGTTCTATTTTAGAAGTGTCTTCAGTGGCCTCCTTTTACCCACAGGAACCTGTGCCTGTGATAACCAAGTGAGGAGACCCTGTGGGACCCAAAGCAGAAAGGTTTCAAAAACTGAAGGTTTAGGGGAGTGTTTTAAAAACAAGTCTGTCCTTCAGGCCAGAAATGGTGGAGACTGGCCTAGTAAGGTCAGGCCTCTATCTTCTTGACTTTCTAAATTTCTTTTTCCAACAACAGAAGGAAGTGCACCATAAGTCTTACGTGATCTACAGATTAACAAAAGTCAGGTTGGTTAAGGAGTGAGCAAAAATCGTGCTTGAACTGGTTCAGTCCCCAAAACTGTATCAGCCAAAATCTTTGCCACCAAGACTGATGCCTCCCAGCAGTTGCAGTTGACGAGGATCCTAATCCTCTCACTGAATGGTGGGAAGTCGGGCCTCAGTTTGGTTTCCATGTCTTCCATGCAGGGCCACAATGACCCTGTATTTCATGGAGAAGTTTACCATGAGGCAGTTTTCAGCACAGCAGACCTCCCTTGAACTGGGTAGTAAGGGCAGCAGAGCAGAATGCACCCTCCAGTCCGCTTCCCAGTGTCCTCCTGGCCCCAAACAGTGGTTGCTTGACATTTTCTCCCTAGAGAAAGCACCTTAACAACTTTGCATTGTGATTGATCTTTCACCTGTATTTTATGGAAAAACTAAACTGCTCAAAAATATTTTCACTGAGGGCACTTCAAACTTCTTCTGGGTGGATTGAGCATTGCCCACATTGTTTATTGTCATGGGTTAGTTTTGAAAATATAGCAAGTGTATATATCTGTATATACTTCAGTATGTAGCACTAAACCCGAAGAACCCACCAAAATGGCAGCATCCTTGAGCCACTGTCACCAGAACAGCAGCCACAGGAAATTGGTGGAAGGGACTCCCTGCTCCAGTTTTAGTACAACCTTTTCTCAGAGGCTGATCCCCCACCCTTGTTGCCCAAGGCTTCCAGCAGCAGTATGTCTAAATCAGGACCAAAGGCAACAAAGTGTAAACTCTACATTCCATTCCTTATGTAAGAAAGCCCTGTGAAAATTCCTTTCCTGGCAAGGTGGGACAGTAGAGGAGCTCTGGGGATTTGCCAAAGGACTGTACGTTTTAAAGGCAAATTCTCCTGTCTTCCCTTGGAAAGAGACTTTAAATGGAGGCTGGTTAGGGTTGTATATCATCTCCCAAAGCATCATGTTCAGAACAATTTCAGTTTTAAATAAGATTAGGGAGTAACACACATTCATTCTCTTGGAAGTCTCTCTGCTTGTTAACATGTTAAAGGTTCTGAGAAAGAACTGTAAAGAATCCTTCATGCCAGATTTCCAAAAAGCTATTTGACCATACATTCTTGTTTCTTTCTTTTATGTAACGCTATTAACAACTGTTCTGAGGACTGCACACTGGGAAATACTGGAATAATGGAAAATCCTGACCTTTGAAGTCAGCAAACCTAGGATGATATAGTACCTGATCCCTTATTAGGCAATTTACTTAATCTTGCTCAATCTCTGTTTTGCCATCTTCAAAATTAAGCTAGTAATTGTCAGTTTCATAAGGTGTGAGTTTGAAATCAGCAAGCCTGTTACTTGACACATGATCAGAGCCAGATAAATGGTCATTGTGATTAATAAAAACGACATCTTATGGAGTAGTTTGTCAGGCACTTCCCACATCCCTCTTCTGAAGTAAAGCAAGGATTTGTTCCCTCAGCTGCTGGAAATGCTGCAGGAAGACAGCCCTTAGTTCTCAGTCCTCTTCAGGAATTGCCTGAATTCAGGAAGAAGCACCTGGCCCCAGGCCACACCCCATCCTCAAGGCTGCGGTGGAGGGAGCAACAGTTCCACAGGTCCAGCTCCCTTGCTCTGCCTGGGGATTCAGCTTTAGAGAATCCACTGGGTTGTCTCAGGCCTTCTTGAGAATGTATTTTAGTCTATCTTCTGCTCTCTCCCCATCCTCTTTTTCCCTTTCCCTTTACTTCTCCTTCAAATCCTTTTTTTAAATTAATTTTATTTGTACATTTTAGGTACACAGTATAAAGACATTCATCATTGGAGATTTGTACCTTTACATAATATATCTTGATCCTTATTTTTTCCCATTCCCCCACCTTCAACCCCTCCAACCTTCCCTATTTACAAAGACTTTGCTTCCATTTTTTCATTATCTCATATGAATTCCATTCTCTTTTTTCCTTTCCCCTGCCCCTCCCACTTCCCCTTTGCAACTTTTCTTATTTCATATTATTTATTATACATTTTGATCCTTATTTACACTTTCAGTTTCTCACACCAGAGAAATTATTTGGTATTTACACGTGTGTGTCCTATTTATTTCACTTAAAAGTATCACCTCAATGTGCATCCATTTAGCTATGAATGTCTCTAGTTTATCATTCTTTATAGCTGAGTAGTACTCCATTTTATTTTTTTAAAAAAACCCACATTTTCTTTATCCAGTCTCCAGTTCATGGGCAATTGGGCTGTTTCCAAGTTTTAGCTAGTACAAACTATGGCACTATGAACATGGGTGCACATATATGTCTGTGGTATGATTCTTTTAATTCTTTTGGGAAGATACCCATTTGGGTTTCAACCTGCCAAAGATTAAAACTAGAGCCATGTCTCTCACTATGCACTAAACTAAAATCTAAATGGATTAAAGATCTAAATATTAAATCAGAAACACTAAACCTGCTGAAAGAGAGGTTAGGTAGAACTCTTGAAGATATTGGTGTAGGAAAAGATTTCATGAACAAAATCTGTTGCCCATGAACTAGCACAAACAATCAACAAGTGGGATCTCTTCTTATTAAAAAGCTTCTGCACAGCAAGAGAAACCACCAACAGCGTGAAGAGACAACCACAATGTGGGAAAAATTTTTTAAGAGCTGTTTCTCTGCCAAATTCTTAGCCCTTCCCCAC
>NW_004624795.1:10693674-10705858 GCF_000247695.1 Heterocephalus glaber | reverse complement strand
ATATATATATATATATATATATAAAATAAAAGAGACTTCTGCAAGCAAATTCCCTAGGGACTCATCTGATACCATGTTGATCCTCAGAGCCTACCTGTCATCTGGACTTTGAAAGGCAGGGAAGAAAGACCTGCAGGGCTCAGAGGGGTTCCGTAAGATCCAGGCTTATGCATTAAAGTATAAATGAATTCCTTAAAGAAATGCATCACATACTAGAAAAGTGTCTTCCCCATCAAGGAACAGTTCCCTCACTAAGGCAGGGAGGGGCTGGCTTTGCTCCTCACAGTGTGGCTCTTCAATGGAGCGTTCCAGGTTCACCCCAATTGTCCTAAGAGTCAGTCTCAGACAACACTGGGAATCAGCATGTATTGCAAACCTCCAAGTGATGCTAATACAAGCTAACCTTGAATCACCCTTAGAAAACCAGCACTGCAAACCTTTTCTATAAAGGACAGACAACAAATAGGTTAGGACTGGCAAGCCATATAATCTGTCACAGTTTTCAACTCTGCTGTCATAGCACGAAAGCAGCCATAGACAATAGATTAGATGAATAAATGTTCTGTCTTCTGATAAACTTGCGTCATTTGTAGGAATATGGATGCACCTTGAGACCATAATGTTAAATGAAATAAATCAGACACACAAGCTGAAATATCACATGGTTTGTCTTGTATGAGAACTCAAAATATAAAGAGCAAAATAAAAGATAGATGATGGGAAATAGGGAGATAGATCACTTGCAAAAGGGAAGGAGAACAAAAGATAGAGGGAGGAAGAAGGGAAGAGAAGGGAAGGAGATGAAAAATAATGAAGGTGTGTCATGCACAGGTACCAACACCTCACAAGAAGCAATATGTACCGCGAACATGTACCAATAAAATAAAATGTGCAGCATTCCAATAACACTGTATCTACAGAAAGGGCAGAGGGGCAGATTTTGCCTTAGGTCATGCTTTGCCAGCCCCTGTCTTAGTCCCTTGCTGTTCAAGCTTGGTCTTAGGTCTATCAGCATCACCTGGGACCATGCTAATTATGCCAAATCTCAAGCCAGGCTCCCAAACTGTGAAGTCAGAATCTGTAATTCAGCAAGATCCTCAGGTGATTTCTAGTACATTTGAGTTTGAGAAGCAATGCCATATGGTGTCCCCTGGGACATGGCCACAGATCAATATCACCGTGAGCCACTTAGCTTCTCTGCTTGGTGATTACAGAGGAAAGCTCGCAACGGAGGCTGCACCAGCTGTCTTGGAAAAGTGCTAAACAGAGCAGGCTGTGTTCATGTTCCCCTGCATGGGCCAAACTGAGTTCCGTTCTGACTAACTGGAGGCCAGTGAATAATTACTAGGAAGGATGCACATTTGTAAAGAGATGCAATCAAACTGATATGGGGGGGGGGCTTTCTTCTCTTGCAGAGGAGTAGGGTGGAAGAGAGAGTCTCAGTTGCCAGGCACTGGAACTTATCTTCCTGATTCACACCAGCCTGTTTTCCCAGTACAGACTCTGCAATATTGCATTAGTCAAATGATTCTGCAACATTGTTTGAAGGACATAAGGTCTCTGCTTGTGTCTGAGCATGATTCTGAGGGCGGACTTGTGCCAACCCATCTGGTTCCACAGTTAATTCTATTAGAAACTCAAAAACAACAGGCTGGCTTTGACATGATGACCCTGGCAAGTGGACATAAAAGGACGGTGTGCCCAAAGATACATCATGTCCTCTCCTCCGCCCATGCCCGTGAAAAGCCCCACAGATGCGCTCTTGCTTGGACTTATGAACCACTGTGTCTTCTAAAGTGTTGGTCAGATTTCTCAGATAAAGAAGTTAAAGCAGCAAATAAACATGTGAAAAAATGTCCAACATCACTGGTCATTGGAGAGATGCAGATGAAAACAACACTGAGATTCCACCTCCCCACAGAAAGAATGGCTGCAATGATGAAATCAACCCATAACAAATACTGGCAGGGTCGTGGGGAGAAAGGAACCCTTCTCCATTGCTGGTGGAAGAGCAGACTGGTGCAACCACTGTGGAAATCCATGTGGAGATACCTCAAAGAACTAGGACTAGAGGTCACATTTGACCCCGCTATTCCTCTGCTGGGGATCTTCCCAAAAGAATTAAAAGCATCATACCACAGTGATATATGCGTATCCATGTTTATAGCAGCACAGTTTGTAAAAGCTAAAACTTGGAAACAGCCCAATTGCCCATCAACTGGGGACTGGATAAAGAAGGTGTGGTTTTTAATAAAATGGAGTACTATTCAGCCATAAAGAATGAGAAACTAGAGACATTTATAGCTAAGTGGATGGATGCACATTGAGGCCATACTCTTAAATGAAATAAATAGCACACATATATGTAAATACTGAATCATTTCTCTGGTGTGAAAAACTAAAAGTATAAATAAGGATCAAAATGTATAATTGATATTGTGAAATAGGAAGAAAATTTCTAAAGGAGTAGGGGAATTGGGAGGAGTAGGGGAAAGGAAAGAAGGGAAAAGAAAAAAATGAGAAAAGGAAAAAATGGAAACAAAGTCTTTGTAAGTAGGGAAGGGTGGAGGGGGTGAAGGGAGGGCAAGGAAATGGGGAAAAAATAAGAACCAAGATGCATCATGTACAGGTACAAGATCTCAATGATGAATGTAACTGTATTGTATACCTAAAATGTACCAATAAACTTAATGGAAAAAGTAATAAAGTGTTGGTCAGCAAACTGTTTCTAGAAAGGGCCAGGTAGAAAATGTAGGAGAGGTAAAACTATCCTCTGAAGAGCCCTGGCTGGGTCACAGAGTTAAATTGACATGGGATAGAGTAACAGGAGAGAAGCATAGCCATTTAATGTGAGTTTTCCATAACATGAAAACCCTCATAAGGAAATGAGAGCTCAAAGACATGCTGAAAACTACAGACTTTTAGATTATGTTGAAAATTGTGGAAAAGTAACTCAACTATGTGAAGAAGCTAAAGGAAGATAAGGAGTATTGTAACAGCATCCGTTTGTGCAGAATTCTCTGGACTATCACTCCCAACCAAAGGACATTTCTTTTCTCCTGGTTCAGGGAGGGCATCTTTCACAGGGGAGTTTTAATCTCTTTTCAGGGGAGGAAAAGGAAAGATTGGCATGTCCTTCTTGCATCTACTATCTTTCTGATGCCTTTAGCTCCAAGTAATCTTTATGTCAAAGCAGCATATTTCAGAATGACTCATTCTGCCAGCCTTTGTAAATATTTTAGGCTTTGTCAGCTATTAGACCAGTTACAGCTACTCATTTCGGCCACTGTAGCCCCAAAGCAGCCATAGACAATCTGCAAAAAACTGGGTGTGTTTCTGTTCAGTAAAACTTCATTCACCAAAGCAGGCAGTCAGCTGGATGGAGTTGGCCTCTGGGTTTTACTTCACTCACTCCTGCTCTAGAGTCTGATCCAGGCCTTTGCTTGTCAAATCTTAGAAGTGACCAGGGTACCTTGTTAAGATACAGATTCTGGTTCCATGGATGGAGCTTGGGATTCTGCCTTTTTATCACGTTCTTGTGTGATGATGACAATGATGGTCCAAGAAACACATTTTGAGGTGCATGAATGATGTTTAAACCAATAATCTTCAACCTCGGGTGCAGTCTAGAATCACCAGGTGAGCTTTAAAACTACCAATGCCTGGTTCTCACTCTCCCTACCCCCAGTCCCCAGATTATGATTTCATTATTCTCTGATATGGCCTAAGCACCAGGAGTTTCTAAAGCTCCCCAGGTGAGTCTGATACGCAGATAAATTAAGAACACTACAGCAGATGAATGAAAGATTTAGAAGTTTCTTTCAGAGGGATTAAATTCACTACTTAAGTTTCTAAAATGGAACATTTGGTCAGATCATAATTATTCTTTAAGGAAAGAAAATATTTCTACTCAAGAGAAACAACACCATTTTTTTTATGTGTAAAATAATCAGGTCCTCAAATTAGCCAAACAGGATTGGATTTAAAGCCCAAGTAGATGAATATGCCTTTATAGAAGGGAACAGCCAGTTGCTCTGAAATTGGGGAAAAAAGAGAAACAGAGATTTCATTAGGGTACAGTCTAGAAGTTGGGTGTTCAGGGCATCTGTTTAGTAAAGGAAAAGATAGCCAGCAAACACTTTCTGAGCACTTACCCTGGCCCAGAGGAGGTCATCTGCTCAGCGTGGGACATGGAAGTAGAGTAAAAGACTTGAAAAGAATAGTGAAATTTTAGAATAAGCTCTATGAACACTAGGGAAAGATGCTGAGCAGGGCACAAATGGATCTCCCAGTGCTGTTGTGGGTCAGCTGCAGTTAGAGACACTTTTCAACTGAATAAAAGGAGGAATTTGCAGACAGTGAAATTGTCCAAAGTTGTCCTGGGTTTCCATTGGAAATGGGAGACTCCCAGTAGCAGCATATCAGCTACAGGTGAGATCAGCAGTTTTCATTCAAAAAAATCCCTGCGTGTTAAGAACAGCCAGGTGGTGCGTTACTAGGACATTTGGCTAGTAATGGTTAAATTGCCAACCTTTGCTTTAAAAATACACTTTCACAATACAATCAAGGGTTTCTCTGTAATAGCATCCTTCTTAATTAGCTGCATTATTGCTTCACTTTGAGTGGAAGAAGAAGGCAAGGCAAGGGTGCCAGGAATTGCTTATACCCCACAATCTCTTTTCTCACCAGCAGAGGTAATGGATTTCACAAATGAATATTATTCACTGAGTTTGGAGGAGGGCATTAAGAGGGCGGGGAACTGCTGAGGAGGTGATGGGAAGCACGGTGGAGCTGGTAACTGAATGTGGAGAGGGGATGTGGAATTGAACAACAGTTCAAAGTCCTTCCAACTCTAATACTCTGTGATTCTAAGAAAACACCCGGGCTTCTGGATGGTCTTTTGGTTTGAAAGTAAAAGCTTCATACAAGAGAGAATGAGTCACCACAGAAATTATTCAGAGCTTGAAATCCTTTAGAGAATTGCTGTCTGGTCTCTGATTGAGTCAAAGATCTTCTTATCCCTAGTCTGGTCTCTTACATCTAGAGAAAGGCCACAGGTAATTAGGTCCTAAGCATTATCCTCCCCCCTCTCCCTGCCCTCTTGTTTCATTATGATCATCAAAAGCATCCTTTCCAACATAGCTTACAATAAATTCTTTTCCTCAAAGCCCAGAATTGTTGTGTGATCTAGATTTGGTGGATTTCATAGCAGGATTACACAGCAGTATGTCTGAGTTTAGCTATCAGCTTTACCACATTCTAGTCAGTGTCCTTAGATAGGGTGATTTTTGCTTAGTGTTAAGCTTGTCATTGATAAAATAAAGGTAGCCACTCCTCCAAGGGTTATGAGACCATAATACATGCCAAATACTTACCACCTAGGTATAAACGTGAGCTTCAGCTTTGTTAGTTGAACAATTCCCACCTCCTAGGCTCTGGAAGAAAGATAGATGCACATACTTTTACAGCACATGCAGCCAACAAAATAAGCATAAAACAAGCACAAAATTATCCAAGCATCTTATTACTTTTCTTCTGGAGATTCTCCTTGTTTATAAAATTAGGCACTGTTATGCCTTGTGTCTAGAGGTCCTCAAAGCCTCATGTGGTCATAGTAGGCTTTTTCAGAGGTGGCTGGATCTAAAGTGTGTGATGCTGGGATTAAGGATGTATGATTAGTAAATTAGTTCACTGATTGGTTTAGCATAGTTCTGGGTCGGATTAAAGGTGCCTCATCCTGGATGTGGTAGCCTGGAGAAAAATATAAGGGGCAGAAAGAGGGCTAGTGTGGTCATTTGTCACTAGTAGCTCACTTTCTTGGTGCCTTCTTCCCTCTGTCCTCTGCCCACCATGAGCTGTTTCTCCTCTGTGATGCCCCTCTGTCTTGCCACCCTGCCTTGGAGACAGCTGATTATAGACTGAAACCTCCACAAACTGTGAGCCAAAATAAACCTTTCCTCCTTTAATTTGGGGTGCTGGGTATTTTGTCTTGGCAATGAGAGAAGTAACCAAGGCAGGCACAAACTCTTTAGCTTGGCATCAAAGTCCTTCATAATAGGATGCCGCTGTGTCTACACACATACTAAACCCTTCCCCCTTAAGGAAATAACCTACACTTGAACCAAGCCAGACCATTTGTTCTGGTCCCTATGGACACCATACCTCCCCATTTCTGGAAGCCCATTCATGATATTCATTCCCCCGTAACATGCAATATACTTTTCATTCATTTTTGTGGGTATCTTCCTATCTTTCACTCTCCAGGCTAGATTACTTTCTCCATGAGATTTTAAGTGCCTTAAAAGTCAAAAACTGTTCCTTTCTCATCATTATATCCCATCCTCTTCCCAAACCCACCATCGCCACTCCCACAATGTGCCCAGTGCAGGCCATGGTGCCTCATATACTGCAGGCATTTGATCATCTGGGCTGGGGATAGAAATGTCTGCCGTAAGAAAGTATGTAGTTAAAATGGGGAGTAAGAGCTCTTTAGACCAAGTGGGAGAAATAAATGAATAAAAGCAGGTGAGTATAACCTAGGAGCTGTGTGCACTTTTTAAGATTAGATATTTAATGTCTGAGAACAAATTCTTGCATACACTTACTATTAGGCATCTGTCAGAGCTCAGAAAATGATAATGCAAAGCAAGGCATTTTGACACACTGACTATTTTGAATGTAAAAGAAAATCTTATCAAAGCCAGTTTATCTTAGCTAACTCAATGATCAAACCCACATATGGCAGAAGGCAAGGTGCTTCTGGCCTACAAAGCTGCTATTAGACCCAGTAAGGAAACTGAACATAGTTAAATCTGGAGTCAAAGTCAAGCCATCTATCTCCAGTCTATGTTCTTAACCACTGTGCAGAAACACATTCCCCAGGAAGGGCAGGCCAAAATGAAACATCCTGAAGGTTTGAATGCAGAACCCCTTTGAGGGCAAATAACAAGCCATGGAGTAAGCAGAAGAAGCCAGTCTACAAAGGAAAAAACAACTCCCAGGGAGAAGCAAAGCAGAAACATAAATGAAAGATTAAGAAGCCACAGCAAGACATGAAACAGCCCCATTTTCCTGCTGGCTATAAAATTCCCAGGGTTTTTTTTTTTTATTGCAATATTGTGTTCCCTGACTTAGGATTTTGTGAACCCTACTGAGTATGATAAACTGACCTTTGCACCATCTAAAAAATGGTGCAGTGAAAAGAAGCCATGTATGCACTTGCTGCAAGCCTACAAGATCATATTTATACTGGACGCGGAAGTCATGCTCATGCATGGTCCTCACCTTCTGGCAGGTAAACCAGACGGCTTTGAACTGGTCCTTAATGTGTTTGAACCTCAGCAGCTTCGTGTAAAACATGATCCTGGGGAAAAGGGATAGCTGGTAAGAAAATATTTCCTCTGCCTCCAGCCAAGAGTTGTGGGCGCAGCTCAGTTAAAACTGAGTGGGTATGCAAATTAAACTGAGTGGAGGGCTGGTGATTTAGTTCAGTGGTTCCACTGCCTGCCTCGCAATCCCAAGGTCCCAAGTTCGATCCCTGGTACCAAAAAAAAAAAAACAAACAAATGGAGTGACTATGCAAATATGGAGTTTTTGTTTTTGTTTTTAATTAAAGGTAGATTTCCTTGGGGCTTGTGTATGAACCATGGCTGTTATCAGTGTTACTGGGCCAGTCACTAAAGCCAAAGGTAATGTTATCCATCCCCAGTAGTATTTCCCTCTCAGTCTCTGTTTACAAAGTCACAGGTACTGCCAGAAAATACTCACATTCCTTTGTTTACCCTAATGCGTCAAGTCTGGAAGCACCAGTCACTTAATCAGTGAAAGATCTATTTTTCCACAGCTCTGTTTGTTCATCAACAAAAACACTTCCCTGGGCGGGGTGTCTGCTTTTTGGCAGTAAGTCTTCCTCTAAACCAGATCTACTTCTCTCCTTCTTTGAACCTAGCAGTGCCTCTTTCTTCTCCCTTCCCCTCATAGACCAGGAGAATCATAATAGGTAGATTGCTGGAGGAGAAGCTAAATTTACCACAGAAGTGGATCAGATAGATACCAATTTGAGTTCAGCTAATTGTCTGACTCCCTCATACAGTTAAGTTTACAAGCACGGAAATGTAATATTGAATTTTGTAGTGGATTCATTTGTAAGTGAACCATGCATCCCTCACAATACTACTTATATAAGGTTGCTCTCAACTTCAGAAAGGTTTTGTGTCTTATCAAAGTCATAAAATTCCTTAGCCATGGTTTTCCTATCTTGGAATGCATGATGACAAACTCCCACAAATATACTATGAGATAGTTGAAGCTTCCGTTACTAAGTTATGGAGTGGGAAGGATCTTCCGGAGCAGAGTTCTGGGTAACAATTGGCACATAAAGTACAGGATGCTGAGTTAAATTTTAATTTCAGATAAGTAATGAGTTAACAACCAATATTCCATTGGGTGGACATACTAAAAAATATGTATTGTTAATTGAAATTCAGATTTTGTTACAGGAAATAATACTGGGGATGAAATATGAAATATTATCTCTCCCAACCTGTTAAATGTATGATACACTGAGTTCTTGTTCTCTAGAAATCAAAGAATGAGTCCTAGGAACAACGGAGGTTAAGAGTACGAAGATATTTATTGATAGGAAAGCTCCTGAGGGGCAGAAGGGGTCCCGAGTGGGTAGCCCAGGGACCCCACTTTACTGAGAGGAGTTTTACAGGGTGAAACCCATGTGGGTACAACGGGGGCCACAGCCATGAACATCCAATAAGGTTACAGTATAGTCACTTAGGTAACAGCGGTCCAACCGGGAAACGAGTCACGTAACATGTGTGGATGGAAAGAACAAAGATTCTCCTAGGAAGTGGTGGGTCCAGAGGTCTCTGGTCACCCACCGGGGTGGCTGATGTGTGTCTAGACTTCATTAGGCCCAGTGTTTGTTCTTTGACGAAGTATGTAGGTCTGGTCATCTCGTTTTTATCTTGAGGCCTGGTTTTCAGCTTATGTGTTTCCAGTGCAGCTGTGGTGTGTTTCACCCTTGTCCTGACCCGCTGGAGAAACTAGCCCTATCTGACTGCTTATACTATTTCTACCTAGATCATCTATCTATGATAATCCCAGCCACTCAGGAGGATTGCAAGTTCATGGCCAGCCCAGGCATCATGAGCTCGTGTCGTAAAATAAAGATTTTTCCCTCTTGAGTACTGGGAACTAACTCAGGGCTCTTTCACTGAGCTACATTTTCAGTCATTTATTTATTCGTTCTTTTATTTTGAGACAGAATCTTACTAAGCCGCTATGTTGCCCAGGTTGGACTCAAATTTGCCATCCTTTTGCCTCAGCCTCTCAAAAGAAAAGATTTTTTAAAGGTTGGGAATATAGCTGAGTGGTAGAGTGCTTGCTGCTCTGGGTTCAATCTCCAGTAAAGGAGAAGAAGAAGGGGAGTTGGGGGGAAGAGGGACAGGACAGAGAAGAAGGAGAAAAAGAGGAGGAGGAGGAGAAAGAGGAGGAGGAAAAGGAAGAGGAAGGAGGAGGAGGGGAAAAGAAAAACTATAAGATGAAAAGGCTACACAAGAGGAATCCTAAGGTTTCTTTTTTTTTTCACGTACCGTGGATCGAACTCAGGTCCTTGCGCTCCTAAGGTTTCTTAAAGCTCAATAATTACGTAACTCAGCGACTTAAATACTAAGGAGTTACAAGTGTGACACTGGGTAAGTTATTTAATCTCTTGATGTATCAATTTCCTTATTTTCAAAATAAGGATGACAAAGCCCATGGCACAGAGCAATTGGCTGAATGGACCTGACTCATGTCTCTGTCACAGATAAACAAAGCTGAACATTAGTGACAAAAGTGAAGATGGATTTTATTTGGTAACTCCCGACCATGAGGGAAAGAACTGAGCTGCAAGTGAATTTGTATAGGGATGCTGGGTATTTTAAGGGTGAATGAGGAGGTGGAGAGCAGGAGCATGCTGAGCAGAGCCAGAGAAGGGAACAATTACAGCAGGCTGATCAGAGTGACTGTGATTAGCGCAGCTGTGATGCTAGCCAGAAACTATGGAAGTAGAGAGAAGGACCCAGGCCCTGTCCTTCCTGATGACTGCATTTCAAAGGAATGGTTTGCAGATCCTGGGGCAAGACTCAGTGTTAGGAGATACATGTATGTCTCAAGGGAACAGGGAAAGGACTTATAGCTCTGAGCCCTTTCTAAATACATCGGGAGCAAAGACAGGTAAATGACCCATTGTTAGTTGTTGGGTAGAGCTAACTTCAGTTCTTCTGACACCTTGAACACAAAGGGTGACTGGGTTGTCCCAGAATGCCACCTCAGGCTGCTAAAAACCACGCTAAGGGGCCAGTCTCAGTGCAAGGGTTTAGACTGGTTCTTACCTGCTAAGGGTTCTTTGCAGTTCCAAACTTCAAAGTTCTTGGCATGGGTCACTTAATAAATCATCATTCATTTTTTTTTCATTCACAATGCAGTAAGATCCTACATATTCAAGCTAAATCTAACAACAGTTTTTTATTACTTAATTCTGTATGGAAGAAGCAAATTGGGTACAAATTTTGAATATTAAAATAGAAAAGCTGCCTAACTTGCTTAAATAATATTGCCAACTTCTTGCTGCAGATTAAAATCTTATTTTTTCACTAAGGCACTTCTTAAAACTTATCAGTCCTTTTGTTGATATTGAATTGGTGATTTAAAGGCAAAAAAATGTATGTATTTAAGTTATCCTAGGGTTTGAATGTTAGCTCTCAGCTTGCCTTCCCCTTGAGTGGTCTAAAATAAAAGATTTCTCAGTTTCTGAATAGGTTAGGACTCTATATTGTTTTAATTATGCCTATACTGCAGCAGACCTGAGCTGGATCTGAGGAAAAGTATTGCGTCCTATTTTTGTTTCTCTTTACTCATTAGATTTCTATTTTTAAATGGTACTAAATTGCAAGTTGAGTACAAAGCCACAGAAGCAGTCATGGATGGAATTGACTTCCTCTTTGGCTCTAACGTGTTTCCACAGATTTATGCTTTGTACAAAGAACTCCTTCACTTCTTTCAGTGCTATAGTTTGAAACTTGAATGTTCCTCAAAGTTCCAAGTGTTGGAGGTTTGGTCCCCAGCCTATGGTGCTATTGAAAGGTGAGGCCTACTGGAAGGAAATTAGGACAATGGGGGTGAACCCTTGAAGAAGATATAGGGGCCCCAGAACCTTCCTGTGTCTCCCTTTACTTCCCAGTCACCATGAGATGAGCAGTATCCTTTATCACATAACCTCCATAGCATGATATGCTGCCTCACCATGGGTCTAAAGGCAACTGGGCCAAGTGACCATGGTCTGAAATCTCTGAAACCATGAGCCAAAACAAGACTTTTCTCTACATTAATTGATTACCTTAGGTATTTTGTCACAGTGATGGAAAGCTGACTAACAGACTCAGATTATCTCCCTTTTCTCCACTGCATTGATGTTGGTTTAGTTCTGGCCTTCATCACCTCTTGCCTAGGCTATTGTAATCCTTTGTAACCATTTCCTCTTCTTCCAACTTTACTCACAGTGTTTGTTAGGATGAATTGTATGTGACAGAATAAGAGTGGTATGAATGATATGGAAATGTGCTTCTCTCTTATTTAAAAGTATAAGGTGGCATCACAGCTCTGGGCCAGTGTCACTGGGGCCCAGGTTCTTTCCATGTCATTGCTCTGCCATGCCAGAGAGTTACCCTTGTCCATCACATCCAGATGCCTAAGTTCCATGCCCACATTTTTTTGTTTGTTTGTTTTTGTGGTTGTTGTTTTTTTATTGGTATATTTTAGGTATACAATTCATTTACATTTATCATTGGGTGTTTGTACCTGTACATGATATATCTTGGTTCTTATTTTTTTCCCCATTACCTGTTCACCCTTCACCCCCTCCACCCTTCCCTATTTACACAGATTTCGTTTCCATTTTTTTTTCTTTTCTCATAGTTTTTCCTTTCCCTCTTTTCCTTTCCCCTTCCCCTCCCTTCACTCCTTCGTCTTTGCACCTTTTTTCCTATTTCAAATTATCAATTATTCATTTTAATCATTTTATCCCTTGTTTACACTATCAGTTTCTCACACTAGAGAAACTATTCAGTATTTACACATGTGTGTCCTATTTATTTCACTTAAGAGTATGGCCTCGGTATGCATCCATTTA
>NW_004624795.1:10647552-10692309 GCF_000247695.1 Heterocephalus glaber | reverse complement strand
TTTGGATGCTATTGTAAAAGGAATTGTTTCCCTAATTTCTCTCTCAGTGAGTCTGTTATTTGTGTACAAGAAGGCTATTGTTTTTTGAATGTTGACCTTATATCCATCTACTCTACTGAATCTGTCAATTAAGTCTAGACGTCTTTCGCCATGCCCACATTTTAACCTGTCCAGAAAGAGAAGTAGACAAGGGGACTTACCTTTAAAGTTATGACCCAGAAATTGCATTTCAGCTCAAAGCCCCTCATCCAGAACTTAGTTCAGTGGCCACACCTACTTGTAAAAAGGTTGAAAATATGATCTTTACTTTGAGAAGTCATGGTTTCAGCTAAAAACTTGGAGTTTCCTTTAGTATAAATAAAGAGAAAAAGGACATAGAACTGTGCTGCCCTATATGGTAGCCAGTATTCACATATGGCTTATCTAAATTTAAATTTATTAAAACTAAATAATAGTAAAAATTCAGTTCCTCATGAGACAGACTAAGGATGTATTGCATCCTACCCCCACTCCACCAAAGCTTTGTGTTTTCTAGGTAACTATGTTACAATCACCAACTTCCTTCTAAGCTTATAAAGAGACTTTTCTATAACCATCACATCTGCGGAATGCCTGGCTTTGACTACTACACTGCCGCATAACTTCCTGGGATGGCAGTCGTAAGCACAGGCAGACCCAGAATGCATGAGCAGATCGCCATGTCAAGTACGAACCTTGGTTCTGAGAGCAAAAGACAGACGCTATGTGCACAGAAATCCTGGAATGTGTGCTACAGCCGTCAAGTACACCTGCACAGCACAGTAGCAGGGTTATAAAAGCTCTGTCTAGGGCCAGGGATTTAGCTCAGTGGTTCCACTGCCTTCCTTGCAAGCCTAAGGACCCGAGTTTGATCCCCGGTACCAAAAAAACCCCAAAAACCAAAAAACAAAAAAACATCTGTTTGCAGTTGCCTTCTGCAGGGCTTGGGTATCAAAACTGCCAAACATCTTCTGAGACAAAGAAGATAAAAGCTTTGTCTAAAGCCTCCACCAAGAGCCAATCTGAGAACCCTGTCTTGTGTGCTGATTCCCTTGTGTGTGACTATAAACCGTCAAAGCCTCTTTCGGTTGGTATTGTTCGCCTATTTGTGAATTCTACCTGAATTGAGCAAAAGAACACCGGGGTGAATCTAGGCGTGGTGACATTTTCCTGTAATCCCAACACTCTGGGAGGCAGAAGCAGGGGGATCATAAGTTCAAGCCTAGCCTGGGCAATTCAATGTCTTAGTGAAACCCTGTCCCAAAAATGAAAACTTTTAAAAAATGGCTGAGGATGTAGCTCAGTATGAAGGTCCTGGGATCAATCTGCAGTACCAAAAAAACAACCAGTCAACCAACCAACCAAACAAACTCTGTGCTGATTGATAACACTCATAGCACTTTTCAATGGCTTAAAGGCCACAAGTGGCAATGCAGATAGAGAACATATCAATCATCATTAAAAGCTCTACTGCTAGAGCTGATATAGACAATTCAACCAACAAATTCACCTGTACTCTTTCAAGCCACTCTTCATATAAAGTTTTGCTTTTTTTAATTTTTCTTTTTATTAGTACATGTTTGCAGTATGTAATGATTACATTCATCCTGGTGAGATGGTACTTGTACATAACACATCTTAATTCTCGCTTCATACACATTCAATCAGGGAGGTCTTTCTAAATATAAAACTGATCACCTTATTTTATGTTTTAAGCATTTCAGTGGATCGCTCCTACTTTCAATATAAACTCTGTATCTCCTTAGTGTAGTAACAATCCACATTACTTATTTGTGTCTTGAGTATCATTTAGGTTTGTGTTTCTTTCAAGTCAAGTTGTCCCTTGATATCTATGCAGAACTGGTTCCAAGGGTCCCAAACTCCATAATCTGAGGATACTCAAGTCCCTTATATAAAATGACAGCATAATTGCAAACAACTTATGTACATCCTTCTTTATATTTTAAATCATCTCTAAATTACTTACAATATCTAATATGATGCTTACCCCTCATATCACTTGTCTGGATTCAGTGTAGTCCTCAGTGCACACCAAATTCTAGTTTTGCTTTATGGAATTTTCTGGAATTAAAAAAGTATTCAATCCACAGTTGCTTGAATCTGCAGTTACAGAGCCCATGGATACAGAGAATCACTACTGTATCAGGAAAGTGCAAGGTCTTGTCCCAGCAAGTGCCCCGTGCCCCGTTGAACTTGAATTACAAGTGAGTGGTGATACATTGTATCTGGATGATCTATAATAACAGGTGAAGTTTCAGGATAGAATCTTTCAGTGTGTGCAAGTTTAGAAACATGCATGGACATTCCCAGCATGCTCTGGTTTTTTCTCTTCAAGAAGAATTATGCTTCGTCTTTGCCATCACTGCTTATTTATCATGAGCAAAGAGAATATCTGAGACCACTTTTCCATTCATGGTTGGCTTTGGCAGAATAAAAGAATCAAGGTTGACTACCTCCACTGGTTTCCCATTTCTTCTACCTTAAAAAGTAAGAAACATCAGGAGCAGAAGGATTAAGCAGTCATGAGGCAGTCAATATCCTACATTCAAATAATGCTAACTTTGGGGAAAGCAGATGTGGGGGAAATAACAAGCACAGCCAACAGAATGTCGCTTATTGATTGTCCACTGAGAATAGAGCACTGCTTTGTGCAGTGAGATATGACACAGCCACAGAGGAGATGAGGACGGGAGGAAAGGCAATGATCTCAAAGTCAGAAAACCTGGGATCAGAGCTTGGCTTTTTCACTTACACTTAGAAATTTAAGCAACTCCCAAAACTCCTTAAGTTTTCACTTCCTTGTCTATAAAATAGACACAGCGTTATCTACCTCACAGGATGATTTTAAGGATAAAGTGAAATCATGGGTATAAAAGTTTTAGGACCATGGTAGGCACTCAGAAAGTACATCTGTGGATTCACTTTCCATTGTGTCCCCCTTCCATGTGGTCTCATGCCAGAAAGGAGTTAACTTTCAAATCAGCACAACCAAGCAACTGAGAATAATAATACTTTTTTTTTAAAAAAGGACTTATACTTTATTTGTTGGAAAATACTAGAGCATCTGATATATACTCTTGGTAAAATACACATACTCTCAGTAAAGCACAACTACTTTCATTTTCTTCTCGTGCTTCTCAGTCCACGTTCTATGAATCATCTTCCTTTGCTAAATCCCTTCCCTCATTTCTTCCCCCAGATCTTTTTTCTCTTCCCATTGTTTTCTCCAATTATTTTCATCATGAAAGTCTAGAAACTGGAACGTTTAGGAACTCACAGCTCAGCAATGTGGGCAAAAGACCAAATAGGAAGAGACAACATTCTTCCTTTGAGGAAAGGAGGAAACGCTGGGAGCATCTACATTCAAATACTTATTTTATCGTATTTGGAATAGTTGCTTTATCATATTTGTAACGGGACAGATTGAGAGCCAGCAACAGTCTGAGATCAAAAGATTAGTTAACTTTCCCAGGGAGTCTAGAGTCCAAGTTGGGAACAGATCTGCTATTTTCTGATTGGCTGGTCACAGACAGGTGATCAGGTCCCAGGTGTTTCCTAGAATGGTCAGCATCTTGTCCAGGAACTTGGTGAGCAGAGCAGGTGCTCTCCCCCTGCACCTGGTGTCTGCTCCATTACAAATCCTTTCTTAAAGGCACAGTCTTTTGTTCATGCAAATGTGTGTCTGCAGTTTTGCAGGAAGTACTCCAGCTCTGAACTTTATAAAAAGGTCACATTTTGCTAATGAAAAAAACTTTCCACTGTCTTCTGCTCCCACGACTTCAGATCTCTAGATTGACTCTAGTACCTCTTTTCTGCAAATATACTTGAGATTCCTCTCCAGAAACAGATGGAAAGGGACACCTCACTAAAAAAGTGTGGCAGGTGCTTACACGATACATTTATTCAAATCTGTCTCTTGTGTTTTGTTTCTGTCTTTTGAGGCTTGGTTTTACCTGGGAAAGTGAGATTCAGGAACAATGAGGCTAATTTAATTTGTGATCAGATTTGTTTAAATAAGCCACTTTCAGTTAATAGTCCTGCATTTCTGCGGAACACTGTGGGTCAAGGCACTTTATTCTATCCTATTTAAATTTGATCTTTTTTAAATCTCACTATTTTTTCTTGAGTAAATATCAGTGACATGGCTGCTTCTAAACCCAGGTAACCTTTCATATTTTTCCTGTACTGATCACTTCTCATCTTCTTGCAAGCCATTCTTCGTGTGTGAAAGGATATGCCAAGTTGTGCCTGTCATTCTGTTCAAAATCTGTCTCTTGATTTCCTTCTTTCTAGTAGTCTTTTCCCTAATTATCCCCATCTCACTGGGGTCACTTTTTATCTCTCCATATTCCTAAATTGACAGGATATGGCCAGGTGTCTGTTGATTCATCGTGTTGTTATTTTCAGGGTTTTTTAAAAACCAGATTAATGTGAATAACTATTTCTTGAGTGCCAACTACAGTATGTGTGTGGTTCTTAACATTTTTTAAGAAGCACAAACAAGAATAAGATCATCTCCATACTCCAGACATTTTAATCTGTTTCAGTTTTGGTTGTTTTACAAAAACTGGTGTTGGTCAAAAAATTCTTGACAGCCTTATTGTGACATAATTCATATACTACACAATTCACTCATTTAAAGTGTATTATTATTTTTTAAAGTGTATTATTAATGGCTTATAGGTCCCTTTCCATAATTTTACAACATTTTCATTAGCCCTCCAAAGAAACTGTACTTCTAAGCCGTCTTCTACCCCTCATCTCTTCCTTCTCCCTTTTCCTAGGCAACCACTACTCTGTTTTCTGTGTCTATAGATTTGCCTAGTCTGGATATTTTGTTTAAATATAACAGTCCAATCTGTATCTGGTTTCTTTAATTTAACACAATGTTTTCAAGGTTCATCCGTGTTTTAGCATGTATTAGTACTTCATTTCTTTCTTTTTTTAAGACAATTTTCGAGCAGTTTTAGGTTCACAGCAAAATTGAGAGGGAAGTACAGGGGTTTCCCATACACCTCTTGTTCCCACCCATATATAGCCTTTCCATTATCAACATCCCTCAATGGAGTGATACATTTATTACAACTGAAGTTTTTAAACCTTATGTTGTTTCATATGGCTAATTTTCATCTACTTTTTTTGTATGTGTGTGCCAGGGATCGAACCCAAGACCTTGTGCTTGGAAGGCAGGCATGGTGCCGCTGAACTAAATCCCCAGGCCAATTTTAATCTACTTTTATTAATTACTTCCTTTGTTACCTTTCCATTCCCCATTGATCATTCGGCTCAGGTGTCCCAAGTAACCAATTAATCATAGTCTTTCAACTCTTTTTTTCATTGTCCTACTTAATGGGGGGGGGCAGTGAAGTGTCTCTTTTAAAAGACTTGTACTACTTTAAAACTTGGGGAGAGGCAATCTGTGTACTGAAAAGATTCAGGACTTTAATGTTAGAATGCTAAATAGGAATTTTAGTTTTGCATTTGGCAAGTTTCTTAACCTCTAAAAGCCTCCTTATCTGTGAGAAAAATAACACGATGTCTATCTGGAAGAGTTACTGGCAAGACTAATGCAATCTTCAAGGAAAGCACCCCTCTAAATTCTGGCACTTGGAGGTGAAAAAAAGAGGAAACTAGAATCACAGGAGACAATTCTCTAGCTTTCCAATGCTTCATTACAAGCAAACACTGTGAAGAGGCGGGCCTAAAGTTTGCCTTTGAGTCTCAAGTTTGAGGAGTGGGAGTATGGACAGGGTAGGACATGGTGGTGATGCCTCAATTCCAGGAAGGATTTACTGAAAGGGTCAAGAAACTAATAATTTCATGCATTTTCCTCTTCCCTTCTTTTACAAGAGCGCCCTGACTCAAGTCTACTTTTTCATTTACTTGGAAGCAGGGACCAGAATTTTAGCTCAGTGTTTCTGCCGCCTGCATTGCAACCACAAGGACCTGAGTTCGATCCCTGGTACCAAAAAAAAAAAAGTTTGCTCATTTACTTGGAAGCTGCTTGGACTTTTTTTAAAATGGAAAATAACATAAAAGGGTACCTGCAGAGGATTCCACCTTTGGTGGTTCTCACTAAATCTCGGGTCTACATCATGCCGTAGACGGAGATTTCAACACCTTCATATGTCAGACAAGCAAAGATTTTAAAATCTGCTCTGGAACCTCTGGCAATGGGCAAAGTGATGAAAGAATAAATGAATGGAAGACTGGAGAAATAAATGACGAGGGATGAATGAATGACAGTCTAGACAAGAAGGCAGACAGGGATCCTTCTTTGCTGCTGTTTCCTCTACAATTTCATTTAAGAGCCTTGGTCTGTCTCCTATATAATTCATCTCCCCTTCCTCTGTCTCTGTTCACTCCATCTTGACGCTTCATTGAAAGCACCGCCCTTTCAGCGCTCCTCCCCTTTCCTCTGGCCCCGCCCCCCAGAGCGAGGCCCCGCCTCGCTGTCCCCCCTCCTCCTGAATGAATGGCCGTGCCCCTGCCTGCCGCTCCAGGCGCTGATTGGCCGCTCGGAGCGATGACGCGCCGCTGCTGCGGGCGGACGCAGGCGGGTGAGGCGGCTGGGCGGGGCGGGCGGGGAGGGGCCGAGTTGCGGGGCGGGGCTAGAGCTGCCGGGGGCGGAGGAGCCGGGAGGCGGGAGGCGGGAGGCGGGAGGCGGGAGGTGCCGGGGCCGTTTAAGCGGCCTCCCTCCCGCCCCCAGCCGCCGGGTCTGGCCCCGGCCCTGTCCCGACCCCCGGCGTGGCCCACTCCGGCCCTCCCGGGTAGAGCAGCTCTGCCGGGCTCGCAGGCGGCCGCCGGAGCAGCCCAAGCCCATGAGGGCCGCGCGCCCCGCCACCGGCGCTGACGAGACGGAGCTCCGGGGCCGCGCGGAGGAGCGGAGGATCAATGCGGTTCCAGAGTCGATTCCAGCGGTGAGGGAGCGCCGCGAGCCAGGAGCCGGTCCCGGGGCGCCTGTGCGAGCGTGGGGCCCGCTGCTCGCCCGGCCCGTCCCCGTGGGTCCCGGGGTTCCCGCCGGCTGCCCCGGGCGATCCCCCTCCTCGAGGAGCGCGCTGCGCACCCGGACCCCGCGCCTGCTTTTCCTTCTTGGCTCCCCCCCCCCCCGCCGGCTCGGTCCCCCGACCCCGACCCGGATCCAGGCGGGCCTCGTGCTAGATCTGAAGACCCGAGCTCCAGCTTAGCGCCGCCCCCGAGTCCTCGGACCTAAACCCTGGCCTCCATCCTTTCACCCCAGGGTTGGGGGGTCTCTCAGGGGTCGCTACAGCGCCCTGCGAGATCTGTCGTAAAGCAGGGGGCAAGATGGTCCGGGCCTTTTCGGTGCTTCTTCTGGGAACCGCCCTCGCAACGGGGAAACTGAGTCACGCACTTCCTGGCCCAGCCTTGCCTGAGGTGTAGGGGTCTCGCTAGGCTCAGGCTTAGAGTCCCAGGGCGGTGCTATTTTGGGCTTTGCCAAGGAGCAAGCTAGCATTCCGGTGGAGAGACCTGCTCTTGGGGCGCCTGGGTTAGGAAACCAAGCGGAGGAGGATCCTCGGAGGCGCCACCAGAAGGCCCGCAGGTCGAAGGAGAGCTGGTGGGAACCGCAGGACGGGTCCCCCAGGGCCTCGACCGCCTCCAGTTCTCTGCCCACCAGCGGTGGATGGAGGCTGCTGGCTGGGCTTCCCAGAGGAAGCTCTGCGCTTTTCTGTTCCACTTAAGTAGGTGAAAGTTCACCTCTCCTGTGTTTGTGGGAACTCTCCATCCCTTTGTCTGAACCAGGCGGATGTCTCACTTCCAGACCTTCACCACCAGCAGGCTTCCTGTTCGGGGGCGAGGAATTTGGAAGAAATGCATGAAATCTTCCGAGGGGGTTATTGTTGAGTTTTTTGACACTGCCTTTTATTTCAAAGTGCATATTTTTTTCTTTCCACTCCGTCTGCTTAACTGCCCACTCACTCACTATGTGTATCTCATTCCGCCTCCAGTCTCCAAAGGTGAAAGAGCCAACAGAAAGGTAGAGGCTTGGTGCTCCGAGCTGTCAGGGGGATCAGCCTGCAGACTTGGACTGACATCTGAATATTGCTCATCTTTGGGAGTGTTGAACGCCTGGCACTCTTCCTCAAGGAGGAAGTTCAGACCAGTACTGTTAAGGGAACCATGGCGTCCAGGGTTTAGAACCTGTTGTCAGGACTGAGACTGGAGGGTCTTAACGCAGAATGGAACATTCCGTCAGGCAGGATCAGTGAGGCTTTGTGCGTGCGGTTTGTTTGATTTGGTATTACTTGTCTGCACATCTGTGCTCTTCCTGTTTTTAGAGAACAGTGGCTATCTTGGGTGAAATTACCCCTTCCCTAGTTGATTGAGGGCCGGGGATTTAGCTCAGTGGTTTCGCCGCCTGCTGCGCAAGCTCAAGGACCCGAGTTCGATCCCCGGTACCAAAAAAAAAAAAGTTTTCATTTCTCTTCTACCCATTTGAATTCTTGTATGAAAAGAAAAAGCCTGCTTTATTGTTTTTGCACAAACATTAAAACAGTGCTAAAAGAAAGGGAAACAATTACCATCTCAGCCAATTGCACTGTCTTCTTTTTGCTGGACAGTAATCTCTCTAGTCCTTATTAGCACTATAGTAATGTGATTTGAGACTATCAGACATTTTCTTTGGGTGTAGCAAAGACTAATTTTCTCAGTGGCTGTACATTATTGCACTGCATGGATATTTACCAGTTTTTATTGGTGACATCTAGATCTAACCTGATTTTTGTTTGAAGATTTGCGTGATCCCATAATTTCTTATTTCTCTAAAATAGGTTAGATTGGAAAGCTATTTCTAAGCATCAATTTGATCTTGTAAATAAAGCCTGCAAATAAAAAGTAATAGGACGAGAAAGTCCTGACTTTTGTGGTTCACATGTTAAAATGTTGAAAATACTATTCTATACCTTGTCAGGCTGTGTTCATTACACACCCTTCTGAGCATTCACTGTAGTTGCAGGTAGGCAAATTACACAGACACTATTGGAAGAGACACACTGCCTTTGAACCGATGTGCTCTTTCCCCTCATGCGTGTATCAGTACTCGATTGAGGAGTACTTGATTGCAGTAAAAGCATTTTATTAGGCCATACTTTGTAGCTATGTCCAAATTACAAGAACACCTTGCTGGTGTGTTCATAATGGAAATTTGGTGGTTATTGTGGCTTTGGGTCAGCATCCAGAGTTCTGCCATTTTTATCGAGAAAAGCTGTAAAACAACCTGCTATCCTAAGTGGAGGGCTTTATACAATCAAAGCTTCTCAAGAAGCTTAGGGTGTGAAAAGTTCCACTGTGACACAGCATATTTTCTTTCTTTCTTTCTTTGTCCTTTTCACAGTTGAGTCTCCCAGGACACCTAAACACACATACACACATAAACAGTCATTCTTTCCTTTCACAGCATTTCTGCCTGATGATAATAACAGCAGCATTCATGAAAGCCTGTTTATGCCAGGACACTGGATTGGGTACCTGTGTATTACTCATCTTGTCCTTAACTGTAATCCTGAAAGATATAAATTTAATATCCATTTAATAGAAGAACAAGTTTAAAGAGTAACAGGCCTCTAGTCACACAGCTAGGACAGGGCAGGCTCAAGAGTTCAGTTTCACGTCTCCCTCTCCCACCCTGATTACTACTTCACCTTTTTTTTCTTCCTGCGGACACTATACCTCTGTGTTCAAGGGAAAGGATGCTGTCCCTCAGCTCCAGATGTATGACTGGTGGTTTGCTTTAAATTTGAATATATGGGAAAGCATCTAGTTTAAAACATTGGGAAGTCTTCCAGAGCTGTGTATTGTCTTTTTAGTGTGTTCTTAGAACAACTAATCATAGTTGTAGTCTCTTGGTGGGAGTCTACCAACATATAACATATTATATTACCCTTTAATATAATAATTGTCAAGTGTGCCACTGTTGGCACTGGACACTTCCTGAACTAGTATCTTGCTTAGTCCTAAAGGGGCACTAATAGTAAGGACCCGTGTACAGGGTAGCTTAAGTTGCAACATCAAGTAATGAAGGGCCCTTGGGATAGCTATTGACTTGGCCTTTGAGTTTTCTTATGAGATTCAGAGCCCTTGGACTCTAAGACAAAACCTGCTGAATCCCAGTAAAACTAAATTGACTGGAATAGCTCTCCGTTGAAATAGTTCAGCAGTCACTGGAATGTCTTTTTTGATTCATTCATTCATTCATTCATCAATTATTTACTAAGCTTCACCAATAAGCTGGGCATTGGGCTTGGTATTGGAAAGGAAATGGTGAACAAAACAGCCTTCATGGACTTCATATTACAGTGGGGAAGATGAAATACAAAAACAAGCTTAAAAAAAATTGTTACTAATTATGATAAGGATTCTGGTTGGACGGGGAGGGATGAAATCATAATTTAGCTAGGAGAGCCTGAGAAATCTCTGAGCAGGTGACTTTTGATCTAAGCTTGAATGGGTAAGAGGAGAGCTGAGGATGCTGGGGAAGAGGGCACTAGGCAGAAATAAACAGCTTGCGCCTTGACATAGGTAAGACCTTGACTTGTAGACTGAGCAGAAAGGAGGTGGCATAGCTGGAGGATAGGGGAGAGGAAGGTGGCATCCTGAAGAATAGTGAGAGCCAGCCCACTAAGGGTGTGTGGGCCATGGATGGGGCACAGTGCTTCCTTAAGCACTGTGGGCTAGGGCTGTGTGAGGTGCTGTGTGTGGCAGGGGGTTGTTTCTGATACTGACCATTGCTTGTGCATACTAGGCAAGTGCTCTACTACTGAGCTATACCACCAGCCCATTTTTATTTTATTTGAAATTTTGAAATTTTGAGATGGTCTGATTTTCCCAGGGTGGTCTTGAACTTAGGATCTTCCTGCTTGAGCCTCTGATTAGAGGTTTTACAGGTAAGTGCTACCATGCCTGGCATGAGCTGGTTTTAATAGACTCTTGGAGCTGTATAAAGAAGAGAGTCTGCACGGGGACAAAGCCCCAAAGCCAGTTAAGAGGTTCTATCTTCACAGAATTGAGATGTTGGCATCTTGATCTGAAGTAGGAACTGTGGAGTAAAGAGCAACAGACTGATTTGGAAGCTAGGGTCGAAAATACTTGCACTAGGGGAAAGAAGAACACAGAGGAATCAAGGAGCAGCGCAGGATTTGGTCTGATCGTAGCCTCTGCGGCCTGTTGGTGGGTTACTTAGGCTCATCCTAACTGCTGGACGCTAGGCAAGGGGGACACAGAGAGAATGTTGAAAGTGAGGTGAATGAACAAACCCTGTCTACCTAATAGCTTTATTAAGCACGGTTTCTATTCCCAGGACTGAATCACTTTTGTTTAGGTCCTCTACGGCAAGCTGGTTACCCTTTTCGGAGCACTAGGTAGCCACTAGGTTACTCCACCTGAAGTGGAGATGACTTCCATAAATAGCATGTGAACTTTTCCCTTTTTTTGCGGGGTGGGAGGGACTTTAGGCTCCTGTGTGGGAGTTTATTTGCATTTTACATCTGCTCTTCCATTTCGGTCTTAGAAGAGATTTCTTCAGAAAGCTGTGGAGGAGGCTTGATTGCACGCTGGCAGATCAGAGAGAAATGGAAAAATTGCGTTATAATTTCCCAGAAGAACAGTTATGCTGTCTATCCCACTGAGCCCCAGACATTAAAATGTTGCGGGATAGTTGCTGTCACCTTTCTTTATGGCCCAAGTCTTGCACCATCCATCAAGAGACACTGCCTTAAGTCACTAGAATGGGCCGTTTTTGTTTTTTTGTTTTTTGACAACTTCTTACTTTGTTTAACCTAAATTGGTTCAGGTGGGCAGTGACTAAGCTGCCAGAAACCCAACCAACCAGCTTCTTCGCTTGCGGGAGAAAATGTGAAAGTCTGTCCCTGTTGCTGTGTAATGGCCTGGCTATTTTTAGATTGGCCTGCCAGAGATATAAATTGCTATTTTAGTCTGCAGCCTGGTAGTGGGTAGAGAAATCCTCCTTACTGTATCCTCCACAGAGCACTTTGAGTTTAATCCAGCTTCAACCATTTTTGGAGACTCACCCTTTACTCTGACATTCCCGCTAGGCTATGCTGTCCATAGGATTGTTGTTATGTCTCAAGGTATCGATTTGGTCGATCCTTCAGTGCTTGGAGCACTTATAAAGCATTCTTCCCAAGAGGGTAATTATTTTTCTTTTTACTAATAAGGACTGTATAGCAACATTCTCATCCCTTAGGAAATTAGTGAAATTATTTAGAAGATTATCAAGGGAGAAAGGATGATGCTTAAAATTATTTATCTATGTACAAAAATAACTTGGATAAATTCAGAAGCTGCTAGCTGCATATTTCTCTAGACAGTTTCAAGTCATTTGTTGGATTACACTCAGTAAATAGTTATTTTTTTCTTATTTTATTTTGGTTATCTAAGCCATTGGTAGCCCCAGAGAAATATCTTCACTGTCCCAAATTTATCCTGTAGATATTCCACCCAAACCATTTATGGGGTTAACAAGCACTGCCATTTACTTCTTATTTATTTGATCGAAGGATAACAGCCCCTTCTTAATCAGGGAGGTAGTGTTAGCCTTACGCTCATAAACCTGGGTTTGTTCAGAATTGCTCGTTTGTGGGTTTTAGCCAACTTTGGGCAGCACAGCTCTGCCATTTTGTCGGCCTGGTACTATTGCCCATCATATCAGTAAATAGTGTGTGACTAATCGAGAAATCATCAGTAGTAAAAAGCACCCCCCTCCTCCAAATCAGTTTGAGCAAAAGGATAATTTATTGTGCAAAGTCTGCTGACAGGATGGCCGCTGGAGACCTGAGTGCTGTCAAGGTTCTTTAACCTGTTTGTTTCTCTGCATCTGCTTCTTTGCTCTTTTATTTAGACAGCTGCTTTTCTGCACCTCCTTAGAGCAGTCAGACTGATCCAGAATCCCCCAGGAGACCCAGTGTGGGTGTGAGTGTGGGTATGCAATGGGGGAGGCATTCTCACCTGAAATAAGACTGCTGCCGTTTCGTTTAATCCTGTGGCATTCAGGTTTCCATTCTGTTGCTGACTAGGAAAAAGTTAGCCCCAGGGAAAGTATGGAATATGGGCATGGGCCTGTGTATGGGACAGGTGTTGATATTTCAATACAGACATTCATTTGTGTGTACATGGGAAACTTATAGACACAATATCAGCCTCTCATACATGTTTGATTTCTGAAGCAAACCCTTTTAATTCAGGAAGAATGAAAGTGAAAATATACCTCCTTGCTTAGGTGGCCTAGAGGTAGCCAGGTATCACGGTAGTGGTGTGGTGCTGGAACAGGTAATACAGTATAGGGAAACTAGTCGGACAGGCCTCTTCATCATGGACATTGATTTTTAATATCTGCATAAGTAAAGCTTTATGCATTCTGAGAGAGAAAATGGAAACCTTTCAAGCGCAGTGTATACCTTTTTCGTTTAATGACAGTGGCTAATGTGCAGAAGAATTCCCTTTTTTAATCTGTTAAGATATAAAGGCTAGGATGTAGCTCAGTGGTAGAGCATGTGCCTAGCACATGCAAGGCCATGGGTTCAGTCCCCAGCACTGTACACACATAAAAAGGATTTCAGATTTGGTTGTGGCTTTTTTTTTTTATTTGTTTCTTTCTTTTTATGATTGCACGGGTACCAGTGAAATAATCGGATATAGTTTTTGATTGCTTTTGGGTGGTGTAAGGTTATCTTTTGAGTAAATGGAAACAATACTTTATCTAATAAAGCAGAACATTTATTTTGCTTTAGAACCATTGCTGCTGACCCAGTCTATAACTTTTTAATGGCTTTAGTTTTCTTCTGGTAAGGAGATATTTTCAGTAGTGACCCCTTTATTTAGAAAAGACCAAACAACCATTGCAGGCTTCTGCATTGTTCTTCACAGGCTTTAAGCATTTCTCACATGATGGCTTTTTGTTTCTGCAGTTTCATGAACCACCGGGCCCCAGCTAATGGCCGCTACAAACCAACTTGTTATGAACATGCTGCTAACTGTTACACACATGCAGTGAGTATAAGTTTTCTGCTATTGCTGTTCTTCCCACAGGGATTCAGCAGGAGGAAGGGGTTATTGTCTCCAGGGTCCTCAGCACAATTAGTTGGTGACCTTAGCTACCAGACCCAGTGGTGGTCCTGTCAACAGGAGTGGTGAACATGTCGAATGCTTTGTGTTCTGACCTGCTCTGTTCTGTCCTGGGCTTGCCTTCCACAAACAAGTCTCCTTTAAAAGAGTACAAAGACCTGTGTACCCTGGATATAAGACAACAAGAGAAACTTGTTTATGAAGATTGTTACCCCTCAAATGAAATAACTATCCACTGTGCATTTGGCAAGGAGAGTTCACAATTGGTTGAAAAAGATGTTTTTTTGCTAGGTGAACTTCTGAAATAGGAAACTACGTCCTCTCACCCTCACAGTAGCCCTTGCTTCTTGGAACATGTTATTCCATATTACCAAATAAAATGGTTTTTTGTTGTTGTTGTTGTTTTTTATTAAATTCTTTCATTGGTACATTGTAGGTATACAAGACAATTACATTTCTCATTGGAATTGTACCTTTACATAATGCATCTTGGTTCCCATTTTTTCCCCATTCCCAGCCCTCCCTTCACCCCCTCCACCCTTCCCTATTTACAAAGACTTTATTTCCATTTTTTTCCATTTCTCATCATTTTTTTCCTTTCCCTTCTTTCCTTTCCCCTGCCCCTCCCACTACCCCTACCCCTTTGGACCTTTTCTTCCTGTTTTACATTATCGATTATTCATTCTAATCACTGGTACATTTTAGGTATACAATATAATGACATTCATCATTGGAAATTTGCACCTTTACATAATCTCTCTTGGTTCTTATTTTTCACCCTTGCCCAGCCCTCCCTTCAACCCCTCCAGTCCTCCCTATTTACAAAGATTTTGTTCCCATTTTTCCATTTTCTCATATTAATCCCATTCCCTTCTGTTGCTATTCCACTGCTGGGGATCTTCCCCAAATAAAATGTTGATATGATCCCTAAGCTCTTGATGAGTTTCTTCTTATAAAAGCAAAACATGCTCATGATAAGAAATTTGAAAAATACTGGCAAATATGTAAGCAAACAGAATGACCCAGAAATAGACTGGTAACACTTTGGTACATTTCTTCCTTTTGTGTGTATAGTATTTGTCTATATATTATTATTATTCATAGGGTTCCTATTAATGTCACATAATTGGCATTTTTTTCTTACATGATCATAAATTCCACTTTGGTTTTATTATTTTCTTGAAAGTTACATTGTGTGAGACTTCTGAGAAGAAAATGGTGGCTGAGATATAGTCTGGAAACAATAGAGAAGACAATTTATTCCATTAGTGGCAAGTGTTTAGAAGAAGCCAGTGTGGTTACCATGGATAGTATTGGTGCAGTATAATGATTTGGATATTGAGATACGCAGCTCACGTTTAGGAATAATATTTGTTTAGGATGGACCCAAATAATCTTGGTATCTTCACAGGTTAAGGAACACTTTTATAAACAAATTCAGGAAAAGCTGATCATGCTAATTTTTTAGAACAGAAAATATAGTCTTATTAAACTATATCCCAGATTTTTGGATTTTAGGCACCAAAATTGGTTCATCATTATTTCATTTAAAAGAAGATACTTTAACATAAATAAAATAGAAAGGACATAGTTTCAAAACATTTTCTTAAATCAAATGGGTTTTGTTGTATAAGAAAGTTACATTATTTTCCTTGCTGTTCTCATTTTGTTCTGGGCCAATGAAAACTTTGGCATCAAGAGAGTTGTACCTGTCCCATCAGGGTAATTTAATATTCCATTGCAAGAGGGCAAAAGAGATGTTGGGGACCAAAAAAAGAAAATCGTGATGCTAAAATTTTCATTCTTTTCCAGGTATACATATTTTAATATTTAATAGAGTAGTCTATTTCTCCTGGGGAATTTCTGTATTATAAAATGTTTACTTGTCACAGTCATACTCACGGCTAGACATTGAATTTGTGTCCATATGTACTCTTTATGTATAGTACAGATAGCAAAATTTTTCTTAAAATTTCTGGTTTCTTGAATGGGTGGGCCTTGGGAATGGGTTATTCTTGCTTACTTAAAAGGTACTACTAAAAATTAAATAATCCCCAAATGCTTTTACTCTGAAAATAGCTCCCAAACTGGTGGAATGAAGAGATCCAAACTAATGAGCAGAACATATCTTAGATAATTGATATTGTGTGTGTGTGTGTGTGTGTGTGTGTGTGTATGTGTGTGTTGGGGGTGTTGTATACATTGTATTACTCATTGATTTATTCCTTTATTCTTCCGGAAATATTGGAATTTCAGTAGCTGGTGGGGGCAATAGGACAGAATATTTTTAAATGAGGATCTCACTGGGAAATCTGAATAGATGCTTCATATTTGATTATTTGAAATACCTACTCGAAATCAGGTTAGAGAGTAGACTGAAATGTGCCCTTATTTAATGAAATCAGAATAAAAAACATCTGTTTTGCAACAGTTGAGAAATGTTGCGTCTTTGCCTGTTTGCGTGTCTGTTGATTGGCACTCCTGTGGGCCGCGAACAGCAGTGCTCACTTCCAGTCCTCCAACTAACAGCTTCATCTGGCTCTCAGGATGATTCAAGGCAAATATTTGTTTCAAAATTGTTTTGTTCGTATTGTAAACCTCTATATATTTAGGAAAAAAACAACTCTCTTTTCCATAAAAGCCAGGATATTCATTTCTCTTTACCTTTCACTCAGTTCCTCATTGTTCCGGCCATTGTGGGCAGCGCTCTCCTCCATCGGCTGTCTGATGACTGCTGGGAAAAGATAACAGCTTGGATTTATGGAATGGGTCTCTGTGCCCTCTTCATCGTTTCCACAGTGTTTCACATTGTGTCATGGAAAAAGAGCCACTTAAGGTACAGTGGATGGCATGCTGTTTCGACAGATCAAAATAGGTGGCTCAGTGTTAACCTCCCAAACTGATATATTTCAGTCAGGTGGGGCAAAGGATGGACATTTTCCTGCCGTTAGGCTTTAGTGCTATCCCATAATTCAGGATATTTTCTTTGGGTTAGACAGAGTTTGAGGACTCCTCTTCCCATATGCATCTAGGAAAGCAGGCCTCTCTAAGTAGCCAGAAGCCAATACTTTAGTGGTTTCCCAGGATTTAAAATTTGAAATCTTGAGAGCAGTTTTCTGATTCTCTCAAGCATACTAAGGATAAGAGAGCAGTAACTGTGGATTAGTGGCAAAGTGCACTGAACTTGGAGCTAGCAAGTGGCCTTTGCATCTCTGTCCTGCTGCTTAACCTTGGCTTCCTGGAACTTCACTTTCTTTATCACAAAAATGAGGATTGTAATATCTGACTCACAGGATCATTGTGATAGATAAGATAATGTATGTGAAAATGATCTGAAAATTATGGAAGACTAGGATTATGTGATACAAGGAGGTGAACTACAGTTTGGGTTTACTGTTTTGTGAAGCTGAACTTTCAGAATGAAGTTCTGTATCTGTTATTCAAACAAATTAATATATTTTGTAATTGTCAGGCACTTTCCAAACGATACTGTGGCCCTTGGCCTACCAATAGGGAGGATGTAAAAGCATTCCTCTTCCATGTGAAGGATTCATTTGGGAGAGTACAGAGGAAGCCTCACACCATTTGGTGGGAATGGGTTGCATGTGAAATAGATTCTGCAGTGACTTACTAGATTAAAGGCAAAAGGGTGAAAGTTCTCAAAAAAGGAGGATTCAGAGCCAAATAATCATGACTTAAAGTAATACTCGAAAATATCTTTTGCATTTATAAAGTGTCCAAAAATAATCAGACAATCTCATTTTTAAAAGATATGCTTAATTTACAACCAGGATGTGGGATTTATGAGATGAATACTGGTTTCATCATATGTAGAATCATGGAGTTTTAGAGCTAGACTGGTACTTAGAGATCATACAGTCCAAACTCTTGACTTTTAGTTGAGGAAACTGTAGCTCAGACAAATGCCTGCCTTGCCTAAGTCAGTGATACGAGCGGTATTGGATCCTCCCAGGACCTCTGGCTCCAGCCCTGTGTTTCCTTTCTACCTTATCTTTCATAATACTACATGTAATTTGTAGTCAGCTCCCCTTTGCTATAAGGTGACAGTTCCCTGGGCTTAAAATAAAACCACAGCATTGAATCACAAGGGCACCTTGGGACACACAAGAGGACCTCAGGAGTACCTGTCCTGGCTCCTCAGGGCATACGGTCACAGAGGCCAGAGGCCAGCCAGGAAGCGGAGCACTTCATTATCTTCTTGGCACAAGATGACGCTTGTGGTAGCCTCAGCGGACTCGGCTTTGATGTCTAGATTTCTGAATCAATAAAGAGTTGTAGATGCCTAGTTCAGTATTCAGGGCCTCCCTGCCAGGAGCTGGAGAAGGTGTAATAGAAACCAGACTCTGCTCAACCTTGAAATAGCATTTCTAGAATGGTAAGCCACATGTAGATTTTTGTTCTGCCTTAGCTTTTTAAGTATTCAAATAAAACCTCAATTTAAGTCGAAAAAAGGAAATGGCATTTATTATCTACTAGATACTGTGCTAAATACATAGTCCACACTATCACATTTAATGTTCCACCTGCTCTTGAGAAAGATTTCCATTTTACTTGTAAAGAAAATGAGAGTCTGTCAGGTGTGTGGCAGATCTTCAGTAAAATTCTAAGTCTGTGTGTTCTGACACTGTCTAACAATTGAGAAAGAATTACAAAAGCCTCAAAGCTTGCTAGAAATCACAGTCATTCCCGGAGTTTAAAAAAAGAAGAAGCAATTTCTCCTCTTTTCTCTACTTTCTGTCCCATCTTCAGTCCCTTGTTATAGAATCTTCTAGGCTGGAGTCCCTGGTTACATTTTATAAGCTCCCCAGATGATTGTAATATGTAGTCATTTGAGAAGCACTGATGTACTGTTTGCTTCTTTAGACATATGGGATCAGTTGTTATCTAGGAGTAAGTTGTAGCTTCTGACTAGTAGATTAAAACTATTTTTTCTTACAAATGTATTTTTCGCTTCACTAACACAAGTCCTCATCAGTCTGCTTTGGCCAACAATGTGTGTGTGTGTGTGTGTGTGTGTGTGTGTGTGTGTGTGTTTATGATGGGGCAAAGCCTGATAGCTGTAGCTCTATCAAATCATAGCTGTGACCCTTTGGAGAGTGAAAATAGGCGAGACAATGCTATGCATTTGTACTTTTTAATCACATGAGTAAGGGGCAATTCTGACTAGCCTTTTTTTTTTGAAGCAACCTCAGAGACAGAGACATATCTTTCTTTTTTTTTTTTTTATTTTATTTTATGAGACATAGCTTTCTACATAGACTTCCTGACTTTTTGACGTCAGAAGAAGGGAGTTGCTTACAAACCCGAGTGTACCCTCTTGCAGCAAATGCACCTTCTTGTTTATTTTTGTTATCATTATTTTTAAATTACTGAATTTCTTTTATTAAAACCTATTGTCTGCATGAGGGTATTTATAGTAAAAGAGTCTTTAAAGACATTCTGCAAAGACTTGTGGAATGTGACCTTGCTTAGGGCTTGTTTACTGAGAATGGGGACTTTGCATCCTGCACTGCGATAGAAGCTCAGGGATGATCTCCCCTTAAGGGATTTTGACCTTCTGTTAGGTAGGCTGCAAAAGAAATGGAAACTATCAAAAACGATGGGTTGTGCTTGCTTTAACCACTCTAAGCTTCCTAACTATGAGAATATCTGTTGTGCGTACAATCTAAAAAATAATATAAAGCATTTACCTGTGGCTTCATATCATTTAAAAAGAACACAATCTGGCTTTGAAGGGCGAGTTACAAATGCCACGATAAACTAGAACAGGAATGGAAATTGCAGCATTGCGGACTGATAACTCATACTTCTGAAAACAATCTGTAATAATTTATCTAACTTGTTTTCTTCCCCCCTCTCTAGGACAGTGGAACATTGTTTTCACATGTGTGATAGAATGGTTATCTATTTTTTCATTGCTGCTTCTTACGCTCCATGGTAAGATAAAATGTTTCTGTCCTTGAAGAACGCATTTCTATTGTTAGGATTCCTTCTTCCTCGTTCCTTCCTTCCTTCCCTGCTCTCTTGTCCCTGCCCCAGGCCTCATGCATGCAACCACCCCTCGCTCCCAAACACATACTTGCATGCATTTTTTTACCAGTGTGATTTACTTGGGTCACAAGAAAGGAACAAGGGACAGAAGGGAAAAACACTGCTTGGAGTAAATATCTGGGCATTGGATTGTTTAAGAAGAAACACTATTAACTTGGGTTTAGATCTCATGCTTCTTTTGAAACATATAAGCTTTGTCCCTCCAACCCTCAGTATTCTCTCCATGCATACCTGCTTTTCAGAATAGTTAGAAATTGGGGAAATGCTGTAAATGTATACAGAATGAAGAAAATAAGCTTCCTTTGGGAATTTATACTGTTTGTCTTCTCTGTTTATAGTACAGTAGCTACTATGCACTGGCACATTTCTATTGATTTTGCTGAGTTAGGCTAACTAATCAAATCTGTTAACCTAGCATTCTGCTTAGTTTCCTTTGTCTTACTGCCTGCCCTTTTGGTACAGAGCGAATATAATCTTTTGTTGAACTGAAACCTATGACTAAAGATACATTAATTTTCCTCTATCAAGACATGGTCCGGTTTGAAACCCTCAGAAGTTTGTGTTATGTCATCACCTGCTGTAGTCCTTGAAAACAGCAGGCCTCTAGATTCTGGGAAAGCAGCCTCATTCAAAAGAAACATAATTATCTGTTAGAATAAAAAGTAAGTGCTAGCTCTCCTCAGTACCTCTGACTAAATTATAGGTCTGATTCATATTGGAGCAAAAATGCTTGAAGACTTTTGTGAAGTACACTTCAATTTAAAATAAGCAAATAAGTAATAAAAATATTTAAATTGAGCTGAGGAATCAAATATCAAAGTAGGCAATTTGTTCGCATACAGTGTTAGACATGCAAGTAGTACCTTTTCCATTTGGGAATTTTAATTTGTAGCGACAGCCAATCAGAACATTTGGGCTTTTTCCTCTATATTTATTTGTATTAGGACATTAGTATAAATGAATCTACAGCATTTTAAAATTTAGACCTTACAAAACTCCACATTTAAATTCTAGCAAAGCATCCTCCACACACGTTGGGATCATTCTTGTTGTGTTCGGTCTTGGCAGAGAGGTCAGTAATGGATATGTGTGCTCTGGGTACTAGGTATGTGCTATGACTATGTGATCCTGGCTCAGGATTTTCTTAGGAGTTCTCATTAAGCTGTGTAAGCAGTGTGCTCCCAAATTCATGGTCAGAGATAAAAAAGGCAAGCAGTCTTTACCTCCCTCTGCCTTGCCTTGCCAGGGAAAGTCAGGCATGACAGGTATGTTGGGACTCACTTCTACATGTCTGTTTTTAGCTGGTTCTATTTTTAAACCACGCAGAAACTAATTCTAAGTCTTAAAGGTCGACTGACAATTTTATCTTTGAGTTACTAATTTTACTCAAATTTTCATCTTCTGTGTTGAGTGCCTTTTCTTCCTGATTGTATCCTAGCATTTTCTTAGTTTTCAGGGACTAGAGGAAAACACAATTTCTGTGAATTTCTTTCATTATCCCGTCTGTTCTTTGTTATCATGCTTTCATTGGTAGGTTAAATCTCCGAGAACTTGGACCACTGGCAGCTCATATGCGTTGGTTTATCTGGCTCATGGCGGCTGGAGGAACGATTTATGTATTTCTCTACCATGAAAAGTAAGAAAAAATAATTTACATTTGATAGTTTTAAAATTAGTTGCCTAAATTTTGTCTGGTTCACAATCTAATTTCTTTCCTATTTTTCTCTTCAAAATAGTAGAAATACATAGATAGAATAAATATTACTTTAAATAAACCTTTGAAAGCATTTAGTATTCATCATTTGTGGACAGATTGCTGTGGGACTGAGTGAAAGGCACATGTGTGGTACAGTGTGGATGAGAGACGGGATGGCTTAGTCACTTTGAGTCAGTAGGACCTCATGTCTCATTCTGAGGCAAGCTAGCCTTACCCTCTGAGATTCACTCACCACCCGATACAGGTAACCCTTTGTAATGTTTCTGTGAAGGTGACAGATATTAAGTGCCCAGCATATTTACCTAGTTAAGAAACTAGAGAGTGTTTGTTCCAAATAGGCTTCCCTGAGAAAAGGGCCACGTGAAAGGACATCTAAACCCTTAATATTTTAGCCCTGGTACACAGTTCTTTACCACTTATTTGTAGCTCATTTTCATAAGTGTTTAGTAATATTTTAGAAAAGGCTCATTGAAACTTATCATCTTGGTCCTACAGAAGCTTCAAGGTCAATTTCAGAACTTTCATGTTATGCATCAAATAAGTGACTCACCTGGAAAGTAGAGTCTAAGTGTCCCGGTTCCTCTTCTATAGCTTTTTATTATCTCATATGCTTGAATTTGAGAAACTCACCACCATGAAATCATTGTCATTAGATTGATTAAATCACAGTTTATTAAATTCGTTATTATGGTTGGCAGAGTGGCTTTCCAAATTGAACATAATTTGTATTTGTCACTGTATTATTTTCTCCTTTCAGAAGAAAATGGTAGTTTTCACTAATTTTCTCTGATTTTGAAATTAACTTAAACACCCTGTGATCATAATTGGCAATGCTGAGTGATATTATGCAGCATATGTAAATTCAAGGGAACAGTTTGCTTCTTGCACTCAAACCCCTAAATTACACCCTTGGATAAAAATAGGAAATAAAATAAGGCAGCTATTTCTCTTATTCCAGGCCTTCTCATGTAAACCAAACCCTTGAACCTATTCTCCTGATGTTGTTGCTTCTTGGTATCTTGGTAGGTTTTGAGTATAAAATATTGAGACTGAAGTGTGAGTCACGTTGGCCATTTAGTTCGGCAGAAATGAAGAAGTACTAATTGTGTCAGGTGCTATTCTAGGCTCTGCCGATCCAAATGTCAGTAAAACTAGGTGCCTGCCTTTGAGGCTTATAGTATAGTTGGATTGGGCAAAAATGTAAGTTGAATTTTAATACAGTGTGTTTCTTAGAGTTTTCATATCTTTCATGTATTTCACAATGTGATGACCCTCGGAAATTGTAGTTTGTACAAATGCAAAATGAAGAGACGAAGCTGTCTCCTCACGACTGCTGTTCCTTTACCCCTGACCAAACGAGCCCCCAAGCTGCATTTCCATCTGTCTTCAGCTTCACTTCAGCATAGCTCTAGATTGAAAAGACAGGAAAGGGAAGGAAACACACTAAGACTGGAAAGGGAAAGACATAGGGTGAATTTAATTCCATTTAACTACAGTACTTTTGGCAGAAAACATTTTCTAGGTAGCATGTGGAGTTTCATGCCTTTTTAGTCCTGGCAGAAATGCTGGCCCATTGTTAACTCAATCAGGGTATGATGGGTGGAGGCCTAGTGGTCTCCTACTGAGAAATGCATTTCATTTGAGTAGTTAAAAGTTTATATTTCTCTTTTAAAATAAAAATGGAAAAGCTGGCATGTAAATGATCTAACTATTAAATACATAAACCAAATTAGCTGTATTTCTGTTCTTGCAGGTATAAAGTGGTTGAGCTCTTTTTCTATCTCACAATGGGGTTTTCTCCAGCCTTGGTGGTGACGTCAATGGTAAGAAGTAACTTCATAATTTTAGTCATTTTGTTTTTAATTGGGGAGAATCTTACATGATTGTACTTTTTTGAAGTTGGGACATGTCCATTAGCTAGCTAGAGACTAAAAGCAAAAGCACGAAGAATACAGAGTGCCAGCAACTTGCAGTAGGTACTAAGATTGGGAAGACTGTACACCTGAGTATGTTCTCCCCTTTTTATATTCTTCAGTATTTATTTATTTCTTTTGGATAATCTGTTTTTCATCCCGCCACCCTCTCAACCCTTCTCCCAAAGAGGTATGTGATGACATGAAGGTGGATATTTCTGCTTCAACTGCTTGGCTTCTCAATCCGAATTCTCTGGAAGGGCAAATTTGGAGGTATCTTAAAATGAAAGAAAAAAAAATACAAATTACCAACTTGCAGAGTCTCAACAATTAAAAGGACATTGAAAGGCATCAGCTTCAGCATTCTATTGGATATCTTTCAGATCTCTTTCCTGTTAATATTTCTTTCACTTGCTTTTAAGTCATACTTTCTTCCCAATGAAAGTATTGTTTTTTTTTAACTTTGCTCAAACTACCTTTTGAGAACTTCTTTAGTAGCCAGTGTAGATTTTGAATTCCTTTTCACATTGAATTATTGTTTAAAAACCTATGCGTGTCTGCCACTTTGAAACATATTTGAAACATAATATGTAGTATTATGAGTTCAATGATAATACTTGGTTACTTGGGCCTTTAGTTTATGTACTCCAGTGTCTTATGTTCTGATTTCTTTGTCACTAACCACTGTAATAATTAAAGAGTCTTCCATGTGTTTAGTTTGAACTCTCTTTCCACCTGCAATGGTCAGAAAAGCTGTATCTGTGATTTTGCTCCTGAACTCATAGGAGCAACATAAGGACATAATTACACTATATATAGCACACTTGCCTTGGTCACAAATGTACCTGTAGGAGTTAAACCTGATTCTGTTCTGGTTTTTTTTCTTTTTTTCAGGGACTGTGCCTTATGAATATGTAACAAAATGTGTTTTCTTTGACATAGGAGGTTTACAAAGGCTTTAGTAATTACGTAGTATCAAAAGTACATATGAGTTAGTTGGTAAAGGTAGCAGAGAATGGTGAGGAGAGAGAGAGAAACTGCTGAAATGAGAAAGTGGCCACGATAGCAGTATAATTAGAGGGTAATTCAGGACAGCCAGAGCAATATAAGCAAAGTCTATCTAGATAAGTTACTAATTATTAGAATAGAATTTCAGGTAAATTCCCTTTGGGTATTATAAGAGCAGGTTTGTCTAGTATGTTTACTGTACCAAACCTTTAATTGGCATTTTCATAAGTGGTAGATGACTGATGTTTGTGATAACCCAACAGGATAATCCCCACACTGCCTTCAACAGGCAGATACAATTCGTACTGGATAAGAGGCCATAATAAAATTTTATAATGTCTTTGGGGAAAGTTCAGGCTGTTATGGGAACACAAAACCAAAGTAAGTATAAAGGCGATGGCTGAGCTGATTTGGAAAGACGAGTATGAGCTAAGAGATGGTCAGAGGAAAGCAAGTGCTGGGGAATAGAGCACCGAGAAGCCGGGGCTGGGGGACGCGGAGTCCACAAGAGACGATCAAGATACATGCTCTTTAAATTGAAAATGTGTTACAAATATGTCGTGAATGTTTAACTAAAAATGCTTATTACATTGAAAGGCATATTGCCATCACTCCCCTCAAAGTACCGCCCCCATTTTAAACACTTGTCCCTTTCTTCTTGCCACTTTCTGAAAGAGTTTTAGAAGTTCTCTGGAATGAATGTCTCTGTGAGGCGTGATCAGAAATAACAGTGCTGCTGCTGACTGCCATCCAGTGGAGAGGCAGGCTTGTGTCCTCATTCACTTCATGCACTGGGCCTGGCACTGTGTGACTTGGTTCTTTCCTCAAGTCAAAACAACTATGAAAGGTAAAGGTTTTGAATGGGCTCGGGTCATCGAGGCAGCCACAGCAGCACAACTGAAGACATTCACGAAAAGGACTTCCGGAACTGCTTCAAAAAGTGACAAGGGGGATGGAATGAATAAGTGTATTCAGAGTAAGGGGAGTATTTTGAAGGGAATCAATGGCAATATGTCTTTTACAGTAATACATATTTGCTATATTTTTTTTAATCACTTCACGTATATTCTGTGCATGTGTAGGGTGGGTAGTATGCAAGTGGCATAAACCTTGTGGTAAAGTTGGAGAGCTAGACAGAGTCCAACTCAGAAAGGATCGCATAAGCCATCTGAACCAACAGTACCAGTGCGAATGAAGACTCAGAACTCTGTTTCTGGTCAGATTCATGGCCATTAGGCTTTTAACCCATGTGCCACAAAGAACTATAAAACTGGAAGGAGTCAAAGGAACTATTTCTTGGCATAGGACACAGACAGAGACGGTTCAGGACTATGATCTTGCGGGAAGAGTAACCAAAAATAAACTTCAAGTTCTAACTAGTTGCTTCCCTGGACACTTTCCAAATAGCCACAAAAGGAAATGGAGGCCAGAAAGTGGAAGAAGAAACAGAAATTGGCATTTCCGACTAAGACAGCTGCAGTTTGTGGCATGAGGGAGATGGAGAGAAGGGAGCTACTTAGGGGACCAGCTCCAGAAATCTATACAACAGTTTCCTTGGCCAGATTTGAGCAAGGCTCTGCAAGCTCTGGTTGAAAATAACTATTTGAAGGCCCTGAGACAAATAGAGATTCCAGAATATGCTCAGTGCTAGGAGGCATTGGCATTTCAACCAGTCATGCTGAGCATCGCAGGCATTCAGGTGACCATACCAAAGCCACACCTTGGAGGCAGTGCTACCCTAGCTCGAGACTGATGGCTGGTCTAGAACTGTCATAACTATGGCCCAGACCAACCTCAAAATGGTCAGATTGATCCTTCAGTAAATAAACCATCTGCCAGAACAAAACCATCCACAGAGGAAGACAACAAAATCTACACTCTACAAACTTGGCAGCCTCCATCTAAATAAACACCCCCAGATAGGCAAGAAACAGGAAAATGACACATACCGAAGGAAAGAAAAGTCAAGAGAAACAGACCCAAACATGACAGAGGTGTTGAAATTTGTATGCAAGGATGTTACAACATAATGAGCAAACAGATGAGGAATCTCAGGAAATGAATGGAGACTAAAAGCAAACCAAATAGAAACTCTAAGTCTTAAGAACTGTACTGTCTTGCAGAGAAAAAATGTGTTAAAGAGGTTTAACAACAGATTGGTTACTATAGAAGAAAGGGTCAATGAACTTGAAGCCAAGTCCATAGAAACTACACAAACTGAAACACAAGGGAAATAAGAGTAGTTAAAGAATGAGTAGCGCCTTAGTAACATGTTAGACAATATCAAGTTGTCTAATGAAGTTTAAGAGTAATAATGATTGAAACTTCCAAAAGTGGTGAAAAATCTCAAGCCACAGATCCACAAAGCGCAATGAAGCTTGAGCAGGATACACATAAAAAGAAATAGACTGAAGGGTGAAGAAGGAAATCTTAAAATCAGCTGGAGGAAAAGAGCAGAGAGAAGAATGACCATAGCATCTCAGCAGAATTGGGGAGCAAGAATACAGTGTAATGGCACCTTAAAACAATGAAAGGAAAAACCTTACCAACTGCAGGCTGAAACTCAACTCATAACACTACTGTTAAAAATAAATCAAAAGTGCTGAAAATGATACATTTGTGAGTGAATACAAAAGACTTTTTCATATCTTAATTTCTTCAGAAGGTAAGTGAAGAGTTACAACACGAAGAAGTAAAATATATGACAACAAAGGTGGAAATAGAGAAAGTGAAGTACACTGCTGTAAAGGCCTCATCCTTGTGTGAGACGACATATAATAATAAAGGTATACAAGAGCTGACATTTAAATTTTTAAAATTATAATAAAAGATGCATTGCATTTAATCCAACTTAGCATACTCTCCCTTCATTCAAACGCACTTACTTATCTTACTGTTAATGCCACTTTCTGTTTTTATTGTTTTGCTTGTTTTTGAGACGGGGTCTTGCTTTGTAGCCCAGGCTGGCCTCAACTTGTAGCAATCCTCTTGCCTCAGCCTCCCAAGTGCTGGGATTACAGGCATGTGGCAGGTGCCACCACGCCGGCCTCTTGCCACTTTCTGACGCTGTTCTGAATATCCTCTTTAATGAATGTCTTTATGACATATGATAAAAAATACAGTGACTGCTGCTGTCGAGTACGATCCAACGGAAAAGGAGGCTCATAAAAACATTGCAGTGTGTGCTCAGCCACCTTATTCACCAAATCTGACATTGTGCAACACTCTTCCCCAAAATCAAAATGACCTGAAAGGTAAACATTTTGAGATGATTCCGGACACAGAGGCAGCCATGGCAGCTCAACTAAAGCTGCTCACAAAAGAGGACTTCTAGAACTGCTTCAGAAAGTGGCAAGAATAAAATGTTCGAACTAAGGGGGATTAATGGAAATGTGTCTTTTTACTGTAATAAGTTTAAAAATTTTAAATACTTTATATATGTTGTATTATGATAAGGATGTACTTTGTCATCCACCAAATAACTGTAAATAAAAAAACATAGCAAATAGGTAAATAGTATAGCTAAATAGCCAAGAAAAAAGATAAAATAGAATACTCAATTTAATCTAAGAAGTCAGGATAAGAGGAACATAGGAACAAAAAGCATAGATGAAACAAAATAGAAAACAAATTGTAAGATGAGAGTCGTAAAAGCAGCTATCAATAATTACCTGTATTATATAGAATAATAGTTATATGATAATGAACTAAACACTTCAATTAAAAAGCAATGATTTTCAGACTGGATTTTAAAAAAGCAAGACTGCTGTTTAAAGTGAAACACTTTAAATATGAAGAGACAGGTTAAAAGTCAAAGGATAGAAAAGAAAACATTGTGAAAAAACTATTATAAGAAAACATAAATGGCTATTTAATGTCAGTCAGAGCAGATTTGAAGACAAAGACTTTTAACGGAGGTGAAGAAGGGCATTTCATAATAAAGGGCTGTTCCATCTGCAGTGGTGTGTCACCTAGCAAGGAAGCTTCAAACACATGGAACAAAATCTAGAAGTAAAACAGAAACAAATCCACAATACAATTGGAGATTTTAACAATCCTCTCAGTAATTGAATGAGCAATTAAAAACAAGGATAAATGAAGTAGTAAGAGATTTGCATAACAAAATCCATGGGACTAACCTAATTGGCATGTCAGAATACTCCACCCAAAACTACAGTGCACAAATTCTTTTGATCAAAATAGATAATAAATGGGGCCAGGGATTTAGCTCAGTGGTTTCGCGGAGCAAGTACCTTAGTTCGATCCCTGGTACCAAAAAAAAAAAAATAGATAATATACTAAGCCATAAAATAATCTTCAGTGAATGTCAGAGAATTAAAATTGTACAACAAAAAAGATGTGGAGAATTCCCAAATATTTGAAAATTAAACAGTGCATTTGTAACTAAAAATCAGTCTCTGGACGGAATGATAATAAAAATGCAACCTGACGGTGAGCTGCAGCCTGAGGAGTGCTAGTAAGAAAATGAACTGCCCTAGATGCATCTGTTGTCATAACTAATTTTGTCAGCTTGGCTAGGCCATGGGTACCCAGATATTTGTCAAGTACCAGTTGAGATGCTGTGAAGGTACTTTTTAGGTGAGATTATTATTTAACTCAGTAGATGCTGCATGAAGCAGATTATGCTCCATAATGTGGGTAGACCTCAAGGAATTAAAAAGCATTCGGAGAAAAAGACAGGTCCTCCTAAGGAGGGTTTTTGCTTCTAGACTGTCATCTTTAGATTTGGGCTGCAACATCAGCCCTTTCCTGGGCCTTCAGCCTGCAGCCCGCTCTGGAGAATTCAGACTTGCTGTTCCATAATTGCATGAGCCCCTCCCTCCCTTCCTTCCTTCCTTCTCCTCTCTCTCTCTTTTTTTCTGAAACAGATTCTCACTATGTATCCTAGGCTGGCCTTGAACGCACAGTGATCCTGCTACCTCAGCCTCCCGAGTGCTGAGATTATTGGCGTGTCCTACCACACCTTGTACATGAACCAATTTCTTAAAATAAAACAATACACACACTCTCACACATACAAAGATGTATGCATATCCTATTGGTTCTATTTCTCTGAAGAACTCTGACTAACACAATTAGAAAAGAAGAGAAATTCTACTGTATGCTATTAAGAAAGAACAAATTAACCCCAAAATAAATAGCAGTAAGGAAATTAAGAATGGAAATCAGTGAAATAGAAAATGAATAAACTGATAGAAGTAGAAATTCTTTGAAAATACTACAGTTGGTAAAACTTAGGTAGACTAAGAAACACAGAAAACATAAAATACCATTGTGAAGAATAAAACAGGGAGCATCACTATAGATCCTACAGATATTAAAAGGATAAAAAAGAAGATATATTAAATCAACTTCTTTTTTTTTTGTTAAATTCTTTTATTGGTACATTTTAGATATACAACACAATTACATTTCTCATTGGGAATTGTACCTTTACATAATGCACCTTGGTTCTTATTTTTTCCCCATTCCTAGCCCTCCCTTCACCCCCTCCACCCTACCCTATTTACAAAGACTTTATTTCCATTTTTTCCCCTTCTCAGCATTTTTCCTTTCCCTTCTTTCCTTTAAAGTCAACTTTCTACCCCAAAAATTTGCAACTTAGATGAAATGGACAAATTTTTTGAAAGACAGTTTTCCCTACAGAAGACTCAAGAAGAAAGGAGATCTGGCTAGTCATATATCTTTTAAAGAAATTAAATCCATAACAAAACACTTCCTACAAAGATAACCCCAGGCCTTGATTGGTTCGCCGATAAAGTCTATCAAACATTTAAGGTAAAAATAATACTGTGTATGTATATAGGAAATCTTAAGAGACCTACAAAAAGTTACTAGAACCAAGGCAAATTTAGCAAGGTGGGAGGATACAAGGTTAAAAGAAGTAATTACATTTGCATATATTTAGAATTAAAGTAATTCAACGGGAGATTGGAAGTTTTTTCCAGAAATGGTATGGAACAAATAATGAACTTCAATTTCACACCATACACAAACATCAATTTGAGTAGCTCAAAGACCTAACTATAAAGCCAAAACTATAAAGATTCTAGAAAACATAGAAACTTTAGGAAACATAGGAGCATCATATTATCCCAGTTTTGGGATAAGTATGTGTTTCTTGGGCCACAAAAGTACCCTAAGTTGGACTTTAAAAGTTTTGCTCATCCTTAAAGACACCCTTAAAATGAGTAGGCACACTGGAATCAGGGAGGAAGTATTCACTCTTGTTATACATGACAAGGAACACAATCTTTAAAACTCTGTGCGTGTTTGTGTGCTTTACGTATATATCTCCAAATCAATAATAAAAGGACAATCCTATAAAAATGATTAAAATATTTGAACATTTCACAAAGGAAGATACACAAGCATCCAGTAGACCTTTGAAAAGACGCTCAGTACCATCAGCCATCAGGATAATGAAAATTATAACCCCAGTGAGCTACCACTGTACACCCTGGAGAATGATTACGATTAAAAAGACAGAACACTCCAGTACTAGCAAGGGTGTGAAGTAACGGAAACCTCCTAATATATTGTTGGGCCAAATATAAAACATAACTATTTCAGAAAATTGCTTAATTATAACAATTACACATATATTTATTCAGTGAGTCAATAGGCAGTACCCAACAAAAGAAAACATGCATCTACAAAAAGACTTGCAAAATAATGTAAACATTTTATTCATAGTAGGCCCCAAAGAGAAAGAATTAATAAATTATATTGAATAAATCAATGGACTACTAAGCAATAAAGTGAGATGCATGAGTATACAATAGTATATGCATGAATCTCCAAAAATGTTAGACTGAGGAGAAGAGAAGCCAGTCGCAGAAATGCGTATATGGTGTATGTTAGGTGAAGTTCTAAAACAGATGGACTTGGTCTGGGCTGACAGTGATAAAAACAGTGGTTACCTTGGGCCCTGGGGGTGTCCAGCGGTGGGAAGGGATTCCAAAGAACTTTAGGGGTGTTGGGGTTACAGGGATGTGTACATTTATCAAAAGTCATGTTATTCCCTTGAGATCTGTGCATTACTCTTTCAATCAGTCATCAACTTTTTAATACCTTTCCCCCAGCCCCACCAAATAAAAGTTCAGGAACCAGACAGACCGCCTTAATTCAAATCTTGATTCTGTCCCTTGGAAGCTATGTGTCCTTGAGCACATTACTTAACCTCTCTATGTTTTTGTTTTTTGCATCTGTAAAATGGAGATAATAACAGGACCTAATTAAGGTTGTTGTGGAAATTAAAATGAGTAGATACAGGGAAGTGCTACAAATGTTACTAACAATAATGACATGGATAATGGAGAGAAACTATTTTACAAATAAATAACTCTTAGTCTTTGAAAGTTGGTCAGGTATCTCAGTGAACTATTAACAGCTTGTGTGTGTGTCAAAACCAACTTGTGTACTTGGTTTGGTCTCCTGCTTCTTTTAACAAACAAAAAGTGGTGTCTGTCAAAACCTAGCCAGAATCACAGGGGTGCCTCTCAAAGCAAGAGCGGGACGGTGACCCTTTGTGACTTTGCTCAGCTCACTTCACTGCTCTGGTCCAAGTTTCCTCCTCTTTGCAATAAAATGGTTGTGTTAGTAAATCGCTCTTATTACTTTGAGTCCTGCACCCCTTGGAGAATCTGATGAAAACCTTAATCTTCTCCTAGAAATGTGTTCCTGATGTGCATGGAGAATTTTGTGTAATAGATATTTGTTGCTCTATTACCTTTAGGAAGTAATAAATGTCTGTGATACATTAATTTTTTTGTTTCTTTTTTTTAAAAATCTGGCTGAAATCCATTGTTGTTAAGGATAAGAAATCTGATCAGTCAACATGGGTTGGCTCCTTCCCCTTCTTTTGTTCTTACAAAATCCTTGTTACCTTTAAGATGCATGTTAAAAATAAGACAGATCCTCACACCTCGTCCTTTGCTCATGCTCCTCCATTGTTATCATTGCTTTCAGCCCAGGCCCATGGCCCATTTGAAGCATATGGCTGAGTTCAGCTCCCCTTTGCTCTTGCTAGGCTTGGTCACAGGACCTGCTGTGAGGCTCACAAGGCTGCTGTAGTCAGTACCCAGGCCGGCAGATCCTGTGGCCTTTCTGTTGCTAGTCCTTGGAGATCAGGGCACTGACTTGTTTCTTTGTCAGCTTCCAAGCACTGCCTCTTTTCTTTGCACTCTCATTCATACAAGCCACTTTAATCTTATAGGTGGACCTAGATTCCGAAAACCAAGAACAGCCTGAAAAAATTCTTTTTGTCAAAAAACACATCAGACTGTTCATGTTAACGTCCTGCTCAGCTCAAAGACAAAAAGGCCTGGAGGAATCCAGGAGTTAGGGAAATACCTATGGCCTTGGATGTCCCTTTCGAGCTATAATTTTCCTGTGTCAGCCATAAGGAAGCTATATGCTCACACAAGCCAGGAAGTCTGAAAAAGCCATGGTCATAGAACAGCGGTTGAAGAGGTCCAAGGGAAGTAAAAACCCCAGCTGAGAGGTAAATTATAAGTGGAGTAGTTTGGGCCTGCCTGCCTAGGGGAGGAAGCTTTTAAAGGGGAAGATGAGAAGCAAGAATTGCACTTCGTTAAAGTGATCTTCTAAGCCTCTGTTGATTGCAGTCTGCTTAAGCATGCATTAAATGAGCAGAACGTGCTGCTTTGTGGTGTGTGGCTGTAATGTTCGATGTGATCCAGACCAATTGAGAGGGTAATCCAGGTCAAAAACAAGAGACTTTGTCTGGTTGGTTGATATTTTCAGATTAGCATTCTGGCCACACTGAGCTGAAATTCAGGAGCAGAAGGAATGCCAGTTACCGCTGCAGCTTGTCACATCACAATAACTTCAAACTTCTATTTCTTCCTCTTGACAGAACAACACCGACGGTCTTCACGAACTTGCCTGTGGGGGCCTAATTTACTGCTTGGGAGTTGTGTTCTTCAAGAGCGACGGCATCATTCCATTTGCCCACGCCATCTGGCACCTGTTCGTGGCCACGGCAGCTGCAGTGCACTACTACGCCATTTGGAAATACCTGTACCGAAGTCCCGCAGACTTCATGCGCCATCTGTGACCAGTCCGTGCTAGGTCTCCAGGCCAGTATCATCTCAGCTGTGGCACTTAGGAGTGGGGCAAGAGGTGAAGATTGCACAGGGGAAAAAAATGAAGCAACTGCACTGACTTTCTTTATGTCTTTTGAATAGAATTACTGTGAAAGTATAAAAGCTTGTTCTGGGATTGCCCACCCCCACCCCTCCCAGCTAACAAATAAGTAGAGAATCAATTATTCATTCCATCCCACATCCCACTGTTATGAAGGACTCTGGATAGATTTGGCCAGCTGATGTTTACAAACCAGAATTTTGTATTTTAATTTTACAGATTTTACTACATGATTTTTCTAAATTTCTAGGTGAGGTTGTAAAAGTCAGTGCAATAAGAAAATTTCCTTTTTAAGAGGAAAAATTGTTTTTATCACTTTCCCATTCACTGTGTAAAGAATCGTGGACAGAACTCACACAACTCTTTACCATGTTTCATCTCGGCATAACATGGTTGTTTTTTAAATAGTAGCTTTAGGGTTTTGTAAATTTAAAAAAATATACTTCATTGAAGCAAATCTCTGTGGTTACTCATGCATGTTGTGAATTTCACAGCAACCTATCAACATTCCACAAGTGAACAAACATTATACCTCTTCTGACAGTTTTATTAAATATGGAGAAATTGCCAATTTTCAAACACTGCAGTTTTCCAAACTTCTGCCAACCTCTAACTCTGAATTCAGTGCTGCTTTGGGCCATATACAGGACCTAGTTTGGTTTACCAATGATGGAAAAGTATTTTGATATCATTCACTTTTTCAAAAGATCCAACTTTTCTCTATGCCTTTGCCATGTTTTCTTCAGGGTCTCTTTCAATAGGGGATGAGTAATCCATCTGTATTACGATAGTCTTATTGGGGTAGCCATCTGCTGAGCATTGAGAGTCGCAGTGAATAATTGCTTTTTTGCCTGCTTGGTGCCCAGTGGTGAAGTCATTGTCACTTGGCTTTGTAGTACCTGTTTGATAATCATTTTAAATTGTGGGGCTAGATGTATAAATTCACATTCCTACCTTTCTTCTGCATCTCTCAGTATATTGCTTTTTGTTTTGTTTGTATAACAGAAAAATATTTAAAACACTGACAAGTAGAAACTCATGTCTATAGTCCATGAGTTATATTCTGACTCAGTGGAGTGGTATTTATATATGTATATATCATTTTTGGTTTTGCCCCTATTGTCTTATATTAAGATTAACAAATTAGTGGCTTTATTGATTAATCGCTCTTGTTGGTGTTTTAAGAAATGAAATAACCTTGCCTTTAGATCAGGTGCCCATATTGCCTGTTTTTCTAGTAATGGGCTTGCTCACTGGACTTGCCAGTCAACAATAAGCTTATTAACTGAAAAATTATACTGATGCAGCTTTAAAAGATAATTTATTTGATGTGTATGTTTAGAATGCTGTTTGGTGAGTTGTAGGGGAATGAGGAGCAGAAGAACTGACACTTCCTGGTGAATTCTTAAAAAGGCAAGATACCTAGTGATGACACTAGTCACATCAGCCCTGTATGCATGATTCTGAACATCTGGGTACCTGTTGTTTTATTGTGCATATTTTCCTGTTAATATGTTAAGTTTTGTGGATTCATTGAAAGTCTACTCGAAAGTAACACTATCAATACCACTCAAATGTATGTAAAATATTGTGCTGTAGAGTAAAATAAAATTTTACTTGGATTTATTCCACTGTGTCTCAATCAGATGACTGGAAATAATATGCATATTTGAGAACTTGAATTCATCTAGCATTTATATACTAATTTTTTTAAAAAATCAGAATGGAAAGAAAAACAAATGCACCCTTTCATTTGTAATGTGCTGTTCTGCTTTTAATAATTGAAATGCCAGAGCCAGTTCAAGACAGACACATTATCAAATTAAAACATGGGAGTCAGGCCGGAAGATTTTCAATGTAGTAGATGATGTGTCCCTACCAAGAGAAGCCTTTTGGTTTAGCTTATATGATAAACTGTAAGACTGAGTTAGAGGATTTATATAGCCAACCAGACGTACATCCTGCTGTAACCCTAACCACTCTGAGTGTCAGCTGTTAGCATCCCTCTTCCACAGTGCAGGAGACAAGGGCCAGCGATTTAACTGCCTCATCCTGAACCAGAGGGCTGGGACAGGAATCAAGGTCTCACCAATTTCAAAGCCTCCCTGTTATACTGCATTTCTAAACACAAAGCAAAAGTAAAAATACTTGAACTGAAAATTCACCTGGTATCGACATGGAAAAGAAAACACTTCATACAGTTTAGACCCTCAGACAAATCTCCATCCAATCTGATTTTGAGGACTGACTATTATTATTCCCAAGAATTCTGTCCTGTAGTTCACCAGGGTGACATTATCCATGTCTAGAGCATCCTCCCTCTGTGTGCGGTCACCTCTTTCCTTATTGGTAGTGGCAGTCTAAAACTATGTCTAAGATCAAATCCTTTTAATCAAGTGCTTAAATGCCTTCAGGCACATTTTCTCGTCCTATATAATCTGAGTTCATTATCTTTTTCTATTCCATCACCAAGTCCATTTCTCTAACATTTCTCATCTTAGTAGCATGGCCACAGCCATCCAACCTTGATTTTTCTTCTCTTGTTCCCCAGATCCAACAAGTCAGCCAGAGCTGTCACCTCTGCCTTTGTGATGACTCCCTGAGAACATCCCTCACTTCCTTTTCCACTGCAAGGCCCTAAAAAGCCCTTATTAGCAATATGCAGACTACTGCAGCTACCTCCTATTTGTATCCCTGCCACCACTTACCCCGCATACAAGCTCATCTTTCACATCACTACTAGCATTGTCTTCCTAATATGAAACCGGTGTCTTCCCTGCTTCAAAACTTCCATTGCCTGTTATCCTATGAAACTGCTACATGCCTCAGTGTGGACTCTTCACATGGTGATTACTTGTGATGTCCACTCTGTCCAACTGGACCCACACACACACCTTTGACACCAGCCCTGCTGAAGTTTCTCATCCACCTTCCTAGTACCCTGTGCCCTCGCATTGCCTTAACTGTCCTTGTGTACCTGCTGTTGCTCAGGTACAAAATATTCTTAACCTAAATCTCTCCCTTACCTGGCCAACCTGCTCATTCCAGATCTCTGTCCTTTGCCAAATCCCTGTGCTGTGCTAGTGACCGAAGCCCCACGCATGATTAGTGGCCTTCCCCTTTGATTCCATGGTGTTGATATTCCTTTTTACTGTCTCCCTCTGTGACTCTGGGACCCAACTCTTCCAAGTATGGATGAGTCTTGCCCACTTCTTTTCCCAGCTTCTAGCATAGCACTGGGATAAGGGGAAAGATAGTTTGGTAGATGAAAAGAGAGCGAAGTAGGGAGGCTGTTAAGGAGACCGACCAAGTTCATCTTGTGCATCGTGAGCACCGGCCTGGGCTCTTACTGGCTAGCTGGATCAAGACTCAGCCTTTTTGGAACATTTGTAGCAACCACAAGAAAGTTGATGAAAAACTAGGGTGTGAATGTTAGATATTATGCTCTAACTAAAGAAAAGTCGAGCTTATTTATTGAAGCTTTTATAAAATCAACTATCAATTTAGAAGCTTGGAAAATTACTTTGCTTATCCTATTTTCCTCTAGTTGTGCTTTTCTGAACATAAGCTAAACAGAAATGGCACTCAGTTCTGGCTCCCTTGAGCCTTAAAGCAGATTATACTAAAAAAGCAATAACTTTAAAATAATTTTAATATCATTTCACACATTTTACCCTAAAAATTATAAAATTCTTTGGGAAATAGAGAAAAGAAAATTAAGAATTGCCAGTTAATTCATCCTAGTATGTTTTCATATACTTCTTGTTCATCTTTTCTCCCCCTATTTATAGGTCATGGTTTTAAAAAGTTTTAAAGATGCCTTTCAGGGCCAGAGGTTTAGCTCCGTGGTGCCTGGCAAGCGCAAGGTCCTGAGTTCGATCCCTGGTTCCGCAAAAAAATAAAAAATAAAAAAAATAAAGATGCCTTTCATAATAAGGTAAGCTAAAAAAAATAAAAGGCAGAAAGGTGACAATGAAAGGGCTCTTCATCAGCCTTCTCAGCTGTCTACCATGTCTTTCTCGGGTCCCGGGGCTTCCTGTTGAGCACTGCCTATTGGTATTTTTTTTTTCCTGGAGCCTCTTGGGGTTGATTTTCTAATGTTAGCTTGCTTCCTCCCATCACCTTATTTGGTTCTGGTATTATGATAATTTTGGGCTCAAGTTGCTATGTGATTCATAGTTGCTAAGTGACGTATCCAGACTTTTTAAACCCTCCATAACTTCCCTCTGTATGTATGTTACAGGTCCCTAGATATAAAGATATTTGGGGTAAATTTTTAGTGAAGTCCTGCTGTTGTGTACAGCTCCTTTTCCTTCTTTCTTGATCTGTTGAAGTTTGGGCTAGCGATGTGCCAGGAACAAGGACACTTATTCCAGACATGAGCAACAGATTTCTACATGACTAACAGGGCTGCCCGGACTAGTTGATTGATGAAAAACAGAGTACAGCTGCTCCCCCTGGAGAGTTCCAATTCTAGGGTAACAGGGAAGAGCTGCCAAGTGCGGGTGATTCTGACTCTGGGATAACAGGGAAAATCTGCCACCCTGGGCAGTTCTGACCCTGGGAAACTGGGAAGGCTACACACATGGGTGACCCCAACATTAGGCGGGCTGTGCACATAGCCTGACCTCACTGATCTAAATAGGATCCTCACTTTTCTCTTTTTTCTTTTTCTCTCTTTCCAAAAGTACACAGGGGAGCTCTTAAAGGCATGGTGTACATCTTTAACTGTTATCTGTTAACATTCTACAAGAATTTGAATTCTAAGACAAAGGTAAAAATAAACAACAACAACAAAAAACAACAGCAGTTCTCTGGCTATACTTTGTATTTCAAAGTGCTTGATGTCCAGATGAAATTATGACACTGTTCCCAATTCAATACTGGTGTAACTGACCTCCTGGATGTTCAACAACTAAAACTAAGTCCTGGAGATCAAAGCTAAAAAAAGATGACTAAGAGGACAGCCAATATTTGGCCTTTGCCCCCCAAGGTCAAACAGGACCCAGGGCATGATGGGACCCCTCTAAAAAGATTCTACAACTCTGATGAGTTATCCAACCTCCTAGGCAGGTAGATTGTTGGACCCCAGAGGACAAGAGTCAACCAGTGTACACTGCAAAAAGGAGGGTCACTAAAAAGTGGAACGTCCCCATGCTTCCAAGGAAAACCATATGGTCAAGCAAGACTGTGACTCGTCCTGGCAGAAGACCCTGATAAAACAAAAACACTATAGAGGAGCTAAGAGGCTCCTCCTATGGCCACAAAAATAACCCCTGAGGAGGCTTAGCTGTCCTTCACAAATAGAGAAATTAATTTCAATTAACGTAAGTCTCACTTTAATCTAGTCTTAAAACACCCAGCAAAAACACATAACCGAAATTTCATAGTTAGATAGGAATAGGAATACTAAATTAAAAGCTAGGCTAGCTATAAAAAGGGGCTCCAAATAGTACACCAGCCCATGCTGGCAGTCTCCAGCTGCTCCTATAACTTAACAGCTGCAACAAATTTTGATTACCGGTCTCACTAGCTATTCCAAAAATCTATCCTTCCACCTCTCTTAATATATTCCCATTATGGTATTTGAGTATACTTTCAAGTCCCACTCAGGTAAAGATTTAGCTTTATGTATAGGTATGTCTATAAAATAAAAATGGCAATATAAATATTCTAGCTACTAATCATTATTATTTTTGTGTTATTAATTTTGTTACCTACTTCAGACTTTATACATTTACATTATCTAGGGCCAATCATTACAAAAGGTCTTCAGGTCTACGAAATAAAGCCCTATAATAAAAATTTTAATGGCCAAATGGTCAAGAAAATAGATATTTTTATTTATTATATTCATTCACCATTGTTATAATTAAAATAGAAAGACATTTAGTTTTTTATTGACAAAATAGGGAGGAGTCTGTATTCCTAAACTCCATCTGTTACATTTAGAAAACATCTCAATAAGAAGAGGTTAATGTTAAAGATAAAAGGGTTATGCCAAATGCTACTGACTTCAACCATTTTTTTTAGAGCCACTATTCATCAATATTCTATTAATTTCTGTCCCCAACCTGTTAAACCAGGGTATAAAACAAAGCTTAAGTGTCAATGACTTGCTAATGTCTTTGTCCTCTTTTCCAGACTATGAAAAGATGATCCTTCATCAAACAACAAATCCATTTCCTTTGTCTTCTTTTAATCAGTCAGGGTGAGACTTTTGATCCCTGGCTAGTGCCCCTCCTCAGCCTAAAGCAATTACAAGAAGACAAAATGTCAGGCCTTTTGCACTCCTTAAGAATAGGATTAATGTCAGGTGGGGACAGGGGAGGGGGTTGAGGTAGAATAACCAAAAAAAATTAGGCAGAAAGGAGACCAGGACAATCAAATTTAAAATGAAAACTACAGCTTCAGGACACTAGCCTAGTTTAATTTTTTTTTCTGTCTCCTCCCAGAACAAAATAAGCCTGGGCAATTTCCGTTCACCTATAAACAGACCACCTTCTCCCCTGTAAGTTAAGATTTTCTCTGTAAATGTAATCTTGCCTTGAGGGTGGCGAGGGTGTAGAAGAAGGGTTATCATTTCTCTCAAACAATGATCTAGGCAAAACTGAAACACGTGGTCACCCTAAGCTTCCCCACCAAACCAAGACCACAGATTTCTACCATCGAAGACATGTAATGAGCCTGGCGTGGCCGTGCAAGCCTATAACCCCAATACTTGGGAGGCTGAGGTAGGAGGGCTGATGCAAATTTGAGTCCAGCCTAAACTACATAACAAAATCCTATCTCAAAAACCAAAAAACAGAATATCCACACAATGATTCCAAGTTTCAAATTACACTGCCTCTCTTTTCTCTGAGCACCTGCATTCCACTCTTGAGTGTATGCTAGAGTCGTTGCCTAATAAACCCTTTCCATGCCTCTTACCGACACATCCTAAAAATTCTTTTTTCACTATGGGAGCCAGCAAACATTCAAGCTTTCCATGTTTAAGGGGTGTTAAATTCTTCCTCTCAGCTTCAGGAACCCCTCAAAGCAGTACTAGTTTTATATCTCTAATTTTAAATAGTACTGTTTTCCCCCACTTATTATAAGAATTTTAAAATACAATTTCATAGCCAGATTTTTATTTCTTTTTCTTTTTCTGTTCTTTCTTTCATCTCTTTTCTTTTCTTTTGCTTTTGCTAAAGTTGAAGGCAGGGCCTCATCCACACTAGCAACTTAGCCAGAATTTTGAATAGTTCCATTATTTTTCAGAACTGAAAATACAGCTTATTTTGCTTAATCATTCACTTAAGTTTAAATTTTTAGAATTTTTTTAGCTTTACTATTAGAAAGCTTAGAGCTTTGCTCATATTTATGATTGGGTTTTAGGAGTTATAATAAACAATTGAGTGTTTCTTCTGTATCAGGCACTGTGCTAGTTTACGTGGGTTATCTGATTTAATCTCTACAGAACACCTTATAGGTCGGTAATTATCCTCCCTCATTTTACAGATGAAGACTCAAGGAAACAAAATGGGTTTCCTTGCCCAAAGTCTGTAGAAGAGCCTGACTGAACTCAGGCAGCCTAAATTCTATTTTCATTCTCAATTTCTGCATCAAAGGTTCATTAGTAAGTCTACCCAGAGAAGATCTTTTAAAAACACAGCTCATTCCAAACCTCTACATTTTATCTAGGTGTCTTTGGGCTATGGCTTCCCTTCCCATGTACCAATTAGCAAGCCGAATAGAAACATTTCCAACTGCAACTGACCTCAAAGAAGTTGGTTCACCTCTTCCTTGTGAAGAGAACTACAGTTTCCCAGGAGGACCTGGGGAATGTCTTTAGTTTAAAAGGGTTAGAATTACTGCATTCATTTCTTTCTGTTGCTTTTGCTGTTTTTAAATAGACAGTGCCGATGCGTTCTTACATTCTGTGCCATTGCCACCTACACCCCTGCTATGTCTCGGTGGTGGTATTTTTCCAAGAAACAGTGCCACTGTGCACTCTAGCTGCTTTGAAAGAGGAGGAGTTGGGCTGTTCTCATCAGGGGCCTGCTCAGTGCAATAGAACACAGTCTCATTCTGTTACACAGCTCATTATCACTTAGTCTTTCACTGCAGTCAGAAGCCATTAAGTCCAAGCAGACTACTGGCTAGGCTTAAGGGAGACTTGGGAAAATAGGCTTCGGAGCCTTCGCCAGTCTCCTAGGAGAGACCACAGTTCTTTGCTCTCCTGTTTCAGGCCACTCTTACTACACCTGATCCATATTGGCCAATGAAGAGGTCAGGAAAATGTTTTCTCTGGAAGTATTTGATTCTCTGAAAATCCTACCAGTGTTTTCTGAATCCCATTGGTGAGCTGCATGTCAGGTCATTGTGGAATCAGGGAACTTGTAACAAATAGGCTGCGGGAGCTTCAGGAAGTTATGTGTTACCTTTGATCTTCTGTTCCTGTCTGTAGAAGGGGTGTGTCATTTTGCTCTAAAATGATCATAATCTATACTGAAAGTGTGTAGTTTATGCAGTCTGGCACTAGATGAAATATTCAAGTGTTTTCCTTCCCCACTGGGTGGGATGGGGGAGGTTTTTCTTGCTGAGTAACCTGAAGGAACTCTTTAAAAACCCTTTGTGCATTGTTTAGCTCTTAAAAATGGTCCTGGATCAAACAGTGATAAAGAAAACTGAAGCATGTGTTCACCCTAAGCTCTCTAATATTTTTCTAATAAGCAAAAGTTCTTTAACTATTCAATAGTTCCTTAGACAAGAAGCTGAGTATTCAAGGAGAAAGGAGAAAGCTTCAGCCCTTCTTTTGTCCCCAGGTGGGAGCTGCATATTCTACTTCCTGAAACAAAAGGCCTGGAGTTAACCAGACCCACACTCTGTCAAACGAGACACTTTGGTCACCAGCTATTGTTCCCTGAGCGTGTCTCTTGGGGTCTTCCATCCAACCAACGCTTAGTGGCTTATTAAAGAATTCCACCCAACTACACTACTAGTTATGTCTCTTCCATCTTGTTTCTTCTCCAGTGATGTCATAGGGTCCCTTATTGGCTCATTCATTCAACAGCTATTTAGTGGGTATCAACTATGTTCCAGGGAAGGGTCCAGTCATTTGGGATGCTATAACGAAAGAATAAAAACCCAACTGCCTGTGCTCAGTGAGATGCTTCCCTGCCTCCACTCCTTTAATCTATATTGGACACCTTGCTGAGCTTCTGTAGATCTTTGTTAGCATTGTATAGATGAATACCTGTGGCTTGTGGATACACTAGTGTGTGTGTAGGCAAGTAGCAAGCACTGCAAACTTACCTACCTTTTGAGCATAGGAGCTTCCTTTTGGCAATATGTTTGTGCATCTTCTAGGCTGAGTTCAAATTACCTGTCTGAAAACTGGCTCTTGCTTTTGAGAGTGCCAAAGTGACTGATTACTTAAAGGCACCTGTAATGAATTCTGCCCTCAAGTGAATAACCCCCATGCATGAATGAATCACCCTCTACTTTAGCTGCTCTTTTGAGTAAGTGTGTCAGGTTCATTGGAAGTAAAGTTCACTTATCCTCCCAGGCAAGGGATGATGAAGGAGAAACACCTACCTGAGCAGAGCTGTTTACCTTGGTGTCTGGAAGGCCTATAGTCCCTCTGTCATCCTCCCCATCCTGCTATGTGTCATAATTGTGGTAGTGACTGAATAAGGTAAGTCTCTGCTCCCCAGGTTCCTATAGTTTCCTAGGGAGAAGGATGTGGGAACAAATTAACAATTATAATGCAATGTTTGTATTGGATGCTGTTGGCGCAGAAGGGAGTGATTGACTCTGCCCAGGGGAACCAGAAGTCCTCCCTGCAGAAGCAGTATTTCAGCTGAGACTTGAAATGTGAGTGAGCCATTACCAAGGAGACAAGAAGTGAGGGGGCAGCAGGCAGCAGCAGGGTTGTGGAAGAGGACATTCCAGGCACAGGGAGCAGCGGAGTTCTGGAACAGCATGGGGTACACTTGCAAAAGTACTGTGTATAATGTCAGAAATGGGAGATAATAATAACAGCTAATACTGATTGAGTTCCTGCTGGGGGCATGGCCCCATTCTTCATGTTTTACATGCACATTGACCTATCTGATATTAGGGAGTGAAGATGATGGGTGATCTTCTATACATGTGAATTATTTTGCAAGCAACTGAATCCTAGAAAGATATCCTTGTCTGAATATTGTGGGAGTGCCTCTGCCTCTTATCTACCCATTAAAACCATGAAACTCCATGATATTTTTATAGAAGACAAACATTTTGTGGTTCATCCGAATGAATACCTTTCTTACTATATTGAGAAAAAGCACAGTTAAATATGTTTTGAGTGGGTTGGATGGGTCATCCGTAATTGGGAATTATTATCCTTTGCTGTTGACATAATCAGAACTTGAGGGTATTTATAGAGACCTTCATTCAGGGATCCAATTCATTCAAAGAGTGAGCTCCCAGAAGGAAGCTCCCCCGCCATCCCAAGCTTGTAGGGCAGAGACGGTGAGCTGCTCGGGTGCCAGAAGCACACATCCCCCTCCCCGTGGAAATGAGAAGACCCATAAACAAGCCTCAAAAACAGACTTCTGGATCACCTACAGCAATCCCAAAGGGAAATGAGATGGAACAATCTGCTACTCAACCACCTGGACTCTCTGAACTGGCAACAAAAGAGGATCTGGGAAAAATGAAATCAGAAATAATTACTCAGATAACAGCAAAGAT
>NW_004624795.1:10594810-10611018 GCF_000247695.1 Heterocephalus glaber | reverse complement strand
GTCCAGGTGGTTGAGTATCAGATTGTTCCATCTCACTTCTCTTCGGGGTTGCTGTAGGTGATCCAGAAGTCTGGTTTTGAGACTTATGTGTTTTCTCATTTCCATGGGCGGGGGTGGGGGGGGGCGCGTCTGGCACCCAAGCGGCTCACCTTCTCTGCCCTAGGAGCATGGAATAGCAGCGGGGGAGCCTCCTTCCGGGTGCTGATACCGGCTCACCTTCTCTCTGGAGTTGGGCTTTCACCTTGAATATTTGACTTCATTGTCAATAATCTATACTGCTGACTCCCAGCAGGTTATTGACCTTCAGCTATTTCAGCAAACAGGAGGAAATGGGCAGAATATCTTTCCCTCCCTGGATCTTGCCTCCTGTTGCAGGTATCTTGGAGTCAGGCCAAAAACTAAGAAAAATCTGCCCACTGTTCTTCCGAACAGAGGCCAAAAATGGCTTTCAGTGGGCTAAATTCCTGGTATCACTAGAACTGCATCCCTTTCTAGAGCATGGAGTGGAGAATCCATTCTTGACCTCTCAAGCTTCTTCAGGCAGCCAGCACTCCCTGGCTAATGGCCCCACATTTCCCTCTTCCTGTGCTAAATTTCTTAAGAAATTATATTCCTGGCTAAGAACTCTCCTTTGATCTTGATCTTGAGACTTACGTAGCCAACTACCTTTTCAGAAGTCCCATGGCTGTTAGCATACTGGAAGAACATGCTCCACTTCCAAGGTAAATACAACTGTCTGACCAGCATCAGCTGTTGCTGGTGCCATTTCTGAAAGTCACTTCTTACAGTGGAGCTGCAGCCATTCTACTCCAAGTCCACCTTCCCCCTAATGTTTGTGTTGTCTTATCCTCTAAACTCACTTGTACACATAGGCAGTAGAAATATTTTATTCAAGGTAAAATGCATTCTTAATTAAAGGAGGACTGTGTTCTGAAAGTTTATCAAGGAGGTTAGTATTTGTAATGGTTCCCCCAGAGAAATTACATCATAGCTTCTTCCTAGATTTCTAGTCTATTTCACAAAGACTGCTGAAGGCATATTATACTTGTAAGCTTCTCATTGGCCAGGATTCTAATTCATCTTTTAAGAAAAATAGCATCTTTCAGATGAGGTGCAAACACCATATCATTTACCATTAAAAGTGTATATTTAAATGTTTTTAATATATTAATAGTGAGTATACTCTCACCACAATTGAATTTTAGGACATTTTCATTCCTCCCCTGTAAAATAAATCCCAAACCTATTAGCAGTCCTTCCTCATCCTACCCTACTGCATCCCTAGGTCACCACTGATCTACTTTCAGCCTCTCTTCTGAACATTTTATATAAATAGATTCATGTAATAGATGAGCTTCTTTCACTTAAGATAATATTTTTAAGGTCCCTTCATGCTGCTGCAGGTATCATCAAAACAGCCACATTGCATATATCCATGTTTTAGTAGACAATAGACCACGTACAGGAGAGTGGTCCTATAAGATTATAATGGAGCTGAAAAATTCGTATTGCCTAGTGATGAAGCTGTCCTAACATAGTGAACACATTACTCATATGTTTGTAGTGATGCTGGTGTGTATAAACCTACCATGCTGCCAATTGTGTAGAAGTTTAGTACATACAGGCATTACAGTACATAATAACTGGATAATGATAATAAATGACTGTGTTCCTGGTTTATGTTTAGTAACCTATACTTTTTATCATCATTTTAGAGTGTACTCCTACATATTAAAAAATTTGCTGTAAAAAAGTTTACTCCGTTCAATCAGCAGCAGCTTTCATACATCTCATGTTTACTGCATTTCTTGATTATATCAAAAGGTCACAAGGAGGGCTTGACCAATAACATTTAGGTTTGTTAGGTACACTATATGATGTTTACACCATGATGAACTCAACTAACAATGGCATTCTCAGAACATCCTCCATTATTAAGCAGTGCATGGCTATACTTCATTCCTTTTTTATTGCTTAATATTATTCCATTGTATGGATATACCATATTTTGTTTATCCATTCATCCATTGATGGGCATTTGGGTTGTTTCTACTTTTAGGCTATTATAATTAATGTGAATGTGAACATTTGCATACAAGTTTTTATGTAGACATAAGTTCTTTTTCTTTGGCATTAAGCTAAGAGTAAAATCACCAAGTCATGTAACAAGGTTTAAGTTCTCAGTATCTGCCAAAAAGCTTTCCAAAACAGTTGTGCCACTTTACATTCTTGGTTGACACGTTTTTTTCTCTTCAATACTTTAAAATCTCCCTCACTGTTTTTAGCAACTATTGTTGCTGATGACAAATCAGCTTTGAATTTTTCCCTTGTGTGTGATAGATGTTTTGTTCTTCCTGCTTTCAAGATTCTTTGTCTTTGACATTTGACTAAGATATGTCTGGGTGTAGGTCTGTTTGTTTTTATATTATTTGGAATTCACTAGGCTTCTTGAATGTGTAGATTACTGTTTCATCAAATCTGGGGAGTTTTCAGATATTATTTCTTAAAGTATTTTTCTGTCCTTTTTTCTGCTTGCCTTCTAGTGCTCTCCTTACCTGTATGCTAGTCTATAATGGTATCTCACATACCCTGATGCTCTGTTTCCTTTTTAAATTCTTTTTCTTTGTTTGTCTGATCGAATAATATCCTTCAATCTATCTCAAGTTTACTACTTCTTTCTACTTCCAGTTCTAACATGCCACTGAGCCTCTCTAGTGAATTATTCATTTTAATTTATTTTTTTAGTGCTTCCATCTTTTACTTATTTTTAATCAGTTCCTGTTTACAACAATGTTTTCATTCCTTGTGTAGAGTTGGTACATGTACATAATATATCTTAATTCCTTTTTTTCCCCCTCTTTCCCTCCTCTCCTTCCCCTCCCTCCATAGCTTGATTTCCTTCACATTTGAGAAAGATCTATCTCCCTACTATTTATTATTTAAGTTTTATTTTGTTCTTTATTAAAAACTTGGGTTTCTCACATGAAAGAAACCATGCAATATTTAAACTGTGTGTCTGATTTATTTCACTTAATATTATAGTCTCAAGGTGCATCCATTTTCCTTCAAATAACCCATAATTATCTGTATATCAGAATAGTACTCCATCGTGTGTAAATACATTTTCTTTATTCATTCATGTGTTGACAGATATATGTGTTACTTCTAAGATTTTCTTATTATGAATTGTGCTACTATGAATATGGATATGCATGTATCACTATAATATGATGTCTTTAACTCTTTTGGGAAGATACCTAGAAGGAAAAGAGCTGGGTTGAATGGAATTACTAGTTTTAGTTTTTTGAAGAATCTCCATGCTGATTTCCATAGTGGTTATACTAGTTTACATTCCCGCCAACAATGTAGAAGAGTTCCTTTTTCCCTGAAGCCTTGCCAGCATATGTTATTATTTGATTTCTTGATGGCTATTCTTTCTCAGATAAGATGGAATCTCAGTATTGTTTTAATTTGCATTTGTCTGAGGGGCAGTCATGTTGATCAATTCTTCATGTGTTCTGTGAATTATCTATTCATTTCCCTTGCCATCTTTTATTTTGGGGGGTCTAATTTTTTTTGAGTTCTTTATATATTCTAGATATTAGTTCTCTGAGGAATAGATGGACAAAATTTTTTCCCATTCTGTAGGTTATCTCTTCACTCCGTTGGTTGTTTCCTTTGCTGTGCAGAAGCTTTTTAATTTGATATGATCCCATTTGTTGATTCTCGGTACTATTTCCTGTACAACCAGGATTCTATTCAGAAAGTCCTTGGCTGCACCTATGACTTCAAGAGCTTTACCTACTTTGTCTTCTATCAGATTAAATGTTTCTGTTTTAACATTTAGATCTTTGATCCACTTTGATTTCAGTTTAGTACATGAGCGATATGGGTCTAGATTCAAACTTCTACCTGTAGATAGCCAGTTTTCCCAACACCATTTAGTAAAGAGCTATCTTTCCTCCAGTGTTTGTTTCTGGCCTCTTTGTCAAAGATCAAATAGTGGAATGTCGTTGGGGTTTGTTTCTGCATCTGCTGTTCTATTCCACTGATCCTCATGTCTGTTTTTGTGCCTGTAGCTTTATAAAGTAACTTCAAGTCTGGGATTTTGATTGCTCCCATTTTGCTCCTGTTACCCAGGATTGCTTTTACTATTCTGGATCTCTTCTGGTTCCATATGAATTTCAGGATTATTTTCTACAGTTCTGTGAGGAATGCTGTTGGTATTTTATATATCAATTTTGAAAATATGGTAATTTTGACTATATAGGTTCTGCCTAACCAGAAACAGAAAATATCTTTCAATTTTCAGATGTCCTCTTTGATTTCCTTTCTCAGAGTACTATAGTTTTCATTTTGAGGTCTTTCATTTCCTTAGTTAGGTTAATTCTTAAGGCTTTAATTTTTCTTGGTGCTATTGTGAATGGTATTTTTTCTAATTTCTTTCTCACTGGGTTCATTATTAGTGACAAAGGAACACTATTGGTTTTTGTGTGTTGAGTTTGTATCCTGCTACATTATTAAATTTGGTTATTAATTCTAATATTATATTTTTAGTGGATTTTGGGGGTCTTATAATGTAGAGAGTCATGTCCTGTGCAAATAATGACAATTTGCCTTCTTCCTCTGCTATACTTATCCCTTTTATTTCTTTTTCTTGCCTGATTGTTCTTGCTAGTCTTTCAAGTACTATGTTGAACAGGAGTGGTGATTGTAGACATTCTTTGTCTTATTCCTCCTTTCAGTTTTTCCCTAATTAATACAATGTTTGTCCTTACTTAATATGAGTAGGTTTTTCCTAAATGGCTTTTATCAGATTGAGATAAGGTCCTTCTACACCTATTTCCTTCAAACCTTTTTTTTAATCTTAAAAAGATGTTGGATTTTGTCAAAGGCTTTTTTGGCACTTATTGAGATGACCATGTAATTTTTGACCCTGTTTCTGTCTATGTGATGTATTACATTTATTAGTTTGTGTATGTTGAATCATCCTTGCATCCCTGGAATGAATCCTACTTGGTCATGATGTGCAATCATTTGATGATTCATGCATTCTGTTTGCTGGTATCTTGTTGAAGCTTTTTTTGCATCTATATTCATTAAAGAGATTGGTCTATAGTTCTCTTTCTGATTGGGTCCTTGTCTGGTTTAGAAATTAGAGTGCTAGCTTCCAGGAGTGACTTTGGGAGTACTCCTTCCTTTCAATTTCATTGAAAAGCTTGAGGAGCATTGGTGTAATTCAGCAGTGATCACATCCAGATCTGAACTTTTCTAGTTGGTAGGGTTTTTTAATTATTATTACTGATTCAATTTCATTGCCTGCTATTGGATTATCTGGGGTTTAAAATCTTGGTTTAGTTTTGGTAATTTATATGTGTCTAGGAATCTATCCATTTTTTCAGGATTATCCAATTTAGTGCTGTAAATTGTTAATTACAATTTGCCAACTAATTGTTAATAATCTTTTTTATTTTGGCAGTGTCCATTTCATTTCTGATTGCACTGGATTGGGTCTTTTCTCTCCTTTTTTGGTTAGATTGGCTAAGAGTTTGTCTATTTTGTTTATGCTTTTCAATAAATAATTCAATTCATCGAGACTGTTTTTTTTTTCTCAATTTCACTGATTTCTGCTCTGATCTTTATAATTTCCTTCCTTATACTAGTTTTGGGTTTGGATTCTTGTTTTTCTTGGACCTTAAGGTGTATTATTAGGTTATTTATTTGGCCTTACTCTGTTTTTGTGATGTAAGAGTTCACAGCTATAAACTTCTGTCTTAGGACTGCTTTCATTGTGTCCCATAAGTTCTGAAATATTGCACTGGAATTATTGTTTAGTTCTAGAAACTCATTTCTGTCTTCATCTCTTCTGTAACCCAATGTTTATTTAAGAATATATTACTTAGTTTCCACACAATGGCAAATTTCTGTGTTTTCTTTTGTCACTGATTTCTAGTTTCATTGTGCTATGATCTGATAATGTGAATAGTACAATTTAAATTCTTTTATATTTATTTAGGCTTGTTTTATTGTCTAGTATTGCCAGTATGTGGTCTATTTTGGAGGAAGTTCCATGTGCTACTGAGAAGAATGCATATTCTACTGTTGGGTAGAAAACTCTGTAGATATCTATTAAGTTCATTTATTTGAAGGTTTTATTAAACTCTAATGTGTCTGTGTTAATCTTTTTTGTCTAATTGATCTGCTATTTGTGATAGTGGGATATTGAGGTCCTCTACTATAACTGTGTTTATGTTTATCAGGTCTCTTATGTCCAGTAGTACTTGTTTTATGAAATTGGGTGTGCTCTTGTTTGATGCATATGTTAATAATTATTATTTCTTCCTGTTGGATTGTTCCCTTAGCCAAAAGGTAGTGATCTTCTTTGCCTCTTTTGATCAGTTTTGGCTTGAAGTCCATTTTGTCTAAACATAGAACTGCTGCACCTGTTTTTTTTTTTCTTCAGGTTCTCATTTCATGGAGTATTGTTTTCTATCCTTTAATTTTTAGTATATGAATTTCTTCTTGGGTTAAGTGCATTTCTTGTATACAGCATATCTTTGAATTTTGTTTCTTGACCCATTCTGTCAGTCTGTGTCCTTCGATTGGAAAATTGAGATCATTCACATTGAGAGTTATTGCTGATAGGTACTGACTTTTTCCTGTCATTGCTTTATTTTTCTGTTGCTGATTCCCAATCTTTCACTTCTACTGCTGATTCCCTATCTTTCACTTCTACTTAACTGCCCACCCTAACTGATGTATTCATTCTGTTAGACCTTTAGTCACTGTTTGCTTCATTGTATCTTTCTAGGGTATCCGTGACAATTTTTGGAATGCTGGTTTGGTGATTATGAATTTCTTTAGGTGCTCTTTCTCATGAAAATATCTTATTTCTCCATCAATTTTGACCATTTTTGTAGGATGCATCAGCCTGAGTTGAAAATTGTTTTCTTTTAGGGCTTAAAGCATTTCACTTTAAGCTTTCCCAGGCTTTAACATTTGTGTTGAGAAGTCTGCTGTAATTCTACCGGGTTTCCATTTATACATGATTCTTTGCTTTTTTCTAATTGCTTTTCAGATTCTGTTCTTGCATAAAACTTCTGGGATTTTGATTATGATGCATTATGGGGAGGTTCTTTTCTGCTCATGGCTATTTTGTGTTCTGTATGCCTCACTTATCTGTATGATAAATTCTTTTCTCTTATTTGGAATGTTTTCTGCTATTTCAGTAAACAGGTTTCTTATGCCATTTGTGTTGTGTTCTGATTTTTCACTAATTTCAAATAATCTTATGTTAATCTTCTTTGCGTCATCTAGGAGCTGTTGGATCCATTATTCATTGTCTCTTGTCTCTCATTAATTAGCCACCAACAGCAACCTTGTCTTCTAATTCTGACACTCTGTCCTTACATTTCTGCTGCCTATATTTTCAATAGAATTTTTAATCTCCTGAATTTCTATTTGGAGCCTCTTTATGGACTCTAATTCTTCTCTAGGGTTGTTATTTATGTTTTGCATTTTTTAAAAGGTCTGTTAGCTTTTCATTAGAGTCTTCTATAGATTTGCCTGTCACATTATTTATTTGGCCCAATATCTATTTACTTACATCTTCTGTGAGCCTGCCAGATGCCTTACTGATCTGCTTTGTTGTCTCCTCATTTATTATTTTGAATAATTCTGGCGTATTGCTTTTGCTTTCCTCCCCTTTGGTCCCCCCCAGATCAGCTTTAGGGGATTTGGGAATTCTTTGAGGCATTTTGTTGCCTTGTCCTCTCATGTTTCTATTTTTTGCTTGTTTGTTTGTGATGAGGGCTTCAGGTTAATTATAGTAGAAAGCTTTGTTTCTAGTATGGAGACCTGTTTAGTTAATGTCTACTTTTCAATGGTGTCCTCTGGCATGGCTAACTGCTGTCCTTTGCCTCTATCCCAGGACTCAACCACTTCCATTTACTTTGGATGGGAGATTGCAGTATATTTGGCCCAGTAACCAGTACTGTAGGAATGGGATACAGTATTGTTAATGACCTCAAGGCAGTCCAGATATCAACACCCCAAGAAAACCAAACAATAACAACAAGTATGTCACCTTGACTGTAGTAATAAAGTCAGCATCAAGCATAGCATTATACACAAACTATATATTGACAAGCCCTAAGGACCAATAACGTACCACCCTTAACCGTAGAAAAGAGATATATAATTACAGTATGAACACTAAGAGACACCAGAGTTTCTATTGACATACAGTAAATAGCTACTAAATGGCACAACTTTATCTTTACTAACAATAGAACGGTATTCAACAGCAATAGCGTAGCATTAACTGTTTAGAGATTCACAAAGCTTAGTAGTTATACTAGCAAAAGTAAAGGGTGTGAAGAACCAGAGAATGAAAAAGCCAAATTTGAAAAATTAATCAGTGGGATATAAGAAGGAGGAGAGAAATGTGAGAGGGCATCCTACTGAGGAGAAAAAGGAAATTTTAATGCTATGTTAGAGAACAGTTGTGAGAAAGAATGAATAAGGAAAAGGAGAAAAAAATATAAGCAGAGGGCCAAATATGAAAAGTAAAAGAGAAAAGAAGATACAAGTTGAGAGAGGGAAAAAGAAAAGGAGAGAAAAGAAACTAAAAAAGGAAAAAAAGAGAGACCCCCTGAAAAAAAAAAGATGAAGGAAAGATAAAAATAATTTAAAAGAATTTTTTAAAAAAGACTGTCAAAGAAAAAATTCCTCTGCTTTTAAATAAGTAGTTTCTTTCCAAAACCTGTAGTCTTGGGATCCACCTAGTCATGATTTTTTCCATCTCACTTTAGTACCTATAGGTTTTTGAGATCCGCTCCCGGCACCAGAGGCCCCTCTGCCCTTTCACCCCAGACTGTGGTCACCATCTGAGTCAATGTGTGTCCTTGCTTACATGGGTACACGGTCAACACTCTGGTCTCTGCTGAAGGTAGGCCATGGGGGAGTGGAAGTGGAGTGTTGGACGTAATGTTGACGTTTGTGGGGTTTGATTGCTCTCTTCTCTCCCTGGGTGTTGTCTTCATCCAAGGTCAAGTTTGTTTGTTAGTCCTCACCTCTGCTCCTCCAAGCCAAGGGGAAGCAAAGCACAGAGCCAGCTTGGAGTTGGTGGATGGCCATAGCTTTTCATTGGAGATTGGGGTGCCAGGCGTCCAGCATTGGTCGGCTTGCTTGTATGGAGTGGGGGTGTGCCTCTTGTCCAGTGTAGGCCTACTTGGTCGTGTTGGGTGGCAGGGAAGGGGGCTGCTGTGCATCTGATATGGGCAGTTTGATTGATTTCATTTTTAAGTTATTCATTTTAGTAGTGATAGTTTTCAACTCTAGGAATTTGGGGTTTTAAAAAATGATTTCTAGTCCCTTTGCTGATATTAGGTATTCGATGCAATATTTTCATCATACCTTCACTTATTTTTATAGGCATGTTTTCATTTAAATTTTTGATCATGGTAGTATTGATTTTAAAATCTTTATCTGCTAAGTACAATATCTGGACCCTCTCAAAAGCAGTTTCTATTGCCTTTTTTTCTCCTCCTATGCCTTGGTCATATTCCTTGCTTATTTGAATGTCTCACCATGTTTTGCTGGAAACTAAACATTTTAAATTATGTACAGTAGCAACTCTGAATAATTATCCCCTGGAAGTTGTTGTTTCTTTGGCCATTTATTTAGTAGCTAGGCTGAAGAAATTCTGCAAAGTCCATTTTGTATACAGTGTGCAGCCTTTCATATTCCTGCTCAGATTTTTTCCCTCCTCTATTCATCTTTGAACTTAATTAAATAGAAGTTGCCTCTGGAACAACCTGAGCCACTAATTATTCAAAGGTTGTGTTTAGCCCCCTTAAGCCTGTGTCATATGGAAGCTGTTGCCACAGTTCAGGGAGCTTCACTACTTTTGTTCCATGTTCAGCCAGGAACTCATTATTTGGCGGCTGCCTCTCTGACTTCTCCTTTGAGGGTGCAGCTTTGAGCATGCACATGGTCTTCCAAACAGTGAGGAATGACTATGATTTTAAAGCCTACCTTTCTAGGAATTGCTCTTGAGTCAGAGTAGCTGGTTGTTCAGTCAGCTTTTGATCAGAGGTTTTTTCAGTCCGGTGTGCCAATAAAGTTTCCACTCTATGCTGACAAGCCTGTGGGTGATTTACAGAATGTTTTCAAGTCTGCCCCATACCCTGCTCCAATTCTTCTGAGTGGGGCATAGCACAGCTTTTCTGGGCCTCAGGAATGATGGTGATCATCATGGTGCCCTCAGCTGTGTCCTTCCTTGATTAGCTCTATTAAACTTCTGGTTACCCTGCCGTTTTGTTTGTGTCATTCAAATACCAATCTTCTCTTATTGCTGTCCATCAAGATCACCATTATTTTCAACAGTGCCCTTACATATGAAATTCTCCACTCTTTGTTCTAAATAAAGACAGTGTTTGCAGGCAGAGATGTGGAGCTCTCGCTACCTCTAGCCTGTCTTTCTCTTGGGTAGAGCCCCTGGGCGCTGCCCTGGAGTTAGGTCAGAGATTCCCTTTTCCCAGAGAGGTGCCTGTGCTCTTGAGTGGACACTCGGAAAGGAAAGCATGGAGACCCCTTTTCTTCTGCTCTCACCTCTCTTTTCTTTCAGATCTTCTCTCTCTTTTCATGCAATCTCTACCTTGTGAGCTGAAGTATGGTAAATCAGTCCCTCAGTATTCTTGACTTGCTGTACCTTGAATAAGCCTTCCATCCTACAAATGGAGGTTAAATGGAGTCAGGCACTCTTGGTCTGCCTGTTGTGACTAGAATTTTTCTGCAAACTGGAACTTGGGGGAAGTTGAGGAAAACTATCATCCCGTCTCTTCTGAAGACAGGATGAAACCACAGCCTCAGACTGACATCTGGCAAGAGGTAAAAGCCTTGGCTTCTTGTCTACACCTTCCCTGGGTAGAGATTCCACTTTATGGAGCTTGTGGGGAGGGCAATGGAGCAGATTCTGCTTTGAACACCACAGATTCTTGATGTTATTATTGATATTTTATAGACTTTTTGAATGAGTGTTTATCCTTTTCTACATGCCCTTAGAACACTTCACTTTATTCTTCTGTTGGATTTCTGAAATCCTAACTATTATATGCCTATGTGTAGATTTTTTTTTTTGATCAAGGCTAGCTGGAGTCCTATATGCCTCACTTATCTGTATATCAAGATCTTTTCCCCTCCTTGGGAAGTTTTCTGCCATTATTTCTGTGAAGAGATTTTTTATGTCATCTCCATTCTCTCCTCTTTCTTCATTGACTCCAGTCAGTACTATGTTATTCTTCTTTGCATCGTCTAGCAGCTGCTGGATTGATTTCTCATGCTCCTTTACAATTTTAAAGCAATTCTTCTTTTCCTGGTCTCTAATTGCAATCTTTTCTTCTATATCTGAAATTCTATCCTCACATTGGTTCATTCTGCTGTGCAGACTTTTGATGGAGTTTTTAATCTCCTGGAAATCTGTTTGCATTTGTTTTATGGATCCCATTTGTTTCCTATGTTGGGATTCCATCATGTTCCTCAGATCCTCTATTTTTTTTTTAGCTGTGTCCTCTCTAGATTTATTAATTATGTCTTGCACCACGAGCACAGTCTTTGCTGTTATCTTAGTAATTATTTCTGATTTCATTTTTCCCAGATCCTCTTTTGTTGCCAGTTCAGAGAGTCCAGGTGGTTGAGTATCAGATTGTTCCATCTTGTTTCCCTTTGGGGTTGCTGTAGGTGATCTGGAAGTCTGTTTTTGAGGCTTGTTTACATGTCTTCTCATTTCCACGGGGTGAGGGGTGCTTCTGGCACCCACGTGGCTCACCTTCTCTGCCCTAGGAGCTTGGGATGACGGCAGGGGAGCTTCCTTCCAGGTGCTGGGACTGGCTCAGGTTCTCTGCCCTAGGAACGTAGGATGGTGGTGGGGGAGCTTCCTTCCTGGAGAACACTTCACTTTAAATGATGAATATTTTAAACAGTTTTCTCCAGTTTTGTTGTTATTTTATGCTCTGGAGAGGGCCCACCAAGCTTGTTATGCTATTATTCCAGAAGTACTACCTCTTAATTCATATTTATGTGCCCACCATAATACCTGTTTGCACATAACATATGGGTTAAAAGAATGAGCTTCAGTCTAAACAGTTAGATTCAAGTCCCTGTTCTGCCTCTTGCTATATATGTTATTTATAATGAGTTATTAAACTAATTATAGTTATCTCAGTTGCTGTTAGATTGTGGTAAAGCTAAATGAACTAATCTCTGGTGTTTGGTTTAGAGTTAGGCATGCGTTAAACGATGGCTATCAAACTTGGAAACTTCTGCATGGCCACAGTTTGCCACAAGGGGGCACCCAGAACTAGGTGTAACGATGAAGGACTCAAGGGATTCGGTTAAGTCATGTCAACAGTTATATCTGTGAACTCGAAGTTGTATTTATAGGCTAACCAGAGGAGGGTATTTTTCCAGGTGACAGAAGATGGAAGTTGAAGTCATTTCCTAGAGATCATCATACCATTTCCACAAAAAAATAGAAATTCAGGGCCATTCCTAAATATCATCGGGTCTTTTCCCCAAACTGGACACTTAGGTATTCACAAGGAATTATGTCATAAGAGTGAATGTCCTGTTCCGTTTTCAAGGCATCATTCTTGTGTTCAAGGCACTGCTTCAGGAGTTGGGGGATGCAAAGTTTTAATTAAGGTGCAAATACAGCAAGTTGGCTGTCAGCTATTGAGAGTGGGCCATGCATTGAGGGTTCAAACCACCATAAGGCATCAGCTCATTTCTTTTTTTCTGATTGAAGAGGACCCCAAAGAATTGGCTGTCATTTGACCTATGCCCAGAAGATAGTCAAACATCATCACGTTCTGAAGCGAGGTGGAGTAACAAGAAGGTATTTAGTATGATTTTTTTAGAGTGTGGGAGAGAAGATTAGGAAAAGTCAGGGGTGTCCCTGACAGCCAGAAACTATAACAGTCAAGAGAAATAAAAATGAAGCTTTTGTTCTGGCTGAAACAAGAGTAGAAAACCTGAGTCTCCACCTACTATCATTTTCTAACATTCCAGAAAACTGTGGCTTTTCAAAAGTGGAATCAACTGTTGGAAAAATCTTGGGTGCATCTGTGTATAAGACAATTTGAAAATCATTGCAGTGGTCTGAACAGTCAAGCGAATGGATGAAGACCAGGGTAAAGGGTAGCTGCAAGGGTGGAGAAAATGGCGTGAGAGAGCAACCTAACACCTTTATACCAGTGGCCGCAGGCCTCCTTGCTCAGGCACAGCTGTATCCTGTGCCTTTCACCTCTTCCCCCTTCTCTTTCTCCTGCTTTCCTTTGCATTCTGTCCAGTGCTTCATACCAACCCTATCCATAAGGAGCAAAAGAAAGAAGACATATTAATAAGCTGATACTAAGTGGTGATGATGTGCCAGACACATTCTAAGACACAGACACGCACACACACTACATGCCCATTCTACACACACACATCCATGTACACCCACACATTTCCTGCCCAAGATCAGTTAGTTAAGATGTGGCAGAACCAGGATTCAAGCTCACATCTGTCCGACTCCAAAGCTCTTATACTTGGCATTTTATAGATTTAAAGCTTTTGAGTTCCTTTGCCTGTTTTCCAAACCATCTGTGTTTGAACCTCCACTAGCAATCCAACCCAGTTTCCTATTTCTAGTCACAAGACATTTGCCAGGATGAGCTCAGTCAGGAAGGCTGTTGTGCACCAGCATTATTGTGTATTCTCACCTCAGTATCTCAGCTTGAAGATTTCATTTAAATCAATTAAATTCAACAAACACTTATTGGGTAGTAGTACTATCATCTACTAAATTATAGAAAAAATTTATGTAGAGATTAATTGATTTCAAAACACTTTCATACTTTATGTCACTGTGTCTGTATAGAAGCCTCATAAAGTAGACAGTTATGATACAGATAAGGAAATGAAGTTTTGGATAGTTTGGTTATTTGCCTAATGTCACACAGCCTTGGCAATTCGTCAAGTCCAACTAAATCCATCTCCTACACAAAGTCTTCCCTAAGGAAGTTATTGCAGTGATGTTATTCTATGGTTAGTGGTTTCTGTCAGTAGCAGTAGCAGCAGCAGCAGAAGCAGCTTTCTTGGTCCTGACAGAGGCAGAATGACCTTAGGAGCCAGGAGTTGTTTCTAGAAACTTAATTAAGAACCTGATCTTTGAATCTTTCCCACCAATAGTGATCCACCTAACACCTGGTAATAAATCCTTTGCTTTTAAAAATCATCAGGAGTGGTTTCTGAGATCAGCAACTGACCTAGGTAGAACAGTTACCAGTTAACAATAAGAAGAGAGAGAGAGAGAGAGAGAGAGAGGGAGACAGAGAGAGCAAGAGAGAGCGAGCGCAAAGGAACTATGGGAGAGCAGTATTAGCTGTGTAAATACTCTTTCTCCCACAGAACTCAAACAGGAAAATGTTCGATGTCCTCTGCTCTGCCCTCCTCATCCATTTCATCTCTGGAGTATCTCTGATGGAGAACTTTCTAAACTATTCTAGGAACAGGCACTTCTCTCATTTACGGACAGCCATACACTGAGCCAAAGTGTGTCCTTCCATCACTTGTTCCCATGGTTACTACCCATCTCCTTCTTTGGAAACTAGATGAAATTGAACTTATTTTGATGGAAGCTCTTTAGATATTTTTGACCCCTATTAGATCAGTCACAGCGTTTCTCTCTCCTAGATCACACATCTCTCAAGTTCTAGTTGTATGATATTATTTCCGGTCCTTTTGATCATCGTTATCACTTTTCTCTGTGGCCTCCAAGTTTGTCATTGTGACTTTCAAAATGCAGTGTCCCTTTCAGAAAACAGCAGTTAGGCATGGCCTGGCTGAGGGGGACTGTCTCTTCTCTTCCTGTAGACATTTTGCATCCATAAGTACAGCCTAATGTTGCAAAAGTTTCTTAAAATCTATTTTTTCAGTCAAGGTCTCTTTTGATTGCTCTGCATGGTGTATCTTTCTTTCATCTTTTTATTTTCAACGTCTTTATGTCTTTGGGTCTAAAGGGTGCCTCTTATAGATGGCATGCAGTTGGATCCTGCTTTTTCTACTTTTAAAATTCACTCTGCCAATATTTGTCTTTTGATAATTGTGTTTATTTAGATTCAATGTAACTACTGATAAGGTAGAATTTACTTCTGCTATGTTACTATTTGGCTTCCACATGTATCATTTTTATTGGTTGATTAATGTCTTCGTTATAATTGGTCTAAGTGTGGCTCTCTTTGGGTTTATCCTACTAGGAGTTCATTCAGCTTTCTTGATCTGTGTGTATATATATATTTTTAAATCAAGTTTTTCACTGTTAATTAATTTGTTGTGTGCATGTGTGTGTGTGTGTGTGTGTGTGTGTGCGCGCACATGCTAGGGATTAAAACCAAGACTTCATACCTGGTAAGCATGTTCTCTGCCACTGAGTTACACCCCAGCCCTTCACCATTAATTTTTCAAATATTCTTCCTGTCCCTTTTCTTCTCTCCTCTTCTTCTACAACTCTTCTCACACATTTGTTGATATGCTTGATAGCATCTCACAGGTCTCTGAGACTCTTATTTTATTAAATTCTTTTTTCTTTCTGTCCCTCAGGCTGCATAAACATAATTGACCCATCTTTTAATTCATTGATCCTTTGTTCTGCTAGCTCAAATCTGTTGAACTCGTCATTTTAGTTATATTTTTCAACTTCAGAATCTCTATTTGCTTCTCTTTTAATAATTTCTGCCTCTGTATTGAAATTTTACATTTGATGGGGCTTGTTATCACATTCCCTGTTCCTTACACATGATTTCTTTGAATGTGTTTGTAAGATCTGATTTGCAGTCTTTGTCCAACATCTAGGCTCTCTCAGAGACGGTTTCCATCCGCTGTTTTTTCTCTTTCTCCAGTAGTGGTGAACCTATGGCCCAGGGGCCACGGCAGGCTGTTTGTATCATCGAAAGCTCTAAGAGGTTCACCATCACTGGTTTAGGACATACTTGCCTTTTGTTTCCTTATAATATCTCTCTCTCTCTCTCTCTCTCTCTCTCTCTCTCTCTTTCTTTCCTTCTTTCTTTCTTTTTCCCATTAAGTTTATTGGTACATTTTAGGTATAAAATACAGTTACATTCATCATTGGGATCTTGTACCTGTACATGATGTGTCTTGGTTCT
>NW_004624795.1:10490743-10592970 GCF_000247695.1 Heterocephalus glaber | reverse complement strand
AATGCATATAACCTATGACCAGAATATATAAAGAACTCTTACAGCTCATTAATAGACAACCCAATTAAAAAGTAGACACAAGAAGATGATAAATACTCAGTACAGCACAAGGAAAGGTATGCAACACTAAAATCAGAAAAATACTAATCAGTGCAATAACAAGATCATATTATACACTCAGGGAGATTAAGTTAAAAGTTTTAAAAGAACTAATGTCAGTTTAGGTGTGAGCCAGTTAGAACTTTTGAATACTGCTAATGTGAATGTAAAATGATAAAACCATTTTGGAAAACAATATAGAAATTTCTTGTGTTACTGTTAAGCACCAACAATTCTGTTCTTAAGCTTTTTACTTAAGAGAAATGAAAACACATGTTCACAATAGATTTGTACATATAAGTTGACTATCCCTTATCTGAAATTCTTGGGACCAGAAGTGTTTCAGATTTTGGGTTGAAATCCACTTGATCTGCAAAGAGGATAGCTACTCCTGGTTGTTTTTGGGTTCCTGTTGGATGGAGTTCTGTTTTTCACCCTTTAACTTTTATTCTACGAGTTTCTTTTTGAATTAAGCTTGTTTCTTGTATCCAGCATATTGTTGGATCTTGCTTCTTGAACCATTCTGCCAGTCTATTTCTTTTGATTGGTGAATTGAGACCATTAACATTGATGGTTATAGGGCTGGGGATTTAGCTCAGTGGTTCCACTGCCTGCCGTGCAAGCGCAAGGTCCCGAGTTTGATCCCCCATACCAAAAAAAACCCCCAAAAAACATTTATGGTTATAACTGATACATATTGATTTATCATTGTCATGACTTCTTCTTTTTGTTGTATTCTCCCCCTTTGCATTTAATTTCTTGTTGTGCCAGAAGAATTCATTCTGCTGGGCTTCCTGGGGTTGTGATCCTCATTCTCTTTTCCTAGGATATTGCCTAAAATTCTTTGGAGTGATGGTTTGGTATTCATGAAGTTCCTAAGGTGCTCTTTGTCATGAAACTATCTTATTTCTCCATCCATTTTGAAAAATAGTTTTGCAGGGTACATCAATCTGGGATGGAGGCTGTTTTCCTTTAAGGATTGAAATATGTCACTCCAAGCTCTTCTTGCCTTGAGGGTTTGCATTGAGAAGTCTGCTGTCATTCTGATGGGCTTTCCTTTGTACGTGATTTGTTTCTTTTCTCTCACTGCTTGTAGAATTTTGCTCTTCTGTTGGGTTTCTGGAATCCTAACTATTATACGCCTATGTGTAGATTTTTTTTGATTAAGGCTAGCTGGAGTCCTATATGCCTCACTTATCTGTATGTGAAGCTCTTTTCCCCTCCTTGGGAAGTTTTCTGCCATCACTTCTGTGAACAGTTTCTTTATGTCGTCTGCACTCTCTCCTCTTTCTTCATTGACTCCTATCAGTCTTATATTATTTTTCTTTGCTTCTTCTAGCAGATGCTGGATTGATTTCTCATGGTTCCTTATTATTTTAAAGCAATTTTTCTTTTCCTGGTCACTAATTGCAATCTTATCTTCTATATCTGAAATTCTGTCCTCAGATTGGCTCATTCTGCTGTGTAAACTTTCAGTGGAGTTTTTAATCTCCTGTAAATCTGTTTGCATCTCTTTTATGGATTCCATTTGTTTCCTGGGTTGGAATTCCATCATGTTTCTGAGCTCCTCTATTTTTTTATCGGTGTCCACTCTAGATTTATTAATCATGCCTTGCACTATGGGCACAATCTTTTCTGTTATCTGAGAAATTATGTCTGATTTCATTTTTTCCAAATCCTCTTTTGTTGTCAGTTCAGGGAGTCCAGGTGATTGAATATCAGATTGTTCCATCTTGTTTCCCTTTGGGGTTGCCTTGGGTGATCTGGAAGTCTGGTTTTGAGACTTGTTTACATGTCTTCTCATTTCAACAGATGCAGCCTGCTGTGCCTTTGTTGAGGCAACTTTTTGCTTACCCAGTGATCTTCAATTCTCAGCAAGCCACTGAACAGCCTTTTCTCTGTTGCTCACCAGTACACTAATTCCTGGGTTCAGAAAGGTGGCTTTCTGGATCCCTGAGCTGACCTGTAGTCTGGATGGGCTTCTTGCTGGGGCCTGTGCACACTTAGGATGGTATCTAGGTGTGCCTCTTGCCAGGGCTCCTATGTAGCTGTTGTCTGGGGGGCCTTTGGCTCGGGGCTGTGTGCCCCAGTTCCTGTTGTGTGAGTAAGCTTCTGGCTAGGATCTCATACACTTACTGATGGTATCAGGGTGAAAGTCTGGCTGTTGCTTGTGTGCCTGTACAGCTCTTTTCCAGGCAGGCCCTTGGCTTGGGCCATCATGCCCCAGTGTCTGGTGGTCGGGGAAGAGCCCTGCCTGGGATCTGCTTGCAGCTGCGCCACTCTATCCACACTACTGCTACCCCAACTAAGGTGGTCTGGTGTGCTTTATTGCAGAGGTTTTCTTCACTTTTCCGATGGGCTTTAATTTTGATCAAGGGGCCTCAGAGAGGTTCTCTTTCTGTTGTTCACTTCTGCTCTATCTTTTGGAGCTCAGAACAATGTCCTTTATGACTTCTGCAACTCTGAGGTGCGGATCCAAGTAATGGCTCAGCACAGCCATCAGAGGCTCTGCTCCTCAGCACTCTGGGGCTGCCTTATAATTTTTTTGTTGAAAACTAGGTATTTTAAAGGATAGAATATGGCAACCCTAGAAATCAGATCCCTTCTGCTCCCCAGGGTTTATTATTGCTGTTTGTTACTGTTTTTTGTTTGTTTCAATTGTGACTTTTTTGAATTAATTCCATGTGTCTCCACTTAATTAATGTAGTAGTCAGCTAATTATTGGACAGAAATTTCCTTAAATTCTTGGTACTAATAAACTTCCCAGTTTTTGCCAAGGAGCTCTTTTATATTTTTCTGACAGTGTCTCGCTGTGCAGTCCACACTGGCCTTGAACTCACCACTCACTATGTAATCCAGGCTGGTCTCAAACTCACAGTGATCCTTCTGCCTCAGCCTCCCAAATTCTGGGATTATTGGCATGTTTCACCATGCCCAGCTGCCAAGGAGTTCTGTGTATGAGTTCTGGTGTGCCTTCAACACTCTGGCAGACAGTTTACAGCACTGCCTTAGCCTTTCTCCTTATGTAAAGCACCAAGATCAACCAAAGATGAACCATTAGAGCTTTCTTAGATTTTTCCTGAGCACAGCCCTGTACATGGGCATGGCCTTGTAGATTTCTAGAAGTATGCTAGAGCTGTAAATATCTCACTCTTCATCTTTTCCTTTAGTTTTCCAGACAGCTTCTATGTCCCAAATGCTATCTCTGCATGGGGCAGTTGCAATGTCAAACAATTGCTGGTGATTGTTTTCAACAAATGGCCAAGATTTTTCACTGTGAGGGAGCTCTGAGATCAAATAAAGATAACCCCAGCAGGTGGAAATTTCCTGGGAGCTAGTGACAATTCTCTGAGGGTGGGGGCTGGTTCTATTTCCTTCAGTGGCTGCTGGGCTACTTATTTTCACAGCTACTAAGGTTGTAAGGCTGCTGGATTTCAAGGTTATTGTGATGCTGGGAAGAGGAGAGGAAGGTAAGTCTCAGTGACTCAAAGCTTACTGTTATTACAGAGATTTGGCCATTCTTCCAGAATAAAAACTTCCTGTATTGTCACAAGCCTTTGGTTAATTCCAGAGTTCTGAAAAAGCTGATTTTTGACAATTTTTGTCAATTTCTCAGTGCCTTTAGTGGAGATCATTGTGAACTTCACCAGTAAAATAATTTTTTTTCTCAAAAAATAATTGCTTTATTTTATGATTTATTCATAGTGAATTTTCCCAAGTCTTATCATTTCACTATTTCTTCAAGTTTGACCCATCATCTGATTCTATAAAAATGTTATATTAACATCAAAGATTCATCCTTGACCCTTTTTTGAAAATTGGGTCAACATTAGTCTATCCACAGTTTTACGGCCCGTCTTTCATTCCTCTATATTTCTCAAAGAACAATGGCAATTGTGTGAGAATTAACTCTGCAACCTTAGTCATCTTATCTTGTCCCTGGTGAAGGAAGGCTCAGGAAGAGCATAGTTTTAGAACAGCCAGCTACAGCAGCTGTTTTCAGCTGGGCAGATTGGGCAGCTGGCAAGTCTAAGTGTGGAATGGGACATCAGCTGTGTTAGATCTCCACACCGCACTCCTAGCGCAGAGGACCCAGCACTTCCCACCTCTGAGAGGGAGCAGGGGAGAGTAATAGAGGATGATATGGCCCATCCTCTAACTGAAATTCAGGACAGAGCTTCAGACTTAGTCCCAAAGGCGGGTGTTCTGCTTCATGAAGTGGGTCATGGTGTGTGTACAGAGGGCATCAACACTACTGACACCCACTGCTGTCGTGTTTCCTGACTGGCAGATGAATAGGGCCGATGGAATGTGGAACCTTTGTGACCCCAGCCCAGAGGGGCGGGAGAAGGCAGGAGCTACCAAGGCATATTACTCTTGAAAATTTCCACAGGAGAGTGGAAATAAAGATTCAGGGAGGCAAAATGGATTGTGGTCAAATCTCTTGGCAAGTTAATTAATATCTTTGAGTTTTAACTTTCTTGTTAGTAAAATCAAATGATGTCTGTGTTACAGATTTTGTATGAAAGAAAAAAACATGCAGTAAACAGTACACAGAAGTCCAATAAATTATACTTTAGGGAATTTCATTTTGTATGTCTATTTCTTTCTGAGAGCCATTTCCCATATTTACTACCAGATGGCGCCCACGGGCAGAGATGACCTTCCTGCCCAAAGGTTTTTATTTCCACCCTTTGGATGCTAGGTATGTTTCTCTCTGTGAGTTCTCAGGCTGGCATTTCAAATCCAGTGCTGCACACAGACTTTATGTTTTTGATCCATCTGCTCCACGAAGAACTGTGAAACTCAGAAAACCATTTCTCCAATAGGATTTGTCAGATGATAAAACTTTCTGATAATAACCATGCAGCTGGGCATTTAAAGGAAGTTAAACAACACTTAATTTGAAATCTGTTTTTGTATCCCTACCTGTGTTGCAAGTAAGAGAGGCTGAAAAGGGTTCAGAGATTCAAAGTTCAAGCTGTGTGGGTTTGAATCTCAGTCAGCATTAGCTGAGGATCTTAGACAAATTACAGTCTCACTGAACCTCACTTTTTCATCTGTAGAATGGTTGTATTAATAATAGCTGCTTCCTAGGATTGTTATGTGGATAAATGAGATGCTACATGTAGGATCCACAGCCTGAGCTCTATGTAGTAAATGCTTACTAAGTATAAGTAATTATGACTATGTAAGCAGGAGCTTTGAAGTCATATGGATACAGATTTGACTCTTAGCTCCTTGACTTAAAAAAATGTGTGATCTTAAATAAGTTATGTAACCCCTCTGAGCCCCATTTGTCCTGACACTTGCAAGATTATTTTTAAAATTACAGATGTGTATATGTGATGTCTTTTTATTGTTTGTACTATGATCCATTTCAGACAGGATTAGAAGTTACCTGCCCAAAACAAAAATTAACTTGGTGAAATGTTTTTTTGAAGGTCAATATTTGACTCAGGGTTAAAAAGAAAATCAGGGTATGGGGAAAAAACGATAAGGTTAGGACATGGGATCCCATCATAAGATTTGGTGTACTTGCTAGCACTGGGTCACAAATTTTGCTTTGAGCTTCTGAGCATTGAAAGCAATGAAGAAAGGAAATATGGTTAGTTAGATGATTCACTGTGCCAAGATAAATGCAGAGGAGTTCTGAAGAAGAAACCCAGCTATTCCTAGTTCTGAGGCTGAGAAGACTGTATGTAGCACATGGTGGATGCACAATAGATGTATAAATGTTAGCTGTCCTTATCTTCGAGCACAGATGAAAGACCGACTCTAAGAATAAAAGCAACAGGGAAGAGGTAACTTTGGAGCTAAGACTGAGTAGGAATTTTCTAGGAGAAGGGAGGCAGTCTGTTCCTGAGGGAACAGTGCAGCAGTGTCAGGATGGTCCTCACATACCAAACAGGTGACTTTAAAGCCCAGGACACATGTGGTGCAGATGCAGCTCCCATCATTAGGGTGAAAAGCACTGGAACTTTTGGTCTCAGGGGCTGTGGGAAAGGATGCCTGGGGAGCATTGGGCAAACAGCTGCTTTGTTTTAGGGCCTCTCCCCACTGGACATCTGGTCTTTAATGACAATACTCAGAAGGAAGTTAGTTGTCTTTTCATTTTTTAAAAGCTTGTTTTCATTTGTTCTGTTTTCCTCAGGACCCAGAATTACAACTCTTGAAGGAAGAAAATGGTCAGGGTAGTTAGAAGGGTGGCTTACCTTTCTCTTCCATGCCTTTTGAACTATTAGGAATAGAGCCATAGTCATGATGCAAAAGGGATCAGGCTCGGCAGTACAAGAGGGAAGGATTCTGGTATTATTCAAATGGTAGGGAAAGCAAAAATGCAAGACTATTATGTTAGCAGGGCACCCATATTCTTTCACTCTGTGGGATCTGAGAAGAGGAGACTCACCTAGAATCCTAGCCGGTTGCTCTTCCAATTTGTAGATGACAACTGAGATCCCGACAGCAAGGTAAATGTGTTTAGGTCATTTAGATCACACACAAGGTCCCTATCAGAGCCTAAGGCCTGCACCTCCAGACTCCCAGGTTTTAGACAATCTTGTTCTTTTAGAACATGTGCTATAAGCTGAAGGAATGAAGTCTGGGTCTCAGTCCCCGGGGGAATATAGCGCATGTGAAATAGCTGCAGGGAGAGAGTCAGGGCCTTTCCACAGTGTGGTTAATGCGTTTGTCTCCAGTGCTGCACTGGCCACACCCAACAGCTATAATCCAATGGAGCTCTCACTGCTGGCCAGTGCTGTCCTCGATCCACTTGGTACCTAATGATGTTTCTCTGCTCAACAGAGGCACCTCTGTTCCATCATATATTGACTGACTACAGGGGGCTGGGCACTTAAGCTAAAATGCAGAGTGCCTGTTCTCGGTCAGCACCATAGCCTATTAAACAGACAGGGATCAATGTAACTATCACCATTGTATTAGAAGGGTCTATGGCAGTGGTGGCAAATCTATGGCACACACACATGCCACAGCAGGGTGTTTGGATCATTGAAAGCTCTAAAAGGTTCACCATCACTGGTCTATGCAAACATGGAAGAGACCATGTTCAGCCAGCCTGGGACTGGGAGGTGATCCAGGAAGGACTGCGGAAGAAAGGTTACCTGGACTTAGCTGCAGAAAGAGCAAGCACTGCATAAGAGAAGAAGGAGGAAGGCACTGCAGGCAGACAGAGTCAACTGGGCACGCAAAGCAGGATATCTTCAGAGAGCTGCAAGTGGTTGGATTTCCCTAAGAGAGCAGGGTGTGTAGTACTCCACCAGGTCCAGGTGTTTAATACTGTATGGGTTCAAGCAATATTACCAGCTGGATACCTTAAAACAATGGTAATGTGTTGTCTCATAGTTCTGGAGAAGAGAAGTCTGAGATGGAGAGGTCAATAGGAGCCCCTCTGAGTACTTTAGGGGAGAGTCCTTTCTCACCTCCTCCTAGCTTCCTGTAGCCTCCTGCAATCCCTGGTGTTCTTTGGGCTGTAGCTGTATCACTGATACTTTCTCTTCATCTTCACATGATTTTCTCTGTACCTATCAGCTCCATGTCTATGTGCTCTCTGATTTTCTTCTAAGGACCCAGGGTGTTGGATTTAGGGCCCACCCTAATCCAGCATGACCTCATCTTAACAAATTACATCTGCAAAGACCTGATATCCAAATAAGGTCATATTCTGGGTAGACATGAATTTTAGGGGAACACTATTCAACCCACTACAAGTACTTTATTCCAGAGGAAGAATCCACAGCTTTTATTAGATGCTTATAAAAAATGTTCCTCATACAGAAAACCTTGATTCACTGCCTAGGTTAATTGCAGATTGGTAAAAAAGAAAAAGGACAAGAATAGGATATTCACCCTAACTCTCACCCAGTGGCTAATCCCACAACACAGTCACCTGAGCAAGTTGTTCATAATGCTTCCTCATTGCTTGTTTTGTGGACTTCCTAATACCCTTCACCAAAATGTGCCCAACCAACCGCTGGAAATGGATTTTGGGGGCGGGGGGGGGGAGCAGGATATTGCAGGGAACAGTGTCTCTTTGTTCCTCTCAAGGTCCCTCCTCTGTAAAATGGAGTGTGAACCATTGTCAACCTGCCTTCGGGGCTGCTGGAGCATCTGGTCTACCAGATAACCAGTGGAGAAGCTTCTTGCAGTCTGTAAAGACCGCAGAATTGTGAGGAGTAATTTTCTTAGTCCTTCTCTTTCCAGCCACTCTCTGCTCCTTTCTCTTTCTTCCTTCTTCCTCCTCACCACCCCCGAAAGTGGGAGGGGACAGGATAAATCTAGAAATGTGTGCTTCCTTCTGTTTGAGGCATCCAGAAAAGGCAGGCTCTGAGGAGCTTCCAGGTCCCCACATCCCCTGGGGACTTTGCCCTAATTAAACCAGTATGCAAAGACAGAGTTGGGCTGCTCTGAGGTGCTCAAACCCAGGAGGTTGAAAATGAGCTAATTAGTGACTACAATTAGGTTCAAATTCCTGAACACAATGCTTGGTATTATTACCTAGCTCTCTGAGACAATGCAGTAGTCACCAAACTTCAGGATTTCAGTCCCATTTTGGGTCTTCCTGGACTGCCCAGGACAGGGCCTGGCATGATCACAACAGCCTCGGGAAGAACCTATTATCCTGGCAGCCATCTGTTTTCTAAGAATTGTTCCCAGGGCCTGTTCTTCATATGGCCTTGTTACCTTTGCACCCTCTGTGTGGCATTTTCGCTCACTCTGCCCTGGCACAGCAGAAGTGGGACAGGGGGAGTCAGGACACCTGGGCTCTTGGCGTGACTGTCTCAGTCGAATGTGGTAGCATTAGTTAAGTCGTTTCTGCTTTCTGCTCTTCAATTTTCCCAGCTGTAAAAAAGTGTTTTAATTGTATATTAAAATTACTTTTTCTGGGTCTATGGCTGTCAATATTTTCTTCGAAGGCTGTGTGACTAATAGAGATTAAGATCTTAGAAAAGTGCTTTGGTCCTTTAAGAATGTCACACATCTAACTGTTGAGGTTTTTACTGATTGCTGACTGAGTGCCAAGTTCCTTGATGTGATCCAAGTTTGTGAAAGTAAATAAGATATTTTCCAAGGAGACCATGCACCAGTGGGGGAGACAGAGCTACAAAGAATCAGAATAAGTGGAATATGTAATATAATATCATAATGGTGTCTGGAATACAATGATGGCAGTACAGACAGGGCATTTGGGGAATGTGGAACTGGAAAGGTTAGTAACTAGCGAAAGGCTGTCTAGGGCTTCCCTGCAGGTGTAGGGGCCGTGCTCCCCTCCAGGCATCTGAGGGCCCCAGCTCCCACTCATCTTCTCCCTCCCAGACATGCTCCATCCAAGGATTCTCTCCTTGTGCTGCCAGCAAGCTCTTTGATATTAAGTGGAAATGGACCTCTTTCTTCCTGGATATAACCCATTTGAATTCCTCAGACTTCCTCCTTCTGGAGTGAAGAGCCCCAAGCCTAGAAGCCAGGGGGGTCCTTGAGATGCCGATGAATACATTATCATGCCCAATGCTCCTCTTGCGCCTGTGTAAATCTTGGCAGTCCTCAGGGACCTTATAGCTCAGCAGAAAGCACGAAGGGGGAAATGCATTCATGAAAGGAAAAGCCAAAGTATTCATTTTGGCATGGGGTAGGTCAGAGGTGGACAGGCCTAGGTGCTGGTTCCAGTTCCCTTACTTACCCCCGGGTCCAAACCTTTCCATTGTGTTGCTATCCCCTAGTCCCAGCCACCATCCCCTCTGCCTTTGCCCATCCCAATTTCATGTATGCCTCACTATAATTCATTCTCCATATGGCAGCCAGCGGGTTCTTTTAAAAATGTAAATCAGAGTATGCCACTCCCCTGTTAAAACTTTCCAAATATCTTCACTGCATTTAAATGAAACCCAAACTCCTTACTGAGTCTTGTAACATCTTTCATGATGCAGCATCTATTTGCCTTCTCCTCTAGCTCTGTCCTGGACCTCTGTACTTCCCCCTCTCTAAACTCACTGAGCTGATGTCTGTCCTGGCATTAGTTCTGCCAAAAGACCTTTGCCTTTGCTGTTTTGTGGACTTAACTATTCTTCCCTCAGATTTAGGCATAGCTTCTTCGTCTTCTGTTCAGAGTCTCAGCTTAGAAGATACTGGAGTCTTTCCTGACTGTCTCGTTTAGAGTTCCTTACCTTCTTCTTCTTTTTGGGGGGCAGGGGGGTACCAGGGATCAAACTTGGGTCCTCGTGCTTGTGCAGCAGGTGGTGAAACCACTGAGCTAAATCCCCAGCCCCTCCTTACCTTCTTTATAGCCTTTTCACTTCGTTTTCTTTTACACTCTTCATAGCATTTATTGCACCCTGATATTATTTTATTTATTTGTTTCTTATGTCTTTCCTGTCGCACTCATTGGCCCATTCAACGTTGTATTCATGTCATCTAGAATATAGTACAGCCCATAATGATAATCAATAAGCACTTGTTGAACGGTTAAATGAGTAACCACAGTAGAAGTCATCTAATGTATGTGAGTCTCCAAACTCCTTCACAGCAACATAAAGAAAAAAAAATCTGCTTGGCTACACATCTGATCTTTTAAGATCCTTAGAAAACTCTCTGGGTAGATATTACTATTATAGACACATTATAATTAAAGAAATTTCAGAGGGAGTCAGGGGAGAGAAGTTCTCTTATTTCTCTCAAATTTTAAATCTCGCCGAAATATTAGCCATCCATTAGAGACTGGGATGATATGCTATCTATCTATACACTCAAAAGCAAAGTGTGTGGCCAGAATGCCATTCCCACACATAATTCTTCTGCATCTGATTCATTCTGAGAACATCAACCACATTTACTCCTTCATTTAAGTATATTTCAATCATCACATGTGTATTGCTAACTAGGCGCTATCTATAGTAGGTACAGGGTGGCTCTGGGGAGAAACCCTTAATTCACACTAAGGTGCTATTTCTCTAGAAATAGTTCCAAATAGGATCTATTAGTCAAACTCTTTTGACTAAATGAGACGATGACTATAAAATGCTCATTAGCCAAGATTTTGGCACGGAATGGGCACTCAAGGAATGTTAGTCATGATGATGATACCAAAACTTGGACTTTCTTCCTCAGCCAAGCTGCCTAGGAGACTAAAAGAGCCCTAGGCAATCCCCCCCCCACAGCCATCTCATTAAAAAAAATCCAACTCACATGACTCCCTTGCCTTTCCTAGACCCACAGCCTGCACAAGTAACTGAAAGTAATAAGCATAATTTAAACGCTATGTCTTTCCTAATTAAAATCCACCCAGAAAGGGCTGCCAGGGTTATTTTAGTCCACGTGGTAGAGGAAGTTCCATTATATAAATCCAGGCTTCTAAAGAGAGTCCAAGGGAGGTGTGTTCATGAATGCATATGTGCATGTGATGCATGTGTCAGCGCACACACAGGCACATGCATGTAGCATTAGCTTCAGAGTGCTTCCACGAATACACAGTGGGCCCTGAACAGGTTAAAGAGTTGGAATTTTCAAAGGGGGCCACTGATGGAGCCACTGGGAATTGCTTCCTGAGGTGGCTGGGCATGAAAAGAAGCATGACGTCTGCCATGGCCCTCTTACGCAATTTTGAAGAAATGCACTGGAATGGCTTTTCCTTGAGGGGATGTCGTCCTGCATCCTCTGCAGAAGCTCCACATGCTTGGCTGATCTCCCAGAGCAGCTGTGTGAGCCTGGCTTCCCCAGAGATGAGAAGGCAGTCAGGGAGCCCTCTGCTAACCCAAGGGCCTTCTTCCAGGGACAATTCTCCACAGTGGGCCACACAGGAAACAGATCCAGACAGAGGAGAGACGGCAATGGAAAAACAAGGTAGAAGAGAACAGAAGGAAGGAAAACTAAGAAGGGCAAGGAAATTTTCAAACTTTAAGACATGTCACTGAGGACAGGTTTTGCTTGTTGAGAGCAGGAGTTGACTTCTGTGTAGGACAGTTCGCTGAAGAATGAAGACAATTTGGAACACACTTTTCATTTTCAGAGGATTTTACTTTACCATTACCTGTCCCCGAAGCCTCTCTGTAACTGGTAATATTTGCGGAGTACTTCTTAATGTCTTTTTCTCTCATTGATAAATCCATTTCCCCAAAGCCTTCTGCCATATTGCCACTGCAAAAAAGATGTTCCATAGATGAGGGCAGAAGGAAGACATGATGTTAGTAGGACTTCCACTCAGCAGGAAAGGACAGGAAAAGATTTTCATGTCTGAGGAGACTCAGAAGAGGGGGAAGGCAAGGCCAGAGGTACAAGTGGGTGTTTTGTTTTTTCATTTGGTACTGGGGATCGAACTCAGGTCCTTGTGCTTGCAAGACAGGCATCGGAACCACTGAGCTAAATCCCCGGCCCAACAAGTGGGTGTTTTTCACCCTCCACTCAAGGGCAAACCTAGGATTGTTTCTATTTGGAGGGAAAGAAAGATGTTCCGCAGGACCATGCAGACAAGAAAACAGGATTGTGTACCCTTGGTAAGTACAAATATATTAGAAATGGTTCATGATTGGCCCAGTGCAGCATCTAGGATACGCAGTGTAGCGGGTGACCAGGGCTAAGGAAAGTGTCCAGGTGAATGGACCAGAGGTCTCACTTGCTAATATTTACACACTCTAGACTGGTGCAGGAAACACATCTGAAGTCTCCTCAGGGAGAGGCAGAAGCTGAAAAAAAATGGAAGCCTAGAACAGTCTAGAAAGCCAGGAAGGCAGCTGCAGAGTGCAAGAATCTCCACACACAAATCTCAAAAGAATATGGGGAGCTTCTCTTCCCAGGGGTATCCTCAGGAACCAAATCAAAATGTCCCAGAAAGCAGGGCAGACCTGGGGCCATCATGTGGACCAGAGATTCCTTCCTTTTCTACCATGAGATTTGTAATTTACACCTGCACTCAGATATAAACTATGGAGAGATGCCTTGAGAGGCACTGTCCTGGATATTTGTACTTTGCATTGATTGAATTTCTGACTCAAAGAGATTAAGTTGAGTGAAATAGCCTATTTTAAATCGAAAAGAAGAAATTACCTTTAATTGGCCAATTAAGTTTTGGGGGACTCAAAGATTAAGTCAATTATAGATCATTTTAAGAGCTGCATCCCCCCACCCACACAAAAATTGAGTGCAGCGTAAAATTTTTGACCTGTCTATAATAATGACCTTACACAGCAGTACAAGTCATTTTCACATGCATTACCATTTTTGAACGTCAAATCAAAATAGGTGTTATTATTCTAACTTTACAGATGCAGAAAATGGAGGCTCAGCAAAGGTAGGAGCCTTGCTCAACTTCCACTCCAGGGCTATTTCAACTATGGACCACTGAATCCCAGTCTAATGTAGAGGTTCTCAACTGGGCTGCTTTCTGGAGTCAGTCTTGGTTGTTATAATTGGGGAGGTGGGGGAGTATTACTGGTATTTAGAGGGTGGAGGCTACAGATGCAGATAAAAAAGATCTGACAATGCCTGGGATGGGTCCTCTAACAAAGCATTATCTGGCCCTGAATGTCAACAGTACCAAGATGGAGAAGGAGCCCTTTAACCAATTATAGGGGTTTCTGAGAGAGGACAGTGTCTCCCTCATTTCACACTTGCAAAACTGGACAAGGACCCAGAGCTAAAATGACCACAATTTAGCAAGGAAACCCCAATAAACACACTTAGTTACCAGAGGCATTGCTCTATTGGAGCTTCATTTTCAAAATGCTGTTGGTGGTGGGTACCTCTTGTCAGAGGGTTGGGAAGATCTTGTGCCCATAGCAAGGAGCAACAGGGCTGTACTGGGAGCAGATAGCTCTTTACTTCCTCTCCTCTGTTCAATGCAATTATTTCCAGTAATAATCATAAAATAAAAAGAGTGATAATTAATGGCCAGAAAACCATACATTTTTTTTCTTTTATTGAGTGTCATATTCATACTCTTGCCAGTAAGATAAATAAATAGTAAACTGGGCAAAGAGTAGTAAACTGATACTTTTTAATTATGTGAATGTGTTTTTAAAGGAAAAAAAAACCTCATACCTGCATACTGGTCTGTTGCAATAAGGAATAATAATATTATCGATTTTATGTTCATGCTTAAGTTTTGGAAATTTGTTAATGACTTGCATCGGGCCTTCTTTAAATATTCATGCTCTGTAAACAGCATAGATTTATCAAGCTACTTTTATGTACATTTGATTGGAGAACTTTTTATTGTTTTAATTTTAAAACTTTCTTCACCTAAGGCAATAGATTTAGAAGTGGGAATTTTAATATTTACATGAAGGTAGTGGCAGTTACATTCAGCCCACTGTGGTGGCACTTGCCCGTAATCCCAGCTATTCGGGAGGCTGAGGCAGGAACATCATACGTTTGAGAGCCACCTGGAAAACTTAGTGAGACTTTGTCTCCAAATAAAATAATAAGGGGTAGGGGTATAGCTGAGCAGCAGAGTGCCCTTGGATTTGATCCTCGGCATGGCCAGAACAAAATAAAACACAAGAAAACACCCATTTCCCAATGAATTCCCCAAATTACAACATTGCCCATATCTCTGTTTCTCTTAAGAGTCTATTCTAGCAGCTTTCTTAAGTCTCCATAGCTGAAAATTTCCACTAAAATGCCTCCAACAGAAGTTTCATAATTTCTATTGTAACTGGTAAAAAATTGGGGAAAAAAATCCCCCACTTTTTCTCCAAAATCAGAGAAAATGGTTGAATGATAAAGAACATTGATCTCAGCCCCTTTGAAATCACTTCAGACACTGTTTTTGCTGACACCCAGGGCTAATCACTCTGCCAGTCCAGATCTTGGTTTGTATCTGGTTGGGGAGAGCAGGAGGCATTAAGTTTTGCTGTTTAGGGGAAGGGTCTATGTGGTAAGGCAGGCTTTGTTGAGTCACAGGGTTCCAAGTAATTAGATTCTATTCCTCCTAAATTTTTTTGTTTTGTTTTAAAAAACCTGCAAAAGGAATGTGAAAACACAGAAGTGCATTAAACAAATAAATAGCACACATTGAATTTGTTAGGATTAGGTTTGGTTGCAATCCATGACATCCAATTTCTGCCGTCCAAGATGCTGACATCCTTGTGGAAGAGACTGCACTATGGGCAAGTGTATTTAAACCACATTGGAGGAAGTCAGCCTTCAAACGTGGGACAGAGGGAGAGCTTGGGGTGGAAGTGGAGCGCAGGTCAGAGGAGGGAGGCAGTGCTTCCAGCTGGGAAGCTGGGGAAGATTCCATGGTAAAGCGGATTTCGGCGTCCTAGAGGGTGGGTAGGATTGGGATATGAAATGGCTAAGCTTAGTCCTGGATGCGAGTCGATGTAAGGAATGAGGGTCTTCATGCCTTTGTTTCTCCATTTGCAAAACAGGAATCAGACTATCTTTCCCCTTTGAATCCATTGGGAAACAGCAAAAAAGAAAGCTGGAGTGTTGTATTGAACAGTCTGGCCTGGGAAACAGGGGGTGCTGTACTGTGATTGTGTGTAGCTGGGTAGAACATTCCACAAGTCACATTCCTTCTCAAGGCCACAAGGCTCTCATCTGGAGAATGAAAGCGTTTACAGATGGAATATAGTAAATGCATCCTCTGACTCGAACATTGTGTGATCCTACAAGTGCTTTGGGGGTTCGTTTCTGCCAGTGACAAATGCGTTTCCTGTTCACACAGACCCCTTAGTGAATGGTCTTGTGACCATGGTGGGTGTGAAGGACACTGTTGGTGCCAGGAGGTTCGGGCTCCCGTCTGCACGTTCCTCTTCCTATCCACTGCCTGGGGCCTTGAGTCTCCATCCTAGCTTTCCCTGTGGAGCCCTCCAGGGTCTTCTTCACACCTGCCTCTCCCTCCACCGCACATCCAAGGAAGGAAAAGCAGAAGGCAAAGGAGGGGAGGGGAGGCGGAGAAAGCAGGAGATGAGAGACCGAGGGCCAGGAGAGCGCCCCAGTACCCAAAAAGCCTGAACCCAAGGCTCCTGCTGTGGACTCTGATGCCAAGGGAAGTGTCATCTCCTTTGCTCTCACCGCCCCCCCCCCGTCTCCTCTCCTAAATTAAATTCTCCATTTCTGAGATTCATCTTCATTCAAAAGAAAGAAAGCACTTTGGTCTTTTACGGGTACTTTTCCCTGAGGCCTTTCTGCGCCTCTGCTTCCCTCTGCAGTTCTGGGGAGGGCACAGGGGAGACAGGGATCGGAAAGGAATGGGACAAGGTTTCTGGGGTGCGGCTCAGGTAAGGGCTGGAGCCAGGGAGGGGCATCCGTGAGCTGTCCCAGAAGCCTTGTCAAAGGACGCATACCTTCTGGCTGCAAAGCCAGAAACAGAAAAGTTAGGAAGAAGAGCGCCAGGTTGCAGGAGGAGAAGAGTCGGGGGGAGCCCTATTTTGAGAAAGAAAATCCTCTCTCATCTGGAGCCAAGTGAGCCCCGGCTTCTCCCTCAAGGATCAACAGCTTCGGGTAGACAAGCACCCGGATGCAGGTTGAGGAGTCAGCAAACCGTCAGAGGAATTTATGTTTTTAAAACTTTATTCCAAATTCTTTAGTTCTAGCTGGAGACCCTGGATTATGGCTGCAGGGACTGAGGGACCCAGGCCAGCTCTTCCCTACCCACACAGAACTGGGCTCCGGTCGGCACACACAGCCTTGGGGACACAGGGAGGGTGAGACACACTCTGGCCTTGGCCAGGGCTCCCCATCCCCATTCTCTTTCCTTGTTTGTTCTACCCTGAGTATCTCCCAGGGTTACCGAAAGAGCCAACATGAAAAAGAGAGGAGCGACTGTTTAGCTGCATAGTGACGTTCAAACATGGTGGATCCATCTTCCTTCCCTCCATCCCCTTCGTGGGAGAAGCTCACAAGGGGACCCTCTCCCTTCTTTCCTTGTTTTGCTTCCTTCCCAAGTCACGGATGCCGCCCAAAGAAAGGATAGCACTGATTATTGGGGGGGAAACTTGCACTGTGACTAGCCTTGTGAGTCATCCTGGGAGTCCATGATATCTACTTCCAAGGAAAAAATTACACACTTCCCAGTGGGCTAGGAACTCCAGATTCAGAGAAAGGGCAGTGGCCTCCAGTCTTTTATATTTTGAGACCCATTCCCAGGAGATTCTTCAGAACTCATTCTCCACAGTGCTTCTACATAGAAGGGGCTTGGGGGCACTGCACTCTGTTTGAGTGGCAGGAGGACCTACAGCTAGAAGAGCCATGTTAGCAAATGCCCACTCTGGTTTACTGGGACATATGCAGAGTTGGGATGGTTTTGAAAATTAGTGGTGGTTATGGGGGTACAAAAAGTCCATGGTGCTTGCATAACCATATTATCCTGGGGATGGAAGGTAAAGATGTGATGCTATGGTTAGGGAGCAAGACTGATAACAGGACATGAGCATTAAACTGGGAGTTTTCAACACAGGATGGAATGGAGCCTCCACCAACAAATATTTGCTTTCTCATCTTAAAATAAAGGTAGATGAATTTTTTTTATTTTTTTATTTTATTTTTTGGGGTACCAGGGATTGAACTTGGGTCCTTGCACTTGTGCAGCAGGTGGCGAAACCACTGAGCCAAATCCCCGGCCCCAAGGTAGATGAATTTTAGAGAAAGCTTCTCTAAGACTCCTTTCCTTTCTTAATCTAGCCCTTGTCCTCTAATATGTTAGGATAGGAAACATGCACTTAAGTCTAGCCTAAAATGGACCAAAGTGCTAAGTGACCTTGTTGTGTTTCCCTGTGTAGCTGTGTTACTTATCTGAATTTCAAAGGCCAAGGAGCGAACGTGAATCCTGGGCCACCTTCTTCCAGAGGCTTCCTACTTTGTATGATGTCCAGGAAGGGGAGCGGGATTGGGCAGTGTGAGGAGGAGCTCACATTCACTGTTTAATACTCCCACTGCTTCGTATATGTTATCTCGCCCAACGCAAATGATATTAAGATGTTATTAAATGACTGCGATTCAGAAAGATTAAGAACCCCATCATGTTAACAGATCAAAAGGGCTGCTCTGCAATGGACACTCAGTAAATATCTGTTTATTAAATAAGTGGATGTCGGAGACAGGGCTTGAACCTAGGCTTAATTCAGCCCTAAAGTGTGTGCTCTTTCCACTCACTCTCCTCAAGCCCAACATGAAGAAGGTAGCAACTGAGTTCCCATGGATGCTGTACTTCTCTGGTAAGCTTTGTCCAAAAAGAGGTCACCCAGGAGAAATCTGTGACCATGCACCAAATAACCAGGGATGACCTGGTGCACCCCTCTGTGGATGAGGCACTCTGCAAGGCACCTGGCTGATTCAAACCAAAGAAACTTAGAAGACATGTACCTTGCAGCACCTGTAGTTGTAAGGAAAAGACATGCACTCGAAGGAGCCCTCAGAAATATGGGACAGGGGAGCGTTGTAAAGCTAGATCTAGTACTAAAGCCAAGGGTAGTGGAATAGAATGATCTGGAAGAACAAGAATCAGGGAAGCCCTAGGACTCTGAAGGATTGCATGGGCCTTTAGTTATCTGCCCTTCATTCCCCTACTGACTCATCAGCCCCTCTCTGTCACCGATAGGAGTGATTTCCATGCAGCCTGCACTGTGCATAGAAATCACCCTGCATAGAGTCATCTAATTGTGTGGGGGGGGCACACATACCTAGTGGTGCACAAAGCAGATCCAAAGGATATATGTGCACAGACAAATGTCAAGAGAATCAAACCTTCAACTTTCCTATGTTTTTTTTTTTTTCTTCTGAAAATTAACCTACCCAAGAAAGTGCTTGTTACTGAAGCATCATGCTGGTTCTTTTTTTTCCCTCTCTCCTCCCCTTTTTTTGTGCCGCCGTTGACTTGTACTAAGTAGTTAGGCTTGGGATGTTTGCATTTATACTCAACACGTAAAGATTTTAAGTTATTGTCTGAGCAATAAAACCCTTTACATAGTACTTGTATTAATTATTATAAGTAATGTAGAGATGACTTATACTCAGTATATAGGTGGACGTGTTTAGGTTATATGCAAATACACTATCGTTTTATATAAGGGACTTAGAATGAATCCCCCTCAGATGGTGAGCTATGGCTGTGCTTGGCCACATGTAAGAGTTAGCAAGGAGCGTTTATAAAATTCAGATGTCTGGGCCTCATCCCAGATCTGTTTCGGAAATACTGGATCTGTGCTCCTGTAACACGGCCCCAAGTGACTTCTTTTAGCCAATAAGAACACAGCTTGTGCAGTGGCTTTTGGGAAACATCCTCTAAATGATGCCCATTCTAGACTGGAGTTCACCTCTGCCACTTTTACCTGTATCCCTTTAGGTAAGCTTTTTTTGGGGGGGGGTACCACTCAAACTCAGGACCTTGCGCTTTCGAGGCAGGTGTGGAGCCACTGAGCTAAATCCCCACCCTAAGTAAGGTGCTTATCCTACCTAACTTCATTACATTTTCTGTAAATGGGGATAACTATTATATTGTCCCTACTTCACAGCATTCATTTGAGATTAAATCAAATACCTCATGTGTACAGTACGATGTCTGGCACATAAGTTACTCAAAACTTTAATTTGTTATTAATTACATAGAATTAGCATTTTATCATCTATGTAATTAATCTCTATAAATAGCCTCTTGGCTATGGTGGTGGGAACAGAATCTGATTGCCAGTCAACTGTTAATAAAAATACATGAAAGAAAGGAAAAAATTCAAAATTTATTAAACATTAAGAACAACAGACAAATAAAGACTTGAACTTAACAGTATAAATACCACCAATACTATGGTGTGTAATTAAACTAACCTCATGTATTCTTGTACCTGTTTAACAGATGCGATCTTCGTGGTGTTGCCAAAAGGATAACAGGTTATTGTTTGGTAAGGTGGTCAAAAATTAAGTATTTTATGTCTTCAAATTGTCATACACACATGCACACACACTCCCCTGTATATACTTCACCTCCTGAAAAATGCATTGAAGGAAGTTGCTAAATCCAATTCTTCAAGACCTAGGACAAAGTTTTGCTCATTTTTAAGTATTACTTTCAGCAAACGCCTAAAGAATAACTTCGCCTCATCAGTGAGGGGACCTAGGAGCCTTCAGCAGGAAGTGAACACACTGAGCAGAGAATGTTTACCACTCGGAGGCCAGAACACCCACTTCAGTCACCTGCAGGGACTGAGCCCATGTTGATTCCAGGGCTCCAGTGGCCACCCAGCCCAGCAGGCCAATGCTTTGGGAGCTCACTAATTAAGTACGACAAAGTGTGAGTTTTTATCAAAGGGCTATGAGGGGCAAATTAGATGAACTACTAGAAAAGCCAAAGACTAACTTGGCATTTTACAGAAAGTCTGTTGTTTCACCCTGGGGCAGAGGAGAGAGTGCCCCTTAACTTTCTCATTGACTATTCTGAAAACAGATGACAGACCTTTTGAATGTACATTTAGAACTACTGTGAGCTCCCACATAGAATCAGTGGTTAGAAGAAACCTCTGGGGAATCTTATACGGCTTCTACACACTCAGGGTCAGAAACCCATCCGTACTCTCTTCAAACAAACAGTCCCGCTTTGAGGGGTGACTCCACAGAGACCTGTGCTGTGTTCAGAGACCAAGCCTGGTCACAGTCTTGCTCGATGTGTTTCTAAATGATCCAAAGTGGCCACATTCTCTAGAGGAAGATGTGATCGCTTACAACCCTCCTACAGCCACCCATCCCCTCAAGATAGCACGAGCAGAAAGATTCATTTTTTTACCTTTGCAAATTTAATCAAAAGATGATGTGACCTTATCTAGAAGTCCTACGCTGCTCATTCCACACTGTCTAAATGATGTTGGCATGATCGGCTTGGATTCATTTTTAATGGCCAACTAATTAATCTCTGAAAGACACTTGGGAAGAAAGGGTGAAAAATGACAACAGGACTGTCCTCATAGGTGCATTTTGCAGGCACTCACTGACCCCGGGACCCAAGTCGCTACCAATCAGACTATGGCTTCCCACTCCAGTTTACAGAACTGCCTTATTCCCTAAGTGCCTTGGGCAGACAGGCAGCTAATCCTGGAGTGTGTGTGTGTGTGTGTGTTTACAATGACCTACATATAAGGCACCTGTACAGACTCCAAAGTGTTTACTTTTTTTAAGACGAGGTAGGTTTTTGAAACCTTTTCTGGTACACAAAATAAGAAGTTATATTATGATCTTTTTTATTTCTTCTGTGGAAAACATTTGCAATGTTTATTTGATGCAAACAACTTAATTCCACGAAAGATCAGTACACAAATATGCTTATTTTCAGCTACCATTTGATAACTCCATAAATTTGGATGGTCCACATTATAATTCTTCAATGTTTCTCCACTTAAAGATATAATTGGCCTTTGTTTAATGTACAATTTGTCTTTTCAAACTATTCTGCAATTAGCCCCTTCATCTATAAAGAGGCCAACTCTATGACTACTAATGGCACTTACTGAAAATCTCTTATTCAGTTCTACATACGATTTCCAAAGATTTTGTTTATTGTATTAGTTATGTACCTGAATAATGTATTTCAATTCCAATATTCCCTCATCTTGTGCCATTATCTGTATCTCACAACAAAATGAGCTGCTAATAGGAATATCTTACTGGTCACATTTCCCAAAACCATGACACAAGAAAGAAACATTGCTGATGGACTGGCAAGGAGACCACCAGATCATTAAAGAATTAAGATACTCTGGAGGCAGGAAACTAGAAAACTCCTATTGATGGAAGGGGATTTTAATCTAGCACAAAATGCTTCTTGGCAGTAACAACAGAATTTCTTGACATTACACAACTTTGTGAAACCAAAGAACATTCACCTTTAAAGTCAAAACATCCATCAAATTATAAACCATACAGGTAGCACCAACGTCAGCCTTAGACTGCGTCAGACGCAGCGGTCCATGGAAGAGAACAAAGTCCTTTGGGGCACTGACAGCCACGCTCCAGCCCAGAAACTCAGAATTTTGAAGTGAACATTTTGTGGCAGATGCTTTTCCTAAAAACATTGTATCATCCAATAAATATTTGACTAAAATCCATTTTGTGCTTTTGAGTGATGTTAACTGACTCCTTTCTGAGACCTAATAAGAAATAAGAAAGCGTCGGAGCAGGATTCGTCACAGCGAGCCTCAATACTGTCATAAAATTTTAATTTAAAGCAGAAAACATGCCGATGTGTCAGTAATAGCCTTAAAATATTAAAGACTCAAAACCCCCATGCGCTTCTTCTCTGTACAACATTGGTGAATATATATCTTTGCTATATAATTTTAAAACATGGAATAGTTTTTCCTTTTTCTCTTTTCTATATATAATATATGTCTTCCAAAATACATTGTCAGTATTTATATCTGAAAAATACTGTACAAAAAGAACTTCCTATAATTATTCTGTATAAACATTAAACAATTTAACAATCTCTCCTTTTGGCCTATAGTAAACATTTAAATTGATTGGATGCAGGACAGCTTGTGCAACCCACCCCTTCTGAGATACACCAGTGTCTTTTACATTCATTTTCCAGAAGTCCACTTTCTAAGAGCACACACTTTCCAAAGCAAAGAGAGAATAAGAAACATAAGCTCCAGAATCATTAATTTACGAGGCATTCATTCAAAAATAATACCGCAGGGAGAAAGGGTCTTACAAAACATCAAGTTATGAACTTAACTGACTTTCAAAAACAGCCAAGTGTAATTCACAAAAAAATATATATATATTACAAAAAATGACGAAACTGAATCTTAAGTAATTTTTGAATATTGAGAGGAATATGGAAAAAGCTAACTAGAAAAGTGGAAGTGGGGTGGGTGTGGGGGAGGGGAGACAACAAAACCAAACAGACCAAAGACTACTCCAAGACATGGTTTTTTGGCTCATGTACTGATAAATTAACTCCTCGGTCTTAGACCTCTCATTCCCCTCTGCTTCCCTGTCCTGGGGATATTCTGATCATGCTCAGATGGATTACTTTAATTTTTGTGTTTTAAAAGACAGTGAGATCCTTAGGTAGGGAAAATATCCTACGTCCACTAGTAATACTCAGGCAGCATGCTCTAGCGTACAATAGGATTATTGCTTTAGGTACAGACAGTGCAAAACACACTCTGTGTTCTATAATAGTACTCGTACTTATCTGGGGTTGGTGGAATTAAAAGGAAACTTAGTAAGTAGCAGTAAGTAAATATGGGATCCAATAAATCTAAACAGCACTTTAAATTTGAAGACAATTATCACCAAAATGGAAAAAAGGAGGAAAGCAACCTATAAATGAGCAGACCTGCAGTATAGTGCTAAATTATTCTGTGCACCTCATTAGCATGGTAACGTATGGGTTAAACAAAAACAAGACCTTGCACTCTCAAGACTGAGATCCACTCTTTTCCCAGGGCCCTTCCTAGTGATGCCCAGCAGCGCCCAGAAGAGCAGGCGAGCAGGAAAACAAAGGGCAGGGGTGGAGGAGGGCAGGAGTGGAAAACCCATGGGGGTCTCCAGAGTCTAGTAAAAACATGGCACCTTTCTTTCTGGGGATTAAAAGATGATGAGAGGGCTATCTCAAAATGGCAAGTGCAAAGGGACACGCACGCGCACACGTGCGCACACACACAGCTGACCACAGGAGCACAAGCATATGTGTACACACACACACACACGCACACACACGCACACTAAAGTGGGAGTCAGTTGCGTTTATGCCTCTGGTAAAGTGCGGATGTCAGCAAGGTTGGTCTGGGTGTGGTGCTATCAGACAGGAAACAAGCTGTCCACCTATCCCAATGCCAGTCCACAGTGCCAGCCTACAGAGGCCCATGCCTGGCCTCGTACTTGGCCAGTATGTTCTTGCATTTGCCCAGCTCCTTCCTCAAGTCAGCCACCTCCTGGCGGAGGGCTGAGTTCTCCTTCTCCAGGAATGAGGCCCTGATGGCGATCTGGTTCTCCTTCAGCCTCCGGGCATCTCGGGAGCGCTTGGCTGCCATGTTGTTCTTTCTGCGCCTCGCCCAGTACTTGTCATCCTGCTCATGAGTCACAGAAGGGTAAAGAAACAAGGTATTAGATTTCAGCAGTGCAGTTTCACCTGGGTACGGGCAGCCTTTAAGGCCACACTGAGATGCCTGCCCAGGTTCAGAACCCCTGTCTCCTTCCATTAGCTTCTGCCTGTCTGAGCAAATGGTCCATGAGCCATGGCTTCCTTCCTGGAGCAAGGACCGACCTGTCACAGCGGGCCCCTTGCTATGCCCAGCATGGCTTGTGCCCAATGAGGTGGAGATCAGAGCTGGAAGGAGAGCAAGCAGCTCACCTCATACCCAGAAGCACATTCCAACTTTCTTTACTAGCTTGGCTAAAAATTTTAGAACCTTCTTTTCTTCCATGGGTACTCATCTGCTTTTCTGGTGTAAGTTGGTACAATATTTTTGGAAGGCAACTTGGCAATATCTCTCAACCATTTTAATATGTACTCTATTGATCTAGTAACTACCCTGCTAGGATTTCAGCCTGTAGCTTCTTTGAGCCAATGCACAGTGCACAAGGTTTTTACTGTAGCATTGTTTGTAAAAGAAAAACATGGGAGAAAAGCTAATTATCTGTATGTATCTATCATTTGGATAGAGTCACACAAAGGGATACTCTACAGCTGTTAAAGATAATTACCCTACTGAACCATAAAGATGTGCATGATATATCACAATGTAAGTGGAAACAACGGCAATCTGTTGGTAAATATGTTTGGTTTCATCCCAGTTTGCTTAAAAACTTGTAATATATTCATAAAAAGAGATTCAGAAAGATTTGTACCAGTGACAGCAAACCTTTTAGAGCTTTCAGTGACAACAAACAGCTGTGGCATGTGTGCCATAAGTTCGCCACCACTGATTTATACCAAGCTATCAAAATCATGCCTCTGCAGGGGAGGCTCAGAAGAGAGACAAAGGAGAGAAGTAGGATCTTTCACCTCTTGTATCTGTCTGACCAGAAGAATATCACACAATGGAATGTACATGTTGATTGTTGAAAACAAAAATTTAAAAAACCCTCCAATCTGTCACTAATCAGTGTACTCATATCAGTGACTAGCATTTACATGATTTCCACTAATTTCTTGCTTAACTATTCTCTAGGTCTCAGTTGCCCTGGGTAAAGGTTAACTGTGGTCATTATGAAAGCAATCCTTCCTTTTCCCTCATTGTTGGCCCCACTACCACCAAAAGAAAGAAAACCTTCCTTACTAAGGAATGCACTTTCTTTTAGATCTGCCCATTTCACTGACGGTGTTACCTGATGAAGTCTGCAACTTCCTTTCCTCAACAACTTCCAACACCATATCCCTCCATCCTAGCAAAGCGAATCCCTATGCAGTTACATGCTACCCAGAAGATGTGTGTGAGGCCAGTCCTTACCTTCCCCAGCATCCCAAGGGGAGGTGTTGGCAGTGGAGGAGGTCATGTGGGGTGGGATCAAGGCTGCAGGAAAAATCTAACATGAGTGGTCTGCCCTGGACCCACTCATTTCCCTCAGTAGATATTTGCCCTGCATGAAGACAGACTGTGAGATGGAACGTGTGCGTAGGGACTTCCTGTGTGCTGGTCACAAGTTGGTAGTGTCATTTTGTTTGTAAAGCACCCCTGGCCTTTGTTTTGCTTCAAACTAATATGTAATAGGGTGAAAAATGATCTTCCTAGTAGTTGGCACCATGATTCTTCTCAGGGAGGAGGTTGTCCTTTGAAGAGTACCAGAATGAACAAGCCTGTACACGTATGCAAGGGCTGGTGGTGGAATTTGTTGTTTGCCTCCTGAAAGACAGTAGGGGAGCTGGAGGAATAGGAGAAGGACTGGGAGGAGCCAGGAGAGCCAATGACATCACAGGGCCAAGGGGCCCAAAGGCATACTCAGTACAGCGAAGCACCAATTCTGATGGAGGTTGTTTGTATCACTTGGATGTAAGCCCCATTCCATACCCTTCAGTGTCAGTAAATCCACCACACTAGTCAATGAGCCTAGGAGTTCGGTTTCCAAGAGGAATCCAAAGAGGAACTAACTCAGGATGTATTAGAAGCTGCATACAGGAGAACAGGAAGGCAGGTGCTGAGCGAGCACATGAGAACAAGCCCCTGTAAACTGTGTGGCAGGGAGGGATGGACAGAGGTACTGCTATAGGCCATGGGCTTGGTGGCCTGTGACCATACTGACCAGATCCTCAGGACCAGGACTCACCAGCTGACCTCAAGGTAACAACCAAATTCTGCATCTTGCCTAGAGTTCTTCTTACTTCCAAAGTGCTTTCATTTCCCAGCAGATGAGCTAGCAAAAGGGTGGAATGGAGACCAAAGGGAATATGGAACAGGGGTGGAACAAAGGACACAGAGGCAGGAAAGATGGAAGAGGCAGAGTCCTGCGTAGAAAAACCAGTTTGTCTCATTTTGTCATCACAGAATGGCTGGGCATAGAAATAGGGTTTTGAGTGGGGCTGGTAAATTTGGTGCTACATCTGTCTCCTTTTCCACCTCCCAGGTGCTAATGCCATCTGGCTACGCAGCTACTCTCATCCAACCAGAACCCACGCAGCCATACCCTATTCCAACAGGTCGACATTTCGGATTGCTGGCCAGACTAGAGCTTCCACGAGGCCAGGAAAAACGTTGGGTGTTGGCTCACCTTGGTATCTCTAGCCTGACATGGGGCTCGGCATACTCTAGCATTTGAAAAATATCTGTCCACTGAATGAATGGACTCTTAAAAGTATCAAGAAATTCAGGTAACAAAACTGATTTTTAGTTAGGAACCTGAGTGTGCTCTCCCTGATCCACCATTTTTGGTGGATGCGATTCTACTCAATTGGTTTGCTCATTGTCCAGTGCCTGGGGCCATAAACACCTCTCTCCCACCCACCCCAGATCAGTCCTCTCTACTGACATGTGACAGCTCTTCCTGTTTCCCACCAGGTCATGGTCTGTGACTTGAAGGTTCACCCACACCTGGGAAAAAACCCCAGGAGCACAGGAAAGTACCATATGAAAAGGTCAGACACAGCCATGACGGCAGTAATATGTGTAATTCCACCACAGATGGTTTTGAACCGCCTCTTTGTTGCTAACATTACCTGTCTTGCTCTTTGTTTGAGCATGTAAATTAGGATACTGTGAAAATCTGGTTGGAAGTTCTATCTACTACTCGGCAGCATTCTTTCAAACTAACCTCCAACCAAGACGAAATCCATCCTGAATGGGCTCCCTAGTTTGTTTAAGAGATGAGACTCTGAAATGCACACAGAATTGGATCACTAAAGACATAAGATCATGATAGGCACCCAACTGAAAGAAGGTACCTCTGATCCCTACACCTAATCCCATGTCACCCTGGTCTTAGCCTGTGGAGTCCAACCATCCATGACCCAAATAGATTGTATCTTCTGATGTCTTTGCCATACACTTTCCTTTCTTGATCCTCAGCGGCAGTTATTAAAGGCCCTGCTGTAGTCCTTGTCAGGGCTAACGTGCTGCAGTGAACTTTCCAAGGCAGAGTTCATCTGAGTTTCCCTTTCCTCTTTCTCAACTGCAAAGGGATAACACTGGACTAATGAATCTCTAAGGTTCTTGTCCTCCCTGAAATTTCCCTATTCTGCATCAATGAAGGTACTTTCAGATATGTGCATGACCGCAGTGATTTAGATCTGCCAGGTACTTCTATCTCTGGTGTTCTTTCTAGACATGAGAAGCAACAGAACCTGGTCTAAGTCAGTTCGGTGTCCCAAAGTCTCATTTTCCCTACCTTGGAGTCTCTCTACATGTGAACCATGTTTAAGTTTGAGAGTAGGGGTCAAACTTTAGAAAAGGCTAATTATGTCTTGTTCCAATGCCTTGAAAATGTATAATCATACTTCCATTGTCTTTATGCCTGGAAAGACATGTAAATACAAAAAGGTCTATGAAGTAGCTAATCAAAAATGGTTCTGTTGGTATTAGTGGATGTGGCATCATTTTGGAAAAAATTTTAATCCTGAAATATCATAAAATATGGCAGATTAATTTTGTTTTAAGCTATATTGGACTTCCTAAGGTAAATCTCTCTCCCTTTATAAATAATGTGTCCCCTTCAACATAGTACCGTTTCCAACCCAAAATTAACTCTCTGTTGAGATACTCAATTGATCACTAGTTATGAACGTAACATATAATGTGTCAGGGAATCCATCACTTCCCTCTCATTATCCCACCCTGGTCACCCGAGATTGCCCATGTGGCAGGAGGTTCCATTTCTGGTTGCTATTTCCTGATTGTTATTGTTATTCCCTGATTCTGGTTGTTATTCCTTCCAAAAGGAAGGTAATCCTTGGAGGACTATGAGATCCAGGTGCCTTTCTTAAATAATTTTCTTCTCTTTCTAACAGTGAAAGATTTTGGTTTGATATATGGGTTATATTTTATGGATTTCCTTGAAGATGGAAGTAAGACTGTTTCCTTCACAGGCTCACCATCCCTCTGACGTTTTATTGCTTTTCCTTATCTCTGTTTAGTAGCAAATAATGAAAGCATTATTTCAGAAGATGCCCAGAGAGGAAAGTAACATGCTAAAGAGTCACATACCAGTCAGGATCAGAAATCATGAGTACTTCACATGTTAATTTACAAGGAGTAATCAAAATTTATGGTGACTATTTAAATTTTAAAAATTTATTACAGGAAAAGGCACATTGCTATTAACCCTCCTCAAAATACCCTCCCCCAATTTGAACACACTTATCTTATAGTTCTTGCCACTTAGTTCTGGAAGTCCTCTTTTGTTTCTTTACAAAGCATGATCAAAAATTGGTGAATGCTGCTGCTGAGTGTCATCCAATGGAAGGCAGGCTTGTAAAAACATCACAGTATGTCCTCATCCACGTTATTTACAGATCTGATGCTGTGTGACTTCCAGCTTTTCCCCAAAGTCAAAATGACCATGAAAAGTAAACATTTTGAATCGATTCAGGACATCAAGGCAGCTACAACAGTGTAATTAAAGACACTCACACCAAAGGACTTCCAGACCTGCTTCAGAAATTGGCAAGAACAATGGAATGAGTGTGTTTGAAGCAAGGGAGAATCTTTTTTTTTTTATGCTATTTTGGGAGATTTTCTTATAAACAGAACCCTAAAAAATCTTTCTTTTTATTTTTTTAAATTTTTTTTATTAAATTCTTTTATTGGTACATTGTAGGTATACAACACAATTACATTTCTCATTGGGAATTGTACCTTTACATAACGCATCTTGGTTCTTATTTTTTTCCCATTCCTAGCCCTCACAAGGAAGAATCTTTAGAGGGAGGTTAATGGCAATGTGCTTTTTTTTTTTTTACTGTAATGAATTCTCTAAAAATTTAAATATCTACTGTATTTTTTGATCACTGTACATAATCTTCCTGGGGTCACCTTTAATTTTCCTCTTAATCCCATTGTCCATGTGCCCAAAGCCTGATTACCAGTTCCAATTTACCTTCAGATCATCGGGAATGAAGACTTTTCGAGCTTTCTTAATCATAGGCTGTGGCTTCAGTTCTTCCTCGGAGAACTTTCGTTTGCGAGGGTCAAACATTTCCTGGCCTGGGATGCTGGAGAGGGCAAGGTCTGCTGGATCTGGCTCATAACCCACCGGGACCTGGATGGTGTCAGGATCAATGGGACTTGGTGTATTGCGGTTTGCTGGCAACAGCTGACCTGGAACAGCGTAAGAGTTTAATTCAGGCACACTCTAGGCAGATGCACTAGACAGCCTCTTTCTTAATGGCGCTGCAAGATAAGTGGCAAAAGTCTTTAATTTATATATAACCCCATCACTATTTGTTTTATTCTCCTTCACCAAGTTCCTGAGAACACAGAGGCTGAATATGACTTTCCTTGTCTCATAGTAGGCAAAACAGTGACCCATGTACACATGTTCACAAATTGAGGGGGGAAAAGCTGTTTAAAAATATGAATTCATTCTTTCCTATCACACACTCAAGAAGCACCAGCTGTGTGTCAGGGGTGATGCAAGATGCAATGCACAGAACCACTTGGTTTTGATCTTTAAGGTATTTCCCAAGACAGTTGTGAAGATAGACCAATTATTAGTTAGGATAAAATGCAGGCACCCGGATGGATGTCAGTCTCTTAGAGAAGCATACTTAGAGGTGATGCTTGCTATAGCTGCATCTTGACACAGATACATTACCAAAGAAGATATTCCAGCCACTAAGACAAGAAGAGGTGTGCATTTTTGAGGAACCACAAATAGTCTTCAGTAGCTGGAATGCTGAATCATAAGACAAGATGGCGTAGGGAGGAGTGAAAGTGCAGATGTGGCCCCCAACAAGGGAGCAGTGAGGCCCTAAATTACACTGGTGGATTCTGAGCGGTAGAGTAACAAAGAGCTGAAGTTTGGAAAAAAAGATTCAAGCAATGCAATGAATGAACTGAAATGGGCTTGGCTGGAGACAGATCAGATGCGGGTTGTTGTGATAAACCACGCACACATGAAGAGCGGCAGTGGAGACGGTGAGGAGGGGAGAAGTTCAAAAAATTCACAGACTGGAAAAGGACAAAATGGAGACACCTGTACTTCCCCTGCAGGGTTCAAAGGGCTAAACCACAGAAATGCACAAACACCTATAGAACAATGAGTTTACTGTGTTTCTGAATACATCCTATTGGTGAAAGTAAACTTAACAGACCGAAATGTTTATGCTGGGAACTCTGACTCTTCATTTCTAGTTTTGTCTGAAGTTTACAATTACTCCTTTCACACCCGGAGAATAAATGAGAGGATACAGCTTGGCTGTGTCTGTTCCATCTCTTGTTTGTCCTCACTGCCAGCGGCAGGTCAATGTGGGAAGTGTCCTTTAGGTTTCATTAACACCTACCCTCCCTGGGTTGAAGCATGAAGCCATTGGCTTGGATTCTAGCAAAACTGTGAAACTCTGCTCATCTGTTTTCTGGAAAGGCTTGGCGGGAAGCTTGCAGAATGAATGATCTAGGTGACCTTTTAGGTCCCCACTCTGCTTTGAGGTCTCTTGGCATCTTGTTTGCCAAAGAGGAAGAGATGTTTGCCTGAGGCGCTGGGAGAGCATGGAGGTTTCTCATTAGCCAAGCTCCAGCTTCTAGAGACTGCTGAGCTCTGTACTGGGCAGTGTCAGGCTGGATTTGATCTTGTGCCTCTTGACATTGCCTCAGAAAACAAACCACATCTCAGTTGTGCACTAATTTTATTTCCCTTTTGAAAACTCTCCTTATATTTATTTTATTTTTTTGGTACCGGGGATCGAACTCCAGTCCTTACACTTGCGCAGCAGGTGGCGAAACCACTGAGCTAAATCCCCAGTCCTCTCCTTATATTTAATAACAAAACTACCCAAATAGCCTATCAGTACAAACCCCAACACCACCCTACAGGCACGAGCACCCTTCTCCCACCGTCTCAAAGCATTTCAAATCCAACTGCCCTAAGTTACTTCAAGTTCCCCTTTAACACTTGAGGATTTTGTTTATTATGCTGTATTAAATGTTCTTAAGCATGCGCACGCACGCACACACACACACACACACGTTGTATCACACCACAGAGTCTTTCATATTTCATCAATTTTTCTCCCATCCAAGCCCTTGCCATGGTGCCTACTTCAATGCCCCGCTTCTACAAAGAGCAGTCCTCATTTTGGGGTGGCTTTGTAAGATACTGGTCTCTGGCGTTCATTTGCGGTCATTCTAACAATAACATTTTCCAGGTAGGCAGAGCCTCTCTCTGCATCCTTTCCCTCTAGCCCTTTCCTCCAAAGGAAGTAGGTCAGCTCTACCTGCAGAATGGAGAAAAGCTCCCTGGACCACAGCCCAGGTAAATGGCTTCCCCCGTGTCAAACAGCAAATGGCTATGTAGTGAAAAACCCAGCCAGGCCCCTTTTCCCCTTAGAGCCTTTCCTGTCATCTTATTTATCCATATTTCCCATTAAATTAACTCTGCTGGACTCATTTTTTTCTCCTTTATTCCAAAATGTCACCAGTGCCATTAGGTCATGAGGAGAGGGACCTTTCTTTTTCATTTTAGGGATTTAAAAAAGTTTAATAGAAAAGTTGTCAACTGAAGAGTGCCTCATTACATTAACTTTTAAAATTATAAAAAATGCAAATTTCAGCAAATGCAGCAATGTGTCAAGTCAGCAAGAGTCCGACTTCTTGCTACTTCTTCATCTCCAATCAGCCCTTCCCACTTTTCCTCCCAGAGATGAGCCCCCTCAAAGGTTCGGTGAGAGCCTCTCATGCCTAGGACTTTACACATAAATGATGTAATTGAAATGGGATTATATTACCCATTATATCTTAAACTACTTTTTCAACAGATCAACATACACTATGCAATTTCCCACATTAGTACAAATAGCTACTTTTTAAATGATGAGTAATACTGTATAGTGTGGATATAATAACTTATGTGATCATTTCTCCACAGGTGGATTTTTAATGTATATATTTTTCTATTCTTTTTTTTTTTTTTTTGGTACTGGGAATCGAACTTGGGACCTTGCACTGGCAAGGCAGGTGGTGGAACCACTGAGCTATATCCCCGGCCCTAATGTATATATTTTTGTAGAAGAGATTCCCAGAAGTGGAACTGCTCACACAAAAGGGATGTACATTTTTATATTTCTAAATGCACTGCCAAATTGTGCTCCAAAAATGTCATATTTATTCATACTTGAACCAACATATATGATAGCACACAGTTCCTCAGTACTAAGTTTTAAAATACTGCCAATCTGACAAACATCATATCACTATTTATTTGCATTTCTTTGGGTACTAGTGACACCATCTTACACGTTTATTGGGTATTAATTTAATCTCTATAAACCATACCTTCGCATTTTTTGCCCTTTAAAATGTGGGTTTTGTTTGGTCATTTGTAAGAATCCTTTATAGTCCATGAATATAATCTTCTTATCCGTTTTATCTGTAACAAATATTTTCTTCCGTGCTATTCTACATTCTAGCTTTGCTAATAGTTTTTCACTGCTGAGATAGTTAATTTATTTATTTATTGTATATCCTTTTATTGGTACATTTTAGGTGTACAATATAATGACATTCATCATTGGAGATATGCACCTTTACATACTCTCTTGGTTCTTATTTTTTCCCCCTTCCCCTGCCCTCCCTTCAACCCCTCCATCCCTCCCTATGTACAAAGACTTTTCCATTTTTTCATTTTCTCATATTAATTCCATCCCCTTCTTTCCTTTCCCCTACACCTCCCACTTCCCCCTCCCCTTTGCCCCTTTTCTTCCTATTTCACATTATGAGATAGTTTATATTGCAGTGTAATGATACACTGAAAATTTTTCTTTTATGGCTTCTAGTTCATACTTTATCCCAAATCATATTTTATATATATAATACCTATACACACACTGATATATATATATTTTTTTTCTCTAACACAACTGTAAATAGTTTATATCCATGATGGTGAAGCTTTTAGAGCTTTCAATGATAACAAACAGCTCGTTGCAGCATGTATGCCATAGGTTCAGCACTACTGGCTTATATTATCAGAGTTTTGAGTCACTTGGTATTTATTTTTGTATATAGCATAACCAAGGGGCATTGCTTAAGGTTTCTCAAACTTTTTACTATAATATTAGTACGGTTGTATATTTGCTAAGGCAAGTTCTGTCTTCCTTGTTCTTTTCAGAAAATGTCTTTTTTAGAGGAATTGCAGAATATATTTCTTCTCATGGGGGTTTTGACATAAGACTGTATGAAAGTCATAGGTACTTTGAGGGCAACTATAATCTTCTGCCTCTAGGGACAGTTGTGGCTTCTTCTGAATGCTTATAATTCCTACTTTCATTTTAAACAGTTCAGTCTCACTGCATTAACTAGGCTCTCGAAGACACTGAAGGGTTAGAGGACTAGTGATCCTTTGCCCTAGACTTCAACAGAAAATGCATTTAATGCTTCACACCTGAAGGTTTGTTCTCAACTCGGCATAGTTACAGTCCGACAGTTTAACAAGGCAAGGCAGTTCCAACCCTTCCAGACCTACTGTATTGACAGTTTCTTTAAAAATCAGAAAAAAAAGGTATTACATTTTCTCAAATGCTTTTAAAAGATAATCATGTGGTTTTCTACTGTATTTGTTAAGTGTGGGCATGGTGTTTCTCTAAGGCTTTATTTAAAAGATCCAAGGTGGACAAGATAAACCCCACTGTGTAGACTCAGCAGTCTGCTGAACGCTGTTTTCTTCTTCTACCAGCATCTTCATGATAGTCATTTCCAGAAGGGCCTAAGAGGATTTCTGGAGGAAAGGGTGGAACAAAAGATTTCAAGAAATCTGGAAGGAGATTAGAAGTCAGCTTTTTTTTTATGGTTTAGACCTAGATGTCCCCGCAAAGCTTCATGCACTCCCATAGGTGGGGCTTTTGGAAGGCGACTGGATTATGGGGATCATATCTGACTTGCTGTTAGAAGGCGGGGTCTGGTAGGAAGAGGTGGGTCACTGGAGGCATGGCCTCAAAGGGTGGGTCTTACTCCCCAGTTCCTTCCCTGTCTCCTGGATGCATGAGCTGAAGCACCTTCTCCTCCACCATGTGCCTCTGCCATGCTGTTTCTTCTTGGGAGCTGGCTGACCTTGGACTGAAATGTGAGCCACACCCCCCCTTTAAGGTGTGGGTGTCAGGTATTCTGTCCCAGGGATATGGAAAAATGACTGAGCCATCCTCAAATCAAAGTTGGTCTCCACTTTTGACACATGTCCTAACTGAAGATAGGATGTCCCTTGTCCTTATATACTTTCATAGGAATGTTCAATTAGCTGATTAGCCGGCAGTCATCAATGAGTTGGGACAGAAGCAACATGTGCCTGCTCTTCTCAGGTCAATGGTTTATTTTTTACTTCATGGCTGCATCAAGGTAACAAATTATAGTTTTCTTTATTACTTAACTCTCAAGGCTAACTGCAATACCTCCACCCTTCTGATGCACTCCGTACTCAGGCTTTGAAATAAACAAGGCATTAGCGCCAGGGCAGTCATGTCAAAGCAGACAGCACATTCCAGTGTTTGTCCCTGGCGTGCATCAGCAGGCTGATCATATTATCCTCTACTAAGAAAGGCTGAGAAGAGGAAATGGTTTCTTATTTTGACCAGAGGGTTCCCTTTATTCCTGATGGCTTGAGATTCCTCACGATTCACACTTGGACTCAAGATACTTCTCCCCCACTCCCATCACCAGTTTGGGTATGTTTGCTTGTCATGATCTTCTGGACCCCAGAAGGCATAATTTGAGTTTGAAATAGCATTTCTTTTACCCTCTTGGTATCCCCAGCTGTCAGAAGAAAACCATCATAGGGTGCATAGACTGCTTGCTTCAGTACAAAATATCCCTGAAAGTTCCTTTACAATACAAGGAGCCAATAAGCTTAGGAGACTCTAATGAGACTAGGGTCAGTAGAAAGCACTGCCAAAAACCTCACCAGGACTTCCTGAGGGTATGAGCTTGCTGGACTCTAATCCCAGACTGGCCAGTCTCGGTTCCAATGGCAGCAATGTGTTAGCTTGTACCACCAAGCACTCCACGAAGGCAGCTATGTCCTCACGGCCGAAGGCCTCCTCCTCCCCTACTCCCCTCCCCATGTACTGTTCCATGTGACCTTATAGCTCCAGGCAGCATCCGTTTCCCCAGACCTTGCATCTGGGCTGCTCTACTGGCTTGACTTGCCCAACAGAATATGGCAGAAGTGACTGTGTACCAGTTCTGAGACCGGGACTAAAGAACCTTCTCCATAGCGTCAGGATGATAAACATCCCCAGTCTAGCCTGGTGGGAATGATGGACAGGTGGAGCAGGCAGGTCTGGGTCAACTAAATCACCTGTTTCTTAGGTGTATAGCCACCTGGCTGAGCCACAGCAATTACAAATGCAGCAACAGTTAACCCTTGTTTGTGGCTGCTGCTGAGATTCTGTAACATTCTCATGGCAAGAAAGGACACAGATGATTGACCCATAGGTTGAGCTATTGGGTATAGGGTGACATTTGCAATCCTATTAATGTGACATGGACTTCACATTTTACAGAGCAGTGGATGACCTGGGAAGTGAGTCACACTTGAGCTTGAATTCTGATTCTGACAACTGTATCTGAGACATTTGGACATTTGTAAATAGAAGGCCACCGAAAAGAACTGCCCCTCCAAACCTTAACAAAGTCTGTTTGAGGGGAGAGGAGTGATTAGTGATTTTTTTCTGTTTTTGCCTTATCTCTCTGAGTTTATTTTCTCAGGTGCAGAAGGAGACTGCTGTGTGAGAAATGAACAAGATCATGTGTATAATAAAGCATGATGCACAGTAGCTGGGAAATACTCAAAGAAAGTTCTCTATGTAAACATGAATAAAAAATAGATACCACAATCACAGAGACTGCGTAACAAATCACATCAACAGACTTCAGGCCCTGTTTGTCCAACCTGCACCATCTCTCCCCAAGAGCATCTTTCAGTAACTGTTGCAATGCCCTTGTTACTGTCTGCCCTCCCTCCATGAGCATCCCTACCCTTCTACATCCGGCCAGAAGCTACTCTGCAAAAGCAGACCCAAGCAGGTTGCCTCCCACAGAGACCCTTCCCCAGCTCTCCAAAGCCACAGTGATGCCATTCACGGCTCCCACAGTGGCCGTCTCTCTGCTCCTCCCCAGGCTCTGGGAGTCAGGATCCTCCCTCCCTAGGACATTCTTCCTCTCTCCTCTCCCTGCCCGATCCTGCTGCATCGATTAGGTGCCACTTCCTGTACCATCAACTATAATCCTCTGATATTCTCCAGCCCTACTCACTGTCTATCAAGCCCTATTTGATTTCCTTTATAATATTTATCTCCATTGCAAAATTGTTGAAATTATTCCAACTTCACCACCATGCACATGTAAGCTATTTGCTGCCACAGCCCCAGCTTCTAGATGGAGCTGCATGAAGAGCATGGCACAAGCAAGCTACTGAGCAGCCAAACAAAAACCTGGATCCTAACAATGATGACTTGGGGATCAGGGGTATTTCTCCTTCGAACTTTCTATATTTTGCAAATTATCTATAGTAGACATCTTCACTTTCAAAATCAGGAGAAAGTATTAATTTTAAAAACTGGAGCTGGCTCCATTTTGCACACACGCACTCCCGAAGGCTGTGCCAAGTGGTTCGGAGATGAACATCCATGCCCAAGGCGGGAAAAGAGAAGGAGGGAGAGGTGATCAAAGAGACAGAGGGGAAGAGGGTGGAGAAACCAAAGGAAGAGAAAAAGGAAGTTGAAGAATGGAAAGCGCACTGGTAGGCTGCAGGCCGACTGCTTTACTTGGCTAAGGAATCAAGGTGAGAAACCAAGCTGATCCTGTCCAGGCTTCATGTCCAAAAGGCCACAGCAGCTGGCACCTCCCAAGGTGTCAATGTCCTGAGTGTGCCGGGGGCAGGGAGTGAGAGACAGAGAGTGATGGAGGATCCCAAGAGAGACAAGCAGGAATCAGGGAAACAGTGAAGGGAGGAATAAGAAATAAAGGGAATATGGAAAGAAAGAAAGGTACCAAGAGGGAGAAGGAGAACGAAGAGATAGAAAACACTCATCCAAACATTAAACTGAAAGGGTCCTCCTAGCCCCAGGAGCTAGGAACTTACCATGACTTTGATTTCTTTTTAAGTGTTCTGTGCCTTCTATGGTTTCTATGCTGATTGTAGGATAAAACAAATCACACACACACACACACACACACACACACTCTGTCACATTCAGATGCAGTACCCAGTCAGCACTCAGTTTATGACTACAGAACAAATGTACTGAAAGGCCTACTGTAAAGATGCCTTTGATCTCCGTGGCTCTTATCCAACGACTCTTCACAGAGTAACAGGCTGTCAGCAGAAATAAGGGGAAATCGTAATGCTGAAAAGCCCGCTCAGGCCTAATGTGTAAACACATTAAGGAAGGGAGCTTGTCTGCTCCTATTTACTGCGAAGGCAGAGGTGGAAATATCCCGCAGGCAGGTAGGCAGGCTCCCCGCCTCTAGTAATCAAAGCTGGTGGTACTGAGGGGAGTGTGGAAGGAAACTTGCTGTCCGACCACCAGACCTTTAGTCCTACCACCTCATTCAGTAGCTTTGTGAGGGTGGAATTATTAGTATCCCCATTTCCGGGTGTGCAAATAGAAGGTGCAAGACAAGCCAAAAATGCCAAATCTTCTGTTGAAAGTTGCCCAACAGCAGAGAAACACCAACTGCCCAGTCATCCTCATTCGGAAGGCCATGTTCTAAATTACACAAATGCCCCAAAGGTGGGGCTGGGAAGCCCAACCCTACCTTGCGGGCAAGCCAGGGATGGTCCTGCCTCAGGACCTGGGCTAGAAGTCTCCTACAGAGCACAGCACTGGGCCATTGGCCATCCCACGCCTGCCAGGACAAAAAACAGGGGGCCAGAGGGGGTGAGGCCACCTCCCTGGAGTCTCTGGCTGGAGAGTGGGGAAGGTTGGGGGGCTCCATCTGAAGCAGCCCTGACCCCAACCCATGCTTCTTCTACTGCACCTCAGTCTACCTCGGGCCAGCAGAAAAGGAACAAAGAGGGACCTCACCAGGTCCCTCCTCTCCCAGCTCCCAGACAGGTGCTGGTCCCCCAGAGAGCTGGGTGCTCTTACCCATCACGAACAAGAGCCCCCAGGAGCTGCAGGTGGCCCGGCCTCCGGTCCCCTCCCTCCTGCCCTCCTCCCCTTTCACCTCCCACTCCTTATGGAGAATGGTGGGCTTGGGTCCAGGGCTGGCTCACATTTGACCAAGCAGCAGCTGACCCATGGGCCCAGGGCTCCTGGCACTGTCCCCTCTCATGCCTGGGTGCGCAAGGAGCCTTGGGTACACTGGGGACCGTGCCTCGTTAGGAGCCATGGCCAAGATTCGTGGGCAGAGCGGGCACTGCATGGATACATTCTGTTCCGTGACTAGGAAGTTGGCTTCAGAGGTCACTTCATGGGGGAGGAATGTTTGCATCTATACCTGTGAATTCTTAGTGAGCCAACGGATACTCGCTTTTGGTTCAAGCAGACACCCGGGATGCTGCTGCTGGGCTCTTGCACTGGCCTGGGCCTCCCTGGCCAGGTCTGTCCTGGTGGAGGCCACACAGTCCATCAGAAAACACAGAGGGAGTGGGGCCCGGCCTCAGCTCCGAGGCCTGGACTGGTCACGCTGCCAGAGTCCCGCCCCTCACCTGTCCCTTGACAGGGCTGCATGGAGTGGCCTGCAGGCCAGAAGGCCTCCTGGCAGGTGTGGAGCTGGACCCCTCCCATCACAGCCCTGGCTCCTGTTTTCCTCTAGCTCCAGCCCCAGCTAAGCCTGTTAGACATCCCCAAGCGTGACAGGGCAAGCACTTTGCCCCAGGGCTCTGTATCAGTCCTCACAGTGACCCTGAGTTGACTTGGCAGCTCCAAACTTGGCAAGAGCCTGGCTGGATGAACGAGGCCTCTCATTCCAAAGGCTGTTGGCATCGCACTTCTTGCCAGTGCTGTCAGCAAAACCTGGCTCCTTGAACCCACTGAGAGGTGAGACCAGAGCTCACAGGCCCGGCCTGCCGGAAGTTGGTTAGGAGGGAACAGAGTGGACATTCCAACCCGAGTCAGGGCGTGGGTGCCCCATCTGGCCTTCCCACACTGGCCCCAAGAGGAGACCAAAGAGCCCTTCCACCTGCTCTCCCTGCCTGGGGAGCCTGTCCCAGACAAGTGGGGTCAGGGAGTGCCAGGAAAGGGGGCGCTTGTGGCTCTTGCCTCCCCTGTAGTCACCACTGCACTGCGGGGTGCAGAGAAGTCACAGTGGCCAGCAATAAATGAACTCTCGATGCAGAGGCTCTCAGCACCTGCAGGTGTACCTCAGGTCCTGGAATCCTGGGCTGGCAGAGGTGCCAGGGACTGTCACGAATGGGAACCAGAGGCCTGTGCTCGCCCATCCCCACACTAAGTGAGGCAAAAGCAGTTTCTTAGTTTTGCCTGCATTTGTGGGCATGGGGGGCAGGCGGAGGCTGGGGAAGGTCTGCAGCCTGCTGCTAGCTGGTTCCAGTCTTCACTCACACTGTTGTGTGCAGCAGCTACAGCTCCTGGGAGAGGGCAGCCCTGTCACCAATATCTGAACCTTGCTGCACGATGTGTTCACATCCATGGCCTCAATTTGCCCTCCTGATGACCCCGTGAAATGGAGAGGGGTCTAAGGGCACATTCTACCTGTGGAAAAATTCAGCCGCTCACTCTCCAGGAGGGTCAGCTTTCCTGTCAAGCAGGGAAATGAGGTCTCCCACACCTGTGGTCTATTTTCAGAAAGAGGCTCTTCCCATCTTTAACGGTAACACACACTACTTGTATCAGCACTGCCAAAGTCCCCACAGTCTCTTTCATTGTTGGCGTTGTTGAAAATGTGCAGGCCTAGTTATTTGAAATCTGCAGTTTTCAAAGTACTGCCATGGCCAGTTATTAAACTGGCTCGTGTCCTTCAGGCTACATTATTAACTTTTTTGGTTTCGACTTAGAGGAGAGACTGAAGTAGGAGACTAAATAAAGGACAGAGCTGGTGGACAGTCACTGTGAACAGGACTCAACTGCGAACAAAAGACCACGCTCTTTGGAGTCACTCCCTCCCTCTTCTGCCGCCCCCTCAAACCAAACTAAGCAAAACAAAGGAAGAAAAACAGGATTGTTTCAAAGTCTGCATTTCCGGATGAGCACAAATAGGATTCAGGTGTGTCTGCAGTTCTTCGGCTTCTAAGGGAGACACAAGAAGATTCTTCCCTGCACGAGTCTCTAGGCTCAGCACCCAAAGGTAAACTCACTGCCCCAGAGCCGTGGCTCCTGGCCAGTGTTCTCTGCAACTCTCTTACACTGGTGTTCACAGAGTCCCGCACCCATCTGGGGACCACTTGCCACTACCTGCCATCAGTCAGCTATCATCTAAGCCAACATGTGTAACCCACCCCACCCTCCAACCTGGTGCTCCCAGGTCTCCTTACGACTGTGGGTTGTCTATTTCTCCATTAGTCAGGCTTTGAACTTCAAGCATCCCTCTCAGGCAGGACAGAGAAATGAACCATGGACTGCAATCCAAAGACACCACTGGTTACCGGAACCCTGGGGAGTCTCCCTGGGCTTCAATTTGCACACTCATTAAATAACAGGATGAGAAATCCAGATGCTAACAAAGGCTCTTTTCAGCTCTAGCAATAAATTATTCTTGGAGCTCAGGAGAAGTTTTCTTTTCATTTCAGAGTGCTGTCAAAGGCCAGGCACAGGCCATTTCACAAATGACTTGGACAACTGCAAGACTTTTCTAACTGGTCTTCCTGCCATTTGCAATCACAGCTGCCAACAGAGCCACTAGGTTATTCTTCCTAGAATACCTTTACCACGGTCAAAAGTAGCCAGTGGTTTCCCACTGCCTCCCAGTCCAAACTCCCGTGTCCCCAAGGGCTCCACAGCTGGGCATACTGCTCCTGGTCTGTCTCTGCTCAGGCTCTGACTATCCCAGAGTTGGTGGCAGATCTGCAAACCTCTCTCACATTGAACTTCTATTTCAGTTTGAACTTAGCACATGCCAACCTGGAATTTATACAGAATAAGTGACTCTGTAATTTTAAAGCAATTACCTCTTCTCAAATTTGACTGGAAATCTTTCCAGGTAAAGGACATACCAGTGACTTGCACAGATGATGATTAACAAAGGCTTAGTGATTAAAACATTCATTTACTTAACAAACTTTTATTGGGCACTACTATGGAGTAGGTTCTAAGAACACAGAAATATACCCTGGAAGCAAGAATCTGGAGATGCAGACAGGTAAGTAAACAGCTGATTAGACTATGGGGTGCCAAGTGCTATGACAAAGCTTTGTCCAGGGAGCCAAAGGTTAGATCACTAATCCAGCACTAGGAGTACGTTCAGGGACAAGAGGAAATGCATCTCCAAGGGAGCTGGCTTCCTGGCCAAGTCATTGGCCAGGGAACTAAAGGGATTAGGGTGATCAAGGTAGAGGTAACAAAATACACGAAGACACCAAAGAATTCATGGGTCCGTGAGGGAATTGAAAGCAGCTGATGTGGCTGGAGCTCAGGGCCAAGAGGAGGAGTGTGAGTTGAGAGTAGACAAAGAATGACCTTAAGATACTCAGATATCACTCTCAAGGGCACAGGGACAACCACTGACAGAGCAAGGGGGTTGCTTAGAAGAGTCACTTCAGGAATCTGACTGTGACCACTTAGCAGAGGTGGGATTAGTGGGGAACCAGGACAGGGCTCATTCATGTCAGGGCAGAGGACTGAGTGGGTTCCAGAGCCATCCACAAAGTGGGATCAGTGAGAGTTCTAGCAACTGCATATGGGGAGAACAGGCCAGTATTAGCGTAGACACCTGGACCTGAGGCGTCCTCTTCCCCTGGAATTAGAACAGGGGATCATGCATGTTCAGAGGAAGAGAGGCTCTCAGGCGAGCCCATGGCCTTTAGATGAAGGCTGGAGAAGGCCTCAGCTTCATCTACTAATCAGACTTCAGAAGAGCCATGTTAACTGGTGATACAGAGGTGAACATCTTGGAATCTCTCAGCAGAAAAAACACAGAGCAAGAAGAAAATAGAAGAAAAGGGCCCAGGATCACCGACATTTAGGGACAGGCAGAAGAGGAAGACTGGAGAGTACTTAGGGAACAAGTCAGAGAAATGGGACTGACCAAAGACAGGGCCTCTTAATTACATTTTTAATCCCTCTCTGGAGTCACTGTGCCTCCTAATCAAGTAGCTACATTATCATCATTAAACAAATAAGAAACAATACAACTAAACAAATTAAGTACTTTGCTTAAGATCAAAGAGTTAGTGAGTTGAAATAGTATCTTGAATGATTAGGGCTGACTCCAAAGCCCTTTCTTTCTATACTTCCACCCCCCCGCCCTGCACTACCCAAGGCCAATAGTATCAAAGACATCATTAATACAAAAAGCTAGTGTTCCACAACTGTTTTCACACTCACATGAACCACATGTGAGGCAGCAAGGCTGCCTGCAATATGATGTTTGGTATCTACTTTGCATTCTCTCTGTAAGGGCTTTTTGTTCGTTTGCTTTTTTAGCATACTGGGGATTAAACCCAGGATCTTCACATTCAGCTACCTCCCCAACCCTTTTTTAAAAGTATTTTTGTTTTGAGACAGGGTCTCACTAAGTTGCTATGTTCCCCAGGCTGGGCTCAAACTTGTGGTCCTCTTGCCTTAGCCCCTCAAGAGTGCTGGGATTACAGGCACACATTACCACACCTAGCTCTGGGAGAGTATGCTGAAGGTACTCACAAAAGCCTCTTGATAGGGTAAGCCACCGAGCTGAACAGAGGTACTTTCTTTTGCTGTCAGTTGCACCTGTTATCTAACATTCCCATGTCATTGTTTTTGTTTATTTCTTGGTCTGGAGTAAGACCTTGTGAAGGCTGAGAGGATGGTAGGTGAGATGCCTTAACTACACCCTCAACAGCTTACAGCAGTTAGAGATGTCTGCCCTGCACAACATAGGGCCATTCTCTTCCTATTAGTTACTGATAATTCTCAAAGTTACTAAATAAATGTTGCTAGGCAATAGGAGCTTCCTATGTGTGTGTATGTTTGTGTGTGTATGTGTGTGCATGCTAAGTCAGAGATATGGATTCTTGAGGCAACAAATCAACTTAATTCTACAGAGTCAGCTGGTACCTAAACAATATGGACTTGATGCCCTCACTGTCTCATTTGGGGTAAGGCGAACAATCTCTTTCCCTGCCAGCCTTACTCCCTTACCTGCTTCAGGTTAAGTATTCATTTACAAATCTAGTTACTGCCCAGCTGGCAAGTACCTGAGTGAGGAGGGTTCACAGGAGGAAGTGCATTATAAAGAAGCGTCAGCTCGGTGATCAGTCACTGAGCCCAAGGGAAAGGGAAGACTCCTGGGCAACATATACAGTTTACAGCTATCTATAATCCGAATTAACATTCATGGAGTTTGCATCTGATTTTTACATTCAGATGCAAGCCAAGACTTGGGAAAAGGCATACTTGGTTTTTCTAAATGAATTCAAATCCCATATAGGAGGGAAAAAATTACAGAAGAGCCACTGATTTAGAGAAAGTAATAAAAACGGGGGGGGGTTATTAGGTTTATTAAATCTAGCTCTTTCTGCCACAACCTTGGCAGGGCACAAAAGGACAAGCAGGTAAATTCTCGTGTACATTTATAAGGCAATAGCTGTTCAGCTTTGCTCTGAAATCATCCAGTTCCCTTACATACACCAGAATAATATTCTAGACCAGACAATTTCTTAGAAATGTGTTGTTTCGGAAAAACTGAAATTTTCCAGCTTGCACTAAGATTAGCCAAGCTAAGCCCATCTGGCTCCTGCTTAATGTAGCCTACGGAGAAATCTTTATGGGACAAAATTCTGCCTTATGTTTCACAGGCACAAGGTGAAGTCTGGGTACCTTTTGGGTAAAGAGAAATTAGATATTAAATCATCCTGAAACACTCAGGTTACTAATTTTATTGTTTTCTTTCTCAAGCCCATGCCCACCAGGAAATCCCACCATAGTCTGTAACCTCTCAGTAGACCTGAAGCCTGGAAGATCCCTTGTCATTCCACTGTGTCCACAAACTCTATCCCAGTCATCCTGTACTGTAATCATGGGGCTGAATGGGCTGATAAGGAGCCAGACTGTGAAGATAGGCCAGGCAAACGTTAGGTGGGGAGGAGGCAGGAGGCAGTTTCTTCAGAAAGCAAAAGGAAATGCTCCCAAAGGCCTGAGTTCAAGCCCTGGTACCAAAAAGAAAGAAATGCTGTTACAAGATGACAAATGGCCCGGAATGTGTGTGTGTGTGTGTGTGTGTGTGTGTGTGTGTGTGTGTGTGTACGTGTGTGACCTGGCTTCCTGATGCCACAGAGCAGGGGGCTTTGTGGCAGCTCAGAGAGGCAGGCAAGAGAAGATAACAAGGCTCAGCTGCCAAGGAAGGATCAAAGAACTGAAGGCTGGTGATTTTTCTTCTGAAACAGGCTGGAAAGAAAGGCAGCACGGAAATAATTCCTTTAGGTGGGTAATTCTTAGCACAGGTAATTCTCAGGCTTCTCTGCCAGTGTATGCAGGCTGCCCATGTAAGAGAATGGAGACACTTTGAATTCTCACAGCTGGCAAGCTCTGTGCCAACCTGGGCACGTTCCATACTGGACTATGGGAAAGCAGCGTTATCCCATGATATTTCTGACCCATTTTGGTATCAACAAACTCTACCTACTTCTAATGGAATCTGAGGCCATATCAATAGGAATTAAATGTCTCTATAAAAAATGGATTATGAATAAGTAATTATAGAGCAGCAAGATGCACCTAGCTATTACTTCTCTGGCTCTTGTTGCTTTAAATACACAATTTTAATAAATACAGATTCACGTAATGTGTATTCCTGTTGAAATAGAGATCTTTATTTTATTACAAATTTCAGGAGGAATGAGTCATTCTACTTCTCCCAATCAACCGCAGGAAGGGAAGTGTTGCTGTTTGGGTCTCAAGGGCATGACCAAGGCATCATCCTTAGGAGCAGCATCTTCTCTGTCTACCCTCTGTCTACGCCAATATTCTACACTCTGGTGATGGATCGCATTCATTTGCAGAATTTGTGAGGAGCACAGATGTTCAGTGCCCCGGCCAGCTCAATCAGAAAATCTGGAAGTGAGGCTGGGCCCCCTAAATTTTATTTTTTTAATGAAAAGGTTTCTACATGCATTTAGTGGGAGTGTGAACAAGTTCATTCTTTTGGAGCAAGCACTCTTGGATTCACCAATTCCACATCTAGGAATTAAACCCTGGATCAGCCATACCAGGTCAATGGTGTCTGTGGATGAAGGCAATCTAAATGGCTAGAGGAAATGTTAAGTGAATCGTGGCACACCCAGACAATGGGACTCTATACAGCTGGCAGATTTATATGTACTAATGTGGAACACCCTCCAAAAGATATTAAATATAAGAAGCAAGTTGCAAAACACTATGTATCATGTGGAAGTGCATATACATAGATTTCCATATTCTCATATACACAATATATACACGCCCACATATGTGTTCATAAAGACAGAGGTGCTGTTTGGAAGAGTACGCAAGAAACTGCTGACAGTTAAATCTGGAAATGGGAGACAGGAACTCAAGCTATACTCCAGTTCAGACATTATGTTACTGCAACCCTTTATTACTGCTGCAATAAAATATTCTAAATCATTTTTTTCTATCTCCACTCATGATTCTCATGTAAGGCCAAAGCTGAGAACCACTAGTCTAAAGGACATGGGCGCTGTGGAGGGTAGGCACTGAACCAACCACCCAGGGGTCACACCATGTCATACGTGCGATTAACCAGAAGGTGGCACTGCAGAGGCAATCACTCAGCTCTTCAACCCAAACTGTCAGGACAAATTTTTCATTAATCCAAATCTTTTCGCGGCTCTAAGGACTATTTTATCTGTGCCCCAGAGCATTCTGTGCTACTACCTCTATAAAGGGCAGCTTACACGTATGGATCCTATACACGTTTGGTTTTTTTCACAGAAATGCGTGGGTCGCTCAGTACATTCAAATATAGCACTTGGGACATGTCTTCCTGGAGAGTTGGAAATGCTTGCTCAGGTCTCCTCTCCCTTCCTCGCCATTTCCCTACAGTCTTTGCACTGATCCACTCGTCTTATCTTCTTCCAGGGTCAATTCCACCAAACAGGAAGTAATAAATCACGTGGGGCATTTGGTCTTTGCAAATTTGTCCTGACCTTTGACCCAAACAGTGGTACAGAGCAGCCCAGGGCAAGAGCCATGAGCTCACCTGCCTTCCCTCTAACACTGATTTTCTGGAAGTGGGTGTGTTACCACAGCAACTTTTAAATCACATCAATTATGCCGCCTCTAACCTCCCAACATCTTCTTAAACACACAATGTTTGAGACACGTGGTCCACTGCCCTGGAAATGCAGAGCTCCAGGTCCCTCATGTACGGCCACCATTCCTGGACAGGAGGTTTAGCACCATTGTATATGAACCACCCAATAACCCCATACATTTTTATTCTTTTATCTCTTGTTTTTTAATATTTCTGACCCAGGTTTCATAGCACTCTGATCTAAATGTTCCTTTCCTATGAATTGCTGGTCTGTATTTAACAGAAATTCACTCTTAAGATAACCTAAAACCTCAAGGGGTCACTTACTTTGTAGTCATATTCCTTTTGCTCATTCTTCAAGATACAAAACCTTCAAGATACAAAATCTCTGACCTTCCCCCCCTTCGCCCTGTTCAGCCGATCGTTCTTGTCTTCCTATTTCTACCTTGTACGTGCCCTTATGCCACCTGCCACGCTCATTCACAATTATTTTATCTCTCTGCAATTCATAAGCTTCTCCAGTTGAAAGGATGACACGTCTCTTGCCTCTGAAACTGCCAGCGCCTCACTCTGCCTGGGAAATGGCTGGCCCTCTGTGAACGCCTGGTCAAAACAGGAATACATGCATTCTAAACACACACTCATGTGCTTTGGGATTCCCCATTGATTTTATGATGTTGTTAAACAGCAGGGAAATGGCAGGAAGGCTGTGCCTCTGACTTGAGAGGAAGGTCTGAAATTCATGAATTTACAAATGCTTTTGAAAAGGAGAACACCGAAGGTCCACTCCCTGAGACTTTCAAACCATCCTTTTTCGTTCTTCTTTTTCTGATCCAAGAAGTGCATGGAAAAGAAGGCTTCTCCATCCGGAGAGGAGCCGTGAAGCCCTGAAGAAGGGAGCCTTAACATTCCTTGAGCCCTCACAAAGCAGCCTGACATCTGGTCCACACTCGGGGAAAGAGGCCACATCCTGACACGCACAGCTATTTCTGCATCCGAGCTGCTGAAGCCTCACCTGCACAACTTGCCTTACACACAGGAAAGGGACAGAAACTAATATTTACCAAAGGCCGGCTACATGCCTTGCGCTGCTTCCCGTGCGATCTCTTAAGAGGCTATTTCCCCAAGGTGTGTCTCCACAGGGTGCTCACCAGGAACGTCTCTGCAGCACACGTGGAGGGGGTACTGAGAGAGGACCGCTGTCTCTCCCCGGCACCCTGCTGATGGCAAAAAGCACAGCTGCTGCCCCACATCGCCATACATTCACACATGCATCTTGACAAGGACTTCTCACCATGCAGGGGGAAATCTGTGCCTGAAAGACTGAGTCTTGTGACTGTATCGCTTGCGGCACTGGGGCAGATCACAGTGTGGGCACGGGGCGACAAATCCTGTTCCCTTGGACACACGTGAGCTGTGCTGTGGGCTTCCCACCAGCGGCTTAGGGACACAACACTCCTAATGTTCCCTTATGTCTCCTGGACTGCTGTCTTCTCCATTTCGTGGCACTTCTCTTCTGAGATCAGGTCAGAAGGAGCTGTGGCTTTCAGAGCCACCCAAAAGCATGGAAGTCACATGAAGCTTTTATGATTTAAAAATAAAGCCTGTGTTTTGAAAGCTAGCCTTTCTGTTCTGTAGCTTCCCAGGAATTGGCCAAAGAGACTCCGGGACCCCTACAGAGGTGTCTCCCCATCACGCCTCTCCTCTTCTGCCCCTCCATGTCCAAGCCCCAGCACACGTTTGCTCTATGCTGTGCGGCTGCCACAGACGTGTGATGGTTCCACAAGGGACGCCCTTCCTCAGGCAAGGGGCGCCCTGCTGAGGGGCGGAGGGCAGTAGTGGCCCAACAGCGGGCTCTGGTGACAGACTGAGCAGCGTCTTGTCCCACCCTGCGGTCCACTAACTGCTCGCTCCACCCTCTGCTCACTTCCTCCGGGCCTCAGTTTTGTCATCTGTGAAAGGAAAGAGCTCATCTAATACTAAGACTGGCAGCACCCAGAGACTGTTTTGAGTATGCATGAGATAACAAATGTGAACCCCACAGCCTAGCGCCCACACCCCAAGCAGCCGTACAGAAGGGCGACTATTACTGCGTCATTTCCTTACCACACATCGTCTGAGGGAAGTTTTACATTCCGAGAATAACAGGTGCTCAGTTGACTTCCTGAGTCAGAATCTTCCAGTCAGGAGAGGAGAGGAAGGCTCTGTGGTTGCTCCTCAGAGGACCGTCACCTGGTGCAGCCACAACACACCAGGCACGCCTTGGCCTCTCCGGAAACACGCTGGCTGGACGCAGCTCCTCGTGTCTTGAGGCTGCCCAGACCTCTCTGTTCATGTGAGTTCTTCTCTTGTCCATTTCCCTTTCTCCAGAACCAAGGAGGTTGACACAGTAGAGACTGATTTGTTTTTTCTAAATACCAGTCTGTTTTTCACTCTGAAGTATTGTAAAAACCCATAAACACTATAAAAACCTGTAAATGTCCAGTGACTGTAAAAACTGAGTTGATTCACTGGAGCCCAATTTTCTTTGATAATTTGGTGACTTTTTTAAAAAGAACTCTAAAAATTGTTGCCCCAAAGTGCTAGCACTGCACTCCTACAAGGAACTTGGAATGCAATCCTTTTTACTCAGATCGGAAATTGTCCACATATTGGTTGCTTGTGGCAAGATGGAGTTGGAATTTTCTTTTCCTGTTGCTGTAATTCTGCTAGCAATCTGTTGACTTCAAAACCTGGGATTTGACTCAACAAGTCGCTAATGACCTAGTACCTCAGGGACAACTATTTCTGAAGTATAAGTGCCACTTCAGTACAGTTGGTTTAGTATAACCATGTGGTTACTTAGGGCTAGGGCTAGGGGACTGGAAGAGCCAGAAGTGAATGCCTCTCTCCTTACACTCTTTCCACCCTGTGCCCTGACCATGCTACAAACAGAAACACAGGCCTCAACAGATGTTAGGACTTCTTTTCCTCTCTCAGAGATGTCATCTGTGCCTTTGCCAGGGTCCATCTGACAACGTGAACTTAAATGCCTCATGTGGTCTTTCTCAGGTAGTTCAAGAGATACTCCTTTCACTTTCCCAAGTGAGCCATCCAAGAGCTCGGAGCCAGCTGGCCTGCCACCCTCTGATGTGAAGGGTTACCCGGGGGAATACAAGGCTCTACCGAACTAGGCTAACACCAGGCTTATTTATCAATACAGTGGGTGTCAAATGCTGGGAGGGATTAAGACCTGAGAAAACAGACTTGGAATTAACTGCAGTTTGGCCTTACAAATTAAACACATTTCTTTCATTTAAAAAAAGCCCCAAGATCCCAAATTGATCTTTAATGTTTAGATTCATAGATGAATGTAAAGGCAAACACAAACTTACTGTTTATTTCCCCACATTGCATCTACACAGGGTGCTCACCAAGAATGACTCTGAAAAGCAGATCTCTCTCTCTCTCTCCATATATATATATATATATATATGCTGAAGTGTTAATAATTCTGGGAGACAAGAATAAGGGTGCTTGCTGCTTACTTTTTTTTCAAGAAAGGATTTTGCTAAATTGCTCAGGCTGACCTCAAACTCATGATTCTTCTGTATAACTGGAATTACAGGCATGTACCTCATTTTGTTTTTCCATATTGTAATTCATTTTTAAAGTAATTGTTCAATTACTCAGTTGCTTGAATAGCCTTATGCACTACTCTACCCCAAGAACTTTGCTATGCCACCCTGGTAAAAAAGATGTTCTTTTCCTTAATGTACTAATAAATACAGGCACAGCAAGCTGATTAGCAGCTGCAAGTGTGGGAAACATCCACAACTCCAACTATTGCCAGAGGTTCATGTTGTTTCCTCAGTGTGAGCACTAAGGGTACAGTGGGCTCAGAATGAGCCTGTGCAGGGAATCCTGAGAGGATCACAGGTCTGGACCTGCTGCTGTTAGGGCATCAGGAAAGGACAGCTTCCCTCCAGCAGCACATCCTTTGTGGTGGGCTGCAACTGCTCATGGCAAGATCTGTACAAGTGTTTCGCCCCTTTAGCAGCACCATGTTTGTTTTAGTGACTACAACTGCTACCCAGTGAGGAGAAGTGCCATTCTGTAAACGAAATCCTATGCCCACGAAGCTATTCCTGTCATGTCATTGGACAGGGGTTCTCTTGCATCTACTAACCAAAGACATGTAATGTGATTTTATAAAAGAAAAAAACCACAGTAAGTCCCTGACTTACGAACATTCCAGTTGCGAACTTTCACATGTGTACTGTGTAAGACTCACTTTGTTGGATTACGAATGAGTCCAAATTACTAACGTTCTCCTAGAATGGGACTTGTTCGTAAGTCAGGAGCTTACTGTACATCCTTCCGAATTCTCCCTCCCCCTCACCCAACGTGGAACGTCTCCACATATCCAGTTAAAATCCCAGTTAAGGACCTGCTGAGCGAGTTCTAAGAATGCTTACAGGTGAACCAGGAACATGCACGTGGATCTGCTGACCTCCAATCACGACTCAGTGACTGAACAGTAGAAAACCAGGGTCAGGATCCACGTTTGTTTGTACACATCCAAATCCTCTTGTCAGAAATGGTAAAATGTGAGAAAAGGAACTCATGAAAGCATCGTGAAGAGCCAGGGCCATCACTGTGTCAGCAGAGGGACATCTGCACCCAGCCTCCTTCAAGACTGCTGACTCGGGGCTGGGGCAAGGAGCTCCCTGTACCCCAAAACTTCTGCAGGACCGGCCATGTGGGGAAAATTCAGCCAGCACAGTGCCTGTTTAAAACAATTTCTAAAAAACGTAGTGCCTTTGTTATTTCACACATTCATTCATCATCTACTGAGTATGGATTAATTGGAGGCAGGTGCTTAGGTGCTGGAGACAAAGCCTGGTTCCCACCTCTGAGAACCTGAACCTTGCAGTCGACAGCCAGGAGTCACGAGGGCCACTGCTAGGGACAGAGTGCTGGATGAGCTGTGAAGACCCCTTGTTTGCTTGGTGCAAAATGAGAAAACCCTGCGGGGTTAAAGCATTCACACTGGTAGGAGAGGCCAAATTCAGGTCCCACGGTCTCAAGGACTGATTGTCACTGCAGTCCAGGTGCAGTCCATTCTGAATAATAATTATCCCGTTGTTTCAATGCACACTAAGGAAATGCACTGAGCATCACGTCAGTTAATGATAAAATGAAATTACACTCCTCGACACTTCCTAAGAAGGTACGGGGTAGAAGTCCTCAGGTGGTAGTGTTCCACCACACGGCGAGTGGCAGCTAGTCAGGGCTTAGTCATTCACCTTGGCCAGTGCACCGAGTAGGTAATCCCCACACGAGTGGCAGAGCGCTGGTGCTGGACGTGGGTTGCACGTGACTTGCAATCATCTATCAGAGCTCATGTTAAGCTCAAAGGCAGAACACATGCTTAGCATGCCTGAGGCCCTGGGTTCAATTCCCAGCAGAAAGAGAAGAAAGAACAAGGAGAGGAGGGAGAAGAAGAAGAAAAGGAGCAAAATGCGACTTTAAAAAATTACCAGTTTCCTCTCTAAGGGGAAGTGGAGGGCAAACATAGCTCCAGACAAACTTCTGAACTCCAGCCACTTCTCCACACTTTTAGAAGCCCTCTGAGAGTCCAAAGCGACCTCATCTCTCCAAGAGCCTTACCTCACCTCACCTGGAATGACTAACGCAGTTGCGGAAGTGCCACTCTGTGAAGTAGCACTCTTCCCCCACCCCACTGAGCTAATGCATCCACCAGCCATGTGGGAAGTTGGCATTATTCTTAGAGCTCACTACCAGCAGGTCTTTGAGACAGGTGGGATGGGTTCCTGGCAACTGCCTTCTGCAGAGGGAACAAAGGCTTCACTGGCTGACCAGCAGGAGGCTGAGATGTGGGGCACCCTCTTCGGCAGGCGAGGCCCCCGTCACTGCCTGTCTCATGGAGCAGCAGCCTGGCCTATGAACCCGGCTGGTTAAGATTCCTTACGTCTTGAGTGGTTGCTGCTTGGCTGCATGGCACTGACTGCAAACGTAACCTGCAAGTAATTAATTCTAGAGTCTAAGGAAGACTGGGCACTTGGGGAAACCTCATAGGGTCTATGGGTTGGGGTGACAGGGAAGAAAGAGTTTATTTTCATAAGAGAGGCCTACTTCATTGAGAAAACAGAAACCCGTATTATTCCAATAAATCTTCGTTGGTTTTGTTTTTAACCATTCCAATCTTCCCCAAGCAGAGTTTTAAATTCCAAAACCAACTTTATTTTTAAACCTGAGTTAAGCTTCAGGCAGCCACCTATAAGAACAGAGCATGAGGCAAGGAAGGGAAATGACCCAAAGAAGCAAATTATACACTCCTTTCTCTCAAGTCCATTTTTTTTGAAATGAGATATTTGTTTTACTGGAGGTCAAACAGCCAGCTTGATCCCCAAGGAAAACGAGATGGGGATGGGAGTAGGGGTGGAGAAGGCAGGGTACCACAGAGTGGTAAAGTACAAGGGGGAGAAAAAAGAAAGAAAAATAGACTCATAAGGACAAACCAAATGGAAGAGGTCCACTTGTTTGTTTACCATTCCAGGAAGCTTCCTGAAGCTCCTGCCTTCAATGGCTGGCTTTGGCCCAACATTTGAAAAGTCTTAGATCTTTGGAAAGAAAGATTTGGACAACAAGGCTGTTTTATCTGGGAGAGTAACTTGTTACCCAAGAGTTCCAGCACTTTGGTTTTGATGTTATTACCTTGGCCTAAGTTTCTCTGTCCCAGGCCGTCCTGGCTGTGTTTACTGATTTTGCAAGGGAAAGGGACAGTCCTCGGAGGGAAGGGGCTGCTCTCAAGCACCACTGCTGCATTTAGCTGGATTGCCCTGACACCTGGGCACCTAGAGAACGATGAAGGTGGAGGAGAAGTAAAACATTTTCTACAGGTCCTATCTCTCCACACTCATAAGAGGGAAACAACACTTCTCTAACTTACTCCCCAAATAGACGCCGCCGAGGATGTTCTGCCAAGGAGTGATGTGAAAGTGTGTTCCGAAGTGAAATGTAAGCTTGGCCTGGTGCCCAGCTCTCTGCTGTATTTTGCACAGAGAGCTGCAGGCTGGCGGGCCGAAGAAACACATTTCCCTCCACGTGACTGCAAGAGCCAAGCAGCCCAAGCAGATTGCTTTGTGTTAATAAAATGTGATCTCTAGACTGTACATACACACCAGCAGCCCCGGGAAAATGTGAGCCAGAGAGAAAGACCCAGAGAAACCCAGGGCCCCAGTCACAAAGGGTCGGCAGCTGCTGGCTCACTCTTACATCCAGGCAAGGCACTGCAGGCCTGGCAAGTGCAAGAGGAAAGCACAGAGATGAGAATTCAAGTCAGGTGCTTGGGCAAATGCTGCTTTAAGCCATGAAACTAATCCACGAAATTCTACCAAACGCCGTCCCGTGCAAATGTTCGCTCTCTCTGGGAGGGTCACAGATCAAAGTTCTCAACTGATACTTTCTCAAAATCTACAGTACATCTGGGATCCAAGGCACCTCTCCCACATTGGACCACCGCAAACCTGCCCACAGTCTACTCCCAGATAAACAGTACAGAAGCTTTCTGGCATTAGATGTGGCGAGCGCATGTATTCCTACTCTGTCACCCCACAGGGACACGGACAAACGCAGTCAACTCTGTGAACCAGGGTCACGATGGAAGACAATCCCAGGCAACCCCAGCAATGCCCGTGGGAAAGCCAGCGTCCTGAGGACCTTGTCGCTTTGGACTCCACTGACCTCAGGAGGCATCCACGGCGCAGTGGCTTGGGTCTGTCCATCTACATTTTTGGTGGGAGGAGGTTTACAGGCTGAGAGGGAAAAAGGAGATGAGCGGCCCCTGCTCACTGCCCTCCTTTCCACATATTAGGTCTCTAAATCTCCAGGACTCTCCAAGTCACCGTGTCCTGTGGTCAACCTGAACTTCTGAATTTGGAGAGTTGTGAGGCTGGGGCTGAGCTCGAAGGCAGTCGGGGTGACACCGGAGGACCCCAGGGAAGCTCTGAACTTCTCAGGGCCTGGGCTGGAGGAGGCAGAACTTTCAGGGCCAGTGGCCACCTTTGGTTGGAGGGAGCAGAAGGTCACGGAAGAAGCTGCCCACTTGGGTCCTCTCCTCTGTGGCAGCCCAGCCCAGGACAGGAAAGCAGCCAGAACCAGCTCATAAAGGAGCAGCCGAGAGCATGAGCCCTGCCCAGGCCTGGGTGAGCTTCCACCTTGGTTAATCTGGAAACTGGCTAATTGGCCTTGGGATAATTGAAAGTTTATGGTATGCAGAGCTCAAGTGCAGTGACTGGAAACAACAGGAAGCAGCAGAAGTAGAGGAAGTCCGTCCGATCTCCATGCCCTCCTTTGCAGATTCTCCATGGACAATGTTTAACCCCCCATCACCCCACTCCCCAACTCGTGCCCTGGTCCACCCCTTGTCACACAGTTACCCGGATCCCAGGGAGCACATAGTAAATGTCCACTAAAAGGTGACAATGATTATTCCACTGACACCATTTATGGGTTTAAAGTTAGGAGGCTGGGAGAGCTCAGAGACATCTGGCTGGCTGTGAGAAACACACTGGGGGAGCGGCAGAAAGCATCGCTCTCCCCCTCAACTGTTCTCTGCAGAAAAAGCTATCTGAAGCATTCAAATACCACTGGGAAAGCAGATCAACAACACAAAAACATAAAGCACTTTCTAAAGCCAAAGAGCAAAGGACCTCAGGTGATTTGTTCCATTTTCATGGATAACTGAGAGTTACTCTCAATGCTGAGGGGACTGGAAAATTCCTCTAAAAATGGGGGATTTCTTCCTTACAGAAGGGGGCTGCTCTTCTATTTTACACGTCAAGATCAAAGTAGACGGAGTGTACAGTGAGTGCTCACTGAGGGGGTTCTGCAGCCAGGATCTCTGACCAGAGTCTGCCAGGACCTGTGGCTTGTGACTGCCTTTCCTGGAGCAGGGGGCACCACCCCATGGCCACTGGGTGTCCCTGGAATTACATGTTGTACAGTTCCCTTCTACCTTGCAGTTCCTGTCTTGTGACCAGGCACAGAACCAACAGACTTCCTTTCTTTCATTGTCTCTGTTAAGTTAAGCAGAATAAGCCTCCCTCAGAGAGTGAAACAGAACGTGCCCAAGGCTTGGAAAAACACTTTTCCAGGACAACAGAAACAACACTGGCCCAAGTCCTTGATCTGCTGCCCAGAGAAGAGACAAATACTGAAGGATCTTCCCAACCTGCTCTGGCAGGACAGCAAATACCTGGCACAAGTATTGCTCCACCTCAGCTCGCAGCAGACATCACCAATTAATCACAGAGCTCTTTCCACAGAGCCCACCCCAAGCCTCAGAACTATTCAAGATGACATTCCGGGCACCTCCTAATCTACTGAAGCGGGCTGTGCGATGAAACCCACTGCCTTACTCAGGGCTCCGAACCTGAATCCACCCACTCCCAAGAGCAGACAAAAGCCAGCTGCCCACTGCCCCTCTGGAAAAGCTGCCATCAAAATAGGTAGCTGTGGGCTTTGGAGTAGCTGTGGTTATCCTATTTTCTTTTTAATATTTTGTCTGGCTAATAAACTACTGCTAAGAGATCCAACTCTTGGAGCAATGATTTCAGACAGATAACTTACTCCAGGGCTGGGCTGGAATGTTGAACACCAGAAAGAAGCCACTGGGTCCCATTCAGGATCAAGATCATTTTAGCTTTAATGTTGTTGCAGGGTTTTTTTTCCCTCCAAAATGTGTCAAATGTCTTTCGCTTTTCAACTTTAATTTTTAAACCCTGTCATCCTTTTTGAGTGGCAGAATGACAGATTCTTAATCCATCTTCTTGGCTTGGGAGCAACATTATGACTCCGAGAGACTTTAAATTTTTGTACCAAAATGAGAATATTACCCTTCCAGCTCATAGTAGTCTTAGAGTTCAGAATTATGGAACTAAAAATGCCACTGGGGCCTGAAGAGACTTGGTGACCTGTCCAAGACACACACCCTAATCCTGACAAGCCAGTTCTAGAATTTAGATCAGCTGACTTCAAGTTCAGTGCTCTTTGTGACTAGCCTACCTTCGAAGTTGTTGCTACATGTCTTCCTGTTTTGCCATTTAAAACACAAGGGAAATAATAATGCGAACCCAATTTGGACTTTGATTTTTGTTTAGTCAATTTTCTATGTGGCTATTTTGTACAGTATTTGTGACATACTTGTGAGTTAGAAGGATGTACATTATTTCCATTTTAAAAATAAAGAGGTATAGCCCAAAGAGGTTGATAACGTAGGGTTAAATTTCTAATGAACAGCACAGTTGGGGTCATACATTGGACCTCTTCAAGTACACAAACAAGCATCACGGAGCTTGCAAGACCCAGCCCAGTAGTTCAGAAGCCTAGAGGTAAGAATCTAAAGATATGAACATTCTAGAAACTGATCTTTTTAGCTGCCAGATTCTGACTCTGAATTGAAACTCCCTGAGTTGAAACTCTGAGTAGGCACAGTCCCGGCTACTTTTACTGACAGCATGTTTAATGGAATTTAACCTTCGTGACAATCTTGTGAAAAAAGCCACCATTTCTGGGAGAGATGGAATGCAGAGTTCACATAAAGTTTTATGGCTTCCTAGAGTACTGATCTCAAATCCAATTTAGCTTGGTTACTAGAGGGTCCAACAATGATGTGCTGATGCTATTAGGTCTGTGTTTGTCTCTGAATATCTTTATCAGAGCTTGTTATTTTTGCCTTGACAATGATTTCATCTTGATCTCCATGGTTTCCGGCCACTGAGATGTGCCCAAATTTGTTTTTAAGCTGACTGTAGTCAGAATGGAAGGGCTGGTAGAGGAGAGAGAGAGAAAAAGAAAGAAAGAAAGAGAGAGAGAGAAGGAAGGAAGGAAGGAAGGAAGGAAGGAAGGAAGGAAGGAAGGAAGGAAGGAAGGGAAGAAAACATATTTTGGCAATGTAATAAAACATTCAAAGCTCTTAGGAAAGACTAAATTCTAGGACCCACTATAATTTCTAATATGAGTTGATTTCTCCTACCTCTTACATTAAGTACTTACAACCATTTTGGCTTAACTACCTCATGAGTATTGCTATGATTTCATATTACATTTAGTGGACTTTAGAGCACTGTGCTCACTCTTTTATAAAAGGGAGCTCAGAGGTACTGCCAGGATATGAAAATGTGCTGAGGGAGCTTTAGCTGGAATTAAACATTCCTCTCAAGAGGGGAAAATCTTGCCTACTTTGATTCTGATGTACTTTGTAATCCTTTAAGACTGCGGTACCTTTAATAGCTTTATCCTGCCACACCCATAAGCACAACACACAACATACTGTTTCAAGACCCATGCCAAGAACCCCACACCGCTAAGCTGGTTGAGAAGCAAGGTCACATTAGGTTAATCCCATTTCTAAAATCAATCAACTTCCAGTTGTCTTCCTTATGTAAAATGATTTTTACACATCTCTTCCAAATCTTCTCCTTTTGTTTCCTCAATGTCTTTACATTCCCATTCCGCTTGAGCAGAAGGGTGCAGTCTTTCCTGGCTAAGCACCTCTGCCACTTCTGCATCCAGAACACCTGAGAGGCCCTCGGGATGAGGAGCAGAAGCCAGTGGGTTCTCTCAGTACTGGAGTTCCACCACCCTGTTTCTCCACACTCAGAAGACAAAATCCAACAACTGGGGAGCAACCAGTTCTTGCCTTTGTGACCCAGAGGTGTCCCGGAAAAGAAAACAGAAGAAACTCAAGGCACCAATCTTACAGCATGTTGGAAAGACTCGAGAGCATGAAATGAAAAGTATATGAGCTCCTTTCACCCCTGCCCACTCAAGTTCTTTGGGGCACAGCACCAGAGGTCAGCAGGACGTGGTGATGAAAGACGTGGGCCTGGTCCACGAAGCATCTGTTGGTGAGAGGCCTATGCAAGCAGTCACTGGGATGTGCTAGCGGACTCCGGATGAGGCTGCGAGCCGGGTGCCTCTCCCCATAGATGTAAACACACAGGATGCTCACTGGCTCTGCCCCTTCATGCTTTTTATGATCCCTTCTTCCCTACACTGGCTCAAAAGGTGTGGGCAGTTTCTAGGGCACCATCACGGTGGCACAAGGTGTGTACGTATTTGAGTATTGGTAAGATGATGATGGATGTGGGAGTAGACATGGTAATCACAGAAAACAAGTACAAGTGCTGAGAGCCACACTCACATATTGAGCGCTGCTGTGTGCTTTCTATCATCTCACTTCCTCTCCCAGAAAGCCTCCTCCCATGGGAAAGTGTACAAGGAAATCACCCTCTTACAGTGCAGGCAACAAAGGCAGGAGATTACCCCACTGGGAAGTGGCAGAGTCAGGATTTAAACCAAGGATGAAGTTTAACCGCCACGTTTTACTGTTGCCCCTAAGGAGAAGGGGGAGCCTGAGGAGACGCTCTAAGAGACAGTTATTTCATTACTAAATTTCAAAAGAAAACTACCATCATGCACAACAATGCTCTTCTGCTTCCACAGACTTCCATGAAAATTTAACTTAAAATACGAAAATTTCAGGCAAGGCAAGAAGCCATTCAGAGACAGACTGTAACAACTTGGTGGGAATGCTAATCTGAATTATGGAAACGCCTGAAGAACAGACATTCTTTTGCAATTTATTGATATATATTTGCGGTTAACAACATCAATTTATATCCACACAGTTAAAAGTCTTCAAAGATAATTGTGTGCTCAACTAAGTTAAGTGTGCCTCCTCAAATTATGTTTGCACAATTAGTCTATTTGGTAATATCTTTCCTTATTAGAAGGACAAAGAATATAAACTTCAATCAATTCAAGATCAAATAATCATAAAATTTAAATCAATACAACATTACCGCCAGGCAAGCTAAACAGTCAAAAAAAGAAGAAAACACAAAAGAATATAGGAGGCCCAAAATGCTTCTTGACACCAGTTTATGTAACACTAAATCTTGTTGTCTTCCACCTTCAAGCTTCTAAGGCATCCAATAACTGAATACCACTCACTGGTCTACTATGTTTGGGTAAATTTCACTTATAAGCTAAATAACAACTTATTTTTTGACATGGATCTAAATATTATTTTAAAAATCATTCATGTGTTCCTGGATAGTTGAAATAAACATGCTTCTGATTCTATGAGGAAACAAGTCAGGGCTCTCAAGGGAAAGGGTCTATAGAAATAAATTTTAATGAAGAGAATTCTATGAGATTCTTATGAAGTCAGTTCTGCAAATCAATCTTTTCTTATCCATCTTTTCCATCAAGGCTTTATTTCTGTCTTCACATTGTGTATTATCTATTGTTTCTTCTGTAAATCTCTCACTGGCCATTGGCCTTTTAAAAGCAGTACTAGGGCCGGGGATTTAGCTCAGTGGTTCTACCGCCTGCCTCGAAAGTGAAAGGACCCAAGTTTGATCCCTGGTACCAAAAAAAATAAAAATAAAAATAAAAATAAGAATAAATAAATAAATAAAAACAGTACCATTCGGTGGGATCTGAGATCCCCTTCCTACTGCTATAGTTCTCTCTGGCAGTACCTGCATGGTCTTCTTCAGGGATACTAAGATCATCCTAATGAATCTATCCTGAAGCAAACTGAATCTTCTGCACAAACTACAAGGCCAAAGGAGCTCATCTGCCAATACACTTAAAAGAACCTTTCTATCTTGCAGTGTTGTGATCTCTGTTCCGGGTAATCTGATTACGGTGTACCTAGATGATCTTGTTCATCTGGTTTATGCATGGATTCCCATTGGTCAGGACGCAGCAGCATCCTTCCCCCAACAAACCTGCGCCTTTCCCACTTGGTTCAGTTCAAGGAGCATCCGGTGTGCCTGAGTGGACAGCACACTTAACTCCTTCCATTAAGAGGAGAAACTTGCAGCGCAGGACTGAGTCTTCCCCGATCCACTGTCCATGCCTGGATGCCTCAGGAAAAACACTGGAGCAGACCCAGAGCTAATTAGAAAAGAAAGCACTGCTCTTCCTCACTCAGAGTTTCTGCCAGAGCTTTTATTTCTGCCGATCCATTTATGCAGTTCCACTTTCTGAGAGAACATTTTGTCACAGATGATTTAATGTTGTAGCTCCCTCAAGCATCTTTCTGTAGCACGCACTCATTGTTTTTAGGAATCAAGGGTCTCCCAGGCAAGATTGGAGAGCCGAGGGGGGTTAATTAACCACGAGCCATGCCTCATTATAAGACCCCAAATTCCTAAGCATTCTCCCAATGATCATTAATAATAATAAAAATAATCCCAGATTAAACTTCTAAAGACAAAACTTTTCAGAAAGCAGTGCAACAGGGGAGTTGCATCATTTTTCAGAAGAGAAAATGGGCTTGGATAGGTAGCGGGTTATGACAGTAATGATAGTTGTTAAAGTCAGAAAAGAAGGAAAAGAAACATCTTAGGAATGTTCATGTACAGTCATGGACTTTGTATCCACCAGATGCCAATATAACAGAGACACATACTGTATAGCTTCTTCCCCATCAGACACGTGATTCTGCCAACGTCCCTGTAATTGTCTGCTGTATGTAGCTGGAGGTGAAACTGCAAACATTGTCTGTTGTTTTGCATTTAAGCAAACTGGTTTGGGTTACAGCAATTCTTCCAGCCTCCCGTAATGCTGGCTTGGTATCAGAAGGGGACCTGAACAAGTCATTTCATGTACATGCGCCATTTGGCAGAACTGCCCCTCCCCATCCACTCCCACAAACCTCCTCCAGCAGCACTCCCAGTATCACACACACACACACACACAGACACACGCCATGCACATGCAGGCATGCACACATGCACACACATACACACACACAAGAACACACACACTGGTTTCAAAGAAGGGAGCCACAGATACAAGGTCAGGACTTCAGCATGCAAAACTGCAATAACGATTCCTTTGTCTCTCAGGAGTAAAATTAATAAGCTGGCCAGAAACTTGGGTAAGTATTTTTAGCTTGATATTACTGCTGCAGGTAATCTTTTATAATCAAGTACTATTTGGATCAGTAAGGCAATAACTCCTCACCCTACCTACATAAGTATGTGCATGAACAGAACGCTTGTGCGCACACACACACACTCATAAAAACTGGTACAATATAATTGTTTGCAAACCTAGCAGGCTGTATAAAATAGAGGCATTTAAAAGCAATGAATGTTAATGGGTTGAGTTTATTAAAATCTATTCTTTTACTCCTAGGAGACCAGCCCTGCTTTTGGACTTTTAAATTCCAAACCATTCAAATTCCTCAAACTATTTTCTTGCCAAAGAGTGTTTTCCCCCAATCGCCAAAATTATGGGCTTTACAAGTGAAACCTAAACCCTGTGTTTTGGAATTACTTCATCTAGATCATTAGAACATGGTGTTTTGAAAAGCCATTTGATGTTCGGGGGAGTGTATTTATTTTCAAAATAATGAAAATAAGGAAATCCTGGCTTGCCAGAGGAATTTATTGTCAAGTTTCTAAAAATGTTTCAAATGCAACCTTGAACCCAAGCACCAATACCCACCTGCCACTTTCCTGCTCAAAAACCTTCACTGGCTCCCTACTGTCTACAAGACAAAGTTCAGTGCCTGAAACTCAAGCCACCATCTGGACTGGCACCAACCTCTCCCACGTGTTTCCCTGCCTCCTTCCCAGGAATTTCTGCACCAGCCGAACTGGAGGTGCACCATGCACCCTAAACACCACGTGGGTAGCCTCGCCTCTGCACCTCACAGCCCCCTGCCTACTCCCCATTCTTGCTCCCATTCTGAGCCCCAATATGAAGTCCAGCTCTTCCAGGAAGCCATGCTATTCCAGCCCTGAGCAATGGCTGCTTCCTATGAGGCCTGGAAGCTTTTGTGATCTGCACTGCTTTATAGTTTATTTTTAAATATTTTACTCATTTTTTTGATTCACCTTTCACTCTTCTCTTTGCAACAGATATGGGAGGCCTCTACATAGATACCTGTTCTTGCCACTGAGATCATGCTGGTTTGTCCTAATACTTGTTACTTAGTCTTCAAGTTCTAACTTCCCTCTTAAGCAGCCATCCCAAGACCAGCAGCCAAATTATACTCTGGTCTGTCTTCCCCACAGGTGCACAAAGCACAAACTGATGCTACTTCCGGGGCCATCCATATTGCTCTTTGCCTCCCGCAACCTCCTCTCAGTTCCATTCTAGTCTGAGTCATTTACAAGAGAAAAGGAGTCGAACTGCCTTGTGGGAAAGGCTGCTCCACTGTGTGCCAGGTGCCATGATGGACCCTTCTTGCCCATCAACCATGGAAAGATCACACAAAAGCAGCAAGGACATCACTTGGCAGATCAGATGACGAAGGTTCAGACAGGACAACTTGGGGGAGGAAGAACTATTCCTCTGGAGTGATCACGAAAAGTTTTACCTGAAAGCAGGAGTATGAACTGAACACTTTTCCTTTTCTAACACGATAACCTCCCTTTATGGTTTCCTTACTGCCAAGGTCATTACGTTGCCTTCAATTATAACTACTAATACGGACTACTGAAAAGTCAATAGTAACACTGACCGATTACTAGCAAATATGACATGGAAAAAAAATCCATGCAAAAACTGTTTGAAATACATTTTCTTTGATTTTTTTAATCTAAGGAGAAATCAGAAAGGTAACAGTTAGCTACCCAAGGTCACCTAAAGCTCAGAGGCTAAGAGAGGTAGAAGCAACACTAGGCAGAAAAGCACAAGCAGAGGAGAATCCCAAATTTCCTGACCAGAGTCCCAAGTCAGCCAGGAAGGGAAAAGTATCAAGACTTACTCTGAGTCCCATGTTAGGTCTTCCATGAGATGGGAGATTCAGTGGTTTTGAGGATGATTCTCAGAGCACGAGCTGCTACCGAGCATTTACCATGTGCCAACTACTGTGTCAGTGCCCTTCATGCACTAGCTCACAGTGCTGTGGAGGAGATCCAATGACTGTTCCAGAGTTCCAAATGGGAAATCAAAAGCTCATTCACTGAAATGATGTGCCTGAGATCATGGACAAGCCCAGAAGTGGCCGAGTCCAAATTGACCCTTACATTTACAGGATCCCGTGCTCTATAAAGCATTGCCATGTTGCCTGTATAACATCAGTGTCTCAAACTCAGGGCATTCTGATAGACATGGTGAGTGGTGAGCCAGAAGACGACTAGGTCTTGGGGAAATTTAAGTTTATGGCAAGACAATGGCTCTATGGCTTCGGTTCAAGACAACTGCTGGGGAAAGGCCAAATATAATAGAGGGGAAAAATTAAATGTAACCAATGTTCTCAACCACTCCCATGACAGAATCAAACACAGACCCTGTGCCCCGCTGTCACCCTCTTAACGTATTCTATCCCACCCCCCATCTTATTACTTCCCTTATTAGCCTCCTTCTCCCCTCCATTTTTACTGCTGAGACATAAAAAATGGCTCCCTCCTAAGTGTTTAGTGCTGGTTGGAGGAGAGGTTTCTGAGAAACCTAATAAATCACTGCTGTCTTCCCACCCTCTGGCTCTCCGCCTTAGGATGTTATCAAGGGTTTTTTCGCCCCAGCTCCCCCACCTTTCCTTCTCTTCCACCTCACTCTGCCTGTCTATTGCTGTTTTTCTAGTCTGGTAGGCACAGTGCTGAACCGGAAAGACTCTGTGAAGACCCTTGGCAGGCGCCAGCCTCCAGGAATGCTACCCACCGCAGCGCAGCGGGGCAGAGAAGACAAGGCCTCTGGGCAGGGAGGCAGGAGAGAGACCTCCAGGCTTGGGGTCCGCCTCGCCTCGGAAGCTTCCCAGAACAGGTTTCCCTGGTCTATCAACTGCTCTCCGGAGCTCAGCTTTCTCTTGCCTGGGTCAGGATTACAAGTGCTCACTGGCACTTGCTGTAGTTCTGAGAAGAGAAGCAAGAGGGAGGAGGAGAAGGAGGAAAAAAAAGGGCTAGCCAGCACACCACCCAGAGTTGGGCAGGCTCCATAGGGCAGAGCCACGTGCCTGGAGCACATGGTCCTGCAGGCAGCCAGCCAGGGTTGCCAGGCCTCCCACAGGCGCTGGGGGGCTGGGCTCCAGGACAGCAGCTGTTTGCACACTCACAGAACAGCAGCTACTCACTGGGAATCAATGCTGCTGGGGTAACACCAGGGAAGCGACTTGCCCTAACCCAGAAGGGGAGAAGGGTCTGGCTGTGCACAGCAAGTGTGGGGCATGCTTGGGGAAAAAAAAAAAAGCATGTCCTATTTCTGCAGAGGAAAGAGGACTGGAAGAACAAACCCCTACATGGGGTGTGAGAGCCAAACCCAGATACGCTTTTCCCTGCTCTCACGCCACTGCCTTCACAAGGGCTCTACGCACCCTGCATTTGCTTTGCCATGCACAGTGACATGCTTTGCCACGTGTCATCTTAACGAGCCCTGCTAAGTCCCCACCGGGGAGAGACTATGATCTCCACTCTACTGATGAGTAAACTAAGGCTTAAAGAGGTTAAGAAACAGACATAGTAACACGGTGAAGCAATGGTCAGGCCAGGATGAAAACCCTGGCCCCCAAGTCCAGGCCGACCCTCCTAGCCTCCCAGTGGCCTCGATTTCTGTACCCAACCCCAATGCGGGCGACTGCTACCCTGTGCTTGGCATCAACGCAATGAAGCCAAGAGAACAGGCCAGCTTGTCCTCTACGGGGCCTGTGGAGAGGAACACCCTCCCCACCTCCAGAACAGAGGGGTCTTCTTCCCTTTGGTGAGGCCCTGATTCTGAGAATGAGAAGCGCTTCCACCATATATGAGGGGTGGTGAATGGCAGCTGTCACTCAGGGCGGCCCCAACCTGCTGTCCGTTTGCTGGATGGGAGAACAGATGACCTGCATGCCCTTCAGAGGAACTTTCTCTCATGGTTTCAGGAAAAGGAAGAGGACCTTCTTGACTCAGTAGGACCTTGGATGATCCCAAAGTCAGCAACCCAGAGCTCCGCTCCATCACCACGAAGATCCCACTCACAGAATTCTCCTTCCACTGTCAAACCTGGTCGCAAAGGGCAGCTGGCAGAAAGGGAACATGAACGCCACTCTGCAAAGGTATAGTGCGCTCTCCCCAACCCCTTCTCTTATGGTTCCCACTAACACCTGCTCTTCCGACATACGACCACGGGGAAGAGCTTTCATTTCACCCTGTGCCCAGCCCGTTCTGTGCTTAGAACTGGAAAGAGAGCCTTCTTCCTTCTTAGCTGAATGCAGGCCTAAAAGTGATAGGGATACCCCCAAGCTATTCAAAGAAAAACCACCAGAGGAGTCGGTTTCAAATCTAGCTTTACAAGCATAGGGTTTAAAAATAACCCTGCCTTTGTCTGCTATAGATGACTTTTCCTAAAGGGACAGCTGTCCTTAAACCAACTGCTCAATTCACAGGGCAAACAGATTTTCATTTTTCCTAGTACCTAGCACATACCTCCAGCAGGGCACCCCAAGTACCACCTCTGAGACCATCTGAAATGCAAACACACAATCATTCAGAACCACTCCCACCATCCCTGTTGGCCTGGGAACAGCCGGGATACTCCTCCTCAGACAGCTCAAAGCCTGGCAGGTAGCTACAGTGGCTAGGGGCCCTGATTTTCCCCTTCATGGAGAGGGTAGCCCAGAAATCCTGGCAATCACGCCACGATCACATCAGGTTTCCTTGGGTCCCTGGAGTATTTCTTCACAGACAATTGCATTTCTTTGGATATTTGACTTATTTTTGGATGAGGGAGCTAGACAGAGGAATTGGGTTGAGATGCACACAATAGGAAAGAAGGCTGGGGAAGGAAGCATCCTGGTAAGGAATTTAGAGAGTTCACGAGCACGTTCACCTTGTCATTCCAACACACTCTTGGCGTAGACTTCATAATGTATAATTTGTCAATTTCTGGTTTCATTTCCTTTCAACCAGGCAGATGGCACTAACAACACAAGGCTATTGAGCACAACTCAAAAGACGCGGGGCAAACAGCTGAAAATCAGTATTTGGTGTTTCACTCTACCATTACCTTCTAATTAGATCAATGACTTAGTTCTGTCAGCTAAAATTGCAGGAGGATGGGTATTAATATGCTATTTCTTTTTCGGCAACTACTATTTCTTTTCTTGACCTTTGTAAAAGTTCTGCACAAAGTTTTACAGGAAGTGAAAAAGCATCCATTGGTATGACAGGACCCGGAATTCAATCTTGGTTTTCCAGTTCAAGTTGAAGGTATGGGCCACTGGTTCTCAACTGGAAAAGATTTTATTCCCAGGGCACATTTAGAAGTGTGAGACCTTTTTTTTTTTACTTGTCACAGCTGGAGGGCAGGTCATCTTGGGGATAGAGGCAGGGATGGCATTAGATACCCTATAACGCTCAGGACAGCATCCTACAGGGCTCACCCAGGAATAGTGCTAAAGTTGAGAAATCCCAGTGGAGACTGAAATTATGCAGTTCCCAGAATGTTCAAGGCTGCATCTGTGATGTTCCCTTCTGAGGACTTATTTTCCTCAAGATTCACTTGGTGCTTCTATTCTGGTCACTCCTGTGAGTTGCACAGAATGATCAAGGACTTCCTCCTTTTTCAGTTTTGCTTGCAGTATACACCCATCAAGCCCACAGCCCTAGGGTTTCATCTTGCATCATAATCTTTACAATGATCAACATTATGTGAAGAGCAGAGTGTAAGTTTATCTGTACGGCATTTAAAGAAGAGCTTTACCACTGTTTCTTTTCTGTTAGGACATTGAATTTTCAATTCAAAGAAGAAAATTATTTTGAAGTATATTTCCATTATTATTATTATTATTATTCTATCGGGGCTTGAACACAGGGCCTTTGTTCTGAACTATATTCTCAGATCTCTTTTAAACAATTTTTTAAAAATTTGAGATGGGGTCTTGCTAAGTTACTAAGTCACCAAGATTGGGCTTGAACTTGAAATCCTCCTGCTTCAGCCTCCCAGAGTGCTGGGATGGCAGGTAAAGGAAGACATTTAAATAAAGACCTTATTTCTAGACCCTCAGTGTCTTCTCAGTGCTATGCCTTCTGCCATAACAAAAGGAGATCTTTGCTATGGATTCCAACTCTTGACTGGGGCACTGCAAAGTTTCTGAGAGTTATCGAGCAATACAGACTCCAGTGAACCCTTATAAATGACTTAAATCACAAATTCCAAAATCCTGACTTTTACTGTCAGTGGGAAAACCCTGATCCAGTAACCATTAGGCAAAATACCTTTATAGTTCCCTGCAGAGGAAGGTTATACAATGTGCATAATTCCTCCAGGAAGGTATTTCAGAAGATGAGGACTGAAATAGATGATGAAAGTTGACACAGATATAACAACAGCCACAGGTCCTTCGAATGCCATAACACCCAGGAGCACTGCTCCAGCCCTTTATACCTACTGCCTCTCATTTTCACAGTAATCTCACCACACAGATGCATGCCCTCTACACAAGGGAAGCTAAGGCTCCAAGAGGCCGTGTCATTTTCCAAAGCCACAAAGCTAGGAAGGGACAGAAGTCTCACTGTGCAGCAGAAAGACTGAGGCACCGATGCCCCACTCCCCGGGGATCTGCTTCCTCCCCCTGACTGTTTTCCTACTGGGAAGGGTCATGCCTCTGGGTGGTGGCTGTTTGTTCACATGGAGCAAGCAGAGACAGTGGCACCAAGCGTTCTCTGAGGCAGGGACAGTGGATCACACGAGGGAGCGTTTGCTCAGTTCTCCAGCAGTGGCCGCAGGACAGGACCTCAGTCCATGTGAGCCTGTGAGTTACCGCTGCCCTGCATTTGGGGAAGACATGACAGAGGTCTGAAAGCAAGAGCCATCTGAAAGGATGAACTTTAACTCCACTCCTCACATATCAAGGCGGGGGGATTCGCCTCCTCCTTTACTTTATTTCTTCCCATTTAAATCTCACTCTGTGTGTCACAGAAATTTCTGCATGAGCAGAGGACATGGAGTTGAGTAACCACCTTTAAGACAAGGGTCGCTTTGTCCTGCCGTCTTTCCCTGCAGTGACGGCCCTGCGCTCTGTGACCTTCCTGTCAATCTCTCAGGCTGAGCCTTTGTCCCTGGCTTCCGATGCACATGGAATGACCTTTCTTCCTGCTCATCTTGTACTCTAGGGTGCTAAAGACACGAACCCAGAGCGGCCCCGGCCTGTGTCTATCTCTGAGCATTCGGTGATGGGCTTTGAAGCACTTGTCTATGCAGATGATGCTTCTGGGTAACATTTCAGCATCGTCTATAGCTGACCTCGCACGCAGCCTTGCGGGCTGTGCTGAAGGTGGATTCGGTATGAAAACGAAAACAGAAGAGAAGAACGATTTGCTTCATAGAAACAGTAATGAGAGAGAGAGAAGGTGTGTAGTACTAAGAAGGAGGAGGCTGAGCCTCCTAAGTTAGTAGGAGAGCTTGCCTTTAGATTCTAGTTCTCAGTCAAAGATAAAACAAGATGAAAAATTATCTGTCCCCCACGCCTACTCTCATTTTCCCCCCTTCAGGACAGTGAAGAATGAAAGTAGGTAAACCAAGCCTTACAGAAAATCTACCCAAATCATCTGGCAAGATCTTATTATCTAGGCATCGGGGGAAAGAAGAAGAGGGATAGGAGATGAGACACCTGCTTAAATGATCCAAATCATGAGCTGTAGGGCGGTGTATCTTAAACTACAGTCCTTGGAGCAGCTGTCTCAGGGTCGGAGAGGGAGCTGTTTCCATTGCATGTTCCTGGGCTCTCACCCAGACCTGCAAACTCAGTTTCTAGGGCTAGATGCACAGTCTGCATGTAACAGACTCTCCAAGTGAGAGGTGCAGGTGCACGCAGAAGTGGGAGACTGCACTGGGGGTGAGCAGAACGCACACTAAAACCTCCCCAGTGCCAGGACATTTACCCCAGCCCCGCTTGGCTGCCCCACACAGCCAGCCCTCCCCTTCACCTTCCCTCCCAGGGAAGCGAGAGCCCCGGAAGTTTACCTGGTCTGATGGGGCTCTGCATACAGTTTGGAGACGGGATGCCGGGGTGCAGGGGTGCAGAGGCCCGGCTGCTGAGGTCCATGACCGAGGGGGCGGTGGAGGCCGCCGGCTGCAGGCCGGGCGGGTGGGGGCTGTGGTCGTGCTGGGACGGGCTGGGGGGAATGCCATTTTCCGACAGAAACTCCTCCAGGTCCATGTACTCCAACTGGAAAGTATCTCCATCGTAGGGAAGGGTTTTGTCCCATAAGGTGGGCCCCAAGAATGCCGACTGGGGGACTGTCGGGCTGTTACTCTCATCGTCCAGCTTCTTCTCCTTGTCTTTATCTTTGCTAAATGCTGCAGAAGAAAGGAAAGCTGGATTAAGAAAGAAAGAAAAAGTGTTGATCTCTTATCACCCTTGCCGGCCTCTGTTACTAAACTACTTCTTCCAGACACCAGGTTCTCCGGCTGCTGTCTTGTGTGGATCGAGAGGGTAAGTTCAGGCAGGACATGGATCTGTACCCGCTTTTCAACATCTTCCTATTGACTTTGGAAAGAAAGTGCTAGTCCGTGGGACAGGGCTAGGATAAAAATAAGAGAAGAATCTTGAGTGCATCGTTTGAGGAGCTAAGCAATTTAAACTGACAGTGGGAAAATATCACCTATGATCACATACAACTGCCGCGACTCTTCAGAAAACCACCAATAACCTGGCTTGCTTTATCTTCCAGAAATGTATCACAGTAGCAATATGAGATCCTTCAGATTTATAAAACCAGGGAGATGGTGCTCTTAATCTTGGGAAAGCAAGGACTCTCCCCCTTCTTTAATACCAGGTATCGAGTACCTAATATTATGCCCGATTCTTTCCATATATTATCTCAAAAAAATCACAGTAAACTTGCAAAAAACAAGCAATTATCCCCATTCCCAAGGAAGACATGGAGGCTCTGAGGAACCAGAGAAGAAAACAGAACTATCCGAGCCCATGTGTTTGCTTTGAAAGCCACCAGAGCACAGTGCCTCTTTTACAAAAGCAGTAAATCATGCCAAGTGTTTTTTCCTTTCTCCTCCCCAAACACCTAAATATTACCCAATTCACAAAAAGTATACATCTGTGCAGCCTGTCTGAAGCAGGGCTACTGGAAAAGGTGAATTACTCTACATACCTATGATGGAAGCATGCAGCTATGTCCTACCTGGAAACACTGTTATCCAGCTTAGGTCTGTAACAGCGCTCTGCCTTTTGCCAATTCTAGTACTCAGGCGTGGGTGGAATCTGGGATTAAGGAATTTGCTTCTGAGTTTGTTCCTCGGAGGAACAGCCTCCACTGCCATCCACCCTAACTAACCCTCTGCAGCTTCATCTGAGAATCTGACTTACAACACCCACAGACGCCAAGCCTGCCGGCAGCCCCTTCCTCCCAAGTGCCTTGCCGGGGGCGGCGGGGGGGCGGGGGTGTTCAGCTCTGTAGAACGCATCCAAACACCCCAACTCTTGCCATGCAACAGGTTGTCCACTTTTAGGAGAGAAGGGGAATAGCTATCTATCTAGTTATCTGTAGCCAAATAATCTCTTCAAACTATGCAAGGGCCCCGTGATTTGGAATTATCACCGTGATACCAACGCACAAAACTGCTTCTGCCCAAGTGGCAAAGGCGAGCGGGATTCGGCCCCGTGCCCCGAGGGGCCCCAAAGCCCTCCTGTCCTACCACAGCCCAGGTGAAGCAGGGGAGGTCTGCGACTTAACCAAGAAAGGGTTCAAGCCAGAGGAGGCTCCTGCGGGCTTACACGTGAGCCTGCTCCTCTCCCCTCCCTCCGGGAAAAGCGCACCGCCAAGAGCGCCCGAGGCGGCGCGGCTGCCGCCCCAGACCCCAACCCCTGCCTCAGTTGCCCTGCGGAAGTCCGGCTGCGACCCACACCTGGCCACCCCCAGATCTTGAACAGGAACAGAAGCAGCCCCACAATCCCGGCGCGGTCGGACCCTCTCCCTCCAGACCGGCGCCCCACACCGGGCCCCAAGATCTCTCCTCCCCAGCCCGGACCTCTGCCCTCCTGTGGGAGCTGCTCCGCCCCCCAGACCTGGCAAGTTTACCCGCCACCTGCGCCGCCGCGGGAGCCGGACCCGGGGCCAGGGCCGGGTCCCCAGTGCTGTGCTGTGTGGCTCGGGAAGGACGCCCCTCGTTTGGAGGAGCAGGAGGAGGGGAGACGGCTGAGCGCCCCGATTTCCGATCTCCCCGCGGGGGGCGCGGAGGGGCCCCGGGAGCGGCAGGCTCACCGTCGTCGTGGTGGAGGGGGAGCTTCAGCGGGTTCTCCAGCAGAGACCTGAGCACGCCGTAGGGAGGCGGGATAAAGGTGGGGTTCAGGGGGAGCTGTCGGGACATTTTCTCCATCGCGATGCACTCAGTTTGGGTTTTTGGTTTTTTTAAAGAAAGCTAATCGGTCCCAGAAATGTTGCAGCGCTCTTCCTCCGTCCTTTGCGCAAAGTACTCGCTTTCCAAGCGGTGCAGACAAGGGTAGAAAAAAATTTTTTTTGACTTTTATCTTTATAAATACATCTGCATAAAAAATATTAAAAGCCAAAAACAACTTTCGGGTTCTCGGTGCTCTCGTCCCAGGAGAGCGCGCCAAGTGCCCGCGGGCTCCTCGGCGACGCGCAGGATGCTCTCCCCTGCCTCGAAGCCCTGGTCCTGCAAAATGTTCAAAATCACAAATAAAAAAAGAGAGAGAGAGAGAGAGAGACAGAAGGAAAAGAAGACAAGGTAGGCTGCGGACGGGCAGAAGCGCCTCGCGGCCAGCCCCGCCCCCCGCCCCGGCTCCGCGGCCGCAGCCCGGGCTCAGCGCATCCGGCAGCCCATGTGCCCGGCCCTGACAAGAGTGACGTCAGGGCCCGCACCGCGCGCCGATAGGCGTGCGGGGGCGGGGCCGCCCGAGATCACGCCCTCCCGCCACGCCCCGCTGTCGCCGCGTGTTTAGCAGCGTCGCGCGCGCAGATTTTCGGAGACCTTGCAGAGCTGGCGGTGCCAGCTTTCATGGGCCGCTGACCCGGGCTCAGGACTTTTTTTTTTTTTTTTAAAGAATGGGAAAAAAATTAATTTTTATTTGTAGTTTTCAACCCGAGAAGGAAAGTGGGGAGTTTGAAATAACGCGATGCCCAGGCACCCTTCTCCATCAATTAAATTAGACCCTGTGGGGTGATACTCAGGCTTTAGTCGTTTTCAGACCAACCCAGATGGTTCCAAAGAGCAGCCAAGTTTGAGAAAGACGGGTTTAGAATGACTTGAAGACAAGACTAATAAATATTTCCCCTGGCCCCAGCCAAGCTCAGCGCCTTCCTCTCTGCTCTGTTCCCACAACTCCTCAAATGCAACCTCTTGCTAGAAGTCTGAGCCTGGAGCAAAAAAGCAGAGAAGGGTTCCAGGCGTGGAGTCCCTCACACCACACCGGCGCCACTTGATGGGGGGGGGGGGCGGCTCTGAGAATGAATGGGCGAGATTAAAGAAAACTTCATTTCAGGGAGACACAAAGGCCTTTGTGACCCTTGGCCGAGTCCCTGGAGTGGGAGAGGGCGACAAGCAGGGTTTATTTTCCTGGACCCCACTCCACCCCCAAACAGAGGCGTTGGAGCCCAGGTATCTGGCAGTCAGGAGAACAGGAGGCCTGCAACGGGGTACAGAAGGTCTATCTTGAGCTCTACTGTATGTCTGTCAGTGACTACGCCAGGACAGCTAGATGCACATGAACAAAACCTAATTCTAAGCTTAGAACTCCTAGTGTGGGGTCTGACATGTACACAAACATAAAGAACACTTAAAAGAACAATGGTAGATGGAGAGAACGTGGGCCCTCATCATGTGAGCCGGGCTTGGTTGTAATGTTCTCTCAGGAACTTTACCAAATCCTTCAATTCTGTCATGTTGTTTTTCATAATAGAAGGGACTGTCTTGCCACTGTCCTTTCAGAGAGGTGGAAAGGTATGTCCCTGCCTTGATTGCCCCCATCCCGAGGAGCCCTGCACTAGGACAGGCGAGGCTTCCTGTTCTCCTTCACTGATGTTAGGGCACACAAATGCTCCAGGCTTCCGGCTTCTCCCCCTTCTGCCTCCCTGCCTCCTGCTTCTAGGCTGGCAATGTGTATTAGTTCAAGCAATCTGGTTCAAGTAATCTTTTTCTCGCCACCTGAGAGCCTAGCACTGTAGCTGGAAATGACATTTCTCATTGCAAATGGATCAACTGGCATTGCGGTTGATCCATGAGCCTCTCGGGATTTTGGTTCATATAATCCCCCTGAGCTGATCAATTCTAGATGGAGGCCCAGCCCCTTAGACCATGGCAACTTCTCCTCCCTCCTCTCAACCTCAGCCTTCTCTACTTCAACTGTACTTACTTGTGTCTTATAATTATTCCTCATATAAAGTAGGATTTATTATTAATTTATGAAAACAATGGAAAAGCAAACTGGACTTATGAAGTTAGAAAAGCTATCTCGGCCAATTAACTGTCTATGTGTATTAGTATATGTTTGCAGTGTATAATAATTACATTCCTCTTGGGGCATTGAAATAGATACATATTACATTTCTATCATCATTTCTTCCCCTTCCCTCTTTCCCTGTATCCACTACAGAGTCTGCCTTTCTATTTCCTACCATCTCCTTTTATTTTTCCCTTTATATTTTTCATATTTATGGTCTCTCCTCTTGAAGAAACCTTGCAGTATTTAACCTCTGTGTCTGATTTATTTCATTTGGTATTATGGAATTAAGATCCAGCCATTTTCCTACAAATGATTTAAATTTATCATGTCTTATGACCATTAGTTAGTCCTCCAACTAGCCCCATCCCTTAAGATAAATGAAGTTGGCACATCTTTCCTACTCTGGGTATGTTTCTATTGATACATTTTAGGTTATTTTTCATTAAGCTAGCCCCTGCTAGGTTACCACAAGGAGCAGTAGATGGCTACCCACATAAGAGGGAGGGGAGTGACAGCAGAAACCTAAGGTTATCCTACTTAGATAATAATGTTACGCTGTTTTTCATAAAAGAAGGGAGTCCCTCGGTCCAATTCTCAATGGACACAAGAGGGAAAATCAACATGAAATGGAACCTGCAACTCTCCCTGGAGTTGAGAGCCCCACATCAATGATCAGCCTTTGTCATTTACAAAGCCCCTCCTCGAGTGTCATGTTACTCTGTCCAGACACTTCCACGAAGGCAGCAGTAATTCTAGTTTTCCATTGTTGTGTTCACTCCAAAACCTAGTGGCTTACAAACAACAATCATTGTTTTATTTCTCACCATTCTGCACTCTGGTGAGTGAGGCTTAGCTAGGATGCTGGTCTGTCTGGCTTTCTCTTTCTGACCACACAGTGACAAAAGCTTTTTCTTTTCACGTGACCTCCTGACATCCTTCTATATGTTCTGTGCAGCAGAGAAGTCAAATTTCTTGCACAATAGCTCACGGCTGCTAAAAGCCAGCCTTCCTGGATAACCCTAAGTGGTGTTGCCTGGTAAGCCCTTACTTGCTAATGTTCCTCTACCTGAAGAGAGGCACATGGCCAAGCCTTGAGCCAAGATGGGAAGGGACTACATGGCGAATGGAAGTTGGGTGGCATAGTTCGCTGGGGATCACCCAAATAACCATTTGTTCAGTTATTTTTATCTTCACACGGAAGCAAATGACATCAGAGCATTTATCAAACATCAGTGGGACCAAGGTCTTCTGTCAGTAAGTCCAATGTGTCACTGGTTGAGTAGATGTCTGCTCATTCATCTAATACCAGTTCAAAACAATCATGTGTGCAACTCTGAGTGGGATACAAAGATAACCAGACACACAGAGAGAGCATATCAGATGGGAGCTCACGGTGTAGGAGGGGAGATGTGACCATAATGCCGTGTTAAAAGTGACATATTCTAGAGGACTATAGGAAGAATATTGAAGAGATGTAAAGGATAAAGAGACTTGTTTAGAGAAGAATCTTTACAAATGCCTGAGCCTTTCCTTTCTCCAAGTCTTTACTGGTGTTGCTCGCTTCCTAGCCCCATCGCTGGCTTCCACACGTGCTAATTCTTGGTGTCCTGGTCTGAGGAACCCTGCTGATTGCCTTCTTTCAACTCTTCTGCTGGCTTTTCAAAGATGGAAGGATAGCAGAGGCTCCTGAGATCTGGAGCTATTCTAAAAACAAGAGTAACTATAGAAAGAAATCTTTTTCAGAATCCATTTCTTAAAAGATGTTCTCTGCTTTGAAATTCTGGAGATCAGCCTTTTGCCCAGCCAGTGATTTCCCCATCTTATAATTTCCGGAATTCCAAGGAGGAAGTGAGGTGTGGTGGGCTTTTTTGCAGCCCAGTTGGGCAGGTGCAAGGCCATCATGTTGGCGCTGGCCCTGCAAGGTCTTCGCAGTGTGGGCAGTGCCTGCGTTTCCAGTTCTAGGGGCGGAGGGACCTAGTTCGGCACACAATGGCTGCCCCTGTACCCTCCTGGGGTAGCTGGAGGTGAGTACTGTGATTATGAAGGGCTTTGTACACCGGCGAGCCAAAGCCCTAGATGAACCTGTTTGTCCTGTTGCCAGAAAGGGGACTTTATCTGGGGAATTAATTCAGAAGTGAAAAGCATCCATACACCTAACCCAGGCTTGTCCTTTCTCTCCTTCCTGAAACCTCCAACTTTACTGAAACTCCTAAAAGGAAACTTATATTTAATTAGCCTAACTGTTGAAGACCCTTGAATCTATCCTCTGGGTGTAGGAATATGCAAATCAAAAACAAAAATGGGAAACATTTGCTGGGAATGCTAAGCTCTTCTTTAAGGGATGTCTCATGTAAAGGGCCGTGGCTAGACTTTCCTATTCTTTCCTAAGCCCTGTCTTAGTTCCGTAGATTTGAGTGACAAAGACTAAGGCAGGTTGGTGTAAGAAGTACTAAAGCAGGTATGCGTGTATTTAAAATCAGAGAATATTAGTAGCCTGGTGTGGTGGTGCGTGTCTGTAATCCCAGCTCTAGGGAGGCTGAGGCTGTAGGGTTGCCACAAGTCCAAGGCCAGCCCAGGCTACATGAGTTCAAGGCCAGCCTCAATTACATAGTGAGATGAATGTCTCAAAAAAACCAAATCAGAGGATATTAGGATTTATATATGTGTGATACGAAAGCAGATGAAGGAAAACTGTGTAGAGGAGAAAGGAAAGAATAAATGTGGCAAAGAGAGGGGAAACATTGACGAAAGGACTTGCAATAGAGTGAGCACAGGGTGTGAGGCTACATATACCTCAGTACCTGCTGCCACCGCTGCAGATACCAACAACTTAAAGAAAGTGAAGAATGCATATTGCTTGTGTGCTTCACTGTGTTCTGGTGCAATGTCTAGCCTTTTAAATCTATTATCTCATTTATTACTTCCAACAACAGTGTAGGGTGGGTAGCGTTGTTAGACCCACTTTACAGATGAGAACAGCGAGCAGTGAGGCTTGTGAGTGACGGACAGTGTTCCCCTGGCTAGCTACTGCACAGACGAGCTGTGAGCTGAAAACAGCTCTGCTTACTCCAATGCTTGTGCGCTTAACCTCCACCCAGTAAGTGACAGGCAAACACCCATTCAATAAACCCCTCCTCATATTTCCAACTAGTTCAAATCCTGCCTGCGTCCTGTGACCTTCGATAACCTCTCTCATGGCAATTTTCTTTGTGTGACATGTAAACTGATGTCTGTATTTCCCAGCTTGCAAACTAATTAAATGATACCATGCAGATGGAGGTGCTGGGTACATTCCGAAGGATAGACGAATGCGAGCTCTTGCTGATTTGGAGTGTTTTTGCATTTTCTAGTTTCTCTGCTCCTTTGTAGAGAAGCTCCTCCTATGAATCTGTCTAGCTATTTATTTAGCCTATGATATCAGAGTCTGCTTTCCATCTAAATGTACATATTCTTTTTTCTTGTCACTTTCTTCTCCCCTTCACCAGGGGCAGCCACATTCTGTTGCTCCTTGTCTCCAAAATAAATGCAGTCTGAAGTTTAATAAAAAAAAATCAAATATAGCAGATTCCAGATAGCCACTCAGCCAGAGTAGGAAAAGGATACCTCTAGCCTATATCTACTAAGGGGTGAAGGAATAGAAGTTTGCTGGTTAAGTAGCACTTTCACATCTTTCAAGTCTAGTACATAGAGCTGGAAGTGGAAGCCATCGAGGCAGGAAATCAGCATGACTCAGGATCTACTATTTAATTTGCTTAGGACCAAGTATTGATCAGGCTTACTAAAATTGACTTACATCATCCACGCTCTAAAATATCATTCCCAAGTATCAAGTGGTCAGAGTTTATTATTAGGCCAAGCAGGAAGAGAGGAAGAGCACAAAACTGTGATAAGGACACAATTGCTCTTAGGCACCAAGTACTTCTGGGTGCACTGCATCACCCAGATCTCGGGAGAACTGGAACAGTGACCTGTCATCCTCGGGCAGGGGCTCAGCTTCCCCCCGTTCAGTGCGTATTAATCCCAGGACCGAGGTTTTGATTCACTGACCTTGTCCCCATCCTGCCTGAAGTTGCTGGGGTTTCCTGTGAGTCGTATCCTAAGTGACTGACCAATCTCACACTTCTAAATGAGTGTCTTTGTTGGGACACTGGTATTTGGTTCGGTTACTAGAGGCCAAGGCAGCTGGTTTAACGTGGCCACTCGGCATGTGCCATGTGTAACCAGATTAGTCCGGCATGGTTTTCCTTTAGAAAAGAGCTCTTTCTATGGAGCATGCCAAGTATGTTGAACTTCAAACAATACTTAAAAATTCACATCAGCTGGACTGTGTGTCCCCTGCCCTGGAGGACTGCTCTCCATGGGAGCTTTCATGCTGAACGTGAAATCGGAGCACGGGAAGGGAGCGGGGTAACCTGAATGGCACAAGCCAGTGCCAGCTGGATACACCGAACCTTGCTGAGCGCTTCCTTCCAACTGGCTAAGTGTGGGATGTGGATGTTTCCATCTCAGGCACTCACGCAGGTGACAGAAGCAGGGAAAGCATCCTGAAGGGCCTTGCTGGGCCTGAGATGGCTTTGGATCAACGACAGACACCTTTTAAGGTCGCTTTCCTCTTGCTCATCATGTCTCGCAGGCATTGCATCTGCTGGACTTCACGCAGTGCTGGAGGCAGTGTTCCTGACTCTTTAGCCTCCGATTTTACCAGGCTCCAAGCAAACCATCCCCATCTGCTGATGCATTTTTATGTCAGGCAAGGAACATTAAGATTGATGAGCTTTCAGCAGGTCTGCCTTCCTGAGAAAATAACAGCGTCGTCTTCTTCATGCGCAAAACGTGATGGAGGCTGTGCTGGGCCCTGAGGATCAGAGCAAAGAGGAGAATAGCCAAGCTTCACCATCAGGTGGGGAGACAGCAAGTTAACCAAATACCTGTCTCGGGGTTACGTGTGTACTGGACTGATGGGGGAAGTGATAACTCTGCAGGTCTCAGGGGACTCTTCAAGGAGAAGCCTCAGGGGAGGTTTTGTAGAAAAAATAGGACATCAAGGAATCAGGGAGTAGAAGAGGTGTGTTAGGTCAGGATGCAGAGGGAGGAACAGCTCAGCTTTGACTATAAGCTGTTCAGTTTTCTGGAATGCAGTTTACTAGAGGAAGAATGTTGTTGATGATTATAACAATAGCAGCTACTTATCTGCCAAGCACTGACTGGACGAGACTCTGTGCTAAAAAGGTTTGCATGCACCATTGCAATCCATCTTTAAAACCACCCTGGGGCTCAAGTACTAAGGTATCTTACTGGTGAAAACTTCTTGGTTATAGCATGAACCAAAGTCAGATTGGCTCAGGCAAACAGAGATGTTTGAAATCTCTCAATCTCTCTCCCTGGCCCCCATCCCATCTGTCTGTGCACCACAGCATAAATTATCCAGGAGCTCCGGGGTTTCACATCTTTTGCTTCCCTCCACCAGAGAGGGGCTAATTCTCTTTCTCAGTTCTACTTGTAAAAAGTCCCAAAGAAGAGCTTAGATGGGTCCAGTTTGGGACAGCTCCCCACTCTTGGAACCCTTAGCAGTGGCCTAGGAAAGAATGCGACCACCCTCATTGGGACCAACCACTGAGGCGGAAGAGGTCCAAGCCGAGGTCTCCCTGGCAGACAGAATTGCATGCCCCTCTGTCACTAGAATATGACAGACAGAGAATTGTAGAGGCTGTGTGACATGTTGAGGTCACACAGCTGACACCAGCACATACTGGAATCCAACCTGAGTCCATCTCAGTGATTCTCAAACAGAGCTCTCAACAAGACTCCTAGGGCTCAAATCCTGGCTCCCCTACCTTCTAGCCATGTGGTTTTGTGCAAGTCTCTCGGGTTCTTGATGCATCAGCCCCCACTGTAAAATAAGCCTAGCAATTGCACCAACCTCAGGTAAGGATAAAATCCATTAATACATGTGAAGAACATGCTCATAGAGCCTCACTTCCTGCTTGCTTTCCTCCTCTCATCTGATGAACATCTGTTTCCACCTCTACTGCTCAGCTCAGCTGCCACATTCGAGTGAAGACTTCCTGGTGTCCCCAGAAAAAAGTCCCCCTTTGTGCCTTGGAAGCTCCCGCTTTCATGTTCATCTTCCCACCTACACCTCAGCACTCTGCTTCTTTCCTTTTGTGATTCATCTTTTCAACTAACACTGTGCCACTACCTAGAAGACATGCAGGCATTGTTTCATGGCATAAATGCATAGATTCCACTGGGAAACACGAAAGCTCATGGTCGTCTGCCTTGGTCCTTCAAAGAGATCAACCATTTTGCCAAAGGAATATTTTCCCTCGCTCTCACATTTCAACTGCTCTTACTTGCCTGCCTCTGACGGAGGGAAAAATATCATTTACAGAGTTCAGCAGCTTGGCTCTTCCTTCTTTGCCCATCCGCCTTTATCTAAATCCGAATGCTAGTTGTGTTCCCAGATTCTCCATTACCTCTCCAGCTTGGGTATCTGTTTACCTGCTGTGACTTAACCCTGACCATTCAGCTCTCCTTCCTTATTACTTCTGCACACACTGACGCACAATGGTTTCCCATCGGAGCGAGACCTACTGTCATGCTAGTAGCTCTGTGGCTCCAGTTGGTATGCAGTCAGTGCTTAAGTAATTACAAGTCTCCAGTAACTAATAATCTGGGCATCTCATACCTCTGGCTAATTGTCCTGGATACTTTGTTAAGAGCACCAGGCAGCCTATGAGATTTCATTTTTATTTGAAACAAAGAATCTTGCAGTATTGAGCCATTGAACTGAAAGACAAAAGCCATACTTAATTGCTTTTTATTGGTAGCTGTCAAACGTTATAGCATCATAGTTCAGAGAAGCTTGTTAGAAAGTAGGTCCCTAGACCTGCTGCTAAAGATTCTGGTTCAGTGACCTTTGATAGGGTCTAAGAATCAGACTTTTTAAAGGAGGTGCCTACTTTCCTAGTGCTTCACTAACAGATTATCACAAACTTGATGTCCAGAAACTACAGAAAATTGTCTGGAAGCCAGAAGTCTGAAATCAAGGTGTCACCAAGCCCATGCTCCTAACAAAGGCCTTAAGGAAGAACCCTTCCTTCCTCTTTCAGCTTCTGTTGGCCTTGTGTGTTCCTTGGTTTGTGCCTGATTCACTGCATTTTGGGCATCTTCGCGTGGCCTTCTATTCCATGTCTTTGGGTCTCAAATCTCCCTTTCCTAGGGACACCATTAGTTGGTTTAAGTCCCATTCTAAATATAAGGTAATTTCAATTTGACATCATTAGCTTAATTATCTCAGCAAAGATCCTATTTTGAATTAGCATCACATTCACAACATCGGAGGTTAGGATTTAGAGATATCTTTTTGGGAGGACACAATTCAACCCAGTACAAAGGCTGTTTTGATTTATGAAGATCTGACCTCCTTCTGTGAAGCACCATACTGTATGAGTTTAAGGCTTATCTTGACATTAGTTGTCATAAAACCCAGACAGTTCCACAGTAGCATACTAGTAAGTTGTAAAGATTAGAAAGAAGAAATAGGATGTCTTTTGCCCAGCTAAGCACAATCACTGCTAGTCGAGGGATGTGATAGTAGGGAGGATGGATCCAAAATTTTTTCTCTCTCTTTCTGAGCTCCTCAACCTATCTCTGGCTCCTAAATGCCTGGTCTCTTCCTCTCTAGCCATGAGTTTTAGAGACTTTGTCTCCAATAAACAATTTTAGGCACAAACTTTACCTCTTACTCAAATGCATTGAACCTGTTTCTTGAAACATAAATATTAATTCTATGAATGAATGAACAAACACAAAGAAATGGAAGCATTTTCTCTCATTGTAATTCATGTAGGATTTTGTACATTGAACCTTGAAAAAAAAAGGCAATCTCTTTCCTCCCTATAATCCTCATCCTGGCTCTCCTCTGTATATATCTTATCAGTAGACTTTTACCAATGAGATAAGATTCCTCTTCTTTCTCTTCCTGTGTGTTAGTCACTTTCCTCATCCTGTTTCAAACCAAAGAAAGCTCTGAAACAAGGATCTACAATAATACCTGCTCTTTCTGCAAAGTCCAGTTGTCTTATTTCATAGCTACCATCTGCCTTGCCTACAAGAGGTTCTCCTTTGCCATTTGTTTATTTCCTGTGCTCCTAATCCTCCAACTATCGGTTACAAATCCTTCAGCTGGTGCCTGCTCCTGAAACAAGACACAGTTCACCTTTCACAGGGCCTCAGTCTCCAGAGCCCTCTCCTGAAGCTGTGGCACCGGTTTGACATGAGGGGTCAGGCTCATTTGCCCTGGGTTCCAACCCAAAGTTCTCCATCTTCAGAAATTTCTTGGTGGCAAAATCCAGCCCAAACTACCTCTCCACTGATGTTCACCTCTCCTGTCCTTGACTCTCTGTATTCATTCTCCTCTTGGTGAATCCACTGCACACAACACGGATACATCTCACAAACAGTGCCGATGGAGCCAACAAAACCAGACCCGAAGTCTGTGCAATGTAAAGAGTTTCTGTGAGCTTAGAAGCTGCCACACTCTTGGGACAAGAGAGGAACTGATAATGTTCCACAGCTGGCTGTCTGAGTAGGAAGACCATGGTTTCTAGTATTGGCTGACTTTCATGGTGCCAAGCTCATCATGGCCAATTTCAAGCCACTACTGTTATATCAATGTAGTAGAGATTTTGAAAAAGGTGCACTGTCCCCCAGTGGTATGTGGTATTTCCACCATACGGATTCAGCAACCTCAAAATTATAAATAATAGTACAGTGTCATAGAATGATAAGGAACCAGTAACTTTCGATTTTTTAAAAACTATTTCTGTATGCCAAATGATCTCAGCAGCTCGACTCACTCAATGGCTAATGTCACCTGAGAATACTGTATTTAAATGGCCTCCAAACATTTGATTTCTGCCATCTTGAATATTTCCAGTCTAGTCCATATTTATTCAGCTGTTGAGAAAATTCTTAGTGAGCTATATTTGGGGTACTTTTTCTTTTATAACAGTTTTATTGAAGTCTAATTGCCAATAATAAACCATGTAGGATTAAGCATAGAATTTAGTAAGTTTTGACATCTGTATACACCCATGGAAACAACAGCACAATCAAGATAATAAAAATATCCACAACTTCCAAAGTTTCCTCATGTCCCTTTGTGGTCCCTTCTCTCATGCTTTTCTCCCTCCTTTTTCCTTCCTGAGTCCATGGCAATCTGCTTTCTGTCACTAGGTATTACTTTGCATTTTCTTACCTTTGCTTTTAATACAATTTATTGAACCGCAAGTTTGTATGGATTTGTTTTGAATAGTGGCTGTGTTTGATGGCCAGTTACTAAACTGAATATGTGATAAATGATATACAAAAATGATGAAGAGCTTGCCCTGTCACACAACTGGGGTGGGTAAGTAAATGGAGGGGACCTCAGCAGAGATTCTGGACTTGGAGTAATGCTCTGCTTCTTGATGTATGTGCTGATTAAATAGACATTTTCATGTCATTAAAATTTACTGAGCTGAACAATTACAGCATGTGGACTTCTGGATGTGTATTAGACTTGAGTAAAAATCCCCCCCCCACACACACACAAAAGACACTAGGATTAAAAAAAGGGAAAGAGGTGGGAACATTTCTCTTCTGGATTTAAAATCCTCCTCTGGCTTTCTGCTTCATTTCAGTTAAAAGCTCTAGCAACCTTGCCCTCGGAATCCTGCCTACTGCTTATACTTCCAGCTTCCCTTTCTCAAGCTCTGGTTCCTCAAGCCTCTTGAGACCCTTCCAGCTGTAGGATCTTTGCGTAGGTTATTTCTTCTGCCTGAAGCTTCTCCTGCCACTCTCCCACTACTGCTGCCTCCTCCTCAGCCTTTAGAGCCCAACCTAAAGATCACTTTCCAAAGTGGATGCTTTCACCGAAGTAGTCTTACTTTCTCCAAAGCCTACCCACCTACCTCTTACCTCCCTTGATTCATTCCTTCATTCCTTTTTCACATTCTTTCATATTTCTAACAATGTGTAATTGCTTTTCTGTGGTTGGCCTGTGCCCTGTATAAACTCATCTCCACAAGGCCAGGAATCCTATGACTCTTATTCATCATCACAGCCCAGGGGCAGTGTTAGGTACACAGAAGGTGCTCGATAAATACTCAGTGATGAAACACCTAACTCTTGCTTTTCATGAGAAATGCAAGGAAGCTATGGCCAGTGTGTGTGTGTGTGTGTGTGTGTGTGTGTGTGTGTGTGTGTGTGTAAGGAATGGGAGCAAAGGGTTCTAAGGAATGAGGGTAGAGATGTTGGCCTAAAACACTGATTGTGAAGCCCTCTGGTCATTTCTTTACCAGTTGCAGCTTCCATGTCCTTCTTCCCAGGAGGGCCTGAATGCTAAATTGCAAGACCACCCTAGTTCCCCTTCAGCACCCCACATTTTCAGATGAGAAGCCTGAAGCCCAGAATGCCTGAGGTCTCAAACAGGGGTGAGATTGGTATTCCTGTCTCCTGACTCTTGATTCAGAGCTCACACATCTTGATAACCTTGTCAGAAGCTGCAGTGCAGGACATAGAGATGGGATAGGGATGAGCCTGGGGTGGGGTGGCGGGGGAAGCATGAACATTTAACGCACAAAGACATGACTGAGAATCTGGCTGTATAACCACCTCATTCAGCATTCTTAGGAAACCAGCCAAGGCTCCAGGCCTCAGTTTTCTCATTGGTATAGTAGGAATCATAATGACTATTTCATGGGAATATTTTGGGGAATAAAGGAAACAGTAGAAGTAAAGCATCTATCTCATCCATGGTCTTTAATAGAAATTCTGTTCGTTGCCCTTTTCTCCCTTCAGTGATAGTAGCCAACAGGAGTTGAGCAAGAGGAGAGCTCTCCTCGCTGTTCACAGATATCCTAATCATGGCCCAGTTTAATTAATGCCCCCTGGCAGTGGACTGACATTCACAGGCTTTCACTGTCTAAGGAAAGTGCTGGTACCACAGTGCTTTGCTAACACATCAAGCTTCCGCCACTGAATGTCTAATGTATTCATTCCTGTAGGCACTCTGAGAAGAGTGAGGAAATTAAGCCATAGATTGGAAGAAAAGCTACCCATGACCCCTGTAAGGCATAAAAGCAATAATATCCCACTTTCCTAAAGAACTGGAACCTTTTAAATGTCAAAAATGTAGCAAGATACCTCCTGACATGCATACCTAGTGATGCTGTCCTTTTAGGAATAATCTTTTCTAATTACAGGTATTTACTTTCCCCATTAAAACTTAGCTGCACTGAACTTAGGGCTCCAGGCATTAAAAAATGATGTGCTGTGTGAAGCGAGGGGAGGAGAGGAATCCAGAAGTACGGCACATAATCTTGCTTCACATCCCTCAATAGCAGTGATTTAAGAAATGTAGAAGTTTTATCCTCTTGCATATAATAGTGTGAGGGTAAGCCATTCAAAGGCCTCCACCAGGTCAGCATCATTTCTTTCTATTATTTTACCATCATGCAGGGTTTGCCATCATCTGCATGGAAAAAAGGGTGGCTGCATCCTTACTCCAGCCAGCAGAAGACAGAGCAATCTCAGCATTCTCCTTCTTTTCCCGCTTCTGAGAATTGCATCCAGGGATACTCTATCACTGACTTATACTCCCATCACTTTGAAAATTTTTTATTTTCAGATGTGGTCTCACTATGCTTCCCAGGTGATCACAGACTTGTAATCCCCCTGCCTCTGCCTTCTGAGAGTCTAGGATTACAGGCATGTGTCACTAAGCATGGTTAATTCTTTTCTTCTTAAAGGTACTATCTCAAAACTGTCCATGTCACTTCTGCTCCTCTCCCATTCGTCAGAAATTAGTCACATGACCAAAGATGACTGCAAGGAAAGGGGGGGGGGATGTGCCTAGCTAAAACTGAGTGATTGAATTACTGAAGGAAAAAGAAATACTGTCAAGGGATTTCTGATAGGACATAACCCCCTCTCTCAGGAAACCAGTGTAGGGATTTGTGCAAGATGGTGACACAATTTGACTTATTTTTCAAAAATGATTGTGGACGCTGGGTGGGAGGCATACTCGGGAAGTTATGCTGAAGAGTGGAAGCAGGAAGACTAGTAGTGATGAAAGGGCTTGCATGAAGGTGGTAGCGGCGGACATGGTGAGAAATGGTCTGATTCAAATGCCTGACACAGAGTGATATTAAGAGTACCAGCCAACATTTATTTCATATTTGTTGAATGGATGAATAAGTTAAGAAGGTTGATGTTTCTGAAGATGGTAATAGAATAAAAAGAAAAATTAAATAATATAATACAGAAATGGAATGTTGAAATCCAGAAATGTACACAGTGGAAAGTTTATAAAGTTCTTTAAAAATGATTAAATATTGACCAACAATGTCACATAAGCTTTGTAAAGTTGTTAATATATTCACTCTACATGTGCCTATCAGAATAATTAAGTTATTTTAGAAGAAGAAATAATCAGGGTGAGCTAAAATACCTTTAATCTTCCTTCTGTTTATTACATTAAAAAAGCAATCCCTAGAGATTTGAGGAAAAAAAGGCTGTGATTCCAGAATTGTAAGAACAATCAAGTTGATGTGAGAATTTTGTAAGTATAGAGCTCATTCCTCCTTTCTGGGATAGAAAGATATCATTAGGGCCCTGAGCATGATTGCAACAGATGGTGGTGAAGCATATAAGGACCATCAGCAGGCACTGAAATATATTAAAGTTCATAATTTTGGTTATAAAACATAATGTAAATGTAACAATTCTTGAAATAAAAGCTGTACAACATAAGACGACAACAGAGCATTAACTCGGCTGCTTTCACAGACACTTCCTTAAAAGTATTTTGAACAAGGTAGAAGTTTATTTCTCCTTCTACAACAGTCTGATTATAAGCAATCTGGGGGTTCTTCATACTAGGTACACAGACATCCTCTCTCTTGTTACTCCCATCCCTAGAGGGCGACCCTGGCTGGTTTGGTTTAAGCATGGTTCATCACCAAATTCCCTGGGTCCATATTCTAACAGCAAGAAAGGCTAAAAGGTAGAAAGGTAGCAGATACTACACTTCTCTTCCACTCAGTCCCATTAGTCAATCATATAGCGACACCTACCACCAGGGAAGTTTGGGAAATGGAGTCTCCAGGAGTGACAAGGTATCCTTTTAACTGAAAAAAAGTCATATTTTTCTTATAGAAATGATACATATTGGTTATAAAATATTCAAACAATATAAAAGAACACACACAGAAAGATTATTCTAAACCTCAACTTTAGTTGAAATCAACCATTGCTAATTCTATGTCCATATCTCACAATTTATAAAGTGCTTCTTTGAGGTAATTTTACAGGCATTCCAACACTTTTAAATATTTTTTATTTACAGGATAAATGGCTGATGTACATATCCATTATTTCACCTATATTAGTTATATTTATGCTACATTATTTTGTGCAAAAATATTTATGATAGTTACTTCATTGTGAATTGAACCTTTTAAAGATCTTCAAATTTCCCCTCAATTATGAATGACTGATATTATTATTATTTTTTTGAGACAGGTCCTCACTGTGCAATGCAGGCTAGCCTTGAACTCACTAAGTAGCCCAGGCTGGCCTCGAACTCATGGCAATACTCCTGCCTCAGCCTCCCGAGTGCTGGGATGACAGGGATGCACCACCATGCCCAAATGACTGACTACTATTAAAATCACAACTATTCCTTTGTGCTTCCACTTGTCTGGTCACTCAGGTTGATGCATGAATTTACTCCCAAGCAAGTTCAGAACCTGAGTAGGTTAATATTTTTAAGGGCTCCATTTTCTTCTCTGGTTCCCTTACAACAGCGAAGGTACAGTTTCTAGCCACCTGCTTTAATATTAGGTTATGTAAGAACCGGAGATCTTCTAATACATACTATATCCTACTTGGATACACTTCCTCAACACTGAAAAAGATCGTGCCAAAATATACCAGCAATGTAAAGCCAGTGATTTTGATTTTTCATTAGATTTCAAACGATGTTAATATTTAGTTCAAAGGCATTTTAAGGGCTTCTTTTGATTGCCGTGAAAACGTCACATACACCTTCACAGTTTGTGTTTCATCTACAGAGAAGTAGCCACTTCAGAGTTGACACCCTATTTACAAAAAGAGGCAAACAAGAGCTTTCTAAATTTCATCTATATCCTTTTGAGTCTCTCTCACTCGGATGAAACTATGAAGAGAAAGCAGATGCTGGTTTACTTACACCTGCCTGCTTTTTCCCCTAAGGAAATGTTAATACTGGTGGCTGTGATCACGTGAGGATACTTATGTGCCAGTAACCCTACATACATCACCTTTACTCTGATCCTTATAGCAAAACTGCCTTCAGAGCGTGATTGTTTCCACTGCACAGATAAGCCCAGAAGGTGAAGTACTGAGTAGAACCACACACACACATAGACTAGAAATGACAGAGGGAGGTGGGTGTCGGGCCTGTTCTGTTTGACTCCAACATTTGTCCTTGATCTGCTGCTCCAACAGCTGGACTTCTAAAGAAAATGGGTGATTCTCTATTTTCATATGTTTTCAGTAATGTTTCCTCTGTCTTTTTCTCCTTAGGTACTCTTTTCTGGATTCCATAAGGAGCTACAGAAATGCAAGTCAGAAGGGATAGAAGGCTGGAAACTATTTAATTTACAGTTCAGCAGGCAAATACAATTTCTTTAAATAAATTCTCCAGGAGGGTTAATGGAATCAACCCCCTTGTTATTTCAGTGCTATATTTCCAGAATGTGCCTCAGTGACTTAACAAAGAATACTGATATCAAGTATTGCCCTCACCTATTACAAATGCCACACAAAGTTTCATTGTTTAGAATATATAAGTTCTGTAGGAAAACATTGTACCTTCTTCCAGAAATGCTAACTGCATTTGCAATGGCAAGATAGATAAATTTTTCTAAATTTCTTAATTTTGTTTCTTACAACCAACTAAAATTCCCAATAGGTACCTATAGAGAAATAAAGAAAAAAATCATTCCTCTTAGCTGCAGATATACTTCTACTAATGTGAACTATACTGAACAATACAAAAAAAAAGATGATTGGAAACGAAGAAATGGTTTATTCCAAAAACCCACACCTCTGAACTGGTGATGAACAGCATTATGTCTATAAATATTTCCACAATTTCAGTTGTTTCCCCAGATTTACTGATTCATAATTTTGAAGAGTAAAGTCACAGGCAGGTGTATCTAGAAAGTCTCACAGGTATTTTTGATGGGTCTCCTGGTTAAGATAACCCGGGATGGAGTATGTCTTCCCTGGGATGCAACAATGAAGTACTTTCCTTTGAATGCTGGCTTCCAAACCAACCAACCAACCAAACAAACAAACACACAAACTTATGCTTCACTGCCTCTTTCCTCACTCCAGGAAAAAAATAGAATTATACAGTGACATAAAGATAGGCAAATGCTCAAAGATGGGAGATCTAGGTCATCTAATTCTCAGAGATGTGCATCTCTATAGTCTTTGGTGAATACCTGAGGCCTGGTGGATACCTGAGGCAGGTAAGGCTAGTAGCTAGTTGCATGCTGGGAAAAGATTTTGAAACAATAGATGAAGTTTTTAATTAATGAAGTCCAACAAAGAAACCAAAATACTTTCTTTTCATCTGATCATATGGTGAACTCAACATCAGAAATAATAGAGTCCAACTGCTGCTGCATTTTACATTAGGAGAAAGAGACCAAAGTGGAAAAGTGGTTTTAATGTAGCATAGCTTTTCCCTACAGTATAAATCATCCAATTCATTGGCCAACCTAGGAATGCAAACCAATGCAATTCTTTTTGGAATCCTACCTTAATGAAATTTAAAAAACAGCATAGAAATTGCTGTTGAAACATGCCCAGAAATAAAGCACCAATGGTTTCACTCTTCTCTTACTCTTCATTAAAACAGAAGACATGCTAAAGGAGAAAGTGGAGGGAATTGGAAGAAAGGAAGAGATCAGCCCTAAACAAAAACTGGAAAAAGATAGCCACGATATGGGTGAAGATGTGATATGAAAAAATCCATATCACATAATTAATGTCTTGCTGGGTGTCATGGGCTACCCCACCCCTGACCTGCTAATTCATACATTGAAGTCCTAGTCCTCAGTATCCCAAAATGTGACTACATTTGGAAATAGGCTTTTTAAAGAGGTGAATTAGTTAAAACAAGGTCATTAGGGTGGTCTCTAATCCAGTATGACTGGTGTCCTCATAAGAAGAAGAGATTAGGACACAGAGTCACACAGAGGAAAGACCATATGTAAACAGGAAGAAAAAAATGGCCCCCTATGTCCCAAGGAGCTAGGCCTCCCAATCGACCATGTCTACCACACCTTGATCTCAGACTTCCAGCCTCCAGAACTGTAGGACAACTCTGTTGGTTTAAGGACCCAGGCTGTGGTCTTTTTTTATGGCAGCCCTAGAAAACTAATGCACTAGGTCTTTGTATTCATCTGCCATGGAGAGATTTCATTCATTCATGACTATGTCCATGGTCAAATGAAATGCCAATGCCTTAGTTAAAATGAGGGCCTGGTGGCCGAGGATTTAGCTCAGTGGTTTTGCCGCCTGCTGCACAAGTGCAAGGACCCGAGTTTGAGCCCCGGTACCGAAAAAAAAAAAAAAAAAATGAGGGCCTGGGCATGGGATCAGACTGCTTTGGTGGGCAAATAACAGAAAATGTAACCCCGAAGACTGAAGTAATAAATCGCATATGTTTCACTCAAACAAATTGAAATTCAAGAGATAGGGCAGGCTGCAAGTATAGCTTGATAAGGGTGTGGCCTTCTTTACCCTCCTTGTTCACTGAGTAGGCTGGCTCCCTTCAAGGTAGAAAGTTAACATCAATAGTTATACATGTTTCTCACCCTCACCTAAGAAGAAAGAATGGTACCGTGTAGCCATTAAAATAAGTTCAATCATTGGAACCAATCATTGCTCTACCAACAAAAATAGCAACAGCTAGTATTCACTGATCACTCAAAGTGTGCCAGGCTCTCTTCTAAGTGCTGCTGCTACTTTAACTCTTAATCCTCATAAGGAGAGCAACAGTGGGTCAGCAAATGGGCAATGATGGAAGGAACTTAAATGTACATCAACAGATGAATGAATAATGAGAACGTGGTTCATACATACAGTGGAATAATCCACCCTTTAAGAAGGAGATTTGCTGTGCATTGTCGTGCATACCTGTAATCCCAGCTACTCAGGAGACTGAGGCAGGAGAGAGCAAGCTCATGACTAGTCTGGGCAACTTAGACTGTATCTCAAAATAAAATTTTAAAAGGGTTGTGAGGAATGTGGCTCAGTGGTAAAGTGCTTGCCTAAGTTGAATGAGGTCCCTGAGTTCCTAGAACTTGAAAAAGAAAGAAAGAAAGAAAGAAATTCTTCAACTGCAGTATAAGACAACATGGATGAAACTTGAGGGTGTTATGCTAAAGGAAATAAGCCAGTCCAGTCACAGAAAGACAAATACAGCATGATTATTCCACTTATATGAAGTATCTAAAGTTGTCAGATTCATAGTCACAGAATGGAATGGTGGTTTCCAGGGGCTGCACAAAGAGGAAAGGGGGCAATAAAGTTTCAGTTGAGTGAGATGAATAACTCTTGAGGCCTGCTGTACAGCTTTGTATCTTTGGTCAACAAGAATGTGTTCTACACTTAAAATTTTTGATAAGATGGTAGAGCTTATGTTAAGTGTTATTATCACAATAAAAGAAAAAGCAATAAAAGAAAAACACAGACATCAAAATAAAACAAAAAGAGCACTAAACCTTGATTTGTTAATTCCACAAGGAAACCCCTGAAGCTGTGGGGAAGTAAGTTCCCCCAACCCTCCAAAAGTATAAGACAGATACATAAGCTGAAGAATGGATCCTAGCGAACTATAGCCATGTCTCTGAAACACTATAGTTGAGCCCTGGGTCTGTTTTCCTTAAAGATGTAGTTTTCCTATTGTTGTCCATCTTCCCCAAATTACCTTTCGTCCCCAGTGTCACTTTGCAAATCACAGTTTGTTTTTCTGTGCAGGTATAGATGCCAACAAAGACTGAGTTGGGAAACATGTGACCTATCTTTCTCCTGCAAGTGTTGGTGACTTCTTTGGTCAAAACTTAGGGTTGATTTTGCTGCTGATCCTCTCATATTTGCAGAGAAGTGGAAATCCTGGAGTGTTCCCGAAGACTCATGCCAAAGGTGTGGTCAGCTCCTTGTGGCACTCTTGGGGGGTGGGGGACCCTTTAGGAGGCCAGGCACATGGGAGGAAGTTACCTGATGGTGACCATGCCATTGAGAGGATACTGGACACCAGTTCCTCCCTGTCTCTCTCTTTGCTTTCTGGCTGCTACAAGGTGAACACATTTCCTTGGCCAAGTGTTCCTGCCATGATATACTTTGCCACCACAGGTCCAAAGCAACATGCAAAGTTGCCATGGACTGAACCTTCTGAGACGTGAGCCAAAATAAACTCTTCCTCCCTCCCCCCCCCCCAGTTATTTTGTCCTAGCAACAAAAGCTAACACACCGTGTTGATTGTTTTAGTTTGTGAGTCTTCTGTCTCTGTTTTTCTTGATTCACCTAAGGGATAGGCACTTAATATTGTCACGTCTGGCTCCTGGTCAGGGAACCAAAGATGTCACATCTGGGTGATGAGACCACTGCTTTGCTGTCCAAGCAGCACACTGAGATCGTAAACTCAGCCCCAGTAACAAATTAGAGGAACAAAATTTAAGGAAAGAAAGAACTTTATTTGTAAAGAGGAAAAAGAAAGGAGAGAAAAGAAGATAGATAGCTACCCTGGTAAGAAAGAATGAGGGTGGGCTCCAGAAAGATGGGCCTGTTGTTTCCAGTTGCTTTCACAGGGAATGAGTGACCCTCCCCTACACACTGGGAACTTGCCATAACTGGATTGGCTTCCCGGCACCTCTGCCTAATGTCATTTCTTCCAGTGTCTACACGGAGCTTCTTTCTGTTTACTTATCCTTGATCTACCACTTAAGGCCTTATCTTGGGAGTGAGCAGCTTGGTTGGCAAGGTGGTGTCTTACTCATGGTGAGCTTAGAGTTAGTAAGGGGGCGTGTGGATATCTATTGTACTCTATAATGACCCTGGAGTGAATAATATGGTGACTCTAGAGTGAACACACACACACACACACACACACACACACACACCAGTATGCATAGATATGAGTACAAACTACCTAAAAGTTAGCCAGCCCCCCGCTTTGTTTCCTCTATATTTTATTGGAGGTGGGGCAGCTTATTGTTTGTGCACTTGGCTTTCTCTCTGTCTCTTCCCTGTCAGCTTTTTTTTCCCTCTTTGTGCAAGTCCCAAGGCCATTTGGTGTCTTTCTTTACATGGTTTCTCTCTTTTTCTACCCCTGTCCTTGACCTATTTCCCAGGGGAATTTTTCTTTAGTGAAGTTTGTTTTTAACTCCTTCTAGTCAAGATGAGTAGAAGACCTAATGAGGTCCCCATTCTAGTTTCTTCATCTGCAGACCTCATTCCTGCAGCATGGTTTAAGTTTGTCTCACTCCTGTCCTAGTCTCCCAACACCATTTTGTACATTCTTAGTGGTTCTTTGTAAGGATTAAATGTACAGATCTGATATTTTCCAATTTTCAAGCTTGATTTCAATTTTTTATTACAAAAACCAGAAATGCATGTATTATAATTTATGGCATTCGAATACATCAAGTGTTAACCTCATCAGATTTCATTGGTTTGAAATAAATAACAGGCAATTTACAACTTGAATGCTAAATATTTAATATTAATTAATGCTGACTTAATATTTACTATTAATGGTAAGCATATTTTACTTTTGTACAAATAAGTACCATCTCCTTCCCTAAACTGATAATGTTTCTCAAAAGTTACAAAATATTTGCAATCTAGCACTCAGCCTCCTAGGAGTTCTTCAAAGTGGAGGGAGAAAAACATTTTGCACGGTGATGTTCGTTGCAGACGGTGTTAGAAGCACGTAAATATAAACAGTATATATCCCAACCTATGCTGGGGTAGGGCAATATTACGCAACTATTAATAACTCCCTTTGTTTGGAACACTTTCCACCTTCTCTACCTCCCATCTCCAAGCTGACCCTCATTTAAGCCTTTGAAGCTCAGGGTACCCAGCCCTGCAAGTGGGTCCCCTCCTCCTCTGCCCTGGGGTGACACCTGGGCACCCGTGTGGGGACATTCACAGCTCCCTGCGCTGCAGCAGACTGCAACCCATGAGGCCGAGACTGTCGCTTGTGCAACACGTTCAAAACCAGAAAGGGAGGGGGCAAGGGATGAAGTTATTCCTAAGCATTAAGTGTAGGCTTCAGCTGATTCAGATGCCTTTATCCCTACCCACCCTCTCCGGTCCAGTCTCTTGGGGAAGGCGACACAACTGCTTCCAAGCCTTCCAGAAAGTGTCTTCTTGGGGCAGCGGGTGGGAAATTAGAAAGCAGGCCTGGGACATATTCCCTACTCCTGCAAAACCCATCTTGGTTGTCCTATATACAAACTCGGACTGGAAACGACCGGTGTGATTTGGTTTGCACTGACAGCCGCCGTGTAGCCCCTTCTTTCCGGCAAAATAGTTCTCACAAGTATGAAAGTGGGCTCGGACCAGCCCCGGGTCTCCGGGATGCGAGGTCGCTCTCCCTCCCCATTCATTTCCAGCCCGGGTCCCCGACATTGCGCGCGGGGCTCTCCTCCGCCCGCCCGCCTTCGGAGAAGAGTACCCGGGAGCGAGGAGAACCGATAAATCCTCTCGGGCGCTCGCAACGCCGGCCCACACCCGCCCGCGCCGCGCCGCGCCCACCCGCGCCGGCCCCGTCACGTTGGCTGCCAAGCGCATCTCGGCTGCACCCCTGCGGCGGGCGCCGAGGGTAGCTGAGGCGAGAGGGTCACGTGAGAGGAGGAGTCTGACCTACTTTCGGAGGGGCGGCCTGCGCATGCGTGCTGCGCTTCTGCGCGCCGGCCCGGGCTCACGTGGAATTGTACGTGCGGGGGTCCTCCAGCCCGGAGCCTGGGCGGGGCACGGGCGGAGCGGTGCGGACGCGCGGCTCGTGGGTCCCCGAGGCCTCACCAGTTAGCCGGGGGGCCCCGCGGGGCTTCCCATTAGCCCCTCGAGTTCAGTATCCTTGACCTCACAGATGAGATTCCAGTGCCTTTGCCCTTTAATTGCATTGCCAGTTGTGCACCCCGGAGTTGATCCTCCGCGTGGGCTCCGATCCTGCGAGGCTTCCTTGTGACAGCACCGTGTGACATCGCAGAGGATCCGAGGCCACCCAGATGGCCATCAGCAACCGCAGCCACATTCATGGAAACCTGGGTTATGACTGAAATTCTCTGCAGCCTTAAAAAGAAAGACCACCGGGATACATTAGGCTCTTTTTTCAAATGATGCGAAACAGTGTGTGCAGTGGCGACACTCGTGTGGAAATGTTTATACATGTAGATGTGTAGATGAACAGCTCCGAGAAAATGTATAGGAAAGTAGATGGGACACTTGGAGACAGCCTGTACACTTTTGTCGCTTTTAAATTTCGTGCTTCGTACGGTTAATCCATTTTTGAAAATAAAATTTTAAAACAGTGATTTAACACGCTGTGCTAGGCACCAGGTTTTAGGTAGATCATTTCGTCCTAGAAAATTTGTCATGTACAGTATCTGTCGCATTTCCTGTCCTGTTCTAAATGTTTAAGCTTTCTGATACACTGGAGACTTTTTTTTTTTAACTTCCGAGATGAACAACCCAAAAAGTGTCTACACTTTAAAGACCCTGCTCAAGTCCAGCGTAATGAGGGAGGTCATCTTAACCTAGAGACTCACAGCAATAAATATTCACGCAATAAATCATAGCGACCTGACTAATGCAGTTAGCTTTTACTCTCCTGATTACTGTGTGACTTAGTAGTACAGATATTATCATCATGGTTATATGGATTACAGGTATATTTGGTTCGAGGTGACAGAAAACAAGTCTAAAAGGTAGGGCTCATTTCATTGAAGTCAACAATAGGGCAGGTTTTAGGAGTAAGCTTTGAGAGACTCTCATTCTTTCTAGAGGCATAAAGAACACACCCTTTCCATACTCTTTGGTCTGAGTTGGGGCAAGTGCCCACGTCTGAACCACTAACAGTAGCGGAAGGGAGGATTAAGCTGACTCATTTGGGTTAATCTACCTGCCCAGGTGCTTGGGGGTGGGAACTAGAGAAAACAGATAGGGGAACTGGGGGAAGGGGTAGCCATGGTGCCCCTGACATCATTACTCTTCCGCTCCTACACTGTTCTTTTCCTCCTTCCCCGTGAGTCAGAATGGATTGAGTGGCGTCTCTTATCTTGCTGCGAATTATGTGGAGGATTTGCATTTTTCCCTGTACTGAGTACTTTTCCAGTGACCAACACATCAGAAAAATTTGTGATGGAGTAAGAGCCTTAAAACATCAGAAAAAATATATTTCCATTACTAGAAAAAAACCACATGGTAATGAGAAATTACAGGTGCCATCTGGGCAGGATTATAGGAGGTATACAGACACCCTGTTTATTGATATTTTTTGTTCACCTAGCCAGTAAGTATTAAACTTCTGTACACGGAGGGACAAGGACACTTGGGAAAAAAAAAAAAAGACACTGATGATCAAGTCTCTGAACTCAAAGAGAATACAGTAGAGTCAAGCTGAACAGACAAGATAGATACCTGGAAAACATTAAAATAATATGGGACAGCATGTAATTAAGTGTCCAAGTGGACAATAATGCACCATGGCAGGTGTTCAGTGCAGAAGCAGGGATTGGTTGAAAAACAACCACTAGAAGCAGATCTTGAAAGGTTCCTGAGATTAGATAAAACCAACAGTGGGGGGAGGGAAGGGCTGTGTAGAAGGTTGGACACTATGTGAACAAAGGAGTAGAGGTAGAGACAAATCTGGTATTTTCAAGATTAGCGACTAGACTTACTGACTTGGGTAAATTTGTGTTGGAGGAGTAGGTTTAATGCTGGAAAGGTGAGAAACCAGGTTCCCCAGGTCTTACTGCTCTGTAGGTACAGAGGCATTGGAATTATTTACACCACACTGGCTTCTCTCCCCACCTGCTCATCATTTCCCTGTCTCATCCAGTTACATCAGAGTATACCCAGGGGCTTTCAGATGTGTTCACAGATCACTCAGCCAATTACAGTCACCCCTGGCACATCTGCCGCACTCTTCCTCTCCTGCTCTGATTCCCCTGCTTTCACCCTTTCCTATGCAAGCAGGGGGAGAGATGTCTGTCTCATCACCACTTGACTAGTTCTCTTGGGAAGGATCAGGAATGTTTGCAACAGTGGCCTGTCATTGCAGGGGACATTACACACCCCGCATGCTCAGGACTGGCGTGTTCACACCATGCGGGGGAAGGGACCTCATCAAACACACTGGGTATTCAAATAGTTAAGCATTTAACAACCATCAGTTCAAGAGCAAGGTGAACTGTCAAGGGCAGGACCAGGGCTAGTGAGAGGCAAGCAAAGGTTCTAGGTTCTCCTCCTTGAGGAGGCCTTTACACCTGGGGCCCTGCAAGGACTACTGTACAGGAATCTTGTGCCTTTTCTTATGGGCCATACAGGCCAAACTGAAACCTGAAAGTGTCCATCTGAAACTATAAGACCCACAGTGTAACAAGGCCAGGTTAACAGTAGGCAGCCATAGACTCGTACCTATTTGTCTTTGTTTTTCTGTTTTTTTAAAAGTCTTTCTTACCCATCCTTTTTTTCCCTACAGTACAGATCATACATTAGACTTTGAGTTGTGAACTAGATGTGTGAACTTTTGTAGATATATAAGCTGTATATTTGTGTGATAGTAGAATAAACATCCATCAAAGGTCAAGGAGAGAGCAGTGATTCATTACTTCTTGGGACTATGAAGCAGATAAAAATCATCGAAAGGCTTGTCTTTCAGGAGAACCCAGTCTCACAGAGGAGGTAGTCTATGAGGAGGAGACAGGCTTATGAACAAGGAAGGGCAATTCGCAAAGGGAGACATTGATGAGAGTAGGCAGGCAGGGGACTCAAAGAGTGAATGGCTGTCCCTGCCATACTGGGCAGCAGGTGGAAAGGAGGATATGATGCAGCACCTACCTTCATGTAGTGTGAGACATCTGAGCTAGGCCTTCAAAGGTGAGGGTGAGGTGAGGTGAGGTGAGGTGAAGGTGGCCGCATAAGCCAGGCATTGTGTTAAGTGGTAGGGGCAGCCTAGATATATATTTTTTTAAATCACACAGTTCAGTTGGAGACAGACCTGAAAATATAAAATTACAAAGTGGTCCCCAGAAATGGTCACCGAAAGTGTTAACTCACTTTTATGAAGGTATATTAGAAAGGGAAAGGTACCCAGTATGAGAATCAGAGACAAGTTCTGGCCATTACAAAGGCATCCATTTCATGAGTCCTGGAGCTCAGAGACTAGTGGGTGAGGTTGAGCATGTTTCCATAAGGAGTCAAGTATTAGAAGAACTGGAAACTCTCTTTCTCTTTCTCTTTGAAGGCTCAATATTTCTTGAAAATAGCTGATGACTGAGATGGCATGCACTGAGACCAAGAGGTGAAAGAGTATCAAAATATCATGGTGAAGGAGTGAGACTGTGCTTGGTGACAGGGTGTTGATGTCAAGGTTAAGAATGAAGAATGTGGCAGAGGAAGAGGTTTCTCAGCTGCCATAGAACCACTCCCAGTGCAGAGGAGGAGGCTTCTCATACCACCAATACCACTGAAGAGGAAGAGGCTTCCAGGACCCCGTACCACTGCTCCCAGAGCAGAGGCAGTGACCCAAGCAGGCGCCAGCAGCACCCCCCACTACCCCACCCCCCAGCCAAAATGAGAAGACACATAAACAAGACTCAAAGCCAGACTTCCACATCACCTACAGCAACCCCAAAAGGAAATGAGATGGAACACTCTGATACTCAACCACCTGGACTTGCTGAACTGACAACAAAAGAGGATCTGGCAAAAATGAAATCAGAAATAATTTCTCAGATAACAGCAGAGATTGTGACCATAGTGCAAGACATGATTAATAAATCTAGAGAGGACAAACATAAAAAAATAGAGGACCTGAGGAACATGATAGAATGTCAATATAGGATATAAATGGAATCGATAAAGCAGATGCAAACAGATTTCCAGGAGATTAAAAACTCCATTGAAAGTTTATGCAGCAGAATGAGCCAATGTGAGGACAGAATTTCAGATATAGAAGATAAGATCACAATTAGTGACCAGGAAAACAAAATTTTCTTTAAAATTGTAAGGGATCACGAGTAAACAATCCAGCAGCTGCTAGACGATGCAAAGAAGAATAACATGAGACTGGTCAGAGTCAATGAAGAAGCAGGAGTGAGAGAGGATGACATAAAAAAACTGTTCATAGAAGTGATGGCAGAAAACTTCCCAAGCAGGAGAAAAGAACTTGACATACAGATAAGTGAGGCATATAGGATTCTAACTAGCCTCGATCAAAAAAAAAATCTACACATAGGAATATAATTGTTAAGATTCCAGAAACCCAACAGAAGTACTAAATTCTACAAACAGTTAGAGAAAAGAAACAAATCACATACAAAGGAAAGCCCATTAGAATCACAGCAGACTTCTCAACACAAACCCTCAAGGCAAGAAGAGCTTGGAGTGATTTATTTCAAGCCCTAAAGGAAAACAGCCTCCAACTCATATTGATGTACCCTGCAAACTATCTTTCAAAATTGATGGAGAAATAAGATACTTTCATGAAAAAGAGCACCTTAGGAACTTCATGAATACCACACCAGCACTCCAAAAAGTTTTAGACAATATCCTAGGAAAAGACAATGGGGATCACAACCCCAGGAAGCCCAGCAGAATGAATCCATTGGGCACAACAAGAAATTAAATATAAAGGGGGAGAATCCAACAAAAAGAAAAAGTCATGACAATGATAAGTCAATATATATCAGTTATAACCATCAATGTTAATGGTCTCAATTCACCAATCAAAAGAAATAGTCTGGCAGAATGGGTCAAAAAGCAAGATCCAACAATATGCTGCATACAAGAAACACTTAATTCAGAGCTGGGGATTTAGCTCAGTGGTTTCACTGGCTGCTGCACAAGGACAAGGACTTGAGTTCAATCCTTGGTTCCAAAAAAACCAAAAAACCCAAAAAAGCCAGAAACACATTTCATTCAAAAGTAAACCCATAGACTGAAAGTTAAAGAGTGGAAAACAATACTCCATGAGACAGGAACCCCCCAAAAAGGAGGAGTAGCTATCCTCTTTGCAGATCAAGTGGATTTCAAACCAGCACTGATTAAGAGAGATGAAGAAGGACACTACATCCTTGTAAAAGGAACAATGCAAGAGGAAGAGATAACAATCATAAATATATATGCACCAAACACTAGTGCACCCAACTATATAAAAAACATACTAACGGACATGAAAAATCATATATGCATTAATACAATAGTAGTGGGGGACCTCAATACCCCACTGTCACAAATAGATAGATCAATTAGACAAAAAATAACCAATGAAATACTAGAACTCAATCAAACTCTTGAACAAATGAACTTAACAGATGTTCACAGAATGTTCCACCCCACAAAATCAGAATATACATTCTTTTCAGCTGCACATGAGTTGTTCTCAAAAATTGACCACATACTCACTCATAGAACATGTATAAGTAAGTGCAAAGGAATTGAAGTTATCCCGTGTGTATTATCAGACCATAGCCCAATGAAATTGGAGATAAATAGCAAAAGAAACCACAAGAATTTCATAAACACATGGAAATTGAACAACACACTCCTAAATAACCAATGGGTCACAGAGGAAATTAAAGAAGAAATCAGACAGTTCCTTCAATTAAATTACAATGACAATATAACATATCGGAATTTATGGGACACAATGAAAGCAGTTTTATGAGGGAAATTTATAGCAGTGAATACTCATATTAGGAAAACAGAACGAGCCCAATTAAACAACTCGATGCTTAACCACAAGCTTCTAGAAAAAGAAGAGCAGGACAACCCCAAAACTCATACAAGGGAGGAAATTATAAAGATCAGAGCAGAAATTAATACAATGGAGACTAAGAGAACGACACAAAAAAATCAATGAAGTCAAGAGTTGGTTCTTCGAAAGAATAAACAAATTTGACAAACCATTAGCCAATCTTATCAGGAAAAGGAAAGAAAAGGCCCAAATCCATGCAATTTGGAATGAAAAGAATGAAATTACAATGGCCCCAGCAGAACTCCAGAGGATCATCAATATCTACTTCAAGAACCTATACGCCAATAAGATGGAAAACACAGAAGAAATGGACAGATTCCTAGATATATATGAATTACCAAAGTTGAACGAAGAAGACCTAAAAATTCTAAACAACCCAATATCTATCAATGAAATTGAAAATGTAATTAAAACCTTACCAACCAAGAAAAGCCCAGGTCTTGATGGCTTCACTGCCAAATTCTACAAGACATTTAGAGAGGAACTACTGCCACTACTCTTTAAACTTTTCAATGAAATTGAAAAGGAAGCAATACTCCTGAATTCATTCCTGGAAGCAAGCATCACTTTGATTCCCAAAAGCAGAGAAAGACCCAACTGAAAAAGAGAACTATAGGCCAATCTCACTAATGAACATAGATGCAAAACTCCTTAATAAGATACTGGCAAACAGAAT
>NW_004624795.1:10454358-10489526 GCF_000247695.1 Heterocephalus glaber | reverse complement strand
ATTGGTGTAGGAAAAGATTTTATGAACAAAACTTCAGTTGCCCGTGAACTAGCACAAACAATCAACAAGTGGGATCTCTTCTTACTAAAAAGCTTCTGCACAGCAAGAGAAACTACCAAGAATATGAAGAGACAACTCACAATGTGGGAAAAAATTTTCACCTGCTGTTCCTCAGACAAGGATCTACTATCTAGCATCTATACAGAACTTTAAAAAATCAGACCTCCCAAATTTAAAGACTCAATCCAAAAATGGGCATCTGAAATGAACAGATATTTCTCACACAAAGAAGTAGAAGGAGCAAATAAATACATGAAAAAAATGTTCAACATCATTGGTCATTTGAGAGATGCAAATGCAAACAAAGCTGAGATTCCACCTCACCCCAGAAAGAATGGCTGCTGTCATGAAATCAACCAATAAAAATTGCTGGCCGGGCTGTGGGGAAAGAGGAACACTGTTCCACTGCTGGTGGGAGTGTAAACTGGTGCAATCACTGTGGAAATCAGTATGGAGATACCTCAAAGAACTAGGTCTGGAAGTCCCATTTGATCCAGCTATTCCCCTGCTGGGTATCTTCCCCAAAGAATTAAAAGAATCATATCACAGTGATATATGTGCACCCGTGTTCATAGCAGCACAGTTTGTAATAGCTAAAACTTGGAAGCAGGCCAAATGCCCATCAACTGGAGACTGGATCAAGAAAATGTGTGTGTGTTTTTTTTAATAAAATGGAGTACTACTCAGCCATAAAAAACAAGAAATTGGAGATATTTATAGCTAAATGGATGCACATTGATGTGATACTCTTAAGTGAAATAAATAGGACACATGTGTAAATACCAAATAGATTCTTTAGTGTGAGAAACTGAAAGTGAAAATAAGGACTAAAAGGTTTAATAGATAATGTGAAATAGGAAGAAAAGGGTCAAAGGGGAAGGGGAAGTGGGAGGGGCAGGGGAAAAGAAAGAAGGGAATGGAATTAATATGAGGAACTGAAAAAATGGAAACAAAGTCTTTGTAAATAGGGAGGGATGGAGAGGTTGAAGTGAGGGCAGGGGAAAGGGGGAAAAAATAAGAACCAAGAGAGATTATGTAAAGGTGAAAATTTCCAATGATCAATGTCATTATATTGTATACCTAAAATGTACCAATAAAATTAAATTTTAAAAAAAGAATGAAGAATATGTATGAGGATGGGCCATCTTGTCACCTAGGGAATATTGCCAAAGGATGACCATAAAGTTAGGAGCTTATAGATGAGCACAATGCCAGGAGGTAGAGTTTTATTTCCCTTTCTCTTTTTTTTCTGTGAAATGAAACAAAACCCTGGAAACATCCACTGGGGAAGAATCTTCTTGGATCAGCAATAAACCATGCCCTCCTGCTTTGGCAACATACAATGGGTTATTCTGGGGTGATCAAGTTATTGGTGTGTATCAGTCAGGATAGGCTAGGGTGGGTCACAGTAACAAACAAACTGCAGTCCCAAGGGCTTGAAAGAATAAAGATTCACTTCTTTACAAACTACATGTTCATTGCAGTTGGTGCTCAACCTCATCATTGTCACTTGGGGACTGGGACAGAAGGGGCTGCCATTATCTGAGACATTGTGGGTCTCCATGGCAGAGTGAAAACGAAGCTGGAAGGAGCCCACATCAAGAATCAAGTGCTCTATCCTGGAGGTGACCTTTCCTCCTTCCATTCAGGACTCATTGACTAGAACTAGTCACAGAGCTCCATCCAGCCACAGGGGCTGAGTTAGTGCAATTCTTCCTGATGTCAGGAAGGAAGAGGCGCTGAGATATCCATGAGCAATCCATTCAGCAATGATTCTGCGTGTAGCACCTTTTTTCTCAAGGTGGCTTACTGCAATCTGATTCCAAGGGGCAAGTTGAAATACTAGGAATGATATTGATGGTAGGAATGATAATAAATAAATAATATTTACTGAGCACTTGCTAGTCTTGTTTGAAGACAGACACTAAGCACTTTCGCTGTAGTAACTTTAATTTTCCCAATGACTTTGGAGGCTGAGATGATCATAGAAAAGGTTTTTCTTGGGGAAGGAGGAAAGCAGGCTCTCAACAAGGAGTAGAACCTTAAAAACATATAGATTTCACTATGAGCAGAAAAATGAGGTTATTTTATATGCCAGGTTTAAGAAGTAGGACATACTCAGCTCAGATAGATATCCACTTTCACTGGGTAAAGATTGATTCATTGTGTAACAAAACCAAGGAAGTACAAATTCAAGGGCTTGAGTAAATTAAGTAGGACATTGTTCTTGTACCATCTATAGTAATAATCGTGACTTTATCAATTCATGCACAACATTATATTACATGCTTTCTTCACCCCAACCAGCAGCCACATCGACTCTTTGGTCCACATTGATGCAGAGATTATCTCCAGAGGGACAATACCAGGCACGCACACACACACATACACACACGCACACACAAACACACACATGCATGTGTGTGCATGGATGCAAGGGAGGGGAAGGGAATAAAGAAAGAATAGTTCTATGTTTTGGCTTGAGGTCACTACCAATTCATTGAGAGTCTTTATAGCTATTTTCACAGCCTCCAATAGGAATCTCCTACTAAATATCTGTAAGCCATTGGTGCTGATTTGGGGGAAATATTTTCTGAATTGAGTAAAAATAAATAGTGAAATTAGATTAGCTAACATTTGAGAGCTTGTGTGCCAGTTTAGTAGCTTTTTAACTACTCTGCATACATTTTGTTATCCCTCCTCAAAGAAACGTATTATGAGCAGAGTCCTATATGTACTCAAGTTGACACAGGGGAAACTGAGGCAAAGAGAAGTTCACTGTTGGTCAACAGAGCAAAGGTCCTGCTAGCTCTCCAGCCCTCCAGTGGGACTCCTGCACCCTCACACCCTCAGCCTCCCTACTGCACACCAAGTGTGCACTCTGGTGCCAATGCCACCCACCTTTAAAACCTCATTGTCACCTACCTACTTCAACTTCCTGACACCTTTCCATATTCAGTCAGTTTTCCACCTTTGTCCTTTTCTGCCCTCTGGTCCCAGCATGGCCCCTTTCTCTACTTGCCAGCATCCTGCTTCCACCTCCAGACCCATTCGAGGACTGCCTCCTTCATACATGCATCCCATCCTCCTGCCCTTGTCTAGCCACTGCCCTCCCTTCGTTTGTTGCTTTGTCACTTCACCCTTCCCAGGATGTTTTACCCAGGTACACCCTATGCTATAGACATGCATCACATCACATGCCTAATTTCATCCTCTAAACCCCTCGCTGACCACACACGGGAAGGACTTGGTGCATAAACAAAAAGTGCATTTCTGAAGGTTGCAGAAAATGTTAAATGGCTACCATGTAAAATGAGAGTACCGTCTCCCTTCTACTAGTATCTAAAGGATGGCGTGATGAAAAATAGAGAATAAATCTCGTTAGAATAGACGTGAATATTCATGGATCAAACCATGTCCCTCAGAATGTAAGGATGTTCTAAGGAAGTTTAATATAACCTGGTCCTTCCTCTCAGTATCTGATAGTGGCGTAAGTGACTGCTATGTAAGTAGAAGGTAGAGATCCAGCAACACACCCAGTAGACAATAAACAAGCAACACATCCAATAGCACACAGTATGCCAGATGGTAGTAAGTGCTGTGTGAGAGGGAACAGAGCCTAACAGAGGACAGGAAACTCTAGCGCAGTAGTAAGAAATGTAGTTGCATCTACAGTGCATAGAAAAGGTCTATGCATGCAGATTACATTTGAGAAAACACCTGAAAAAAGTGAGGGAGTAAGGCATACAGATATCTGGAAGACAGCATTTTATAAAAAGACAGCAGCAAGTGCAAAGGTCCTAAGGCAGAGATGTGCTTGACCTTTCAAAGAAGGTGGAGTCGGACAGGTGCAAATGAGCTAGCAATTTTTAGGCTACTGAAGGTATTGGCTTTTAATGAGGAAGCCAGGGAGGGTGCTAAAGAGCAGAGGGGTACCGTCTAACCTCAGATTCAGAGAGCTCCTCTGGCTGCTGGGTTGAGTGATGGAGCAGAGCAGGACAGCATTAAGGAGAGCAGGTAGCTAGCTGAAGTAATAATCCATAGGGAAGCTGACAACAGCTTAGTCCAGATAGGTGGTTCTCAACTAAGGAGATGATTGGGAATGTCTGGAGATGGTTTGGGGTATCACCACATAGGAGAGCAGGGGACAGATTGAGGTGCTACTGGCATCTCATAGGTAGCGGCTGGGGGTACCATCTCAGGGCCAAGGACTGGCTCCCTTGCAAAGATCTATCCAGCCTAGACATCAATAGAGCTGAGGGAGGGAAACTGGTTTGGAGTGGTAGCTGGGGGTGATGGTGAGCAATCAGCTGCTTCTGGATGTGTTTTGAAGGGGTTTGATGATAGACTGCAGATGGAGAGAGAGAGAGACAGAGATAGAGAGAGAGACAGAGAGACAGAGAGACAGGCCAAGCACAACTTAAGATTGGTTGTTGGAGCAACGCATGGTGCAGAGTGGACTTCTCACTAATCAAGATGGGGAAGACACTAAGAGGAGCAGATGTTGGAAGCAAAGCCAGGAGTTCAGCTCTGGACAAGTTACATCACATCAAGGCATTGTTCCCATCCCCAGTGTTAAACAGAGGTCTTGTTATATATGGTCACTAGCAAAAAATGCATGGATAATCCAGAGCAGATAGCCACCCCCATTATTTAGTTTTAGGTTTGGATCGCATTACAAGACATCCTCCCAGAAATTTTGTTGCTCTACTCATATTTTGCCTACATGAGTAGTCACCTGGTTTTCAGTTCCTGAATGTGGAGCTATGGTCTGCTTGTTGGGGGCAGACAAGGAAGCTTAGGAGTCTGGAAGTGCAGGGAGGGCTAACCCGAGTGCCTGTGTCATGTTGTTGGTTAGTGCTTGCTGGGACAAGGAAGGGACACATCCCAGCATTGCCATTGACTGCATCCTTGCTATGGATAAATTACACAAATTCTCTGAGCTTCAGTTTTATCCGGTATAACATGGAGATAATAGTAGTCCACTTAGACTGAGGCGTGAATGATATAAGTTGTTACACATAAAATGCTTAGAAACTGGTGGGCACATGGTTTAGTGTTCAGGAAACATTCACTTACTATTATTGGGCTGACTGCAGGCTGGGGATGAGGAAGTCCTGAGTTCACATTCTAATATTCTAATTTCATCATCATGAACTTTAGAATGTTTGATACTGCTGACCCTTGGTTGCCTCATCTTCAAAATGGATAAGATAAAAAAAAAACCTGTGACCTAAAGATATGAACATTGATGGGAGAATCTATATAAAGCAGGAAGCAGCCTGCCTGAAGCCCAGCACACACTCAGAGAATAGGTCTGGGTCGTTAGTGAGTGACACCAAAGTCATGTAGGGGAGAGTTCAACAGGTCCTTGTCTTGAAACACCATGGAGATTCCATACATATCCCTGCCAGCTGCCTAGAAGTCAGAGCCCAGAGCCCAGCTGCTACCAGCCAGGATCCTAACTGGCAGGAAATTGGCCCTCAGAAAAAAGGGAAAAGACCAAGACTGGATAGGCTATGTCACATGTTATGTTATTTCAAATAGGGGGAAGAAGGAAGAAATGATGTTAGTTTCAAATGCATGAAGGGAAAATCCCAATGGATGCTGTGTACCTGAAGGTAGAGATGGAGCAAGCTCAGTGAAGAGTGAATACTTGGGTGGGCCCGTGACAGGGATGAACTCTTGCCATCTTCCCAAAAAAGTCACACATGGTATGGGCCAAGGAAGGGGTGGGACTGCCGAGTCAGTCATGGGAAAGGTGCAAGCTTTATACTTTTCAGGCCAAGACAGCAGTATCCTAAATCTGTATATTCTCAGTGGTTCAATTCACCCACATTCACCAGCTGCTCACCTTGGGAGCTGTGCTACTCATTGGGATACAGAGATGAATGAGAGACATCCATGCTTTTGACAGTCTTACAGCACAATGGTAAGACAGATATATACACAGCTAGCTTAGATGCAAAGCTGGGTAGGATTGAATGTTTTATTAGAAATGGCATGGGGAGCAACTCATGTCACAGAGCCAGCAGAGATAACAGAGAAGCAGCAGCTTTGATCCAGGCACAGTGGTACAAGGTGGGAATACAGGAATTAATAAAATGTGGCCCCTGCTCTTAAAGCGCCCCACAACCAGTAGGCCCAAGCACTGTTGGAATGTGGCCCATGTGCTGTGTGCAGTCAGGAGATCCTGGCCCTGGGTAGATCTCAGGCTCCTCTCCTTGGTGATCATTTGCTTCCCTCAACTCCCACCAAGTTGGGCTCGTTAACTCACTAGGAGTCCTCAGTGACTGTCCATTTTTCACACTTTGTCCCAGAGGTTCCCAGGGGCTCTCAAAAGGGCTGCTGGAGGGGAGGAACGAGGGGCAAGAGAGGTTTTTCATTTCAATCAGAGCAGTTTGTTTTATTTTATTGGTCTTCATTTTCATGTATGAGTTCACTTAAACAATGGGTTATAAAGCTGGAAAAGGTTTGGGAGGCACGGACTTTATTTTTATAGAGAAATATGGACAAGACATGGCTAAGATGCCAGAGTCAGCAAGCGAAGAGGAGAACCTGGTATTCCCACCTGTGTTCTCTGTGCTTCTACTGAGCCCAGCTGCCTCCATGAGAAATGCGGAGTGCACTGCAGGCCACTTCAGGCTTCTCTCCAGTGTGAGATCGAGATCGTGTGATGGAATGACACTGGGGAGGGGTGGAGGTGTTGTTTATGGGGGTCAAGCTGGTGTTGGGTGAGCATGTGGAGCATGGGCATGTGCTGGGAAAGAACCCAGAAATCGCTCCCTGATTCTGAGAAACAGAGCTCAGTCAGGTGCTCCCAGGAGCCAGAGAGTTGGAAGGTGCAGGAATTAAGCGTGTTTTGGAAGAGGGATAGTTTATGAAGAGTCTCAGAAGAAATAAACACAACCAGCTTTTCCCTGGCACTAGGGAACTCAGGCAGCATGCAGCATAAGGACTCATTTGCAGAGTGCCTATGGGGACTAAGGGGAGCCAGACACTGTCCATGCCATAAAGAAGGCCATGGTGAGTCATGAGAAACAAGAGGATATGGGCCAAGTCAGCTGGACTCCTGTGAAGGGGAACTTCTGATGTTTCTCAGTGCAAGTGGCTTTGAGATGGCACCTGAAGTCAGGTAAAGCCAGCAAGAGGGCACTGCATTCAAAAGGCCCAGTGGAGTCAGGCCCCAAGGGAGGTTGTCGGTGGCTCTGAATGGGCAAGCAGGAGTTCTTTGGTCTGGCCTGAAAGGTTATTTCGGACTCAATCACATTCTTTCCAGAATCCGTGGCCACGTCCTCGAGGACCCTTGCTTTCTGGAAACTCAGTGGGCCTTGGCTGACGTGGGTACTTTGGGGGAACTTGGTTTTTCTGCCAGGTGAGAGGAAGGCAGGATCAGATAGAAACAGGAAAAGGTTCTAAATAATGTACTACCTCTCTCCCTCTGCTCCTTCCAGGAGAAGAAGCTGAGGGCTGAGACTCTGTGGGGCCCAGCAATGGGTCTGTATGACCTTCCTTGGAACCCAGCCCGGTCTCCTAACTTTGGAAAACAGCTTGGAAACCAGCCTGAGATCACAAGGAGTTATCATCCTTCCAGGAGAGTATGGAGATGGTGTTTATTATTCCTCTGGCCCTTCCCCAAGATAGCCACCTGACATAACTCAAGGAGCAGAGAGGACAGGCCATGGTGAACCAAGGGCACCTCCTCCCTTCTGGAGCAGGGGTGGAAAAGTGCAAAGTGGAAAAGGTAAGGAAGTAGAGCCATTCTTGAAGGGCATGGCTGCATTATGGTGCATTTCAGTTCTTAGAAAATTAAGTCACTATCAGAGAAAACCTGGGGAGAGTGGAATGCTTTCCAAGATAGCTGATTGCCCTTGACAAAAGAAACATACAACTGAAGTGGTTGCATGTCCCACTATGGATATGTGGCCAGGTGGAGAGGGTCACTATTCAGAGACTCATGCTAAGGAACTAGCAAGTGGGCATCCTTTTGAGCCAATTTTGATTTTTAAAAAACTATTCATATTAACATGGAAGTATGTATGGTATTTTCTTAAAGTTTAAAGACAAAAATCCCTTCTCTGGGCTACCAAAACTTTCCATGCTAGCCCATGCTGTGTTTCCCAGATGCAGTGTGTACTTTGATCTTTACTCTTACCCTCTTTTTCTCTTTACTCGGACCAACCTCACTCTGCAGAGCCAGTTTCTCTCCCACTCTTCATTTTTACTTTCTCGAATAAACTTTGCCACTGATAAAAAAAAATCCTTTCTCTGTGCCTTTAATAAGTTCTAAGATACGTCTTCAATGGGTTGGGGTAGAATACATAATATTCATTCCCATGGTTAAAGCATCTCAATATAAAAAGGTGGTGTTAAAGTACCAGGTTAGTGAGCTTTCCATTGCTGTGACAAAGTACCTGAGATAAACAACTTATATGGATGTAAGATTTATTTCGGGTCATAGTTTCAGAGGTTTCACTCTAGAGTTGCTTGGTTCTATTGCCTTTGGACCTGTGATAAGGCAATATACCATAGCAGTTAGCACATGGCAGAGGAAACTGCTAACCTCACGGTGGCTGAAAAGCAAAAGAGAGAAAAGAGGCAAAGGTCCCAATATCCTCTCCATGGACATGCTCCCAACTCCCTCCCACTATATACATCTCCCAAAAGCTCCACCATTTTCCAGTAGTTCCACAAGGAGGCAACCAAGCCTTCAGCATTTGGGCTTTTGGGAAGCACTTAAGGTCCAAACCATAACAAGTATGAACCAGGTTTTATAAATATACATGCATAAAATAAAAATGAAAGGAAAAGAAGATACATATATGTTTTTGCTTATCTACCTTCTACAAATTTTTGCACTAAGCATACCTTTGTAATTAGTTAATTTTGTTTAAGAAATAAGGAGATTCCTTCCTTCTTCTTCTCTGGGAATGATGGATGATAATCATTTCAGATCTCTTCACCTTTATTCTTGAGATACACAAGGTTGTGGGGTACACAGAAGCAGGTCTATCTCAAGATGTTCTGACCATCACAGAGTGGACAAAGAGTCACCAACCTCTCTAGTCTTAAGGACCATGAATAATGCAAAATGGTTCTGGGCTGAACTGGTGTCTTGATCAGTCTGTCTCATGTTTAGACCATTTGTGTTATACCTGTAGCTAGTTAACGATGTGTATTGTCTTCTTGTGTGCCAGGACTGGTGGATGTTCTAGGCTTTCTGTCCCTGAGCTTCCTGTGGTCAGAAAAAGTGCTGGTGGGTCTCAGACACTGGGCTCAAAGAGGGTGGAGTATAAACCAAGGGCAGTCAAAGGAGGGGCAATGGAATGATAGTGGAAGAGGGGAGCCCATGATCAGATCAAAGGACAGAGAATAGAGCAAGGGGTCAGGAGCTGAGAAACCAGATTTTGTTGAGTGTGAGTTAGCTGGTACCCTTGGCCAACAGGTGCTATGTCAGGTGCCAGAGACTGAGGAATCCAAGATGTTGATTGGGTAGCTTGGGAATGGTGTGGCCTATTTAAAAGAATTTAGCTAGATCAGATGTGTGTTTGGTTCTTGTTGAACCCAAGTTCATACCTTGATATCTTTATGAAATTCAGGCTTGTTATATTTGGTCCATTGTTATGGCTCAAAAAGGTATTTATGTGACATAATTCTATTATTTATGTGTTAGTTCTTATTCCTAGCTCAGTGATCCAGGTTTGATCCATGTGTATTCCAGGCATTCATACACTCCACTGAAGTTCATGACCAAAGAGCCTTGCTGCATGGGGTCTAGGTATGATTCCTCAATCATATGTCAATTCACCCACCTTTTTCTTTTTTGTTTGTGATGGAAGTTGCCACAAAATCCTTTGTTGTAGAATGACCCTTGCTTGGATCCATTAGTTTAATGAACCTAAACAAAAAAATATTTGATATGAGTTTGCCAAGACTTGTTTTAGTTAACTGATTGTATTTCATCTCCACATTTTCTCCTCTAGGCTAAGTAATCCAAAGGTTCTAATTTTTTTCTGATGCCAGAAAAGGGAATGATGAATTGCATATAATAGAGTGACAATAGGCTAGCTTCATTTCCACAGAAGTTTACAGAACTTGATGTACAAGTTTCTATTCATCCCCAAACATTTTTTTTATGGCTGTGCAGTCACATTGTCTGAATACTCCAGGTGTCTGCACACCCGAACAGGTACTCTAAAGGTAACTTGACCTTGGTTCCAGACTTGATCCAGAGTCTCACAATTAGCTTTGTTGGTCTAGAAGCTCTTTGATCAGAGAATTGAATAAGCCTAGGAAAACCTACTTATAATAAACATTTATTATTCAGCAAATTCATGTATGCATTATGCATCAACAGTGTCTGCTTTGTGACTGGCACTGTTCTGCATGGTAGGATACCACAGCAAACAAAACAGTCTCGGCCCTCACACAGGTTATATCAATGGAAACAGTCACATAATGAAAAGGAAGGCAAACAAATAAATTACAAATTTTTCAATAGTTGTGTCATAAAAAATGCAAGGTGGGGAATAGACTGTGGTAGGCTCAGGTCTGGAGGGATGATTGAGAATGTCAATACAGTCATTTGTAATACAGATTTCCCTTCTGGAGGCAATGTTTGGGCCCGCATTCTAGGACAGGTTTTCAGCTACAGAGGGCAAGAAAGCTAACTCTGAATGCATGTCAGTTTGCAAAGTGAGACATGTTTATGAAAAGAGAAAGATGTAGTAGGTTATGGCCTATCCTATTATTTTGAAACCCCAATAGACACCATGGAATGGTAGGAAATGAAATATGGAAGTAGAAAATTATTACATAACTATGGTTCTGGAAGAAAATATATAATATCTAAACTGAGATGACATCTTAGAGACATGATCTAATGCAGCCTTTCCTTCCCCCTCAGCTCCCAATCCCATTAAAAGTTTTGTAGACAATGACTGCAGTTCTGGGCTGCTGTGACTTGTCAACACCTCACTGTGTGGGCCACCAAGCCCACTCCACCTTGGATAATCACTTGAGAAACTCCCAAGGTGTTAGACACCTGCTCACCTATACCAGTGTGTATTCTACTTAGTTATATCCAGTGTAGTGCTTATTGGCTAATGTGACAATAAAAAACCCCTGAAAGAATGAAGGAACAGCTGAGTCTGATTTATCAATTTTACCCTTCTGAATCCTGCAGTAGCTTCAAAGAACTCTGGTCCAGATCAGATTAAGAATAACATCTACAAACTTTAAGCATTATTATCTTTGTTCCAGGTTCTATCCTACATGCTTTACACAACCTCCTCTCTTTTAATTCTCACAACCAATAAATTAGGTAATGCATTAGTTTAGATGCTTAACTGCTGTGTCAAGCACATTTGCAAGTTGGCCAGGAATCAGTTGGCCATTGACCAGGAATCATTCACATGATTGCTCCTAAATTGCAGAGGAGGCTGGGAAATGTAGTCCTATTGTATACTCAAGAAAAACAGGCAGCAAGGCACTGTTATTATTATCTTGATTTTCCAGATGAAGAAACCAAGGCTCAGAGAATTTAAGTATCTTTTCTAAGACAGTAATTAAGTAAGTCGGGATCCTGGTGTTCAAACCTGGTTAGTCTCATTATCCTAGAAACATTCCTAACCAACGCATTATATGGCTTCTTAAAGGATAATATGTGAAGGCTATGGCAAAGTTTCCAGATTTACAATTTCTCTCCCCTCTGAGCAGTGCTGAGCACACAATGCTGAATTTCGCCTCTCTGATCTTCATTTTTCTGTCCTTTTTTGGCTAAACAATTCTGTTGCCATAATCTTCTTTTACATAGGTTAATATCTAGAAGGGTTGGATCAAGTTGCCTTTTTCTTTATCTGGGAACATTTTCCATATCATATTTCTGCACTGATTTTGGTGTCAAATTCTTAGAATTCTTGGGAGCATCTCACTGTTTCTCCCTGTTAGTCAATACAATCACCGCAGAGAATCAGGATAGTTTCTAGGCACCAGTTTTACACCTGTGCATTCAAGACATTCCAGCCCATACTCCACCTTACTGTCATTGCCAGGATGTCTGATTCACAGCAGCTGCCTAGACAAGAGGTCTGTGGGTAATATGGATCAGTCTCCCTATAATTAGTAAATTTTCCTGATTTTATGAGTACATGGTTATCATAGAAGTTGGCAAGTCAATGACAGTGCAGGGGACTGCGCTTCTATACAGATTTGTTATAGTTTAGGCTCTGTCCTGCCCACATTGCAGCATCTTTCTCAGTTCCTTCTCAGTTCAGCAAACATGTTCTCCTCACTATAAAGTCCACATATAATATGTAAGAAGGGTTTCACAATAAACAGGGGGAATGAGCCTTTCTGTTGAGCCCAGTTCAGAGGCATTTGTCATCAGGTCTCATTCGATAATAGGGTATCCGTGTCCTGCACTGCCTGGATAGCAATTAAAAATTTGCCCCTCTTTTCAACTTGGAGCCAGATGTTGCATCCTCCTTATACCAGGGAATATTTCTCAGAGCCATGGGTATCACAACCATGTAACCTCGATCAGAGTATGCTACTACAGAGAAAATTACTTGTATTTTGTCTATACAACATAAGAAGAAAGAGAATGCTAGTTCTCTTTAGAATGCAATGCAGGACTTTAGAAAAAGATGAAAGAACTATCCTGGAGATAAAAGGATAAAGGAAATGTAATTGGATACCTTATTGCCTCAAGTTAGACACCTACTATAGTTCATCCCAATTTTGGTTAAGTATTCTAATTTTCAAAGCTCCCTAAATAATAAATGGTTTTGTAGGATAAGAAATAAAGAGCTGATCTTGTCACTGGTTTCAAAAGTCATTAATGCAAAAAAAAATCATTAATGCATTCCTTGCTATTCAGCTATGAGGAAGAGTAAGGAAAACATATAAAATGCATCTTTGATTAATTATTTCAAGAATGAAATCAAATGTTTCTTGCTTATATATTTTTATAATATGAATATTCATATCCTCTCATATATGATCTGTGTAACTCTATCCCCTCAGGATTGATGGAATTCTGTTTTTAGAATGACTCTCCAGCCCTCATACGGAAACAGCGAGAAATGGAACAGAGAATTGGCTTCTGTGACATGGTGATGGAAATCTTTGAGAAAGGTGGCAGAACACGGCATTTGAGGAGATATGCCTGTGTGAGCATGAAGTTCTTTCCCAGAAGGAGAGGTGAGAAGGTCTTGAGATTCTGGGTGAGAATGAATGCTTTTGAATGCCAGCCTGGTGAATGCCACCCCACATGTTTCTCTAGCTTATCTAAAGTTTAGTGGGAAAGGTGATGATGACATTAGACTATGTACTACACAGAATCTGTGACATCATGGTCATGTTCTTCACTGTATTGCAGTGCTAAGCCTATTACCTCACATGTGATAAGTGTCAGCTATTTCTTGAAGACCTGTCATGTGTATGAATGACAATGACAAGAGCAAGGCTACTTTTGGGGTGTTAATTATAAAGAAATTATAAAATCACCAGGGGAAAGAACCTTCTACATTCTTGTTGACAATGAGAAGATCAAGCCAGGACACTGACAGCCACAAAGTTAGGAATGTAGTAGAGATAAAGAAGGGGCCCTGATGGCAGCAGCCACCACACCACAAACACAGGTCACAGCATGGCAGATTAGCAAGCCAGTGGAAAGAAGCCAATGCATAAGACTCAGCTCTCCCAGGATTTCCTAGAGAATGATGGAAATAAGAAGAGTTAGAGACCAACAATTCTATTGCAGCTGAGATGTCAGATCCGGGTGAATATTGCTTTAGCAGTAATGTGACCTCTCTCCTCTTATTTTCTCCTACTTTCTTCCCTGCTCTTTCCAAACGCTAATGAAATCTGGGGGATAACTGGGGCTATATTTAATAAAATGGGGTACTACTCAGCCATAAAAAATGAGAAATTAGAGACATTTATTGCTAAATGGGTGCACATTGAGGCGATACTCTTAAGTGAAATAAATAGGACACACGTGTAAATACTGAATAGTTTCTCTAGTGTGAGAAACTGAAAGTGTAAATAAGGACTAAAAGGTATAATAGATAATGTGAAATGGAAAGAAAAGGAGCAAAGGGGAAGGGGAAGTGGGAGGGGTAGGGGAAAGGAAAGAAGGGAATGGAATTAATATGAGAAAATGAGAAAATGGAAACAAAGTCTTTGTAAATAGGAAGAGATGGAGGGGTTGAAGGGAGGGCAGGGGAAAGGGGAAAAAAGAAGAACCAAAAGAGATTATGTAAAGGTGCAAATTTCCAATGATGAATGTCATTATATTATATACCTAAAATGTACCAATAAAATAAAAATAAAAAACTTCCTTCCTGAGGCATAAGCCTCATTCTGCCTTGTAGAGGAAGAACCCCAAACAACTTTAATTTATTTTCCACATGTTAATCCTTCAAATAGAAAGGTATATGATAGAAAAGAATTCCATTTTCCTTTTATCTGAGAACCATTCAGAGATTATTTCCTTCTACTTACATTACCACAGTGGTGGATGGAGAACTTTAAGTCCTATCTTGTAGTTCTTCCTCACTTTCTTGAGGTTCAGAGGAGAATTTAATTAAAATAGCTGTAATTGATTGATGCTTGGAAGTGGAACCTTGTATTCTCTAGTTTACTTTCCTGACAAACCCAAAAGTCATTTCATGTTGAGTGCATGTTAGTCTTTGTTACAAAGTTTAAAATGTGTTTACTGTCCACATATAAGATCCATGGGGATAGGATTTATAATTCATCTCACACTCAAATCTATAAAATTAAAACTGCATAGAAACATAATTTCCTGAGTACCCAAACCTGGTTCTGATCCCATCAATAATTCTCTTTGGGTAAGACTGCCCTTATTTCCTTCCACATTTTGTTTCTAGGATACTTCTGATGTAGGAGAGCAAGGATGTGAAAGAAATCTCTCATGGCTGACCTCCATCAATGCAATTCTCTTTGAACTCACTTTTTGGTAATTAATGGACATATGCATGTCTGCTGTAGATAGTCTTTTTGCTCACTCATAGGTTCAGGAAATTGGAGCTACTGGCTTTTTTCTTGCTGGTTCTGAGCAGAGAGGAAGTGGATATATATGTGGTGGCTTTTGTAAGATAACTGGAAATTCAAAGTGTAAATATTACAGATTCAAATTTAAGGTGTGGTTTGTTTTTTCACATCATGATCCATCTCCACTGACTTAGCATCATTAATTGCCTCAGAGAGTATTCATTGAAAAGAGACATATGAGCCTTGAGTAGTGGTTTTGCAAGTTTGAGCCCAGACAGGGAAGCTTAGTAACTGTTATGATTTAGATTTTAAAAATGTCCCTCAAAGACCTCATGCTCTCACAGTCAGGGGTTTTGGAAGGTGATTAAATTGGGGTAATATAGCTGACTTGCTTTTGGAGGCAGAGTCTTGTCAGAAAAGATGAATCACTGGAGGTGTGATTTGGAAGGGTATATCTCCCTTCCCAGCTCCTCTGTTCTCTTTCTGCTTCCTGGCCACCATGAGGTGAGGAACTTTCCTCTACTGAGGCACTTTCACCATGTTGTTCTGTGTGTGAGCTTGCTGAACGTGAACAGAAACTTCTGAAACCATGAGCCAAAATAAGCTTCTCCTTTAAATTGTGGATATCAGATATTTTGTCCCAGAGATGAGGAAAGTAACCAAGACAGATTTGGTGCCAGAAGAGGGGCTATTCCTATGATTTTATGTGAGAATGTGGCTTAGAAGCTGTATCAGTCAATATTTACTAGAGAAACCGATAGAACACAAGATATATAGATATATATATTTAAGAATTTACAAGATTAGGTTACAATAGCCACCCACAGGGTCAGATGAGGAGGAGTCCAGAGGGTCTCTCCGCACACTGGAGACCAAAGGATTCAGTCAAAGTTCTGGAGCTCACTGCAGTGTCCTGTGGGGGTCTGTGTCAGGAGGCCGATGGGTCTGCACTGGAAGGCTGAAGGGTCTGCACTGGAAGGCAAAGACTGGAGCTTCTCCGACAGAACAGAAGAGACAATGACCTTCCTTATTTCCCTTTTATAACAGTCAGGCGAGGAACAGCCCTAGGGTGAATCTCCCACACCCTAAAGTGTGGAATTGCTGAGCCTATTTGGCTAAGCTTTTCTTAGCCAAACTTCTCAGGTTGACAAAATCGTTCAACCATTACAGAAGCCTTCTGTTAGTTACTTTTCTGGTTGCTAAGTCAATACCCAATACCCAAACTTAAAGGGGGAAAGATCTATTTGGCTTACAGTTCATAGAGGTTTCAGTGCATAATTGGCTGGTTCCAAGGCAGGGTGGCAGAGGGGCAACAGTTCATGGTAGTGGAAGAGAACAAAAGCAGTAAGAGACCTTAAGAGCATTTTCCTGCCCCTTTTGTCTTATTCAGAATACTTAGGGTGGGTAGCACTCACACCCTTAATCCTAGTGCCCTTCAGCCTACCCCCACCATGAATCAATGACACACTTTGGAATCAGCCACCTCTGAAAAGGGATAAGGCTTTGGGGGGACATCAAAACACAAGCCATAACACCTTCAGAACTAGTTTGTGGGAGGAGTTTGGAAGGTTTCCAGATACCAGCTAGAAAAGTACTAGAATGCTGTAAGCTGAGCTTCATGGAAGGTTCTGGTCAGAACTCAGAAGGCCAGAATGCTGATGAAAATGCAGACAGTAAAAAGCAGGCTTAGGAAGTTTCAGTTAGGAACAAGGACCCCACTGGCAGTTGGATTTGAGACCATGTGTGTTATATGCTCTGTCAGAAAATCTGTCTACATTTTGTTCATGTTTTGAGACTTTACAGAAGATTGAGATTAAGGGCAGTAGACTAATTAATCTGGTAGAGGAAATTTCAAGGCAGCTCAACATTAGGTTGTGGCATGGGTACTGCTAGAACCTTTTAGTGAGGTTTGTACAGAAAGATATGAGCAAAAGGCCTATTTAAAAGTTTTCAGTTTCTCCAGAAAGGAAGCACTTGAAAAGTTGGAGCAGAGGAAAGCTTGGTTGCTGAGAAGAATAACAGTAAAAAGAAGCAAAGTACTTTACATCAGAAAAATAGGAAAGGTACTTTGATGGCATCCCAGGAAGCAAGACCTTGCCTGTTGCCCCCTAAAGTTGTAAGAGTGAAAGACTTTGCTTTGAGAAGAAAGCCCCAGGATACTCTGAGAACAGCAGCCTAGGGAACTGGTAGTGCTCAACTATCCAGGCACTCAGAGGGCCACTGCAGCCATGATACAAGAGAGCCCAGCTACAGCTGAAGCTGACAGTAGACCTTGGCATCACCCACATAATGCTGATTTTTTTTTTTTTTTTAGTACCAGGGATCGAACTTGGGTCCTTGCGCTTGTCCAGCAAGCAGCAAAACCACTGAGCTAAATCCCTGGCCCCTAGTGCTGAGTTTTTTAGGCATGCAAAATCCAAGAATTGTGGGATCAGGTAGGCATCCACCTGGATTTCAGAAGAATGTTGAAGTGACAGCTCCCACCCTCCTGCTTTGGGTGTGTGTTTCTGTCCCTCCAGCCTCCTGCTGATGTCCCTGGTGACCCTCGCTGACTCTAAATTGGAGGGGGAAGAGGGAGAGGAAGGAGGAGTGGCAAGTGGCAGGAAATATCTAGTTTGATGGATAGTGTGAATTGTCATTCTCTGGGCTCAGAGATGTTTAAAGGGGGCTTCACTGGAGTATGATGTGCATGCTTTGCAGAGCCCCTAACACTCAGCAGGATGTACTCCCTAGATGGTCATGTGGATTCTGCCCTCAGCCCCTCAGTATCAGGCTGTCCACCTCCAGTATCTTTCAGATCCAGTCTTTTTGTGCTGCCAGATAGCCCCACTGATCTGTCCTTGAACCAGGGGGAAACGGGTTTCTCAGATCTGGTGTGGGTGGAAAGCAATTTCTTGCCAAACATAGCATCTGGGCCTCTCATCCTTTAGCTGCCTGAGGCATAAGTCAGATTCCATAGCTGAGGGTCCCCAACTCCAGGGAAGGGCACACAAAAAAATTCTCTGGGTTGTCCCCAAGGAGTCATTTCCCTTAACTGGACTAGAGAAGAAAGGATCTTACACCTTTCCTTGTGGTGCACATGTGTCCTGTGTAGGAGAGAGGAGAGAGGGAGGGACACACCCAGGGGACTACTCTCTCTTCTAAAAAGTCCCCAATTTCCAACTCTCCCCACCTCCTTAGTTTTAATTCTTATAGGAGTCACAGTGACAAATTTCATAGAGGTGGGGAGGTGTTTCATGATAGAAGGCCTAAAAGCTTTAAAACAATCATCTCTTTGAATGTAAAAATTCTATTGGTAAGAATTTAAAGAAATGTCTGCTCCCTCAAACTTATATTTAAACAATAACAACTTCTCACAAAATGGTGTGATCAGACACAGCCTCTGCAGACAATGATAGGGAACTCTTAAATTAATGATGAATTAAGGATTTTTATAGGCATTAAAAACCTTACTTTCTAACAATATTCAATGAGAGAAACAATGATTCAATGTTGGGAAAGAGCAGAATGAAAATTTATGTATAACTTATAATACTTATTCTATTACACACACGTGTGTTTATAGATTTATATGTGTGTATCTTCATGAAAGTATTAGAAGGAAACATAGCCAGTGTACACAATATCTATGTACATTTTAAGTGGGGAAAAATTTACCTGTCAAGAATCAAACTTTATCTAATTTTATGGTTTTGTAATTTGATAAGAACATTATAAATTGGCACACTGAGTGAAATCATCATCTTGTTTTTGGCTCTAGTTATTTCTCTTCTGAACCCTGTCAAGAATAGTACTACTAGCCTTTCAGATGGGAACCTGCCAACATCACAGATCAAGATTTTAATGAATTCCTTCCTTCTGAGGCCTAATTTAAGCCCAATTTAAAGTAAAGAAAACAAACATATCACTCCATTAAGGGGAATGAGCATGTCTTTGTTGTACAGGCTTTGAATTTTGGATCTCTTTTGAAAAAGAAAAATAGAGCAAAAAATGAGCTTAATAAGCTAGACTTCTGCTCAAGCTTTTCTCATTAAGGTTTAATAACACAAAGTGCCATTGAAAAATTTAGATTTATACAGCACACCCTTGATTCAGTATCTGCTCCCTGAATGTTGAGAAGAGGGAATATTTTAGACTCAGGGGTGGCTCATCTGTGCACTTGATTCCTTTCGTCTTACTCCCTCCTTCCCGCTAAATACACATGCAGCAAGACAAATGACCCCGCGCGCACGCGCGCGCGCACACACACACACACACACACACACACACACACAAACATCTACTCATCCTAATTGGGTTTGGGATCCACCCACCAGCAGCCATGCCTCACCTTAGCCATCTAGTGATACTGAAGCTTTGAACCCACTAAAATAAGGAGCCTATTGATATAGGGCAAATGATATAGGACCCCCAAATAATCTAAATAATGTAAGGGAAATATTATAACTCCCAACCTGCTAGATATCTGAAATGCCAAGTTTGTGTTCTCTAAAATCAAAAAATGAATTCTAGGAACAATGGAGGTTAAGAGTAGGAAGAATTTATTGAGGAAAAGACAGCTTCTGTCTGAGAGGAGGAAAGTGGGTAGCCGGCCCACCCCACTTCTCAAACCCACAAGGCGAGGCGTGTACAAAGTGGGACAAACTGCAGTCAACTAATACAATCTAATGGAAAATCACAAGGTGGACATGAGGTGGATCCAAACTATGGTCAACCAATAAGATTACAAGTACAGTCACTTAGGGAATATTGATTAAATGGAGATCAAATGAGGAAGCAAGTCCATATAGTATGGACTGAGTAAGGATTTCTGGGAAGGGATGGTCTTGGTCCCGCACCTAGGTGATTCTTATCTATTAGAATATGATTACCACTATTCATCCCTAGGGGAGGCATATGGGTGTGGTATGTAAGAGACATTATCAAAAACTCCTGCCATAGGACTTTTTTTTTTGGTACCGGGGATCAAACTTGGGACCTTGCACTTTCAAGGCAGGCGGCGGAACCACTGAGTTAAATCCCCACCCCTCCTGCCATAGGTCTTGATCTCCTGGGACCCAGTATGATGTCTATGAGATAGGAAAGTGGGAAATAAAGATACAGAGACAGAGAGTTGAGAGAAACTGAGTCTTGGATTGATCTAAGCTCCTCCAGCAGCAAAGACAAAGACATGAAGGCCATCCAGCATTTATTATTTATTACAAGTGTAGGAAGGAGGGAGCTGGCAGGCCTTGGGACACACGCTGATAACAAGTATCAAGCAGGCAGGAATGAGGGCACAAGCATATCTTTGCTTAAGAGAACAAATAGTTAATTCAGAAGGAAGGAATTTAGTTGGAGTCAGTTGACCTTGGCTGAAAATGAACTCAGCCGAATGGACTACTTCCAATGTAACAGCTGAATTATGAAGGGCCAAGAAGCTTGTGCCCTATAGCCTGCTAATACTGGGCAGAGGTGTCTGCTACAGTAGTGGTTCCTCTTTTTTGAATCTTGACCTTTAGTAAATGGGCCCCAACTGCCTTCTGCACTGACTTCTTCCAGGGCCTGGCCCTATCTAACTGCCTATAACATATGTAATTAACTTAGCTGTCCTTGATATTATGACTGATCCCAAGAAGGGAAACCTCTGAAGAAAGGGTAGTCAATGATGGGATGGAAAGCCACAACCTCACAACCTGAAGCTGTCCTTCAGCCCATGGTATGACCCATGGGTCGACAGTAAGATGATATCACTTGCTGTTCACAGAACTGATGTCCAGTGTGAAGTGGCTTCAGCTACTTGAATAGAGTTTCAAGCTACTCAGTCTCAACAGGACCGGAGGACTGTCATATAAAATAATGGCCATGTTAGGGAGGTGCCTGCTCACCATACATTGACACCTTGAATTTTCACCTGCTCCTGTGCAGTAGCTATTTCCATCCCACATAGGCAGATGAGGAAAGTGAGGCACATATGCTTGAGTAGTTTTCTGGAGCCTCTGATCTGACTCCCTAGCTCAGGCCCTTCCTCCATGCCCTGCTCTTCTCAGCACAGGGAAAAGCACTGGATGCACCTCAGCTGGGTCTCAGGTAAAGCGATGTCTTTGCTGCCTCTGGGCAGCCTTTAGCACAATCCTCCACAGAGAAGGCCTGATCTTCTCCCAGCTCTCTTCCCTGCCCAGACAAATGGCTAGGCTGCCTTCCATGAATCATCGATCTCCTCTCCTCACAGACACTCTGCGCCTCTCAAGAGTTGAAAATAAATAGGACTGTTTCCCTTCAAAACTGCCAGGCTGCTCTTTCCATTTTCCTTTCTTTCTTTTTTTGGTACTGGGGATCGAACTCGGGACCTTGTGCTTGCAAAGCAGGCGGCAGAACCCCTGAGCTAAATCCCAGGCCCTTCCCTTCTTTCTCGATCACTTTCTATCCCTTTTCTTTAATAAGACCTGAAATTTCTAACTTAAAGTAACTGAACTTAATTGATATGCAATCTCTCCCAGGTCTATATTATTTTCAAGATCCTTTCCTTTAATTGTGGAGAGCAAGTTGCAAAGATTTATAGGATCACAAAACAATATAGATATATTCTTCCCTGTTCTCTCCCCTTCTGTCCTCTTCCCTCCCCTCTCCTCCCTTCCCCTTCCTTCTCTTCCCTCTCTCCCTGCCTGCCTTCCTTCCTTCCCTCTCTCCCCTGCCTTCCTTCCTTCCTCCAATAGGGTGACCCTAAAAGTCACTTTGTCCCAAACAGTCATGATGTTCACCTTTTGAGCCTGTGTGACTATGAGTAGTGCCCATTTTAACTACAAGAAGTGTGCTGATCTGAATAATAAATGACCTTATCACTTAATCCATGCAGTCAGCACTTAGGGAACATCTAACAAACATCTACGTAGACCTGTGTGCTGGTGCTACAGAAGCAGTGAGGCTGCTCACAGCCAGCCACAGAGCCACTGACCCCAAGTGTTTCCTTGCTTGTCATCTGGTTCAGTGCTACAAGGAATTAGAACATACCTTTGGGGACAGCTAACAGAGAAACATTCAGTGAAGGTTAGTATTATAAAAAGAGAAAAATTACTCCACTCACATACTTTCCCTAGAGATGACTAGCAGTGATCGATATCCTAAATAGGCATCAATCACCTTAATGAGGAACTAAAATCTCCCAAGTCCGTTCCTTTTCTGGAAACTCACTCCTTGTTCATTCTGTATATGCTTGCTGTGTGACTTGTTTTCCCATTTGATCTCTATTTAATCAATATTACCGTGACTGTACTTGTATCTTATTGGTTGATCTTGGTTTTGTCCACCTTATTCCCACCTTGTAATTTTCCACTGGATCTTTTTAGTTGACTGTAGTCTTGTCTGACCTTGTACCCACCTTACCTTGTGGCTTTGGTCAATAAAACACCTTTGGGAAGCAGGGTGGGTGGGCAACCTACTTTCCAGGTGTCCCCTCCTGTCCCTCTCAGGCAGGAGCTGTCTTTCCCTCAATAAATATTCCTTACTCTTAACCTCTGTTGTTCCTAGAATTCATTCTTCGATTTTAGAGAACACAAAATCGCGTTTTGGATATCTAGTAGGTTAAGAGTTATAATATATCCCTCATTTGGATTGTTTCCCTTATTTGACTACGGAAATGTCATGTACTTTGAAAGATACAGTGGTATCTTGAACTTCGGCCAAGTTGTCCAAAGAATTTCAGTTTCTTCACCTATCAAAAGGAAATAATTACAGAACTGCAGACAGGATCAAAAGAGACAATGTTAACAAAACATCTAACACAGACCCTGGTACTTCCAGACTTATAAATGGTAGCTATTGTCAATATTATATTATTGATTATGCTTATTATTTTCCTAAGTACAAAAGCATCATGTGCTTATTACAAGTAAATTTAAAAATATGAAGAGATAAGAAAAGGCCAAAATCCTCCATATTGGTCCCCAACTCCACTGCAGAGATGGCCAGGGGTAACCATTTGTAGGTGTCCTAGATCTTGTTCCATTCAACAAACTTTATATATATGTGGGCACGAGAGAGTGTGTAGGATACAAATGTGACAAAGTGCTAAGTGGGGTAGTTCTTATTTTGGACTTACAGCTAATGCACCAAAGCTGAAGACAATAGATGACAAGGGCACCATATCCTAAAAAGAGACATGAAGTATGGCCCATAAGATTTTCTAAAACAAAGCAAATTGAGACCAGTGAGTGACATGTCACTAAAAAAAGTGGGCTGGAACTAGAAATGAATTTGAAATAAGATTATTTGAAGGGAATTTGTAGGAAGAGAGAAGTCTTTGCCTTTTCTCCTTTCTCTGTTTCAGGTGTTGTTAGAGGCTCCCTATAGGAATGGCTTATGTCTGTGAGAGAAGTGATATTCTGTTCCCAGGCTCACTGCCTGCTGAGCTGGGGTACTGTTGGCTCATCTCCTCGGGGCAGTGAGGAGGAATGAGGCTGGAAGGCTGTGTGTGTGTGTGTGTGTGTGTGTGTGTGTGTGTGTGTATACCTCCAGGTCAGACCCCGGTATCTACGTCTCCTGACCAGGCCCCCCCCCCAGTGGCAAGTCAGCTAAGTCACCCCCTGATTTAACCACCTTCCAAAAGCCTCACCTAGGAGCACATGAGGGCTCTGGGGGACATTCTTGATCTAAACCCTTAACAATGTCATGTGACCGGAAAGGGAGCCCTTGGAAACACATACACAAATATTTTCTCTTGGTTATTTAGGACCATACATATATACATATATATGTAAGATTTTTCTTATAATTTTTATATTTTTTTTTTTTATTACAAAAAAAATATTTTTTTTTTAAAAAAAAAAAAAAATATTTTTTCCCCCTTTTTTTTTTTTATATATTTTTCTTTTTTATATATTTTTATATTTTTTTCATATATATGAGGCTTTTCAAAGACATCATACTATGAAATTTTTATAACTTCCTTTTTTCACTTATCAATATAGTTTAAAATAATAACTATTGATTTGCCTTGTATTTTTAAATTATATGTCATGCACAATGTAATATGTGTAAAAACATTTAACCATTTCTTAGAGCCATTTAGGTAATTTGCAATTGTATTTGGTTAGAAACAATGCCTCACTGTATTCCTTTTTATCTAAGTGCCAGTATTTTTGCGGGAGGAGAAACCTCTAGAAGTGAAATAATAGTGTGCATGTTTTAAAGTTTGATAAACATTGCCAAGTTGCTTTCTATAAATTTGTATCAATTTGTCTTTCCATAAAGAGTGTATAAAAGGTCCTATCTCTTCACACCCTTGTCAAGAATTTATATACATGCTTGTTAATCTTAGAGATTAAAAACTTTGTTTTTCAGATTGTGAGCATTTTTGAATAGGTTTATTGCCTACCTTTATTTCCTTTTATAAGATTGTTGAGGGGCTGGGGATTTAGCTCAGTGGTGCTGCTGCTTGCCTCGAAAGCACAAGCTCCCAAGTTAGATGGCTGGTACCAAAAAAAAAAAAAGATTGTTCATTCATCTTGTCCCACTTTTCCATTGAATGACTCATCTTTTTACCTCTTATGGATTTGTTAGTGTTCTTTGTCTATCTTGGTCTCTCTTTTTACCTGTCTTGTGTGTACACAGGTATGTGTATTGATCTCCTATCATGTTTTTCCAATATTTTTGCTTACTTGTTTATTTTTTTAATATTCTTTACAGTATTTTTGTCCTATTAAAGTTATATTTCATAGACAAATTTGTCATTGTTTTGCTTTTTTAATACTGGGGGTTTATCCCAGGGGTGTTCTATCACTGAGCTACATTCTCAGCCTTTTTTATTTTAATTTTGAGACAGAATTTCACTCAGTTGCCCAGGTAGGCCTTGGATTTGCCATCTTCCTGTCTCAGCTCCCCTAGTAGTTGGGGTTATAGGCCTGTTTCACCACACCCAACCATTTGTTTTTTATTTACAAAGAATTTCTCTACTTATATCTAATGATTGCTGAATCTTTAGCTCTTCAGTTCATATGACATTTTTACTTGATGTAAAATATCTCCTTTATATATTATATATAACAAGTACTATAAGAAATATATGTATATAATAATATATAATAAATAAATAGTATATAATAAATAGTATGACAAGTATTTCTTTGTTCTTTTTTCTGTTATTTGGGTCTATATTTCTATTCTTGTCTGACCATTATACAGTTTTATTACTAAAACTTTATAATATAGAGATACATTCTCCCTAATTAACCAAAAAATTTCCAACTGGGTATGGTGGCACATACTACCTGTAATTCCAGCAGGCTGAGGCAGGAGGAAAGCAAGTATGAGCCCAGCCCAGGCAACTTAGTGATTAAGCAAGACCCTGTTTAAAAATAATAAAATTTTAAGATTGCTGGGGATGGGTAGCTCAATGGGAAGGCCCTAGGTTCAATTGCCAGTAACACACACACACACACACACACACACTTTCAGATTTTTCTCTTGTATTTGCTCTTCCAGGTAATGTTTAAGATTTATCCACTTAACTCCAACTTCCCATATAAATGCCGTATCAGGATTTCATTAGTAGTGACAGACTAATTTGTTTTAGATAGCCCTTCCTGCTAAAGAACTACAAGGAAGGCTGGACAACACATTTTTTCACAAATGTGTTTGAAAATATTGGAGAACTACAAAGACAGCAAAAAATACACATGTGGATATTGAGACACCTTTTTTGAAGAGAAAAGTTTAAGTGTGTGTGCATGTGTGTCTGTACAGTCTTAGAGGCAGTACTGGAGAGCTGCCAAAGCAGAAAGCTCTTGAGGAGGTGAGAACACATAGAAGAGAAAGTCAATAAGGTTGAGTCCATTGGTATTGGTTGGTGGCTGAAAAAACTAATGTGTGTTTTCTTTTTATTCATATGGGGAAGATACTGTCAAAAATGGAGTTCAGTGCCCACCACGGAGGCCCAGCCCTGGTAAATAAATATCCAAAGCTTTCACTTGGAATCCTTGAAGGGCTCTGCAATAGAAGTAGGTGTAGCAAAAAGTAAGCTAACCCTTGCTTTCACAAAGACTGAAGCCCAGCTCTATGTGATTAGGGTGATTAAAGTGATGTAACTCTATCATGACTTGCTTGTCACAAGCAAAATCAAATTCTTTCTGAGGAAGATTATATCTTAAATAGCCCCGAGTTATCTCTGTAATTTTTCAAGCACATTACTTAGAACTGAATTTTAAAAATAAGTGAGCAAAAAGATAGGAGCTAGCCAAAAAAAACAAAAAACAAAAAACAAAAAAAACCAAAACCACATACAAAAGAACACCCTAGGAGTAGATACATAGGTGATCTAGATGTTGGAGTTGGTAAGGCACAAACTTTATGATTAATATGGTCAAGAAATTGGATGACAAAATGGAGACTTTCTTCAGAGAACTGGAGACTGTGAAAAAGAATAAAATTATAGAACAAAAAGAATACAGGAACTGAAATTAAGGGCTTAATATTAGTTTAACATTAAATCATTCACAGCTAAAATACAAATTTGAGAACTAGAACATAGATTAGCAGAAAATATCCAGAAAAATATAAGAAGAAAATGATATTAAAAGTAGAGGGTTGAGGGATATGGTGGAGTCCTGAAAGGAAGAAAAAGAAAAAAATGGGGTGGAAGCATATTCAAAGAGATTGTGACTGAGACTTTTCTAAAAATTATTTTAAAAATCAACTCACACTTTGCAAGAAGTACTATAAACTACAATAATAAGTAACCCAAAAAGCCACACCTATACAGAATGCCATAAAACTTATTAAAAAAGAAAGCAAAGAGAACATCTTGAGGGCTAGGGATTTAGCTCAGTGGTTCCGCCACCTGTCTCACAAGCGCAAGGTCCCGAGTTTGATCCCCTGTACCAAAAAAAAAGAGAACATCTTGAAACCAGTCAAATGAGACAAAAAGATTATCTTCAAAGGTCTCACAAAGACTGACAGCTGACTTCTTAGTAGAAACAAGGGAGTTCAGAAGAAAATGGAGTAATATCACCAAACCTTTTGACCATATAGTACAGCAGGTTTTCTTTGAACACCATGAATCAATTTGTGAAATAATCAGTTTTATTTGGCATATGTACAATTCATAGAATTTTTGTCATATATTGTGCTAAAATATATGTGCTTATAATTCTCATTGGTTCTAGTTTCATCTATGAGAATGTCAGAGAAGTTGAAATTTTAGGAATTTTGGAGCTAATTTTTGAGAATAATTTTCAATGGTTTTGGAGTTTGTAACATTTTGCCACACTCATCTTACGTATTCTATCATCCACCCATTCTGTACACACTGAGCATCTATTATATACCTATTACCGTCCTAAATAATGTAACGGTGATAATAACTATAACATTTTCACTCTGTATGAGGAATTCCTCATGAAAAGGTGGGAAAGACAGAACATAGTAATTGCAGTGCTGTGTGATAATTTCAATTATGAGTGTAAGCATGAGATGGTATGAAAATATATAACAAGGTCTTCTAATTCAAGATGGGGAATAAGGATACAGCTCTTGAAGGAATTGACAAATGATATGAGATTAGCCATATTTGAGGTTTTGGGAGAGAAAAGCAAAATAATTGTTCTAGATATAGAGAACAAAATCATAAAGAAGTAAAAAAGTATGTCAGCTGGTCTTCCTACCCTATTCTCAACTACAAAACATAAATTCCTTTCTGCAGCCAGCATACACAACTTCCAGCAGGTTGAGAATCACAACACTTCAGCTGAGCAAACTCAGTGGAAATGAAGCTTTTTCCAAAAGTCTATTTACCTTTGTCCAGACATGAATGCTGACTGAGCTTGCTTGACTCTCACGCTCATGCACCAGACTATTTAGAAGTGGGAGAGGAATGTAGTTCTAAGAATGGAACAACCTTGTAGCATGCACCCATCCCTTGAGGGAAAAGAGGCTATGATTAGAGAGGATCAATAATTGCCATCTCAAATGGGACCATGGCATAAAGGAGGGGTAGGGTCCCAGGAGTAAAATGTTAGTCAGAAACGAATAATACCCATGAAACTGTCTCAGTCTAAACAGCTGGGTTTATCTGCTACCATATTCTCAGGAGCTTTTCTGTATTACCATAGAAAGAACGTACAGTTTGGAACCTGAATTCCTTATCAGTTTCCCCCTTTATTACCGGTGTTACCCTAAGCAAGTCACCTAAACCTCTGTGTTTTTAAGTATTGCAATGTCATAACTAGATTCTTGCAATTCACTAACTAGATTCTTGAAAAATTAAATGAGGTCATCGATATGTAGTTATCCACTACACCCCTAATCCTCAAAAACTGCTTAAGACTTCCCTTGTTTTTCTTTTGGATTCTCAGGCATCTAAGTGATTAGATATAGGGATAAGAGTTGTGTATATACAACTCAGGTATTTCCAAGATCAAGAGACCATAGCAACAGACTGTGAAAAGGGCTGAGTTGGTGGAAGAGAAGAGGAGATTTGAGTGGGGAAGAGGATTTGGGTTGGTGTATAGGTCAGTTAGCTTTTGAGTTGGGCTCTGGTACCATTTGTGTGTGTGTGTGTCTGTATGTATGTGTACACATGTGTGTTCATATCTAAGTGTCTTTATTATGCTGAACAAGTTAAAGGTAAATTATTTATATTACTGTAAGTGATATTAAAGAATGAAGGGTAAGAGAAAAGGATTTCATGATGTAAATGTAATTCTATCATTTGTATCACCTGCTTACTGTTCATGCCAATAACCTTGCAACATACTAAGAACTCTGAACAGGATGAAATACTCTTCAGATTAAGTTTGTTGCAAGTTGCATTTGGTGACCACAGTTATCTGTGTTCGTGCACACTCAGCCTCGCGGTGTTGTTACTCTTGAAGCTTGGCTTCCTGCTCAAATATTTAAACATGAAAGACAATTGCTGAGGAAGCAAATACAGATAGAGTAGACACCCCAGTGCCACTTTTCTTGGTCTTCCCTCTTTGAGATGCACATTTTCTTTTCTGTGACCTGAGCACTTCCATCGTGATTGGTGATTGGACTTCTTTCCTGGAATGTGTTCAAATTTCCTAGTCATGCTGAGAAGAGAATTGGAAGCTGGTGGGAATGAGGTGTGCTGTAATTACCAAGATTTTTTTTAAATCTGGAAAAGAAAATGGATCTTTAAATTTATTTTTGTTAATAACACAAGACAGTGGCATCAAGGAACCTAGCTCTTATCATTTTGCTCCTTTCTTCTCCTCTGTTATCCTTATTCCTCCTCTCCTCTCCCCTCTCTTTCTTTATTCTCCTTCCTTACTTCCTTAATTTAAATCTGTATTATTTGAGGAAAAATAATAATGTAATTTAAAATAGACATTTATTATTTAAATAAAAATGGTACAATCATTGTACAAAAATAAGAAAGCTTAGCTGAGTTTAAAAATTGTTCTTGTAATTACCGCTTTAAATACCAGTGTGACAGTGCAGGGAAAGGTTGTCTCTGCAGCCACAGCTTACGCGCTGCCATGGAAACATCTGGGCTGCAGTGTTAACCGCGGAGCTTGTCAAAAAAATCAACTTTGGCATGGGGAAATGACAGTGAATGGAACATAATTCTGACCATGGGGAACTTCTATTAAGGGAAGCATATGTAAAACTGTCTCCAGAGAGAGCAAAAAAATAAAGATGAGTCTCCTTCCTGCAACTATCCTTATTAAGATGGATGGCAAAGAGCTCCCAATTGGGTTAGAGAGAGAGAGAGAGAGAGGAATCTCTGTGTACTTCCCCCTTTCCATTGCCTGGTTTGTTTATTTGTTTTTAATCATTTTGTTTTTAACATATGCATTGGGTATAATTGTTAAAAATGTAGTCTGAAAATGAATTTCCTCTAGCAAGCTAATTTAGCTGTACATTCAATCAAATTTGAAACTAAACTGTATTATTTCTCCTTCAGGGTAGATTCCTCCAAAAATCATCTCCAGGCTTTGGCAGGAGTAACTTCTCTGCAAGTCAAGGAGAATAATGAGGCAGGGAGCAGGTTGGGGGAGGACAGACCAGGAAATTAGGAACCAGTCGACCAGTCTTTGAGACCTCCTTCTGCCTTTTATTAATTTGTTGTCTCAAATAACTAAGAAGGTGCACAGATTCTGTGTTTGGTTTTTTCCCCTGCTACATAGGAAAGATAATAGGGCAAAAGCCCAAGGGAGTGCTTTGTGAGTTATAAAGTGCTATACAAATGGCAGTTATTAAGTTCTCTTGGAAGTTTTTACTTCCTTTTAGCAAGGGAAGGAGGCTTATCTAGGGAAAACCTCCTGAGATCCTCTCAATGGCTCTAATGGGGGAAAGAAATGTGTCTGCCCCATTGTAAAGCACGGTGTGGCCAAACTGTAAATTAATAGAGCTTTCATTCATTCTTGTAGATATCCAATATTTATTGAGGTATTCTTAAGTAAAAGGCAGTGTGTTAGGCAGTGATCAACAGTAGCCTCCTAAGCTCTGCCTTTCTGGAGCCTCACTCTTACTGGGAGATAAAGGCAAAAGAAAAACATCTCCCCTAAAACCCTAAAAACTGTGGTAATTGCTATAAAGAAAAGAAGGGAGCTAGAAAGGCTTTTCAATGGGAGGAAGGTTGGACTAGACAGATATGCCTGAGGAAGGACTGTTCGAGGAAGTAAAGTTTTCAAGGACAGAGGTAGGAAAATATTTAGCAGATGCAGCATGTGCTAAGGCCCTGAGGTGGAGAGAAAGTTGTCTTACTAAGGGAGATAACTGAAATAGGTCAATGTATCCTGGGAATAAGAGCCAACAGCAGAGAGGCACAGGTTGAAACTGAGCCATAGCTAGAGGCTAAGTAGCAATTTTATTTTGTGTGAAATGGAAAAATCTTTGATAAGATTTTAAACTAATCCCTTCTCGACTGTCCTACTGAGTCTTTTGGAGCTAGAATCCTAGTTATTTTGCCTGGTAACTTAACACACCTGAATATATAAGTATAAAAGAAATTCTGGTTATCACTACTAAGGGAAATATGCACATTGAGCTGAGTTCATTTTGCTGTCACTTTAGAAGTTTAAACTGAAAATAGGAGATGATTTTTATTAGCAAAGGGTCCCTCCATCTTCCATTCATAGTAAATTACAAACAGGATGTTGCCAACCTTTCAGAATTGAGGAATGGGAAAGAACAGACTGAGATTTTTCATCAGGAAAATATGCAGGCAATGAAGTGAAATTCTCTGAATTTAAGTGCATTAGGGTGGTGGTGGAAACACTCTTAGACACTCTGGTAGCTTCCTATATATATATTTTAAAAACATTTAAGAATTCATAGTGCTGTTTTCAACAAGAATATGAATAAAACTGTTCCATTATGCTGTTTTAAAATTTTTGTTCTGGGCAGTCTTGTCACTGAGCAAAAAATGCTAATTGGACATTTGATTCATCTGGACAGCTGTGAATGGAATTTTTGCTAACCAGCCACAGACGTAGACCCAAAACAGCATGGCAAATGGCCATTGGCATGGATGGGATATTAGCTGTGTGAGCCATGTTCTGATCCACAAGCATCTTCAAGTCTTTTTTAAAAATTTTATTTTCCTTGAAAGATTTTTTAAATTAAATATTTCTATAAATTAATCTTAGTAATTGTAAATGGCTGACCCAATTCATTGGCATGGGAAAAGCAGACCTGTCACAGCCTTCACCGTATTCCAAGGAGTAAAGTGATGGAACTGGATGGGAAATTCTTGCTTTCCAGTTGAAAATGCAGAGCAGATGCTGGCTTTGTGAGCAGAACACTGCCTGTTTGCACTCCCTGTCCTAGATGGAGTCAGTCCTGCATCACATTGGTCTCCAATAATACTCTTTAGTTTCTTTAGGAATAAATACCTTTGGTTATGAACTACCCCAAAGTAGACATTCTGAATGTTGAGAAGATGGTACTGATCTTTCTTATGTGCTTTTATGTTTGGCAAATTGGTGAATCAATTTTATATCAGATGATGTTCATTGTAAGCGATTAAATTAACTAGAAGTGAGAAATTAACTAGAAGTGGAAATAACCCATGGGAGTTACAACCAACAATAAAAACACAGGTTCTATCTCCAGAGAAGTGTTTAACTTCAAATTTTTCCATAATGATTTTGATGTGTACCCCTACTGAAGGCTCTTTTATCAAACTCTGACTGTTTGACATTCACAATCTCTACCCTTAGTTCAATGGGGTATATAGGAGCAGTCATAACCTATTTATGCATTATACATTTCCCATATGGAAGGAAGAGTCAGGAGGAAATCAAACAGATTAGCACCTCCAGACCCAGCTGACCTATGCTCTTCACCACCATGCTCCATGCTGTCCCAGACTGGACTTCTAGCAGCCTGGATGACTTTTCTACCATGGAATCCATAACCTTGGGTCCCATTGTTTGCTCAGTTCCACTCTTCTTTCAGTCTTCTTAAAGCAGAAAACTTTTGGGCCAGGGATTTAGCTCAGTGGTTCTGGCACCTGCCTTGCAAGTGCAAGGTCCGGAGTTCGATCCCCCGTACCAAAAAAAAAAAAAAAAAAAAACAGAAGACTTTCCACCGGTCACTTTTATTTTGAGGGAAAACACATTTTTCTACTTTCAGTTAAATCTCTGGAGTGTTTCCTTCCATGCAGTTCCTGAAAAAGTTCCACAGGGTGTTCTCAACCTCGCCTGCATATTCATATTATCTGGAGAGTTTGTTGCTAACTCACCCCGCCTGCTTGAGCCCTCAAGAGGTTCTTCTTTAACTGTTTGGGCCTGAGGTGTCTAATTGTTTAAATAACTTCCCAGGTGATTTTAATATGCAGCCAGATTTAAGAACCAGTGGGCCATAAACATCTCAGTTGGCTTTCCACAAGTCTAAGGATCTGGATTATTATATTAAGAATTCAATAGAGAGAATGTGATTTTTATTCCAGTGTTGGCTGGATTTATTAGAAACATGCTGGAATGTATGCATGTTCTTCATCATAACATTATTATGACTTGGCTCTTTATGTCATTATGCAGATCCAACTGATTTGTTCAACATCTGTGGGTTTAGACTTCAAACCTCAGAAAATTGTCATCAAGTCTATTCTAGCATCAGATGGGGGCTAGTCTTAAAATGCCCATTCATTCACTTTTCATTTATTTATCCATTCATCAAACAATTACTGAGTACTGCCTATGTGCTAGATATGGTGGCAAATGCTAAGACAATATATATCTTTAGGAAACTCAGACTGCAATTGTTGGAAAGAGATGGGCAAGTAATTAGTCACAATAGAATGTCATAAAAATTCTATACAGGAGTAGTGGATATAAGAGAAGTTCACAAAAGAACATCTGACCATTCTCTATGGTGAATACATAAACATAATAAAGCCAAGTTGAACTAGGTTAATGGAAGTTCAACAAGTAGCTAGTACAGGGTTGGATAGAAAATTCTAAGCAAAGGGGAGATGTTTGGCAAAACAGAGGATTCTAAGTAGGACTTTATGTCTTGCAAATTGAATCTAATTTAGTGGTGCTGTCTGGAGCATGATGTCTGTGGTGAAGGATGATACATAGAAGGCAGGGATTGATCACAAAGGGACTTGTCTGCATGTGCATCTATTTAGCAAGTTTTATGTGAGACAGAAGCTTTCATAAGGAAATAAAGACCCAAGTAGAAGGTACACTTGAGTATATTTCACAATGGGCCTGAAGAGTGGATAGATGTGGAGAAATATGATAGAAGAGAGGGAGTATGATCTATTGATAATAGATTGGAGAAAATAGGAGATCTATTTATTCAGATTCTTCACTCTATCCTTTCACCTCTTCTTTTTAATAAATAAGATAGCCCTTCCCTCTTGGAGTAGGGAGGGCATCTCTCATATGAAGGTCATGACCTGCTCAGGGGAAGGTCATAAGTAGCCTTTGTATTAATTTTTCCATTACCGGGTCAAAAATATTTGAGATCCACAACTTAAAGAACGAATGGGATTAGTTTGGCTCATAGTTTCAAAACTTTCAGTCCATGGTCAGCTTACTTCATGGCAGAAACATCATGGATGAAAGGTAAGATGGCGGTAAGGTGGAGGAAAACTTCTCAACTCAAGGCATCCAGGAAGCAGAGAACAGGGAAAGATAACCAGAGAGAAAGAGGTTAGGAACTACATGCAGTTCTCAAAGGCACACCTGCATGACTCACCCAACACAATCACAAGTATGCTTTACTAACTTCCTAGATGTCTTTTAAACCAATCAAGTTGACAATCAAAATTAATCATCAGTTCTACTCTTTGCCAATTTTACATCCCAATGAATCTTAAAAAAACAAGCTCCAAATACAGACAATAACAGGGTCATAATCCCACCTTACCTGAAGTAACTCTCCTGTGAACAAACAAAAATGCACTAATCTCTTCCCCCAAAGTCTGAACAATTCTAGCATTGCTGAAAAGTCTAAATCCAAAGCCTCCTCTGAGATGCAAGGCAAACTCTTAGCTGTCAACCCATGTAAAATTCAAAAAGCAGGTGCATGCCCTACTGAGGTCCTGAGTCCTGCAGAAGACACCGAATCACCTTGCTGCAGACAGACAGGTCTGCCCATGCCCTACCGAGGTCCTGAATCACAGAGAACACACCAAATCAGCCCGCTGCAGACAGGCAGGTCTGTGCACCCCCTACCGAGGTCCTGAGTCATGCAGAAGATGCTGAATCACCCCGCTGCAGACAGGCAGGTCTGCCAACGCCCTACCGAGGTCCTGAGTCACACAGAACATGCCGAATCAGCCCACTGCAGACAGGCAGGTCTGCCCATGCCCTACTGAGGTCCCCAGTCACACAAAATACACCGAATCAGCCCGCTGCACACAGGAAGGTCTGTGCACACCCTACCGAGGTCCTGAGTCACGTGGAAGACACCAAATCACACCGCTGCAGACAAGCAGCCACCTGGTTCCACACTACAAAGACACAGAGGACACCAGACCACCAGACCAAGGTACTGAGTCCCACTGTTTCCGGCCCAGAGGTAGGGGCTTCTGAGCCCTTGTCCCACTGCTCCTGGTCCAGAGGAAGGGGCTTCCCAGTCACCATCCCTCCCACTGCTCCCAGCCCAGAGGAAAGGGCTTTTGGGCCACCTTC
>NW_004624795.1:10412526-10437634 GCF_000247695.1 Heterocephalus glaber | reverse complement strand
AAAAAATGTATAACTGATATTGTGTAACAGGAAGAAAAGGTCTAAAAGAGCAGGCGAATTGGGAGGTGTAGGGGAAGGGAAAAAAGGAAAAGGAAAAAATATGAGAAGAGGAAAAAAATGGAAACAAGGTCTTTGCAAATAGGGAAGGGTGGAGGGGGTGAAGGGAGGGCAAGGGAAGGGGAAAAAAAAATAAGAACCAAGAGACTCATGTAACGGTACAAGATCCCAATGATGAATGTAACTGTATTGCATACCTGAAATGTACCAATAAAGTTAATGGGGGGGGGACAACAGAATGGGTTCCATAGAGACCTGGAATTAAAATAATAATAATAATGATAATAATAATAATAATAAGCAGTGCAGCACATCAGCCCTTCTGGCAAGAACCAAAGGAGGAGTGCAGTTCAGCATATACTTGACTGTGCATATTCCTAACACCATAATAGAGTTCACTTGGTTCCTTCTGAAGCACAATCCCCTCTAATATAGTAAGTCACCTTCTGGGAGGGCTTTGTGCATATGCTTGGATCTCCTGCTCCTCTGATCTCCTTTCACATGTCATTCTCCCCATGAGTGAGAGTGCACAGGTTGGAAGGAAGGCTCACCATTCCCTGGGCATTAAGGACAGCAATACATTTCCTTAGAGTGGCAGAAACTTCACTAAGACCCAGAATAAATTCGCAAAACATTCCATCTGTATAAGGCAATTCTAGACATCAGTGTATGCCTTAGTCCTCAGCATCTAAGGCTCCCGGGAGAAGATAGCTTTCGTGGCTTTTCTGTCTCTTTTGATTTGAAGAATAAGCTCTTTTATTTAGGGTCTCTCAGGTAGTTTTGAAAGTGTCTTGGCTTACTCTTTTTGTTTTTTGCATTCTGTGAAAAGGAAGTTGGATCTGTGAAGTACAGGGAAGAGGAATGAATGCACAGAAAGGACGGAGATATTTATTGGGGACATATCTAACAGTACAACCATTTGTCTTTTAATCTTCATGACCAACTAGCCCTTGAGATGTTAACTTATGGGCAAAATTGCAGGAACTTTATGTATTTCTCTTCAGATTTGTTTGTGTCCAAATGCCCTGAACTCCAACACACATAAAATGATCTTGTCGTTTTATTCCCTTTTCTCTAAGCCAAGAATTTATTTTTTAATCCCTAAATTGGCCTCCTTGTAACACTTCTGTTTTCCTTTGATCTCAACATCAGACATCCTTTAGAATTTGGGACGTTTCATATTTTCCTCATTTGGATTTCAGTAAGGATATATTTATTTTCCTTACACGTCTATTCTTTCACAATGCTGCATGCTTTGATTTATTACACAAAGTCACCCAAGTTTCTTCTAATTTGATGAGTTTTAGAAGCATTAATATAATAAAACTATTAATTCTCAAAACTTTTTTCCCTGTTCTTATGTTAGCTTGAAATGTAGCTAGAGCTTTTCTTTCCACACATTGCTTTTAGACTGAAAATTCTTATTCATATTACTCACTAGGTAAAATGTATTTTTCCCCAAGCTACTTGTTTAGTTCATATTTTTGGTCAGAAATTAATCTATGTTTTAGTCTCAGCAATCAATTGGAGAGGGTTGAAAGCAAGTGATTACATAAAGGGAGCAAAATCTCAACTTAGAGAATGTGTCAGTGAGTGGGAATCTCACCTGAACTTATTTTCTCTTCCCCTACACCACTCTGTTTCTCAGAAAATAAGACATTTTGGAGCAAAAGACACAACAGGGCTAGTTTTCAGGGGATATGTTTTCCAAAATCATGCTAGAACTTGTTTTCTGGGTAGGTCTTAATTTTGGGTAGGAGGATAAGGAGGCTCAGTATACTTTGATAACCAGTGGATATGATAGTTCTTATGATCCTTCCAGTCCAGCTATCATCTTACATGAAGAATGAGTGCCATCTTTCAGTTATCACTGAACAGTAACTATTTAAGGAAAGCTTTGTTTTTCTTTTATCAAAGCAGGGGATGGAGCATGGAAAGGAAAGTGAAAGCCTTAAGTGTCACGTATAGAGCTGTGTAGTTTTCTTAACCTTTAAGTCTTTTGAGTTGGTTTTGTGCCCAATGGAAAAGACATTGAGTTCAGAAATGAGTATGTGCTGCAAGATAACATGGGTAGTATGTGGCAGGGATGCATTTCAAGCTCAGCTCTTTCTGACTTGATCAAACATGAAGGTGATGGGTAGGAAGTGGGCACCTTAGTACATCAGAGTGAAAGTGTGAGTTTGAAGTAGTATCTGTGTGTATATATGCACACATCCATATGTCCTTGTGCCTTTGTATCAGATTGAAATTTATTTTTTCTTGTTATTTAATTTGGTATGGGAGAGTCTAATGATATGCCTTTAGATCATGGTCTAAGCTTTGTTTTTGTTGCCTACACTCACAGATACATCCCAGAAGGATAGTAAGCAGTTGTTAAATGGGCCTTTTATGTATTATTATTATTAGTAGTAGTAGTAGTAGTACTTTACAGATAAGTACATGGCATTCCCTTATCTCTGAATTATTAACATGCATTCTCACCTTTTCCCCCAGAGTTTCAGGAAAAATAGTTCCAGTAGTTACAATTCTTGGTATGAATTAAATGAGCAAGATGTTGAAAAATGTCCTAAGAGAAGAAGAAATTGTACGTGTCTTTGACTTCAGTATCATTATACTGATAATGAGCTTTGGTTTTGAGGCAATTTGGAAACGCTAGGCAGATGTAGACCACTGAGTCCACAATAATAGAATTAGAAAACAATATTGTTAACAAAGGATCGTTCAGTGAGATGGTTAACTTTACGAATCAGCTTGACTGGGCCACAGAGGGACCAGATATTTCATTATTCATTATTTTTGAGTGTGCCTGTGAGTGCGATTCTGGATGAGATTGGCAGTGGGTGGAGCAGGCTGAGTAGAGCAGACAGCTTCTCCACTATTTGGATGGGTCTGATCCAACTGATTGAAGGCCCAAACAGAATAAAAGTTGGAGTAGGAAAGAGTTCTTTCTTTCTGCCCTATTCTTTTGGAGTTGGAACATCCTGCCCAGATGGAATAGGGCTGGAACTTGGCTCTCCTGGTCCTCAGGCTTCAGACTCAATTACAGGAACTACACCAGCAGCCCTGCTGGTCTTCCAGCTTGCAGATGACAGATCATGGGACGTAGCTTCATGATCATGTGACCCAACTCCTTACAACAAATATCTTCCTATGTATAATATAAATATCTATACATCTCCTATTGGTTCTCTAAAAAACGAATACAGTAATATTGCTACATAGCAGGAACCTCATTAAATCACTATACAGGTACTTAATGAAGTATTCACCATCATATGAATGAGATATTCTTGTTATTTGCATTCTGAAGACTTAGAAAAGTAACTTTACCAAAGCCATACATCTTGAGTGGGGAACATTCACATATCCACAAGTTATGTGACTTTGTGTAAGTCAATGAATTTATATCAACTGATGTGTTAAATAGGGATGATTATGCTCACCTTGAAGAGTTGAGAGGATTAAATTAAGTGATAGGTGTAAAGTACTTGGAACAAAGTAGGGTACATTATAGGGACTCAGAAATGATAGCTTTTGCTACTTTATTTCTTATTTGTGTTAACAAAATTCAGAGGCTTTGCAGCTTGTGGAATAGATCTAATTTCTCTAACATAATGTATTACCAACAACCGAATTTGGTCATTTGTTCCTTCCTATTAAGCTCCAATAATATTTCATGTTATCCTGGGGAAAAAAATGTGATTACTGTGACATTTAAAATTCTGCACAGCCCAGAGGGAGGGAGGAGGCACACTCCTGACAGCAAGAGGAATCCTGGTTAGACTGTCATTAGACAAGTCCAGTGGGTTGCCATACTTCAGGGAGCTGGACAACTGCAAAGGTCATGGGAGGTGCCTTGTTTCCCAAAAGGTGTTTGGTATTTACTTTCCCTCCAGCATGTTTCTTCTGCTCTGATAAGGATTGTCATCCTCGATTACAATAAAAGCCGTCAGAGGGAGTTTTATAGGCATATGGCATTAATTTAGTTTTCCCCTCTATGGTCATAAGAGAGTTTGGAAAAATGAAAACAAAACAAAACAAAGCTGCACTCAGCCATTCATCAATTTATACTTATTGGACAGCCATCCTGTGCCACACAGATGGGAGGACAGGAGCTCCATTTCCAAAGCAACATAATGGACACACTTCTTTCAGGGCACAGGATCTGATATGCTTCATTTTCCATTTCCTTGCCAGGCTTTGAGAAATGGATTGGAGAGCACTACCCAGATTTTCTTGGAAAACAGAACAATATCAGCCACATTTTCTTTTCATCACACATCATTTGGAACTGTGGCTGTGCTTTACAGTGGCCAGAGCCTATTCATGTCCACTCATTGCTTTCAATAATCTAGTGAGGTAGGCAGGCAGCTCTGATTAATTCTTGTCCTACTGGTGAGGGACCTGAGGTTTAGGAAGGATGAGACACTTGGGCAGGGCATTACATCCAGGGAAGAGGCCAGTATGTGAAAAATCCCTTCACTCTTTTTCCTTGTCTATGCATCCTCCATATCTGGGGGCGCTATTAAAAACAAATCTTATGTCATGTAACAGTAAGGATTCCCCTGACAAATAAAATGAATCCTATGCCTCTGTCTTCTATATTTGTGACTGTTAATTCTAATACTTCAGCTCGACTGGATTAGGAAACACCTAACAGATTAGTAAAGCACAGTTCTAAGTATGTCTGTGGGAATGTTTCCAGAGATGACTGGCCTGTGGGCTGACAAACCCAGGGGGCAAGATCCACCCTGGTCATGGGTGGCACCAACCAATAGGCTTGTAGTCTGGATGGAAGAAAAGAGAAAGGAAGGAAATTGACACAGGTTCGAAGAATGGGTGCATCTTTTGCTGCCATCTCCTGTGGACAGGAGACTCTATTTTCTTCAGCCTTTCAATGCAGACGCACATCAGTGACTTTCCCGGGAACCTCCAGGTCTTTGATCTCAGGCTGGTGCCACATCCTTGATTCCTCATGTTCTGTGGCTTCCAGCTCCTTGGACTGAGCAGCTATGGATTCTCAGGCTCTCTGGTGCACAGATGGCTATTGTGGCCTCTCCTGCCTCCGACTGTGTAAGGCTACCTAATAAATCCCCTTGTATCACTATAGAATCAATTCTGTTCCTCTAGAGAGGCCTAACAAATACATTCTCTACGTCACTATCTACATGTATGTCTGTGTATGTATCTGTGCATAGATATAGATAGATAAGAGAGAATTTATTTTGGGAATTAGCTCATATGAAGATTGATTATGAGGCCAAGAAGCCCACAGCACATGGTCTGTGAGCTGGAGACCCAGGAAATTGGTGTGTTATTGAGTGTGAGTCTGAAATCCTGAGGATGTGGGGGGCTGATGGTATAACTTTCAGTCCCAGCTAAGTGGACTAAAAACTCTTTGGTGGGGGTGGCAGGGGTGTGAGACCCAGCCCTAGTCTGAAGTTCCAAGGACCAATAGTCCTGATGTCCTCGGGCAGGACAGGATCAGTGTCTCAGCTCAGGAAGGAAAAAGGAATTGGCTCTTGTTCTGCCTTTTTGTTTTACTGGGCCCACAGCAGATCTTTATTCAGTCTGTTGATTCAAATGCTCATATCTTCTGAATCACTAGCCCAGACACACCAGAAATACTGCTTTACTAGCAGTCTTGTTGTCCCACAACACAGTGAAATCGACATACAACGTTAACTATGACAGCCTGCCTTTCCTTGCCTTACCCTTTTTTCAGAATAATGTCCTAGCTTACAAGTCCATTTGAGATCTAACCCTGTTCTCTTCTCTAGGCTTACGTGGGCCATTCTCACTGTCTTTGCCCCATTGTTCATCCAAAGATATGCTCAAATTTTTACCAGACATCACAGTATCATTCCTTCATTGCCGTGACATTACTCAGAAGGCTCCCTTACCTTTCCACTCTCCCACATGCCTAGCTCATTCTTACTAATTAGCTACATTTCAGTTTGAGAATAACTTTCTCCAGGAAGCCCTCCCTGAGCTCTCTCATTCCAGGGTTAGATGCCTCCACCACACACATCTGTTACTCGCTTGCTCCCCTCTACTGAACCCACCCACCTGTCTATCTCTTGTGTTGAGCTGTAAGAGCTGTGAGCATGAGGACTATGCATAGCTCATCTGTTGGAAGCACCTGTGCCCTAGAGGTGGGCAGTAATTAGAGATGAATGGTTTGCTGACTCGTTCATACTCAGATAGCAGATCTCCTCTGGCACATAAGCGAGGAAGCATGGGATCACTCCTGGTGCTGGTCACTCCCCATATGTCCCATCGGTTCCATCTATGATCATCTTTGTACACTGGAAGAAAGGAGAGCCCTGGGACCACATCTCTCCTGCTGTGAAATTCTGGGAAGCAACCAAAACAAAGCATTGGAGGAGAAGGGAGGGAGTAAGCTTAGAACAGTCCCTTCCCTTTCTGTCCCTTCTTGATTTGACACCATGTTCAGACAGTAGCTGCATCCATCTATACCTACATCTTTGGCTTGGTGCCTTTTCCTCCACCGTCCAGTCCTTAATGGTTTCCAGTGCCATGTTCCCCTGTCCCTCAGTTCTAAAAGCTAACTCTTGCTACTTTCTGGGTGCTTCTGCATCCTTTGCTTGTTTCCAGAACCCACACCACCTATCACTAGTAGCACTTTTATTAGGACCATTTGTGGTGGATTCTATTTCCTGCCAGGTTTCTGACTGATAAATTGGTCTGCGTGGTAGAGGTAAAATTATGATTCTCAAGTTCTCTAGGATGGCTCCTGTCAACTTTAGACTTTTGAAGATAATTCTCAAGACAGCTTCAGATTGCTGCCTTATTATACAGACATACACAAGAATTTCCAGAAGACTGGCAGTAAAATTTCCACACTCTGCTTAATTTTCAGCATTTTTGCTATGAGAATCAGCAGGTATCCTTACATCTCAGAAGTCATACTGTTCTGAGAAAATTTGGTATGTATACACCTATATAATTCAGTAACATGGGAAATCTCTCTCTGTGCTTCAAAACTACTCTGCAGTGTTCTCAAAATTCCTCTCAGCTCACTTGACTTCTTGTCAGTTGAGTTCCCTAATTGTTCTGTCAAGGAGGCTGTATCTCCATTCACACAGTGTTTGTTGGACTGTAGGGACACTGGTGCAAAAGAAGTTGTAAACTCCATGTGTTTAGGTATCAGTGTTTCCCTTTAAGATAAGGTGAGAATTACATTTTCTAAGATGAAAAGAGGAATGGATTTGTAGATAGCCTGGATCTATCACAATGAGGAGAAGGCAGAGCCATCATTAGATCTAAAACACTCTGTCTTGAAACCAAAATCAAATTACTCTGTGGTGCAGGCCAAGCTAAACAGAACCCAATGTGCTGCAGAAATTATCTGTGCAAGTGGTATTCAGCTGAAGTGTGGAAAAGTTAGACTCAGTCAAGAAAATATTGTAAAATCAACATATCTCAAAACGACTTGTATCCAGAATAAAGGACACTTAAAACTCAGCAGCAAGAAAACTCAATTTAAAAAGGGCAATAAGGTATTTCACCAAAGAGCACATACACATGGAAAATTAGCAGGTAAAATGCTCAGTATCTTTAGCCATGAGAAGAATGCAAATTTAAATCATAATTAATTACCAGTGCATTACTTATGAGAATGGCTAAAATAAAAAGTACTGATAATACGAAGTGCTGACAAGGTCACAGAGCAGTAAAACTCTCATACACTGCTGATGAAAATGTAAAATGTTACAGCTATTCTAGAAAACAGTTTGGGAGTTTCTTGAAAAGTGGTAGGCATGTTTCCCCCAGGATTTTCAGGTTTAATCTCAGGATCTTGCATAAATGTTACCTTCAAAGGCAAGAGGGCTTTTACAGGTGTGCTTATGGGCGTGGATTTTGAAATGGTGAAATTATCCTGGGCAGGCCCAATCTATGCACATTTAAAGCAGATAACCTTTTCTCACTGAGTCAAGAGAAATGTAACAATAGAAGGACTAGAGGATGAATAAAGGGTGAGAGAGAGGTAGATGTAAAAGGAACTCAACTGCAATTGCTGTTTTTAAAGATGGGAAAAGGGGGGGCCACAAGGCAAGATCTACAACTGTATGAAACTGAACTCTGCCAATAATCTGAGCACCTTTACACCACAAGCTTCCAGAAAGGATTGTGGTCCTGCTGATATCTTGAGTTTAGGACAGTGTTGGATATCTGACTGACAAAACTGTAGGATAATAAATGTGTACTGTTGGGCTGGCGATTTAGCTCAGTGGTTCCGGTGCCTGCCTCGCAAGTGCAAGGTCCCAAGTTCGATCCCTGGTACCAAAAAAAAAAAAAAAAAATGTGTACTGTCTAAATAAGTTCATGTTAATTTGTAATGGGATCAATAGAACTAATATAACACATAATCAAGCAATGTTACTTCCAGTCTTTTGCCTAAACACTATGTTCACATAACAGACAGATGTTTACAGAAGTTCTGTTCATATTCACTGTCACAGTTAAGCTTAATCGTCAACTTGACTCAACTGAGAGTTACCCAGGGGTTTAGTAAAGCACACTTCTGGGTCTAACTGGGCCATGGAAATCTGACTATGGGTCCTATGTCTGGTTTCTTGACCCCTTTCTTTCTGCCATTTTTACCCTGCTGTGCTTCTCAGCCATCATGAAGTCAGCAGGTTTGCTTTGCTTTGTCATGACCTTGATGTTTCTGTCTTGGAGCCAGCTGACCATAGACTGAACCCTCTGAAGCCCTGAGCCAAATTACACCTCTCCTCCTTTAAGTTGTGGGTGTTGAGTATCTTGTCCCTGCCATGAGAAAGCTGACTAATACTATTACTAAAACCCAGAAACAATCTACATGACTTTTGGTGGATGAATGACTAACCAAACTGTGGTACATCCATAGAATAGAATACAACTCACTAACAAAACAGTTAACACACATAGCAACTTGTATGACTCTCAAAGGCATTATGGCATGTGAAAGAAGCCAGTCTAAAGGTTACATACTATAAGATCATTTATATGATATTCTCAAAAAGACAAAACAATAGTTATGGAGAACAGAGCAATGGCTGCTAGAAGTAGTGGTGGGATGTGATGTCTATAAAGAGACAGCAAGGGGGAGCTTTTGGGGTGAGAACACTGTTCTGTTTAGGATATCTCTATCTCGATTATGGTGGAGGTCACATGTACCTATATAGATGTTATAATTCATAGAACTTTACATTCCTTCAAAGCCAGTTTTTCTGCATGATAATTTAAAGATAACAAACCAAAATTATAGCAACACAACAAAAAGAATGAAACAAACTTTACTGCGGTGGACACATCATGGCAATTTCCAGGCTGAGGGAAGGAAGCATAAGCGTGCTTGGGGAGAATCACTGCTCTTCTTTGTGCCTTGGAGGCCCTCCACTTCAGTGAGAGTGGAAGGAGCCCTCAGGGATCCTGGAGACTGCAGCAAACCTTTCTCTCTCCCTGCAAAAGGAGTGGTTGGCTTAGAAAGATCGGCAGTCTTTACATCAGGGAACCAGGACTCAGCTCAGCCCCTGGCAGGCCTGACAGGATGTCCACCTATCCTGGCTTGACTGAGGGAGTCCCCAGGATATAGGCCATCTGGTCTTCCAAGCAGGAAGGATGGTCACTTTTATGTGACTTTGGAAAGTCTCTTCACTTTTCTGAGCCTCAGTTTTTCATACATAAAGTACAAGGACTTCTTGCCCTATCTCACTGGGTTATCATGAGAAACAAACTTTAAATTGTGAATTTTATGTAAATGTGAGTTGGTGGTATAACAACACTGGACTTGGGGCTGACTTACAGTGTGGAAAAAGGAGAATGTTATCAAAGGAAACCGTGCAGCAGGAGCGTGTGAATGCACGTGTATGTGTGTAACTGAGATTTCAGTCTCAAGTTTGAGATTATAAAAACATATGCACCCAAGAATATAACTTTTATTTTTGGCATCCTGTTGTCAGGGGAGTTTGTTTTCTGGATCACAGGATAGGGTAGAACAGTGATTTTCAACCTTGACAATATGCTAAATTCATCTGGGGAATCTTTAAGACACAGGTGCCTGGTTCTATTCACAAGATTTAGATTTAATGAGTCTGGAGTTTAGCTAGACTAGGTGAATTTGAAAATCTCTCCAACTGATTCTAATTGTAACATAGTGGCTCTTCATAGATCAAGCCTGGTCTTTATTCAAATAGACCACTGCTTTACACAGGTGCTGCTTGGAGGTTTGTTCTTACTGCTAACACAGGCTGGTCAAATGGTTCCTCCAGGGAAGTGAGCTAACTCCACATGGCAAGAACCTCAGATACCCTGACTGCTGCTCTCAGACAAGAACAGAGAATAATCAAAAGTGATATGTTACTGGGAATACTTAACAACTGTGATTACTAATATCTTCATTATATAAAAGAGACCAGTTCTGTGCTGGTTAGGACCTCCAGTACAAAGTACTACAAACTGAGTGGCTTAGACAACAGAAATTTTTTGTCTCACATTTCAGGAGGCCAGAAGTCCAAAATCAAGCTGTAAGCAGGGCCATGATCTGGAGGCTCCAGAGGAAGCTTCTGTTCTTGACTTCTCTCCCACCTTTTGGTAGTTCCTTGGCTTGTAGATAGTGGATTTCAGCATATGAATTTGGGAGGGGGTACAGCACAGTTTAACCATAGCATGAGAGAAGACACAATTTCCACGTAGCTGGCATTATATGCCTTACTCAGAGACATCTAAAATACCATGGGGTGATTATCCAAAGGGACTGGCACCTGCCCTGCCTAGTCTCTGATGGGAGGCATTCCTTAGCAAGCAAGGGAAATCCACATGAAATAAGTTCACAGGCTGTTTCCTGTTAATCAGGAATAATTTAGGTTGAATGGTATAAAATCTAAAAAAAAAAATCAACCTTAGGCAAAATTAAAAAAAAAACACTAAAGTCAGTAAGTTCTTCAATAGGAATATTCAAGCAAAATCTTGATTAGCTATTGATCAGGAATGTTTCAAGGTTCTTGCACTTGCAAGATGGTTGAACTAGGGGAATTTGCAAATGCATACTGACTTTAAGATTTTGTGCCTTCCTGGAAAGACATTATTTAAAGGCACATTTAATGTTTTGTACATACAGCCCACCACAAAAGGAAGAATATTTCAGAACTGGCTCCAGGTATAAAGAGTTAATGTGAACTGCATCAACTCTGCTAGAATCCACTGCTATTTTTACTGCACAAATGTTTTCAATGGAGAGAAAATTGGTTCAGGATATCTGATATTGGAAAAATTGATGGAAAACTTGGATTCCTTCCAAGACAGTATAACCAAACGGTTCTGCTCTGGGATATTTCACCTGACATCCTTAACAGCAGCATGGGTCTCAGTCTCTCTTGGCCATCAAGCCCAGCCCTCCCCAGAGAATAAGAACGGAAATACCACATGTGTGAATTCCAAAGCAGCATTAAAGGTAGTGGAGCTGACCACACAGTGGTAAAAATGTCGAACGCAACTTTTTGCTCTTTGGTTTGTACAATAACCAACTCAATTACTGAGAATCCAAATCAGGCCTCATTCATGGCCATAGCCTGACTATTCATCTTTCCAACCCCCAGAACAGTGATGGTGAATCCTTTAGAGACCAAATGCCCAAACTGCAACCCCAACCCCACTTACTTATCAGAAAGCGGTAGCACTACAATTAAACTTGAACAGCTGATGCTTGGCTTCCGAGGCAACTTGGCTCGCGTACCCACAGAGTTGTGCCTGCTGTGGCACATGTGCCATCGGTTCACCACCACTGCCCCAGAACACTGCAGATTCTCACAGGACTGTACACAAGAGTTCTAGAGCAAACTTCTCTTAAAATGGGGATCCAGACATAGTGTAGGTGCCTGTAACCCCATCTACTTGGGAGGCTAAGGCAGGAGTATCAGAAGTTCAAGGCCAGCTTATGTAAATCAGAGTGATGTTTTTCCAAAATAAAAAAATAAAATAAAAAATTTAAAGAGACTGAAATGTAGTTTAATGGCAGAGTGCTTGCCTGGCATGCTCATGGCCCTGGGTTCAAGTCCCAGTACTGGAAAAAAAAGGGGGAGAAATGAAAAATATAATCAAATCCGGTACACTTTTCCTTCATACAGATATTAAATTACTAACATTTGTTTTGTAGGAAAATATAATGAATAAAATAAATATAAAAATGTCCTCTGTTTTCTTCAGATCTTAATAGTGTTTAAACATAAAATACTGTTATCATATTGTATACAGACTTCTTTCATTTCCACTTAATGTTATGATCCTTTCTCCGTCATTAAATATTTTACTTAATGTTTTCCATCATGTTAGTACATTTTATTAGCTATTTCCCTGGTTCAGTCATTGAGATATTTTTATTTTATTTTTATGTTAAAAATGTTTTAGCAAACCTTTTAACATAAATTTTTGGTCTGAAGTTGTGATCATTTGTGGTGATAAATGTAGAAGTATATATACTAGGTTGAGAAGTTTGAATATTTGTAAGGTTAGTTATAATACTTCAGGACCGCGTTCCAAAAAGTTTGTAGTGATTTACAGATGCCCTAAGAACACTTGCAAATATTTATATCATGTACCCTAATATTATTATTTAAAAACTTAGATTTGATCATACCTTAATGATTAATCAATAATTCTAAGGAAGCCCCATATTATAGGCAAGTTTATTTATAATTTCTTTGAAATTGTCAAGGAACAAGGCATAAAAATAGATTATTGATGGAATTTGCTTTTTACACAGCCTTAAAGATTTGCTTACAGGGTTTTCTGTTCTGAAGCGTTTTATCTCTAGGGTTCTGTGGTGGGATTACCTACGCAGTGGGCTTTGCTTGGCATCACGCCTTTGGGTTATCTTATCTCCTTGCTTTTTGGTTGGCCCTATATGTCTAGTTCTCTGTTCTTTTTTCCCTTTGGGCCACTCCCTAATTTACACCAATCCTTATCTCGGGATTCCAACATTTAACAGGATGTGTCTTATAAGCAATGAGTCCTGGCCAGGCAGCCATAATGGTATAGCTGTCTTTCCTCTGCCTGCATGAATTTGGTCATTCCTTTTATGGTAGAACTTCTTTACTTTTCAGTCAATAAACCATTTAAGAACTATATAAGGAAGGAATATGAATCCTGATTGCAATCTAAGAATTTTCTATTAAACCTTTTGAAAAGACCAAGAAAGTGTCAACATCAAATTTGTAGAATGAATGTCAAGGGCTGGAAGGAAACTCCCAAAGACTACAGTTGTGCACTCCTTTATGAAATGCTTCAACTTGATGGCAGAGAGGATGCTGTTGTGTAAAATACAGATGACAGCAGCATTGATTCAACGAAGTTTCAGAATAGCTCTATTCCGAATGGACTGGGGTTTAAAGAATATCATAATTTGTTTATATTTCATTTTCATATATATATATATATACACACACATATACACACACACACATATATATATATGTGTATGCTAAAAACAATGTTCAACTCTTAAAAATTTAGTTAAAGGGCTATATAATAAAGAATTCTAAATCGATAATGTAAAATAGGAAGAAAAGGTCCAAAGGGGTAGGGTTAGTGGGAGTGGCAGGGGAAAGGAAAGAAGTGAAAGGAAAAAATGATGAGAAATGGAAAAAATGGAAATAAAGTCTTTGTAAATAGGGAAGGGTGGAGGGCGTGAAGGGGGGGCTAGGAATGGGGAAAAAATAAGAACCAAGATGCATTATATAAAGGTACAATTCCCAATGAGAAATGTAATTGTGTTGTATACCTACAATGTACCAATAAAAGAATTTAATACAAAAAAATAAAAAAATAAAGAATTCTAAGTACTAAGTCATATTTTAAATGCATCCTTTCACTATTAGTGATATACAAAATTATGACAAATCTTAAAATGATGAAATATTAATGGAAAATGTGGTACTCAAGCAAGATATAAAATCAATGAAAAATCAGAGCAATATTAGTAAAACAGATCAGAGCCCTCATTTTCTCTGATTTTACTAAGAGTTCCACTGGTGGATGAGGTAAAATGAGTTTGGACATATTCTTGAAATGCTATAAACTTTAGTCTATTTAAGTATACACACACAGACACATACACATGCAGTAATTATGTATGTGTTTCTATTGTTTTCAGATTTGCTTATACTGATTTGTTTTTAAATTTATTATTATTTTTTTTTTGGTACCAGGGATCAAACTTGGGACCTTGCACTTGGGAGGCAGGCACCAGAACCACTGAGCTAAATCCCCGACCCTTATATTGATTATTTTTACAATTCAGAGGTGGGATGCATAGATTTACTTTGGAGCTAGCTTTTAATTTTTGTGCCGTGATCACCAAACAAAAATAAAAGCTGGCATTAGATTAAATGCATGGATCTCTTCTCCGAATGGTAAAACTGCTCAGTACAAAGAAACAGGGTGTGCTCTTAAGTATCATTTCATACTCCATCTCAGAGAAATCCCTAACTGGAACCGTCCATGTAAGGTAATCTTGTTATCTACTCAACCTTTTGGTTTCCTGTTTTCTTTTCCCACACTGCTGATGAGAGATGGATTTCTCCATTGTAAATCAAAACTGTCAAGCAATTCCAGTGGGGTTACATATGTATGAAGTAATTTCCATGCTTTCAGAGGACTGTGGAAATGCATAGCTCTCTTGTGCCAAATCAATTCTTCAGTAACACGATTAATTAACCTACAAGAACAGAAGTTTGAATGCTGTTACCTTGAAATGCACTAACCTTGTATTTTGGTTTTAGGCCTTACCTACTCTTTCATACCAAAATTATTCTATTGGATTCCTTCAAAACCTAGGGCAAATCAATGATGTTTGAGTTTGTGCTTTACAATCCTTTCACTGCAATCACGCTGTGAGTTTTATGGTCAAATTTACGCAGCATACACTCCCCACTTCAGCAAACCTATTACATTGCTCCAACATTAGTGGAAATAGCACAGACATGCTTAGTTAAGCTCCCACCTCATTTATTCCCACTCAGTTTGTCTTTCCTCCCCAGAAGCAGGAAATAGTTAAAAGGATTTTTGAATACTATAAATGTTTTTCTTCTATTATGTAAACATTTACTGAAGTTTGTGGCATCTTCTCTTTCATCAGGTATAAAAAGTAATATATGGACTCTGACTTAAAAATCCAGAGTCTTTTAGGAGTGACACATTTCCTATCCTCCTATCCAAATTAATTGCACATATAGCGTGATTAAAAACTTTGTTGAAAGGTATGCAGTAATAGAGGGCTGGGGTAGGATTTTAGAGCACGACCCCTCTCAGCCTTCTTAACCTCCAGAATTTTTGATAAAAATACCCCAAATCAACAACAGACAAAAACCCAACTATCCAGGCCAGTTTTCTATCTTCTCATTTCCCTCCCTACTCCACCTGAGTTACTCACTTAGTTGCTGATACCGAGTGAGACGAATTAGTTTTAACCAGAATTCTAATTTTCATTATCACGTGGATAATGGAAGGCCAAAGAAGGTAGGACCAGAAATCAAACCTCTAAGACCTAGTAACCCAGATCATCAGAAGCAAATCAATTAGTTGATGAAAACAGTGACCTGGTGAATATCGGGACTGGACACAGAGGTCAGCACGTGTCTTGGGGCGGGAGCTCCTGTTCCACCACTTGGGAGTGGAAGAAGGGCTGGGCTGCTCTGCAGAAATGAAGGAATGACATCTCCAGGTTGGCAGTCCCAGGCACGGGGAAGGCGGGATGTGTTCACAGAAAGAGCGAAACATGAACAGAGCCTTGAAGGATGTGCAGGAATGGGATGAGGAAAGGCAGCAGGGAGAACTTCCCAGGCAGAAAGAGCCTTATATCTGAGTGACTGTCGGGGCTGAGAAATAAGCCTGGAGAGGTCAAGGGCTCACGTTGCAGAGGGTACTAGGGAACAACTGAAGAAGAGCAAGGAGCAAAAGAGAATCAAATTCATGCTTTAGAAAGGGGACTCTGACAGAAGTGTGGTGGATAGATTAATGAGGACAGGTGTGGCATAGGAGAAAACCAGTGCCTGTATTGCAATCATCCTGGCAAGAGATGAGACAAACCAGAAAAGAAATCAGGCAATGTTTGCATGGGACAGAGAAAAGGGAATATACTTACGAAATGTTCTAGAAATAGTACATGAGTTGTTTTGTATCCCAAACTCACCAGTTAGGTAAATCACTGCCTGGTGAAGAGAAAGAGGTCAAAAGTGTCACTTTGATGAAGCTGCCTCCACGAGGATCAAAACATCAGGAATAGGGAATGGTAATCCTGACCAATATTATTCTCAGTCAACCTTTAGTTCCTTCTTTTATTTGGGGGTCACTGCTGAACTCTGTGGGGCTGTCTTAGTCTGTTTGGGCTGTTATGAGAAATATCTTAGGCTGGGTAATTCATAAATAATAGAAATGTATTGCTTAGAGTTCCCGAGGCTGGGAAGTTCAAGATCAAAGCACCAGCAGATTCAGTGTCCAGCACTTCAAATATGGCACCTTCTTGCTGTGTTCCCATAAGGCAGAAGAGACAAACACTTGTGTTAAGCATCTTTTATAAAGACACTGATCTCATTCAGGTGGGTAGAGCCCTCATGTTCTAATCTCTTTTCAAAGTTCTACCTCTTAATACCATGGCCTTGGGGGTTAGGCTTTAGCATTTGAATTTTGAGGGGTGCAAGTACTGTCCAAGTCTGCATGTGGCTGGATGTATCATGCAATCATTTCCAATCCAGGGGAGTGAGGAATGGCTCACAAGAGTAATTGGGGTTCTGTTCCTCCCAGAAGCTTTGGTCAGGTGGGCCCAGGCTTCTTTCTCTGAGTCCCTTGAAATATTTGTTCTTTCTTTCCTCTCCATAGCCAGGGGAATTATTTCCTAGACAGGAGTAGGAAAGCCTTGCTTTTCCTCATCGTAGTGCTCTCAAATCTTTGATCTATACCACAAATCCTTTCCAGCTCCCTAAGGATCTGGACTTTTGAAACTCAAAAGAACATGCATTCCTTTACTTCCTGATCACACCCCTTTTGAGGCAACAAAAGGAACTAACAGTTCAAGCACAGGATAAAAAGTGGAAGAAATAAAATAAACGGAAAAGCTTCTGATAATTTCAGTTGTATGTCTTTTGCATAGAATATACATGAAGCTACAGTCACATCTGTCTTGCATGGTATCCTAGTACTTAACAAAGTGTGCAGCACTTAGTGTCTAAGTGAATAAAAGAGAAAAAAGGTAAGTGTTAAAATGAGAACTAAGTCTTAGTTTGAGATTGTACATTACACATTCCATTTGGCAAATGTGTTGAACACTTACTATGTGACAAGCACTGTACTAGATCTGGATGCTGAATAAGATAGACAAAATCCCTGCCTTGATGGAGATCACTCCTATCATTACTCCCATCATCGAGGAAGACAACAACCAAAGCAAATTCATGACCATGAGTAATGTAAAAGGAAGAAACAAGGTGAAGTGATAGAATGGACAGGAGAATAGAAATATGAAGAGAGGGGGAACAGAGTTCCTGATCTGATCGTCCAACCCAGCCCCAAGAGAAAAAAACTAAACTTAAAAAAGGAATAAAACTAGTATGTTTAAATGTAAAAAGTCATATGGAGAAAGCAAATCCATAATTTTGTTTAATATTCATAAAACAATCATGCAGACACAGTGATATTACATGTAGATAATTGTGGTTAAAACACCTTGGGTATTTCATTTTTAAAGTTCAGTTCCACAGGCATATGCCGTTCAATGTTCTTTTCATCTCCTTGAAAGTTCTATGCAATGGACTGTAAGTTGTTTTAATGTTGGTTTAGTGCTTTCTGTATATATATCATAAAAATGTCAAGTGTGTTGACCCTTCAGAAAGTTGCATTTCACTTAGCAGAGAAAATAAAAATGTCCCATTTCTCCCTAGAAAAAAAATAACATTTTCTAATTGTGCAAACACTTCATGAGTGTCATTTGACTCCATATTTTGACAGCTGCTTTGCATTTATTATTGGAGAGGCTCTTCATGCAGTCTTTTTTTTTCCTAGTCAAGGAGTATTAACATTATTTTGGATTATTCAAATCTAAGAGACTCCTAAAAACCAAACCTCTCTTTAAGGAAAAATAAAAGCCTTTAAAAAAAAAAAGAAAAAAGGAAAAATTTTAGTTTATCAGCTCCTTGATTTGGGAATCAGTTCTATTCAGCATGGTAATGTGAAAATTCCCATTTTGTCTGTCATTGAGTAGGCAGTCAGGAAATGTTTATGGGGCTGAATTGGCTTGGGATGAACAGGTACATCCTCTTTATACAGGCAGGGAAACTGAGGCCCTAAAAACCTTATTGGTGCATTTTTATTGTGCTTTGTATTTTGCTGAGGGCTCTCATCCAAGTTAGCTCATTTTAGAGTTAGTTCCGACCAGCATTACATGTGAAGTAGGAGAAGGTGAGAGTAATGATGGGTTTGATACAAAGTCACTTCTAGAACGTACTACAGGCAGTGAGTCAGTCTCTGTTGCTAAAGGAAATCTAAAAGCTCACGATCAAAACGTGCAGGTGTCTGGACAATGATGGAAAAGTTATTCTTTTAAGGACAAAAAAATCAGAAAAGCCATTGTTAATCTTTCGACCAAAAAAAGCTGTATTGTATAGAGAAAAAAAACCCTCTTACATACTATTGGTAGTGGAAATTGGTCCTACATTTATGGCAGAGAATTTATGACTATCTACCGAAATTAAAATGAACATCTTTGACTGTGCTTTGACCATCCTTCAACTTAGTGATTAACTTTTATGAATTTATTCACTTTACAGATATATTGGCACTAGAGCACAGGGATATATAGATAAGGAAATGGATTTGATAAATATATAATGTTAACTGCAGCATTGTTAGTTACAGAGGAGAACTTAAAACAGCTCAGTGCTCATCAATAAACTGTTGACTGGGCCGGGGATTTAGCTCAGTGGTTTCGCTGCCTGCTGCGCAAGCACAAGGACCAGAGTTCCATCCCCAGTACCAAAACAATAACAACAACAACAACAACAACAAACAAACAAAAAGCCTGTTGATTGCACAAATTGAGTTATTTTATGCACTCATTCAAAATATGACATCAGCATGACATAAAAGGTTGATCACAATATACTCAGTTAAAGGCAAGCTGCTTTTCTTTTAGTAAAAACATTCACCAAAGTTTTGACAGCAATCTCTGGAAAGAGGGATGTACTATTTATTTAATTTACTCCTTTACACAGTACTTGATCTTAAGTGAAAATAGATGACTTTCAAAATTTAAAAAGCAATTGTTTAATTCTGGCTACCTAAGAGGTCTGTTTGTTTAAATCAACAGTTAAGTAGAGCCAGGAATTGGTTAACTGTTGCCCTACTTTGCCAGAATGCCTAGTGAGTCCATGCCATACTGTTGGTGCTCAGGGAATATTCTGCTGGAATGCATGAGTAAAAACAGCTCATCCTGGACACTCCAGGAAAGGGAGGTGGAGGGACATAATGATGTTCTCATCTTCTACCAACATTGGAGTCAGTGGGCCAATGGAGAGGAGCTTATGATGACTTCATCCCAGGGTTCATTTATGTTAAAGAAAGACTGGCTACCTAAATATCAACCCACAAAAAAGATTTGGGGCTTCTGTTAGCATTGGCAAATGATTCTTACTGAGCCCGTGCAGTAAAATTCTTTGAGCATCTGTCTCTTAAAGCACTTATCTGTTGGTCTTAAAGCACTTATCTGTTGGTCTTGGGTTCACAGGTGCATACAGAAGAGGGTATCACAGAGAGCACTCAGTTGGTCCCGCTGACTCAGGTGATGCAAATCAGCAGCATTCCTGCAAAGGGCTCAGACGGACTGAAATCCATAGGGGTTGGGCTTCCACTTTCTCCTGGGGGATTCTTTTCTGATGAGTTCTAGCTACTAGGAAGCTCCTATGACACCGAACTGGAATCTGCTACCCTACAAAGCTGACCAAAGCCAAGTAGCTCTGCTCAGTGGTTTAAAGAAAGGGTGCTGGCTGGAATCAAAGACTTGCCCTGAATCCCAGTTTCTACACCTATGTGCTGTGTGACTACTGGGGAAAGACTCTCGGGACTTTCTAAACCCAAGCTGTTTCTTTTCAAAAAGGGGACAGTTACAGTTTCTGCCTTATGTAGTGGGTTTAAGAAGATAATGAAATAATATATGCAAACTGCCTATCACAGTGTATGGGAAAAAGGTTCAGTAAATACCATTATGACTTTTATAGGCCTTTTCCTTTAGGCATTTGACAGAAATAGGGAGAAAAGTGGCATAGAGAGCAGTGGAGATATAAGGTGTTAGTGGCCTGCATGCTTCAGGGCTGTGAGTTCAGTGACTTGCACAACTTCTGTGTTTCCTCCAGGGAAGCAAGGCAGAAAATGCTCCAGGTAGTGGATGGAATTTCAGTAATTTGGAAACAACAAAGGTTGCACTTCCACAATTACACTGTGAATGTACAAACATAATTCCAGGGTTTGAGAGTCATTACCTCTGGGGGGCCATAGCACAACAGCTCCCTCTGGGCTGCTCTCAAAACTGGTCTCCCTGAAACTTCCTAATACCCAAGCTGGTGTCAGGAGAAGAACAGGTCTTCTCCAGACATTCTGGAGGAGCAGCCATTCTGCTTGTGATCTGACTTCATAATATTTCTCAAGACAGAAATCATAAATCCTGAATGCACTCAGGGAGGTATGGTTGAATACAGTATCTACAGGTACTTACCATATATATCTTGTGTGCCATGGGAAATTCAGGTGAGTAGGAGACTTGGGATCTAGGTCTAGTTAACGTTGCCCCAGCCAACAAATCACTGTATGAGCTCTCAGCGTCTTGGCTTACTCATTTCCTCAGTGCTTAGTAGTGATGGTTCTTACACTATGTTCTTAGGAGCTCAGGGTCTGTACAGCAGTGCCTGGGGGATGCTTGCCCTGAGATCTTGGTCTCCATTTTATTATAAGCAGAAGAGTAATATTTTTAAAGACACTCCTCTTTTCATCACTGCCCCTCACACATTCCTGATCAGGGCATCCTCTCCTTTAGGGAAATACAAGCTGCTAGAAGAAAGCTATTGGAACGACATCAAAAGCAGTGCCCTACCTGGTAAGTTTTGGGGAGGAAAGGGGAAGGGGTTATAGGAAGAGAGTAATGGGTTATGCTGGGGCTCTGTGTGACGTTGAGGGGCCTCTGGATCTCGGTGGAATGCACAGCTGTGGAGCCAGCTGCGTCAACAGAACAATGGTGCCCTGTGTGTTGGGCTGTGGGGTTCCTCTGGGGGGACAGTGGGGTGCAGGGAAGGAGCCAGGGTATGGAATGAGAGGACGGGTGTGAGTCTCAGCTCTGATACAGGACGCTTTCACTCTCTGCATTGCTATTTCCCTAACCAAATCCCCAAAACAATGTCTACTACATGAGCCTAACAAGCATGTCATGTGGTTTAAATAAGATAAGGTCTGAAAAGCATTTTGTAAATTAGAAAATCTCATAAAGATGTAAATTGTATTCAGTAACCCATGAGATAGATGTCTAAATATAATCCTTATACCCTAAAAAGCTTGCTAAGATCAGTTTCCTAGGATATATATATATAAAAGGGTAGTGAATTTTCAAGTAAATGAAGTGTTTTACTATGTTCATGTTTCAATATAAATCTTAATTATAAAACCATCATATCTGATATAAAATAACAAGCTAGCCATAAAACTACAAATATCTAATTATATATGAAAAAAGTATACATGTTCTAAAATCTATATGTGATTTCAAAAAATATGACTAAATTATTCTTAAAGAAGTACTGTAGTGGCAGCTAACCTTTTAACTGTACACAGTAATATAAAAAAGTTCTACAAAACACCCTAAATCCAGTCTCTATTTCACCCTCCAACAAGTAGTACACGCTTCCCTCCGGCTTGAGACAGCTGTGTCTCAAGGTTGGTGGTCTTGTGTCTCGGCTTCCGGCATCAACTCTTCGGGTCAGAAAGTTCTCTAGGGCAATCCTCTTCATTCTCCTCTGAGCAGGACAGGCTCAGGACACTCATCACGGGATGCATCCATGACGTAGTCTGTGTTACGTGACTTGAGAAGAACAAAGAATCCAAATTAGAACCTGAAAGATGGCCTTGCCACCCATCCATCCAAGGGCCAATCCTGGTGACACCGATTCTACTCTACTGTGATTAGAGCAGGATCTAGTAGTATTAATAAGTCTTACATATGTTTTAGGGTTCAAAGAAATCCATTCCCTTCTTCCTTCTTTGGTAACAATGAATGCAGGTGAATGTACTATCTTTAATTCCTCTTTTTTCCTTACCCGGTATCGTCAGTCATCAAGTCCTATGGTTGTTGAGGTATAACATTCCTGGAATCTGTTCCCTCTTCTCCTTTTCCAAGGCAATACCTGAGTCATTGGAGTAGTTTGTCTCTCTACTTCTGTTCTAGCTCTTTTCTAATTAATTATTAATTCTAGCCTAGAGATTTTCCTAAATGACAAATCACATGCTGTCCTTTCACCTACTAAAGGTCCAGTTCCAACCATGGCTTCTGGGTCAGATACACACTTTAACACATGAAATATCTTGTTTTTAAAATTTGCTCCAACAATGCTTTCTTCTCTGCCACAATCCTCCTTCCTGGGGAGTTAACTCATTTTAATTCTAAAGAACCAGATCTCCCTTAAGATCCTTCCAATCTGTACCCATGGTCTTGTCTCTTATTATAGTGTATTATTTATGCCTGTTTATTTTTAGGACTTTTCACTATATATGAAGGTCCTCTAGGCCAGGAACTATGTTTCTTGTCTCTGAGTTTATGATGCCTGACATGTTCTCAGAACAAATGACCGGCATCCTGGAAAGCATTTGAAGAACACAATCAGAGACAGGGCAGGAGGTACCAAAGATGTTGTGCATGTTTGGGGGGTAGTAAAACAACATCACGAAACCGCACTTCTGCCTGATGGATGTTGTTTTTCAGACCTTCTCTTACTCCCAGATTCCACCTGGATGAATCTCCTGTATCCACCTCCATCACAGCTTCTGAGAGTTGGAGCAACAGCTTCTGTGGGATAGAGATTTGTTTCTTCTCCTTTGAAATTCTTTCCAGCTCCAGTTTACCCCCCTGCTCCCTCTCACCCTAGATCAATTTCTCCATCCTCTGTCCTACAAAACTCAAAGTCAGACGCAGCATCAGGTCTTAAATCAAGTGTACCCGAAGGTCAGTATCAAAGAAGATCAAATAAGGCTGTGGAGCGAAGGCATCTTCTGTAGTATAGAGCAACATTTTCCAAAGTGGGATCCAAGAATTTTAATAAATGCTATGTGAAGAATAGACGTGTACAGTCAAATCAACTTCAGATTCACTATGTTACATACAGTCAAATAGGTTTTTTGGTACACTGTAGGATTTTCCAGAACCTTTTGTATGCTAATGTGCTCTATCAATCTCCAAGAGAATGCAATATTGCTCAAACTAACATGCCCCTGTTGGTACACATGGGGTTAGTGTTCCATATAATATAAATTGGAAGTTATCACCAAAACGTACTCCCTTAAGTCGGATGTGATGGCATGTACCTGTAATTCTAGCACTCTGAGATGCTGCAGCAGGAGGAGAGCAAGTTGGAGCTCAGCCTGGGCATTTTAGTGACTTAGTGAGATCCTGTGCCAAAATATAAAATAAAAACAAGGGGTGGGGATGCAGCTCAGTGAGAAGGCTCTGAGTTTAATTCTCAGTACTAAAATATTTTTTATAAAAAATGTACTCACTTTATTGGCTATTGATGATAGTAGCTGAAAAATGTCAGAATTAGCAAAAATGGACAGTTCCATTGCCATTATTGATTTGGTTTGTTTTTAATTCCTTCAGCTCCTTTGTTTAAATAAGAAAAATGTATTTTTTCATGGAGGAAGCTTACCGACACCTACTTTCACCACAGGGTAAGAGCCAGGGTGAAGATGACAAGGTCCAAACATCTTCAGAGTTTCAGAACCTCAGAATGTGGGGAAGTGGTACAAAGGGTCATTATTCCCTGGACAGTAATCCATATTATTATTCTCTTTTAAAAATGGTTTAAAGGAATTTTTTTTTTATTGTGAAGGGTAAACATACTAAAGCATTTGAATCAACACAGGTTAATTTCATTTTGACGCCTTTCTAAAGCTGGAAAGCTGCCCATACTGAAAGTGGTTTTAAAGAAACATTAAGGAGAGTAACATAAGAGGGCTGCAAGGTCTCTGCAAGGTGAAACGAGGACACATCATCCTGTGCAAAGTACATGTTGGAAAGGAAAAGCTTAGCGAGACCGCTTGGCTTATTTTAAAATCTCGGTGCCCATATCTTTAATGTTTATCACACATTTGCAATATGTTGATCCAAAGAAGAGACTCTAATTTCAATTATTGTAAATCATCTCCCCCTATTATGTTCCCACATTGGGAAAGAGAAGGAAGAAAAACAGGAACAATGATCAGGTACAAGCTTTGCTATTTGACATTTAAGAGATAATATTTACCAGTTGAAAACTGTAACAGCCTACATAAGGGCAGTCCATTCTATTGATAATTTAAAACAATGAAAATCAAACTGTGTAAGAAGAAAAAATGTAATTATAGAATCTGAACAATGATTGGTACAAAGAACAACCAGAAAGTCATCCTTGCCAGTCGCTTCCATTAAGCGCTTTTTATCAACAAACCAACATCTGATCTTACTCCAAAAGCAACTGAAACACCATAAAATGTGATTAATCTTGTATTTACTGTATTTTTTTTTGTACATCCTTTAAACACACACATAGCCCTAAGCACCAAACATGCAACGACAGCATCACTCACTAGAAAAAAGAAACTGAAGCAACAGAGAGATACTTTCTGTGGCTTAAGAACACATTTCATAGGGGGCCGAAGATTTAGCTCAGTGGTTCTGCCACCTGCCTTGCAAGCGCAAGCTCCAGAGTTCGATCCCCGGTACCAAAAAAAAAAAAAAAAAAAAAAGAAATGAAAAGATGACATGACA
>NW_004624795.1:10395447-10412426 GCF_000247695.1 Heterocephalus glaber | reverse complement strand
CCTGCTTTTCAAGCGCAAGCTCCAGAGTTCGATCCCCGGTACCAAAAAAAAAAAAAAAATTACCTGACAAGAACACATTTCATAATTGGGTCTTTAGTAAAAACATTCAGCCATAAGGGAGAAGGGCTACTGAACATCAGATAGTGCAGGTAAAGTGCCTGGCAAGCAGTAGCTATTCAATAAATAATCATAGCTAGTTTTATTGATAAATAGGGCTTTCTGATTATTTTAAGAAAAATTTGGCATTCTGCCTATGATGTTGGAATGGGGCCAACTGTGAGTTTTCCATTCAATTTTATGACTTGGTGAACACTGTGGCTAAAAAGCTTTGACATAATCAGCATGATGAGATAATTCCAGATTTACTGGCTTGAAGAACATTTTAGTTTTAGAAATATTTCCTCTCTGATTTGTGTGCTTGGTAAGTCTGCTGAGAAGGGAGAATAAATCAGGCCTGTTGACTCTGTTTAATTAATAAAGATCCCATGATTTCTAAAGGGAGATGTGGCTGAGTAGAATGAAAAATTTAGAGGTCTGGAAAATAAATGAGGCTGACTATGAAACATGAAAATCATCCATTCGAACATGCAGTACCTCTGGCAAATGTTCCTGCAGAGACAGGGCATTTGACCTGATTTGGAGAGCAATCAACAGCAGTTCAAATGTATTTGAAAACCGAAAAAGCAAAATATTATTTGCCTCTGAATGGTTACCAAACCTGTAGTTGGAAAACAATATTATTTGACCTGGGGAGATGATCAATTGTTTGCTTTAAAAAATAATATTAGTAAATTGAAAGACGTATTTTAGAGCTTATGAAAAAACTTGAAAGAACATGCTTTATTTTATTGGCAAAGAAATGTAAGTGAATTTTAAAAATCCCATTATAATTACTCTCCTTATGTTTCTTACCTCCTAGCTAGAGGAGCAAAATGCTTTCTTTCAAAAAACCAAGCAAAATGCTTTCTTTCAAAATAAAAATTTAGGACAGCCTGTTAAGCAAAAAGTGGCTTAAAGACAAAAAGTGCACTAGTTTTGCAGAAATTCATTCTTACAATGTTCCAAGATGATGAAAGAGGTTCTTTTGTTAATCTACCATTGTAGATGGTACTATTTATATATCACTGAGTTTAACAAGAGTTGTGTGTACTATTTTATCATGTTTAAGATAAAGCTGCATGATAACAAGCCAATGTTATTAACGTTCAATGTCAGTTTTTTCCTCTGGGGTGGATAATTTTATGTATATAAGATTAATATAAATCAGAAAACAAAGATAAGTAAATATATGCTAATACATTTGTCTCCGTCACCAGTCAGTATCTTTGAATCAATCACTGGACGATTTTACAACTGGTTTCAAGTGGAAATGAGAATAAAAGATTTATACTTAAAAATAATCCCCATTTTATAATTAACAAATTAGAAGGTAAAAAGACACAAGGTGAATCATGTCAATAAAATCATTAAAAAAGTTACCAAACTATGATATATAGGCACGATGTACTCTTTCCACAGCACTGGTTACAAGAACACTTATAGGTCATTAATATAAGGTGTATCTGTTTCAAAAATACATAAGGGAAAATTATAGGAATTTCCTTACCACTAATAAAGGAGTTTTCTCTTACAGAATTTTAGAAGTATGCCCCTAAATCAAAATAATTAATGAATTTTGTAAATATCACAGAACATTTTGAGTACTTCATAATTTGGCCTTTGGAAATCCAATAAAGCTTTGACTAAATATTATCAGGATCTCATTTAAATCTTTACAGTGTAGAGGACAAATTTTATTTTTATTACCTATTTATGGTGCTTTCTATAAAAATACACTAGATATCTTAACATTCTATTAATTTAAAATCTCACATGCCAAATTATAAGAATATAAAGTTATAAATGTATTGTATGTAATATTGGAAAATTGCTTTCACAAGACTTGTAAAAGATGAATATTGAAAAGTAAGTTCCTGAGGGCCGGGGATTTAGCTCAGTGGTTCCACCGCCTGCCTTGCAAGCAGAAGGACCCGAGTTCGATCCCTGGCACCAAAAAAAAAAAAAAAGAAAAGTAAGTTCCTGTGAAAAATGTAGAAAATATCATTTTTTCAGATAATATACACAGACCTAGACTACTGTTAATTCTTTTACAGAGCTAAAACATCCCAGGTCCAGAGCTGATATAATTAATTTTTTCAAAAAAGAAACAGCTCTATAATCACAGAGTGTAGCCTTAGGTAATTCTTAAAAATTGATCTTGTTTTCAATCATGATAGGACAAAAAAATACAGAATAAAGGAAAAAAATATGTCCTGTTGCCTATGCCCTAGACGATTAGCAATGCATAGGATCATATAGTGGGTATATTTGTCCTTCATTACAGTCCCTTTGATGTGTCCAACAAAAACTGATGTTCTCTTTCCCATACTGTAGAGTTGTTTCTAAGAGCCTACTGTCTAGGCTCAGACTACATTTCCCAACTTCCCCTGCACCTTCACCTGCACACAGGGAAGGGGACAGAATTGGTGTCTCTCTGGTTGGTCAGAAGTCTTTAAGAAGCTGGAGTGCCTTCTCTATTCTCACTCCACTAACTGCATGCAGAGGACTCTGCAGTCCCAGGGAATGGCTGAGCCCTGACAGTGAAGGATCCTGGGTTTCAAAATTGGCACCTAGAAGACCAGCCATCAACCAGGAATCTCTGCACTGACTTGGGCTATTGCACTCAGTGTTACTCTAAGTAATGGCCAAGCAAGAAGAGCATTTCAAGGGGAAGCCATGAGGGCTGGGGATTTAGCTCAGTGGTTTCACTGCCTGCCGTGCAAGCGCAAGGACCCAAGTTCAATCCCCGGTATGAAGAAAAAAAAAAAAAAACGAGGAAGCCATGAGTGCATGTACAACTTTTATATTTCTAGAATACAGAAAAGAGGTAACAAATATATCTTTTCATGCTACTATATGTCAATAATCAAGACTCATAACAGAGATTTAGAATACTCAATTTAATTAGAAGCCAGTTTGCAAGACCATTGCCAAAGTTTCTACATTAAATTCTCACTTGTGTGCAGAAGTGCACAGCATATAGAAGCTACTTTAATTTTTAATGCTCTTTCAAAACAGAATTATGATGCAATTCACACAGCCTTTTACTGAGCTTACCCAATAAAATAAGCTTAATAAGCATCTGAATAAACACATTTTTCTTAATTACCAAATTTGAAATCTAAAAAACCCTAAATTTCAAACGTACAATTTCAACTAATCTTATATTAATTATGATATAATTTCTATCAAAGTTATACAGACTACACTGAAAATATAAAAGTATAAGCATATACATGTTATGTTAGAGAAGAATCTAAAATCACAAAGCTGGAAGGGATTTTGAGAGTTTCCTTACGAGATCATCTCTAAGATCTTGAGGCATTTTATCAGTATCCTTGGCACAATCATATAGCAGTGTCAAAGTCACTTGAGAGTAAATGCTATAATAGTCTAATTACAGTAAAAAAAACTGTGGGATTTTTAAAAAGTGCCACCAACCTCTATACCTCTCCCATGAACTTTAAATACCAATTGTTTCTAATGGTCCCACCTTTGAACTATTACTAAATGGACTCTGCTGTCCTTCCTGAGGAAGGCGATATGGAGAAAGATGAAATAACTTTACTCCGGGTCAAACACTTACATGGTATGTTAGAGTGACCCAGATGCAAACCTAGCTTCAGAGAATTTCACCATTCTGTAGAAGTCCTCTGGAGGTTCTGCTATCTGGGGTCAGTTTCCATAACAACACATAAGGAGGCTCTAGGAAGGACCAAGTGACCATCTAAAAGGGACTTTTCAGCTTTACAAGGTGAAATAAATGAGAGGATTAACTCGGTGATCACAGATCATTTATCTAAAGCTCTTTATCTTTGTAAAAGTACTTGCCATGAAATTCATAAAAACAAAACAAAACAGTGTTATCTGAGCAATTCTGAATAAAAAGTACTAGTGTGAAGCCTGAGTCAGATACAGGCTTTGTGCTCCTCAGTAGTCCTACTTTTTATATCATGCAGCAGTGAATTCTAAATATGTCTATCTTTGTCCACAAGGCTGGGAACTTCTGCAGGGCAGGTCAATGTCCTTCTCATCCTTTTAGCCTGTGTCTGGCTCACAGAGAGTCGAGTCAATAAATGCTTGATGCATAGGGACATTATACATTCCCCTGATATTTTACTGGAGTTATACCACTGAGTAAAAATAACCAAAAGTGGTAGAGCATCTTATTTATACTTTGGGGTCAGATAAAACAATCTGCACATGTGATAATGCCCTCAAATATTTAGAAATATGCTTACCAAGATTGAAAATTATCAGGGAAAATGGATATATTTATTTAAATAGCCCCCAAGTTACCAAATAATTAGCACTACTAGCCCCCCTCACCAATTGTCATACCCAAGCATCTTGCAAAGGTCTACTACATTTTGTGGTAAGTAATAACTGAAGTAGTACAAGAATTCAAACAGTTTTGGTGGGAGTTTATCTTCTGAGTAGCTGGCATTACATGGAAACTTATTTGGATTCCAGTCTTTAAGGTATAATTATTTACGGCAAATGATTACAAAAGTTACTTACAAATTTAGTTTTAACTATTAAAATGTAAAATGTTACCAAAGACAAAAAAAATATGACGGTAAATGGTCTGGCTGAAAGCTCGCCCCACCCGATTGCCTAATCCTCAACAAGGTGATTTTACCACACTGGAAATGATCTGCCTCTGAAATGACTGGCACGCGGCCAAATCCCTGTTTCTAGGCGTGTGCCCAATGCAAGGAAGAAGATTTTCATAGAGATACCTGGTTAATATTGACGCTGAAGTTACAAAGTGCAGCTGTTATCCAAGATCACTCAGGCCCTTGATACTGACATTGTTTATTAGATTCAGATGTTCAGGTATGTGGCAGCTGGATAAGACTTTTACATCAGAAAAGTACTGCACTCTTTATAATTCTCTTTGATAAATATTTCCCAGGTTGTTTTTCATGCAAAGCTCATGAACATTATTTTTCTCTATCATTTCTACAATTGAAGCAACTGAGGCTTAGAGAGTTGATGTGTACTTTGAAGGGCACACAGTATCTGAGTGACTCACAAGCAGACCAAGGTCACTGTTCTTTCATATACATTATGCAGATCTCATTTGTAGTTCTGGTTTGCCTACCTGCTAACTGGGTTACCTGCGGACATCTGAGAAAGTTACTTCAACTCTGAGTCTGTTTCCTAATGTATACCATATATAACACATGCATCAATAGTTTTTGAAGAGATAACATGTATAAGTTCCATGCCTGACACATTCTAGGTATACCATAACCATTACCCTCTCCCCTCTACCTCTAACTCCCTGCATTAGTCTTCTATTGTTGAATGAATTATCACAAATTTAGTGGCTTAAAATGGCTGCAATTTACTAGCTCGCAGATCTGTAGCTCAGAAGTCACCTGCATTCCATGGCTCATGGGCCCCGACTTCAAAGCCAGCAACATAGCTTGTCTTGAGATTCTGCATCCATGGCCACATCTCTCTAACTCTTCTGCCTCCCTCTTCCACTGTTAAAGGCTCATGTCATTAGATTGAACCCACCTGGATAATCTAGGCTACTCTCCCTATTTCGAGGGCAGGTACTTAAGAGCCTTAATTCCACTTGCAACATTAATTCCCCTTTACCATGCAACCCAACACATTCACAGGATCTGGGACCAGAACTGGACCTTACTGGGGGCGGCATTTATTCTGCCCACCACAACCCTCCTTTCCTCAACTGCTTCTTCCACAAAAACTAGAGCCTACAGAAAAAGACACTGGTCTGGATTTTTGCCAGTTTGCCTAAAACTTAGTAAACGTGTAGCAAGAAACATTATGTATGACCTTATAAATGCAGATAATCTTTTGGATGGAAAATAAAGTACCAGAGATCTTATAGAAAGTAAGTAAAGAAAAAGCAACTATTACAGGTGTAGCTCCGTCCAGGAGAGAGTCTTACCAGATACCAACCTTGTTGACACCTTGATTTTGGACTTCTGGACTCCAGAACTGTGAGAAAATAAATTTTTGTTGTTTAACCCACCTAGGCTAATAGAGCAACCAAATTTGTAGGGGAAAATGCTTGATAAAAATTAGTATTTGTTAATAAACCTAAAGTAAGGGTCCTGGAGCCAGACAGAATACTATAACTGGCTAAAAGAAATATAACCTCAGAAAGGTGATAAATTTCCAAAGCACTTCGTGCATTCTCAGAAGATTTATTCATAATATCCCAACGAAATACTGGAGAACATGCTTCACATCTAAGTTATACCTGTCACTGCTTAACTGGGGGAAAAAGAGCTTGATGCTGGATGTCTAGATCCGGATGTTTTATTCATTTCAGTGGCTTTGCCATTCTGAATAACCCAAGCCAGCTGGCTGGCCTTTCACTTAAATGACAATTTCTCCTACAGTGCTTCATATTCCTACACCTCTTTATAGGTATTTATAGAAAATCCCGGGCCAGCTGTCTCAGGCTCATGATCAATGCAACCTTTCTGCTCCTATCACAGGGCTTTGGACTGGCCAGGGAGTGGCAGAAGTGTAGGTTTTGGCTACTGGTTTCTATCTGCAGCTGTGCAAATGTTATCATTTAAAATTCCTTCATTGCAAATAGCAATAAAGGGAAGACAGAGGGGACTAACATCTGTTAAGCACTCATCATGTGCCAGATATTTTGCCAGGAGCTTTATGCCCATTTCATTCAATATTCAAAACAATTTGCAGAGTTAGAAATTATTATCTGAGATTTGAAATAAGTACCAAGGACATATCTAAAAGTAATGGCATGAACATTAGAACTCAGATCTATTAGATATGAAGCTTTCCCCCATCCCATCAATTGCTTCCCCAAACTGCCAGCAGGATGTTCATTCAATAAACATTCAGTCCTCATATATACCATGCCCTGTGCTCAATAATGGGTATTCTAAACCAGGTAGCACATGGATAGCTACAGCTCTGAAATCAAAATAGTGATTTTTATACCTAGTAACTTACTTGTAGATAGGCCATGTTTGGGGCAAATTATTTAAAAGATCTCTATTGCCTCCTTAAAGTCCTCTTTTGGTTTCTCCATAGTCTCACTAAAAATGAAATGCTGGGACCAGGGGTATAGCTCATTGGTAGAGCACTTCCCTACCAATGCATGAGGCCCTGGGTTAGATATTCAGCACTGAAAAAAAAAGACAAAAGGTCATTTTTTTTTTTTAAATTCTCACACATGCAGAATCAATGAGGCACCTACACATGTTCTCTTTATCTAGTCTGAAGTCAGATGCATAGAAACTGTCCTGACATCTCATCAAATGAGCTTTAGACCTTACTCATCTGTTGATGGACACCACTCACTCACTGGAAATGAATCACAGCAGCTAAGTTCAGGAGGTCTTCTGAGGGGAGGGCTCTTGACAATAATCTTCCAAGGATTTGGGAAAGGCTAAAAGTAGTAGTTTTTTCTTTCTTTCTTTTTTTTGTTTGGTACCGGGGATCGAACTCGGGTCCTTGTGCTTGTGAGGCAGGCAGTGGAACCACTTAGCTAAATCCCCAGCCCTAGTTTATTTCTAATCCAGAAACCGTCCTACCTCTCCATCTTTCCTTCTTGATGCTCCGTACTTTCTAACTGCATTAGAATGAATTAAGATAGGATTTACTTGAAGGCCTAAAAAAATAATAATCTCAAATCTTGTTTTCTATTTTTATTTTATAAGTGAAATGACACAAAGTAACTGAAGCTTTTAGCTAATTCAGAAGTAACAAAAAGGAATTTTATCTATAGATAGCCTATCATTTACATTTTTTCCTACCTGGGAACAACCTATACTCAATGGCCACATATGGTCATTAATGAACTCTGACTGGAAAGAAAGAAAAAATATTTCTATTGGAAATTAGTTATGCTTTACAATTATTAAAGTAAATCTTGCAAATATTGAACATCTTATCGGAAATTCTGGAGGGTGGTGGTTATCACTGTTTATTTTGTTATTCCAACCTCATAGCTACATTACTATTGTTCATTCCAGCAGAGTTCCTGTGTTAGCAATATGCTCAGAAAGACCAAGGCTGCAAAAGAGAAGGCACATGTGCTGGACACTGGTTCTCCCACTGGACCCAGAGCAGACAACTGTAACCAATCAAGGCCTACGTCAGTGAGGTTGAATATGGCCTCAGAATTCTTCTCAAGACAACACTTGAGACAGCTGTTGTCAACTGAGAGAGAGCTGATGTGAGGTGAAATCTATTTGCCTTCCCTGCACTAGACAAAAATCTTTGTTTTATTCAAAAATCACATAGACTTCCAAGGATCTACTGATATGCATTTGTAATGATTACTACTTCCTAGTGGAGGATAGAATTAACATGACGAACAATATATCAGATTTTAGAATCTGATATAAAAGCATATAATCCAAGTGGATGGGTGGAGAATTATAAATCAAGCTTAAGTAACTTTTTAAGACAAACGATTGCATGTACTTGAAATGTTGCTAACACTGTAAGTGAATATTGAGAGCGAGTATCTGAAATAGAGAAATTTTGGATTATGTATATAGAGTTGTACACAAATTATATTTTAATGTACACTGCATTGTGAAATAACATTTTGGTAGGCATCCTCTGAGGTGGGTCCCCAAGATCCCCACCTCCTGGAATCCACACTCCTGTGCAGTCCCCTCTGATATTATACCACAGTCGGTCTGCATGACCAATAGCAACCTCTTGTAGCATAAGTGATGGTATGTAACTGGGATTGGTTGTAAAAGATACCACAGCTTTTGTCTGTGTGTCTCCAGTCTCTTGCTTTGGGCTGGGGATTTAGCTCAGTGGTTCCGCCGCCTGTCTCACAAGTGAAAGGACCTGAGTTCAACCCCCGGTACCAAAAAAAAAAAATCTTTCTAGTCTCTTGCTCTGGAAAGAGCCAGCTGCCATGTTATGAGCAGTTCTATGGCCCTGTGTGGTTGTGATACGTGAGCAACTGAAGCCTCTGCCAACAGCCTCATGAGTGAGCTTGGAGCGAGGCTCTCACCAGCCCACTAAGCCCTCTTCAGTCAGTTCCTAGCCCTGGTTAACAAACAGCTTGACAACTCCAAGGAACCCAGGGAGAGAGAGAGTGTGTATGCCAGAATTATCCAGAGAAGCTGATTATTGCTGATGCTCTGAAACTGCATGGGGAAATAAATGTCTATTGTTTTAAGCTGAAGAATTTGGGAAAAAATATGTAAAAGTAGAAAATACAAGTATAATCACTGATCATAGAGAATCTGAATCTTTTAGTAGAAGGAAATAAAGAAAGCAATTAGCTATGTCTAGTTTGTAATAAATAAATTGAGTTTCACCAACAAATATAACTCATAATAATTTCGTTGTAAAACATATATACAAAGTATAGGAACCTAAAAGTAGAATTATACCAAAAGACTATTACTAATCTGTATTAGTACACAACTTTCAGGGGAGATATGAAGTTCAGTGGAAAAAAGACCTTGTTAATCAGATAATTTCATTAGAGCACCCCCAAGATAACAGACATTTTGTTATAAAGTTTAAGAATGCTGAAACTTCCTTTCTAAGGAGAAAATAAGAGGGCCAGGGATTTAGCTCAGTGGTTCCGCCACCTGCCTCACAAGCACAAGGTCCCGAGTTCAATCTCCAATACCAAAAAAAAAAAAAAGAGAGAGAGAGAGAAAATAAGAAAGAGTTTTCCTAGAATGCACTAATATATTTTAGACAAATATATGTATTATGGATTTACATACATATTTTCTGGCAGGTGAGTTTGCCTACACACATCTATGCATTTCTGGACATACATAAGGCATAGAAACACACACGTTTATTAATTCTTTGAAACCCTGGCTCTGGAAAGACCAACACCATTTAGATTTGTTTCTACCAGGTCAAATGCTCTTTTCTTGAATCAGAACTTAAGTAGTGACAAAGTATTAATAGACGCCCAGCGGGTGTGTGGATGGCTGAGAATTCTCCGAGAGGACTGCACACCTGGCCATCCTTGAGCACTGACGGTCATCCCCTTGCCTGAGGCTCCACTTCCATCAGACGTTACAATTCGGTTTTGGGGAAGACAGTGACAGATGCCAATTTCTGGGAAGAGATTATATGCACACAAACCATAATCTCCTTCGGTATTCTGGGAAGGTGACTTTGGCCATTATTCTTTTTAAACTGAGGTGAGAGAGGCAATATTCTGAGTTAATTCCTTGTTATTTCTTGCCTCCAAAGTATTGCCCATGTATAATTGAACCACTTCCCCCTTAAGAGTTAACACAGGATACGTGGGCTCAGATTTTTGGTTGGGGCCATAGAAGGATAAAGATGAAAACAAAACACATACTAAATACTTCTAAAAGAGACATCAATGGATGTTTGTTTATACAGACTTTATCTGGCAACATCACCTAATTGAACGTGGCTAAAAATCACCGAGAACCCCCACCAAAATGTTGAGGGGAGGCGTAAAGAGGCCAACTTTGCTGCAGTTGTCTACTTCGAGCCAGCCGCTGTGAACAGGTTGTTTCGAACTCTATGAAGTCCTAATATACTTTCTATTTTATAAGTGTGGAAATTGAAACCCAGAGATGTTAAAGAACATGCCCAAGGTCGTTTATTCTAGGAGACACTAGCCTTTGAATCCAAGTTTCTCCAAGGGCAAAGCCCATGCATGCTCTTCTTCCCCTTCTACCACTTGACCTTGCTGTAATCAAATCCACCTGCACCAAAACTTAGGCACTTGACTTACGTAAGAGCCTCTGCAGACCCATAGTCAAGGTCTCTCTACAAGCATTTCAAATGAGCCTGATTATCTATGGGCCTCTTCAAATATGAAACTCCTGGGGAAGAGAGTGGTGACAAGCACTTGAGAACAGGGAGAGATGAGTGCTGTGTCTCTATTATGGCATATATAGCTTACTATCACTGGCAGCAAGCACTGTGTTTTGTAAAATGATGGATGTTCATAATGATTTTGCTCAGTGGGCTCTATACAAGGAGGCAGGGAAGCATGTAATACATATTAAAGTGAAGCTTTCTGCAAGTACAATAAAACCAAGTCTTGGTGCTTGAATGGGGTAAAGTTCTAACAAAAACCTAACTTATTGTAGACACCCCATTCCTCCATGAGGTATGGTGAAGCAGGCATTAGTAAATTGTTAGATACCCTTATTTTTATTCTTTGACCTTTCTAACTTCCAGAAGATCACTACTTATTCAAAGAATGAAGTTTCTATTCTGGTACTTTACAATAAATCAATATCTGTTTAAAATGTCTTTTTTGTCAGATGTCAACTGACAACCTTAAAATAAAGAGCTTGAGTATGTGTGTAGGGTGGTGGCTTTGGAGCCAACAACCTGGAATCTGTATTTTGGCTCTGTGATTTTACATGTGACCTTGATGAATTTAGCCTCCTTAACAGTTTCTTCAACTGTAATGGTGAAGCAATGATGTTCACTATTGCACCTTGGAAAATTTATCTTATCATTCCATTGTGCTTTCTTCATGCATCAAGAGTAGGACAAGGAAGAGAACTGACGGACTTGCAGAACACACCCAACTGAGTGTGTTTCTGAGTGAGCAAAGACAACTGGGTGAATAGACTCTTTTTTCTATTCCTTCCACTGGAACTGAGTTAGATATTCAGGCAGGCCAAGAGTTTGTGACTCCTTTTCATTTTTCTACTCTCCTTGGATTCCAGTCTCCCTGCTGTAATAGGAGCTGTTCCCTAGACTGTTGTTCTGGGCTGTATGGGTCAGCTGGGTCCTGGGCAGTGAGATAAATTTGTTGAGGCCAATTGCACCCTTAGCATCTGTATCAACCACCTTTTCCACTGCTGGATACAATACCCAAGACCCACAATTTAAAGGAAGAAAGGTTTAATTTGGCTCATGTTTTAGCTGACTCCAAGGCAGAAGCATCACAGTGGAAGGGTGTGGTAGACCAAAGTGCCTTAGTTCAGGATGGCAGGGAGGGACAGCAGGTGAACAGAGCCACAGAGTAAGGATCCAGGAACCATAGCCCCAGGCCATGGCTTTATGATCCACCCAGATATATCCAGAAGTGTGCTCCACCAATCCTTTAGGTGGATCCCATAGCCAATCAAGTTGACATCCACCCTAACCACCACAGTATCCTTTCTTCTTATGGCACTAGCTAGTCTCTGACATTCAACCCTGGGCTAGGATGTAGTGACAGACAGCTAAGCTTAGGTGAATGAGTTCCCTACAGGGTTCAGGCTTATGTACTGACAATTTTTTCGGTATGAGGATTGAACTCAGGACCTTGTGCTTATGTGGCAGGCATGGCGCTTGTGAGGCAGGCGCGGTGCCACTGAGCTAAATCCCCAGTGATGACAATTTTTCAAAGGCCATTGATTGCAGAACCCCAGTTAGCAATGAATTCTAGCTTTCCTTCCTTTGATCATGTACTTCTTTGGGGTACCTTCAAGAGGGCAGGCATGGGTATAGGGAAGATGCAGCCCACCACCATTACACCATCAAAAAAAGACAAGTGACATCTACTTTCCACATTGTGAAGAGGATTAAGCAATACAATTCATAGAAAAATACACTTAGTATATGTCTCACTATTGCATATTAGCTAGTACCCTGTACAAATTTGAATGTGGTTTTTCATTTTTTTTGTTATCCTTGCCTAACATTTAATAAGTCTACCAAGGTGAAAATGTTTCCCTTATTTTATGGTCAGAAAACTGAGATTAAGAGAGATGTAGAAACCTGTAAAAGGTCAGAAGAATTGAAAATTCCAAATCTGGATATTGCTTTGGAGAGTATTTGCATATGAGAAAGGACAGCAAGGGCATGTCTTTCTTTTTCTCCAGAAATGCATAGGGATATAATTTGGTAGAAGAAAAACACAAGGAATATCTTGTGGTTTCAGGTGTCTGTTGGGATCCCCCTTTGTGCTCTCTCCCCTATGCCAACTCAGAAAGAACAGGGGCTACTGAGATGGTGGGAGCGTACCAGACTGCTCTGGTCAGGGCAAAACTACCCTGTCCAGCAGCTAAAAATGCATTCCTATTCAGGTTTTTAGGTCTGGTCTTCCATTATTTATTGTCTGCCTTTTCTCACTATTATAAATCCCATGCTATCAGAGAACCAGTCTTCATGTTTCACTCCTGTATCTCCAGGGCTTTGAACACTGCCTGGCTAACAGTAAATGCTCAAAACGTGTTTGCAGAATGAATGATCTGTGTACACTGTGAAGCATTAAAACACTGTGATTCTTATTTGCGTTATTGTTAAGAAATTTTAAAACATAATAAGTGGACTTTTTCATTAGCTATTAACTTTTCATAAATATGAATACTATTAGCAGCAAGTGAATTCAGACAGCCAATATTTAAGTTCAAATAAGTCTTATGATTTTTTGTTTCCCTTGAAGTTATTCCTAAGTTTTTTTCCCTCCCAAGTGACATCTTATATTAGCATTTAAATCACATGAAATGAAAATGGTGAGGCTTCATTTCTTGTTTCTAATTTTTATAACCTCCAAGAGTGTTTCTTGGTTTTGCTGATTATTCTGCAACTTCCAGGTTCTCTCCAGATGTGAGGAAAATTGCTTACTTGGTTGAGATGCTTGTACTTACTTGATGAAGTACTTGATTCCATCTGCTGTGTAAGCTTCCTCCCACCCATAAGGTAAGCCTAGAGTGAATGGAAACCAAAAATACACTTAATAAGATGATGAAGATAACTTTACTTCCTGGACACAAACCTCCCCCCATTTATTATTTCAGTACATTTCTTGTACAAAATAATTTTCCAGAAAGGGGGAATTAAGACAATTCAATGAGCTTTATGCTCAGCATCTTTACAACACAATAAATAAGTCTTGAACACTTAACAATCTGCTTCCGTTGCAATAACTGGATTATGACTTGTCATTTACACGTGGTGCACATTTTTGCCAGCAGGATTTAAGCAAAAAATTTGTGTTGCAGCGGATGGTTTTTGCCTCAAGGCAGAAGGATGGACAAGATGGCCCCTGCTTGTCTATTCTGGCTCAAAGTTTCTTTAATTGGCTCGCTTCACATTCTTTCACTCAGCTCCACAGGGAATCATGCATGAGTGCCAGATCAGCAGGGGTCTGAAAGTAGCTTTTGGACAAGACAAAATTCCTTATTAAATTTGAAAGTTTAGCAAAGTGATTTACAATGGATTGTGGCATTTTGCTTCGTTAATTAAGAATTTTGTGCACTAAACATAAATGGCCAAACAGTTTGCTAAACTTACCTTCCATTTCTGTAATGGGCTGAGAATAATTAGCTAAAAAGAGATATGGAATGAAGTAAGCAAACGCTATGTGGCCATCTTCTACAAAAGAGTATATTTTTGCCCTCATTACACCAAGAGACGGTCCCCTGTGCAGGCAGCTACTTTCTCTCATATGCTAATTTCGGGTGGTACTCATCTAGAACATGATGTTTTCCACTCCTTTACTCCACCCCTGACCACTGACCTTTCGGGTCAATTTTTTGACATTGGCCTCTCAATGGCTCCTTCAATGGGAACAGCATACATTAACACACTAAAGACTCCATTGTTCAGGTAGCCTACATTTTGGAAAATAACTGAGCTTTAACAACAAATTCTTGACTTCCTTTCCCCCAAGTAAAGGCAAGGAGGGGCAGAGCAAAACTATGGAAATAGCTGAACTTCCCGAATGGCATAAAACTTTACCCCATCACCATTCAATTCTTAAAGAATACTCTTCTGAGAATCAGCTTTTAGGATACTGTCTTTGTAAGTAAGGAAAACAAGCAAATGAAAAATAGCTTTATATTGATTTCTAGTCTTAATAGAAGTTGTATAAAATGAGACCAATCACAGAAATTCCTACATTCTCTCTTAATGAATCAATATTCCTGTTCTAAGCAGAAAATAAGCACTTCTGAGAACTTAGCATAAGCAAATGACTAACTGGCTTCTTAAAAGCCCCTGAAGTGACATTATGGATATGCCCTCTAGAGCCTACAGCCAGCATGAGCTCAGCTGCTGCTGCACTGGTTCAACTGGTTCTCTTCTTTCTTCACACTTCCTATATCCTTCTATAGATTACTTCATTCATTATTGACAAGCGCTCCACTGGTGGGGAAGAATCTGATGACAGTGCATAAGAACTTTGCCTTCATGACAAAATAGGCTCAGAAACACTAGGATTTTCGATTAAAAAGGCAAAGGCAGCTAAAAGTTATGTAGAGTTATCGAATGTGATGAAAGTTTTTGTCTGCTAAATGACTTGTTTGATCAGCACAACTGTATCTATTCTAATTTAAGTCTGATTTTTTAATGAAAAGGAAACATATACACTTTATAGACAGTATCTTTTAATCCATAAGATCACTTAAAAGTTGAGATTGATATTGGAATATCATGTCCTTTGTCCTATGGAATAGAATTCCTACCTTGATTATTTCCTTACTATTATGAAATAAGAATTCTAACTTTATAACAGATGTAAAAGGTATAACTTATAAGCATTTGAGTCAAAATTGCTATTTAATAACTGTTGTCATAAAATATCCCTGCGGATTAAGTAATACGTAGAGATTATTTTAGGATAAATTCCCTGTTCTGAGAAAGTAAGTATTTCTTTTTAGGAGATTGACTAGCTTCTTATTTTTCATACAGTTAACGTAATCTGTAAAAACATATTTGGAGACTAAATAATGATTAATCTTTTTGCGATAGTTCAGTAGTAGAAAATACAATCAGTGTCCAATTATAAACTGAAAAACACAAGTAGCCTACTTTATACAAAAAAAGCATTTTTGATCTTCACAAGTTTATATGACTATGATGGTCTCAGTTTTCACATTATTTGAGGTTTTTTTTTTTTTTTTTGGTACCGGGGATTGAACTCAGGTCCTTGAGCTTACACAGCAGGCAGCCAAACCACTGAGCTAAATCCCCGGCCCCTAGTTTTTACATTATTAAATTGTTTCATTTCTTCACAATAAATGCTTTGGATGTAATTATAATATAAATACTTTGAAATAGTCATTATTGTTCCAAATATGGAAATATTTCTACCTTCACAAAGTCTTTATATTTGTGAATATATAATGTTTCTATTTTTCCCATTTCATATTTGTTTTAAAACTGTTATGACAATTATAACCACATGAAATCGGTCCTGATTGGAAGCGTTTGTCTGTGGATCCTCACATAGCATTCTTTCCACCAGATATCATCTGTTTCCAATCAAAAACGTCATAGTGATGACTCCAGAATTTGCATGAGTATGTTGCCAAAGTAAAAGTCTTGAACATACTGAACTTAGAATACTGGCTGTCACCTAGAGCTCAACATATCCAAAATCGGACTCATCATGTTTCCATACAAAATGTTTCCCTTTCCAATTTCCAAGTCCATTTATGTACCAAATATCTTCTTTGTCATATTTTGCCCCGTGATTCATTCATTAAACATTTACTGATTATTTACTATGTGACCAGCATTTTGCTTTGTCCTTGATATACAATGATGTACAAAAGGACACAGACTTTCATCTTATAGACCTTTCAGCATAATCATAAGAAAAGACATTAAATATAAGTACTACAAAGAAAATATATGGCATACTATGCAAGAACAACTCATGGCACATACAAAGGCTAAACTCCCTAACACATAAGTCCTACAAATCAAAAAGAAAGAGATCAATGACAAATATGATAAGTAACAAATAGGGAATACGTGGAGCATTTGGGACACAAGAAACACAAATGATGTAAACATATGAAAATATGTTGAACTTCACTCTTTTTTTTATCATTATTCAATTCTTTTATTGGTACATTGTAGGTATACAACACAATTACATTTCTCATTAGGAATTGTGCCTTTACATAATGCATCTTGGTTCTTAT
>NW_004624795.1:10361003-10383740 GCF_000247695.1 Heterocephalus glaber | reverse complement strand
CTATTGTGCCACAAAGATTCTTAATTGCTGTTTGCTGAATTAAGGAATCAATGTTTACTATACCAAATATCAATGGCAACACAAGCACCCACTACTTAGTAAGAAGTAAAATTTGAGAGACGAGCTCTTTAGAAAAAGGTGTTGAAAGGGTGTTAAATTAAGAAGGGAATTTAAAGTAGAGCTGAAAAATGATATGCTTAAATAACTCCAATGATTTTCCCATGAGTTTTTATTCTTTTCTTTATGGCTTACAGAGATGAAGGGGGGATTTCTACTTATATGTACAAAGATAAACAAGACCTCATTAAAATATTGTTTTCATTGTAACAAAGATACTAAAGAGTCAGTAGCTGAACATGAATTAAAGGATCTATTTGCAGAAAAAAAAAGGATAATTGGATAATTGCTCCTACTCTGTTTTTCTGCATTCAGAAAGCTGGTTTAGTCATTAGAGGTGGTAAAAGTCCTCTGGTTAGGAGTAATAGCAACAAGTTGGATAGTCCAAAATGGACACCACCATTGTCTAGAAGCAAGAGGCTGCCTGAGAGTAATAGACGGATTTGATCTAAGAGAACAGGAATAGCAGTCTGTTGAGCAGTTTTAAATGCTAAACTGATGGAGAAATTAGTATGTCTTTTAAGGGGATTTTATGAATATCTCTATGAAATATTAGCTTTTTACTATCACATCATATCTCTGAGAGTATCCCATACCAGAGCAACAAAATGGTAAATATGAAATTATTTTGAAAATAAGCATTCAAGAAGACATACTTACTGTTGGTGCTCTTTTAGTTTTCTACTTTGCATGACAAATTATCACAAATGCAGGAGCCTATGAACACATGTATTAGCTCAAAGCTCTGTAGCTGTCGTGTCTGGCATGGCACGACTTGGTGCTTTGCTTAGGTATTTATCACAAGGCTGAAATCAAGGTGTCCGCTAGAGTGAGCTTTTATCTGGAGGCACTGGGGAAAAATTTGCTTCTAAATGAATTTTTGTTTTTGGCAGAATTCAGTTTGCAGCTCTGGGCCTCAGGTCCCTGTTTTCTTGCTGGCTGTCAGGCAGTGCCACTCTAAGCTCCTAGAAGTAGCTAGCATTCCATGCCATGTGACTCTGTCTTCAAGCTAGCAGGGGACATAGAAACCTCATGCTTCCCATCTGATTGGCCTGTCTCTGATTTCCAACTCAAATTTTAAGACCTCACTGAAAGCAGGCCCACCAGGAAAATCTCCCTATTTCAAGGACAACTAAAGCCTCTTCATAGCAGTACCTAAATTAGTATTTGGTTAAATAACTGAGAGAAGATGGGTATAGACCAGGGGCCAGGAATTTGAAGACTATATACCGCAATGTGCATGCTTTTCATTTCAAACAGTGTCCAGATCAGAGGTGAGGGCACTCTATTCTGTCTAGAAAGAGAAATGCCACTGAGAAAAATATACTAAAGGCTACATACAAATAAAAAGAACTTCATAACTAATTTTAGTTTTTTTAAGGGAAGGTATGAATATAGAAGTAAGCTACAATTTAAAATAGTCATGGGATTATAAACATTCGCCCCCAATAAAGGTAGAATATTAAAATTTTTTTCTATTTCATTCTGTGGTTACTTAGTGAAGGAGAGAAAATTATTTTTTAATAAATGTGGGGAGAGGAAAGAGAACGAAGTAAGCAAGGGAATGAGAGGCCAGAAGATAGGAAAAGATAGAGATTTAAAAAGAATGCTTACTGCTTATAACTAAATTGGCTGTGACATCTTACAGTTGGGTGCATGGTTATAGACTAGTGGTGGTGAAACTATGGTACGCATGTTATTGTGTTTTTCTTTTAAGGCAAAAGATGTTAATGTATGAGTTGTTTTTTCTAAACTAAAACCTCAGTATTCAGGTTTAATTGCAGTGTTGGCACTTGGCAATAAATAAATGGGTTTTGGGTTGCAGTTTTGGCACTCGGTCTCTAAAAGCTTCACCATCACTGTTATAGGCTTTATTAAAAAGGGGTGGGAGAATTCATCCATAGGACCATAGGAAATTAAGGTTGGGCAGATAAAGTTAGTCAGGTAAGGTGGGATTGAGTGTGGTACACTGTCTCTGGATCTTCCCTCAATCTGATTTGGAATCTCTTACAAGCTATCCCTGACAAGGCTGGTCAAGATTTCCATCACACGTGAGGTGAGGTGAACTCCTGTGAGGTGAGGTGAACATCACAGCCAGGGCCTCTGCTTCTTTACCTGTTGACTCTGGAGCTGCCAGAAACTTCATTCAATGCTTTTCCCACTTCTATTTGTTGAGTGCCTATTGTCCTAGCCCCTATAGGACCAGAATCAGAAATAGTGCTTCACACAGAGTGGAGACTCAAGATATTTGTCTCCCATGAAGACTGATGATTCAGTGAATCTTGCACATATTTGAAATTTTATTGTTGTTATAAGGTCTTTGTACTCATCAGGGAAATTTTCTCACAAATATTTGCACAACTGTTATTTGTAGATCTTGACAAGAGGAAGCATAGTGGAGGGTGAGTCAACATGCAACTTTAGAAATGCTGCCACAGGCCAGATGAAAGGAAGCAAGATCACTGATATTTCTCACCCTCAGACCAACAATGCAACTCTAAATATCACCAACCCCTAGTCATCTAGTACTTCGCTGTTAACAGCTGTGTCTTCCAAATTTAAAAAAAATTAAATCTGGAAATCTGTTGTTCTTATATTACTTTCAGGTAAACTTTGAAAATAACATAAAAATAAAAGTTCCTTCACATATTTGCCTTTAAGGAGATTTGTTTGCAGTTTTCTTCAATGTAATTTAAAATGATTTTAAGAGAATCAATAAAACACTTTCATATAGGAAAGAAATTTTTCAAAAATGAGCTTTCACAAAGCTGGATAAAACATAATATTGATTGCACTGAAGAATTACAAACTCAAATAAAGGTGATACAGACTTTGCTTTTTCTCTCCTGCAAAGTACATCAGCTCTGACAGTATAGTTTATGACCATTTAAAAAAATCCACAGCAGGCCAGGGATTTAGCTCAGTGGTTTTCCTACCTGCTGCGCAAGTGCAAGGACCCAAGTTCGATCCCCGGTACCAAAAAAATCCATAGTATGGTCTTCAAGACCATTCAAGGCCTGTATCCACAGAAGGACATGTCCTTGAATGTTCACATCAGTTTTGTTCATAATAGCCCCAAAGTGAAAATAACCCAAACATCTATCATTTGGTACCAGGATAAACTGTGGCACAACAATTCAATAGAACACCACTCAGCAACACTGATACTAATAATACACACATGGATGAAAGTCAAAAGCACTGTACTAAGTGGAAAAGCTAGGTACTTACAGTAGGTTTAGGTAAATATTAGAAAAGGGACAACTACTGTGGCAGAAGGCAGCTTAGTGGCTGCACGGGACAAGGTGTGAGTGAGGGGACTTTTTATGGGAGTACTTGAAAACAGTTGTGAGGTAAGGGAATATTCCAGAACGTGACTAAGTTAGTGTTATATAACTGCATACATTTGCCAAAACTCGCTGAATTGTATACTTATATTTTGTTTTATACATCCCAATTTTAAAAATGGGGAAATCTCTTGAAGCAGTACTGTAAGCAACCCTCTTTTAAAAAGGCCCTTTACCAAACGGCTGCAATATTCCTTGTGAACTTCATATTCCATAAGTCCAATTTACCATCCACCTAAGGAGCTATGTCTTGGAAAACAGTATTGACTTCTTTCTCTCCATGCTTTCTCAGATACTGTTCCTTCTACAAAGACTTCTCATCACTATGGAATACAGTTTTACACTAGTCTCATCTAGTTTTTAATGAATTTCTAGGAAAACAATCAGGTGTCTTTTTTCAGCTGTTAATAGGACTGTGATTTAGGAATTTTTTCAGCTAGAAAATCTATCGAAATATTTTGCTTTTGATGTAAAATTTGCATACAATGAAATACACAAGTCTTAAGTGTACGTTCACTGATTCTTCACAAATGCCTACATGTCTATAACCCAAGTCTCTAACAAGATAGAGAACATTACCATCATTCTGGAAAGTTCCCTTTTCTGTTGATTTCTACTCCCACTCCCCAGAGGCAGGCACTATTCTGACTTTTTAAGAAGATATTATACTTTTTACTTTTAGAATTTCCATTTAGTTTATAAAATTGTTTCTATTTTTCTTAGATACCATATCTTCCCTTTAATTGTAGGTATGTTTCCCTTTACCTCACTGCATATAGTTACAACAATCACTTTAAAATCCTTATTCTAACATGGCTGTTTTTTGGGTTTGGCCTCTGTCAACTGACTTCTTTAGAGAACAAGAGATAGACAGATAGACAGACAGAGATCTGAGACTCAGTGTCCCACTTGCCTCATCCTTTAGTCTTAGCTTCGGGTCCTGCCATCAACCTTTAACAAATAAGAAGCAGCCCATGTTAGGTTCTTATTCCAAGACTTGACTCATCTCCAGAATCCACCTGCTTTTATTCACTCTCAATAGGCTTTAGGTGGTTGCCTTTATTTTTTCTGGGGTTTCTAATTGGTTTCTGCAGGATGGTTGATCTGTGGAGAGCTTACTTGGCCATACTGGAAGTGAAACTCTCAGAGCCACAGGATATTTGAGAGAAAAGAAATCTTAGAAGTCCTCTATTCAATTTTCTCCTGTTATAAATTAGACATCGTGCATTTTGTAATGATAGTGTAGAAAGAGGTGTTTCTGTGGAGAATGTAAAATATTGTACTAAGACCTCTTTCTCAAATATAAATTTTTACATTAACACTCAGTGATTAACTACTGTGTGCTTAATAGTTTGCCATTGTCATGGTCTGAATTTTTGTGTCCCCTCAAAATTCATATGTTGAATTCCTTACCACCACTGTTGCTTCATTTGTAGACTGGGTCACATAAAGAAGTAGCTAAGATTAAATGAGGTCTTTTGGAACCCAACTCTGTAGGATCTTTGCCCCTATAAGAAAGGATGTCATAAAGCTCCCCCCCCCACCCGTGCATGCACAAAGTCACGTGAGTACACAGCAGGCATGGCCACCTACAAGCCAAGAGTCCTCTTAGAATAAAAGGGACCTAGTCAGCATCTTGTTCTTGGGCTTCTTAGCTCCCAGAATATGAGAACTTTCTCTTGTTTAAACCACACAGTCAGAGGTATTTTGCAATGGCAGCTTTAGCTCACTAATACAGCCACAAAAATCGCAAACCAGCTTACTTGAAAGAGGTAAGTTCAGACCAACTGTGGAAAGGTAAATTGATATTCTTCTGAACTCAGAAAAATGAAATCTACCAATCAGTGCAACACAAAATAAACCTGTTTTGAAGGCTAAAGTCAGCACTTTGAGTAAATCTGTTGCAAGGCTGGGGTGAAAACAGAGTTTCTAAGATGACTGCATCTCACTGTACTTCCTGTCTTCTTTTAGAAATAGTTATAACTATTAAAAAAATACTAGACTATTCTGCAAATGTCTTTAAAGAGTCATAGTTTCTAAAAGAGCGTGCAAATATGCACTGGGCCAAACCAAGGCCTGAACACACACTCCTTATTTGCAGATGCAGCAGCTTCCTGATCCATAACCTATCTGTGCTTACTTCTTGACTTTCATATCTTCTGACCCATCAGCCCACACTATCGTTTGGACCTCCATCCCACCCACTCATGCCCTCAATTGCTGTTTCCGCCATCTCTTTTCATATCATGGGGCCTCACTGTCCTTTTTTTAAAACCTCATCATACTTGTTAAGATGTTTCCATGGTGACCTGGCCTGAGATCGCCTTGTCATATCCTTAGACCAATCCAATTCAGCCCAGCTTAGATTTGTAGTAATCATTATTATCAAATAAGAGGTATTAACGGAAATAGGGCAGCACTGTGTACAGTTCAGAGTTTGTACCCACTAGAATTTCAAGTTGTATTTCTCATTTTCACTCTATTCTTTCCTTTCATTTTGTTCACTGCTTTGCTACTGTAGTTATGTGGTCTATTCCTGTAATATTAGGTCAGAATATTTCATTTCTACATCACAAGGATTTTCATTCCTTTCTCTTCCTCTGGCAGCACTTAGTAAAGATGACCTGTATCACAAGATGTTAAGAAATATGAGAGTTACCTCCCATTTGTCCAGTGATGCTAATTATTGATAATTCAGGATAAAACACTATATGCAATTGTTAACTGTCAAGTTTTATTTCTATACATTGACTTGGTTTGATTGATGTAGGCGAGCCTCCAAAGAAAGTCGGGTCTCCATTTATCGAATTCTTCTTTTGAATTTATATTGCTATATGCAGCTTTGGTATGGCCACAAATTATTCTTTTCTCCTTTGTTTATTTCAATAAATAACTCAGTAAAAAGAAAAGCTGCTATGTTTGAGGATCCTAACATCAAAAGTCCTTTGGCAAGAGGTTATCTAATTACTAGAATGGATTTTTTTTTTTTTAACTAGAATGGATTTTGAAGTTCTCTGGGGAATACAGGTTTTGCAATTGGAGCCTTCAGCAAATCTTTCTTTTAAAATTGCATATGTCCATTTTAAGTTACAAAAAAAAGTATGAAAAATAAATACATAAAATAAAAGGCACGGAAAATAAGCTTTTTTAGAGAGTTTTTAATTTTAAAAAGCTAGAAAGTTAGTTTTCTATTTTCAAGAACACTTCAGTTTGGGGTAATGTTCTTTTAAGGATGTATTTTAATGTGCAAGGACCTAAGCTGGATCTCCAGCACCAAAAAAATGAAAAAAAGAAATATTTTAATGACTGAATAAAATATTTGTAATACACAACTTTAAAAGTTTCTTTTTTTAAATGGTTGCTTATGATTTTAATATTTGAATTTGCTTAGGAAATCATACATAAGCACACCTAGATACATATCTAAATATATAAACTGACAATCTAGACACAACCTATGGTTGCCTTATTATAATTTTTAGAAACTTGAACTACATGGAATTTAAATTAACTACTTTTTAAAGGTAGGTACATGAAGTAAAATCTATATTCATTTTCGAATACAGTAATACCTGAAAAGAGAAAACATAACATGTTTCTGATTCCTAGCAATGTTTTGCTATTTCAACATAGGTCACAGTCTTATCTCTGTATTTGTGTAGGCTATGAACTCTACCTAGAGTTATTCTTTTCTTTCTTGTAAACTTCCATCCACCAATCCAGGACTGACTTCAGCAATATCCTTTGTGCCTCCTCCCTCAACTTCTTTAGCAAAGAATATGTACCCTTCTTCTGCAGTACATCTGTGGTTTGTAGCAGTCTGTATCACAGGATTTAATACTTTTCTGTGGAAAACACAACTTCCTTGAGGACAATGACCGCGACTTTTGTATCACTTTTGGCACACAGCATGGGCTTTGGTGCATAACACATGTTCAAAAATCATTGTTGGTTGAGTATTTACATTCCAAGTGTAAGAGCTGTTGTCAGATTTTTAAAAAATTCATAATTGTCTGCAGACATTTAGAAAAACTATGGCATATTAGCTAGGAATGTTATCAGGTAAAAGTAACAGCTAACCTCAAGCTACAGGCATAATGTTCATGCAAAAAGGTGGGAAGAAAAGAGGAAAGGAAGAAGAAGTACTGCCAGCCCCTTATTCATTAAGTTTTCATAGCAGTTTCTTAGTACTTTCCTTCGTATTTTATTGGCCAGAACAAGGTTCTGTGCCACCCTCTGGTGCAGGGAGGTTGAGAAACCAACTGTGTGATTTTACAATTTCTGTCAGACTGACCAGAGCAAAAACATCAACTCTACCACAGATGACAAAAATAAAAACAGAAACACAAACAATGGCAAGTGAATTAAGCTTAAGATATTAAGGTTACCAGGTTTGTCAAAATGTATAGTTGAGTCCTTGAGGACCCAAGGAGGGTACAGTGCAAACGGGGACTCAGATAATAACTCATGTTGAGATACCGTCTCAAGATTGTGGTCGCTTTCAATGACATAAATAAAATATCTTCTTATGCTTTTAAATTATGGCAGCTTTCCCTTATCTCCCCTTCACCCCCACTTCCCTTTGTTTCTATCACTGTCATTCAAAATTTCTCAGAGCCCAAATCTCAAGTGTTTCATTCCCTAAAAACATTTTCCTGATTTTAAAATAATTTCTCTCAGTATTCCTTTGAGCTATTTGTACTTTGTACCATTCACAAAATACTTAATATTTTGTACTTTTCATGATGATAATTTGTACAATTATTTTATTTCCCTCTTCCCACAGACCGCTAGCTCCTTGAGCGTACTACATATTCCTCAGACATAATAGGTTCATTATTTTTGAACATTATATAAAAACATTATTTTCAAATTGGAAGTTCAATGAGTTCTTTCATTTCCTTCATAGGAAATGAAAGGGAGGACTAACAGGCATGAAGCTACAAAATCTGACAGTCTAAAATGTAGAACAACTTTTCATTACAGGTTGAAAAAGGCAGTTCCTCTGTGAGGCAGGGCTAGAAAAGGATACAGTACTTCTGCTGAGCCTATGCAGCTCTGAGGCTGTGAGCTGAGGGCCTGGTGGTCTTCTGTGCAACTCACAGACAGGCAGCCCCTCCTCTGGGAGGTACAGTCCTGCACAGCAAGGGTTGAATTTCGGCCCCTGACGTTCACCCTTGAACTCTGCTTACTGCACAGAATGCTCAATGCTCTGTGGCAGCCATATTAAAAGAATTTCAGGGCCGGGGATTTAGCTCAGTGGTTCTGCCGCCTGCTTCGAAAGCGTAAGGTCCGGAGTTCAATCCCCGGTACCAAAAAAAAAAAGAAGTGTCATTTCATCCAGGATATCTATAAGCCTTTCATAATTTCTCCAGGCTTTTAGAAATACGGATGGGAAACTCGTACTTCATATTTTAGATAGGTCTAATTGACCAAGATTCTTGGTCACAATTGAGACATAATTTACCTTCATATTGTTTCTACCTGATGGCCTGAGACTTAACTTCTGATGCTATATTTATAATAATCATGACTTAAAACACCGCACAAGTCTCTGGGCAGGAAACAGCCTCCTAAGCAACATTCATGGCTAGAATAGACCACGAACACTGTTTGCTTATTAGACATTTGTGTGAATATGCAAAAACTTGCATTTAAAAATCCACTCAATCAAGTCTACCTACAAATCTACATTATACACCCTGAGAATCTTAAATTTCTTTTCTACTTTTTCCTCTGTTGGATCAATGTTTTCTATTGTCTTTTATTTTATTACCTCCCATTTCGTAGTTGTTGATGTAGGGTCACTTGTCACCCCACATTATTCACTGACAATCTGACTAAAGGGTACAGAATTATGCCTACAGGTAAATGTATAGAAGAAGAATTGATATATGAAAAGTAACACTGTTTAAAATTACTTTTCCTCATGTCCTCCAAGTATCTCGGGAAAGGTCTGAAATTAATTGTCAAGGGAATTTTAGAAAATATGGGGAAGAACTCCTTTAATTGGTAGTATTTTCTACTTGAGAAGTATGATTTGTGTAATTTTAACTGTGGTTACCATGTAACAATAAAAGTGAGTGATTTTATTTGAGAGTAATTGAATACATTTTTTTCTAATTTAAAATAAATTTTTTTGGAGGTTTTTTTTTTTTTTTTTTTCAGTACCGGGGATCAAACTCAGGAGCTAATGCTTGTGAGGCAGGCACGGCACCATTGAGCTAAATCCCTAGCCCCCTGGAAGTTTTTGAGATACAGCCTCACTGTATAGTTCAGGCTGGCCTCGAGCTCAGGTGCTCCAGCCTGGCCTTGAACGCATGGTGATCTCCTGCTTCAGCCTTCTGAGTGCTGGGATTACAGGTTTGCACCATCATGCTTGGCCCTCAAATATATCTTTAAAAAATTAACAGTGCGATAGAGGCAAAGAACAAGGCGGGTACTGAAATACAGTATGTATATATTTGGAAAACCGAAAATATGTAAATAATTATTTTCCATATTTCAGGTATTTAAACACCCAAACCAGTAGAGAAATGGAATAAGCTGATAGTATAAGATTCCATTTATTCAATGAATATTTACTAATATATTTTGGTAATGGACAAAGACTGACTCAAAGTTTATCTTCATACTGGAGACAGCAGAAAAGTAACCACTAGTTAAAGCGTCATGTGTACATGGATGTGCTTGATTTCATATATTTACAGATTTTTTAAAAATTAAAACATGTAAATATATATTTGTTTGCTAATCTTCATTAGGCCAAGGAACTTTGATTAGGGTTCTGTATTTTTGTTCTCATAGAAACCACACTCAAAATGTATCGGCTGCCACTTTCTGTTTGGTTTCCTTAAAGTGGACTGAGAATGAAGAACAGTTATAAAACAATCCGAGAACAGAAGCCTTTTGGACTTTTATAATTTTGACCCCATCTTTCCAGAGGACTCCCTCACATCTAATCAAAAGTGTTTTCATTCACCACGATCAGATCTCTTGAAAGCATTCAGCTTAATTTTTGTAAAAGCAATTTTTTCTTTTCATGTTCATGTTTCATCAATTTATAAATTATTAACTGATTTATAATAACAAGTACAAGTGGGATTCTATCATTGGGAACAAACACATTCTAACTGCCGGCAGTGTAAGTTCCTGTCAGCACGAGGGAGAAGCCTATAGGGATAGGCATAAGCAGGTATTGTCCATGGGCATCAGTATGTGCGGAGAGAATAGAGGAGCTGGTTAGGTTGGCAAATGGGTTACAAATAGAGACTGGTTAAGATCGCTTCCACTTTTATGAGAAAGTTCTTAAAAATTATAGATTAGTAGCTATGGGATCCTTTTTATTTTACTGAGGAAAATTTAAAAAATTACAGTCAGGATAATTACTGATCTCCTGGAAGGCATCTGCTTTTAAAATCATTAAGACTTCTTGGTTTTTATAACCCTACATTTACCTAATTTCCCTTCTATCTTTCTGGCCACTGTTTTTCAGTCTGGTTCTTCTCTCTCTCTCTCTCTCTACACTTCTAAATGTACCTAGCAGTCAGTCTTGGATCCCCTTTTCTCTACTTACGTTTTCATCTTAGTTGGTCTCACCATTTTCATAGTTTTAAAATCCCTATGTATGCCGAGGACTCTCAAATTGATTTCTCTAGTCCAGCCCTTTCTTCTGACTCCAGATTGGTAAAAGCAGCTCTTCAATAACATCTCCACTTAGATGTTTCACAGGCAACTTATATTTAGTTTTCCTCAAATTAAGTTTTTATTTATTTCTCAAAAGTTAATCCTCCCTGCAATCTTCTCCATCTCTGTAAGCGAATCTATTCTGGCTTTATTTCATTTCTTTGAGTAGGCAGCTCTTCGCCTCAGCCTGGAATGCTCTTTCTTTAACTCATTAGAAAGTTGGCTCCCACTCATCTTTCAAGTCTCAATTCAAATCTTACCAGGAAGAGGTCTTCCTTGTCCTTCCTCCATTTCTATCAGAGCACCATGATCTCTACAGCCACAGCCTTTTATCAGTTTGAAATGACATACTTTTGGTTTTCCCCAGGTGAACCATAAGCTCTATAAGGGTAGGGACCATGTCTGTTTCATCTACCCCTATATCCCCAAATGTACCAAAATGCCTGACATATCATAGGGCCTAAATATTTGTTGAATAAATAAACAGCATTTTATTCTTATTTTAGAAGTCTTATAATAATTTTGATTTACATAACTAAACTCTTTAAAATGTCCAGTCACTTCCTACTAAGTGTATTTCTGGGAAGGCCATTATATTCCTCATTTAATGCAGTGTCTGACACATAGTAGGAACTCAGTCAACATCAGCTGAAGAAAGGGAGAAAGGAAAGGAAGGAGAAGAAGTGATGATAGGGTTGAGGGAAAAGACAGATCCCAAAAGAGAATCCTTTATAGTAATACTATAGGGATTTGGCAACAATTCAGATACAAACTCAAAATATTTAATCTTTCACTTGTTTTGCCCATATAATATAAACATATATATCTTTATAAATAGCTAGATGAGGCCGCGTTTTACCCGTAAAACAGATATTTGATGTTATTTAGATACAACTGAAACTATTGTTTGTTTTTTTTTTTACTATAGTGTAGCCAATTTGGATAAATGCATATTACTATAAGAGGCTGAATTCTTAAATGAGATCTGTGCTATTTAGTCAAATCAGAGAGGTGTGAAGCCTAAAAAATGGGAAGTGTGTTCAGTAAAATGATCTGGAAATGACCCAATATTTTTTAGCATATTTGTTGCCTAAAATCTTCGGTTATTATCAAAATTGGAATGGGCTACAGAACAAAAGAATTCACAACTAGTCTCTTTTTTTTACACTAAGGGCTGAGCTAAGAGGAAATGATGAAAAGTGTCTTATTCATTTCATATATAATAAAATTGGACAGTTGTTTGCTTTCTAGAGCATGAATACCCATTAAGAAATGAGACTGCATAGATCATGTCAGGAAAAACTGTTTGAAGAGACACTGATCAAAAATATTTGTTTAGTATAATAACAAATTAAAATCACAGTTTCTGCCTACCAAGAACTCCAAGATTATATTAGATACAGAAATAAATTTCTTTATGTATACACAAAAGTAATTATTATTTTAAGAAATCAACGTAAAATTGAATCTTTAAATATTTACCTACTGAGAAATTTCTCTCTAAAAAGTCTTAGTTATATTTTGCTTGTTAATGCGTCTGCAGTAAAACAGCACTGGGTACTTGTTTTTCATTAATAAAAGGTTTGATTAAAAACATAAGAAAGATGGTACCTCTATGTAGCTGACTCATGTTTTATTAATAGCGGTAGATATGTGGGGAGGGAATACATTGGTTTTCTACAGGAAATACTACAGAGATTTGAAATCTAGGTCACATAGCACAGCATAGCTATAGATAAGAGCAGGGAAGCCCATTTTTTTCCCCCACCTATCAAATAAGAAAATGATGTTTACACAACAGCTAACAACGACCTTCTTTGTCATTACCACTGGTTAGCGTCCATGACAATTAGTATTGACCATAATTATCTTTTTTGACTTCTTTACAATCTTAACATGTTACAACATCATATACAAGGAAGTTTACAGTCAGTGTGCACTAAGGGTGACCGCAAGACAAAAAGCTCTGTAATAAAAGTTGTGCTTCGGTGAAATCTTCTACCTCAAAACCCCAAAGCTGTTTTAAATAACAATTAGGTTTCGGTTGTTGCACTGGCTTGTCACATGGCAAGTCTGCGCATAAACAGAAAAGAGCTTCCTGGTACTTCTATCAGATTTGCTTCCCTTCATGATTTGCTGAGTATGATATTATGGTAAGCACATACCTGTATGCTATGATTTAGGCACCAATGGTCTTTAAAAATAACCAATCTTTAAAAACAACCAACAAAATGTTTTGACAGTAAAATATTTAAGCTGTATTGTCAAAAGCAACCATGTTTCATAGCAATGCTTTGAGTATATGTATCTGGTCTTTGAGAAATGGCAATACTGTATCTCCTTTGAACATTTACAAAATATGTTTATAAATGTATGTCTTATTAAGCATTTTGGTCTTAAGCCATAAGAAGTAACTCAGACATATCAGTTGAAGTAAAAACAACCAACCAAAGCATTTTCCCGGGAGTTATGTCACCTACACATACATTAGGTGACTAAGACTAAAATAGGAGACCAAGCCATGTGTGATGGCACATGCCTATAATTCCAGCACTCAGGAGGCTGAGGCTGGAGGATTGTCGAAAGTTGGAAGCCAGTCTGGACTACATAGTGAGTCCAAGATCTGCCTGAACCACACAGCCAGACCCTGTCTCAAAAACAAACAAACAAAAACCAATAAACTAAGATATGAGTCCTAATCTGAACTAAAATCTTCATCAACAATTCAGGAAAGAATTAAAGGAAAAGAAAGACTTTTCTGTTGTTTCCCATATGTTAAACCTAGTGAATCCTGTTTGATTAGTCAAATTTTGTTCTAACTTAAATCTTGAATTGTAAATTTAAAAACTAGTCCCAAGTGCTGGAGGATAGCATCTCTATGTCCTATAAGTGTTCACACCTATTATTCGGGTCCGCTTTCCTTTGCAATTGCCTTAAACTCTGTGCTTCAGATTTCCTACTAGCAGAATTCTGCTGAGGAATTATTATTTTGGACTGTATTTGGGGTAGACATCCAAATACATTAGTAAACAGCTTATCTTGTGACAATTGTGTCAATGGATCTCATTCAAGAGAAAAACGATGACTTGTACTCCAAAGAATTAAAATGAATGTATGCATGGACAAAAGGTTCACTTCTGTTTGAGAAGCAGGATGTAATGAGGTACTTTGAAAGAAAACTTCAAGATGATGAGCAGAGGCAAGACATCATACAAATGTTAACTTTCTTTTCAGTCAATTCTGAACTAATGAAAACACACAAAAACTGTGATATTGATTAATAACATGTGAGATATTTGTCCTTTAAAATAATAGAAAGTCACGTTTCATACTGATATACTTTTTTTATATTTGGGCTACAAAAAGCTACTTGAAGAATTATGTTCAATGTATTCCATTTATTATGTTTTTTGAGAAGGGGCAATGTGTTTCCTAAGGAAGTCTTTGGAGGTTGATTTACTGTAAGATACTTAGAAAAACCCACAGTAGTCTGTTTCCTTAAGTTAATGTCAATTCACCATCTACCCAAACAATAAAACAGCATTGTTCGGTTTATCAAAACTCTCCACCCCACAGTTTACCAATACACATCACAGAACTCCATCAGTACTTTATCAAGATAGATGGGTCCAATTTCAGATAACAACTTACATTATGATACTACCATAGAGTGAGATATTTTCAATAAAGTTAAGGTTAACAAAAGACTTTATAGTTATTACTTCAATTATTTTTTCTCAGACACAAATCAGGAGAGTATTAGAGAGGGGGCCAAAAACACTTCCAATCAAGACTGGCTCTGGGAAATATGGGAAATAGCACTGTCATACCCAACAGACTCATTTTTTTTCAGTGAGGAAAACTAGGGCTGGTTTTCATTTTCAATCATGAAGCAGAGACAAGTCTTCCATCTTTTATGGTCATGCTATGTATTAATGCTACGTGACCAATTATTTTTGCCAAAAAGGGAACAAGACTGTTTTTCTTCATCTTCCTTTTATTTAAAGATACTGTACTAAAATAATAAATGTTAAGCCTTTTTTGAAATAAACAAAAGAAGAAACTGTTCTCCCTCGTAATCTCTATTACTTGAACAGTTCACCTTTAGCTTGGTCTCAGAAACATTTCTAGCACCACAGTCGGCACATAGCGCCCACAGCGGCAGTGTGGTGCCTTAGGGACATATTACTATTAACAGCCCATCCACTCATTTGATTATCATTGTACGGTTAATGGCTTTTTAGGATAATAACTTTGATACAGACAATCAAGTGCTTTAATTAGCTTATTATCGTTTTCTCTTTTAGAACAGATCCAGGCCATATTTGACTTGCATGTGAGGGAGCAGTGTGGTGCAACTTTGAGGGAACTATAGACAAGCAAAATCCTCATCTGGGCTCCTTAGTTTCTTACATTAATTCACTTCCTGGGGGTAAAAGTGACTCCAATCTACATGATATTTGTAAGTAAGATTTGTTTACAATCATTTAATCCATTTAATTTAATTTAATTTAAAGAAAAATGATAAAACTATTGAACATCATGAAAATGACAGACGAAATACAGATGAGAGCAGAAACCTTTCCAATGAGTGCCAGCTCAAGGTAAAAATAGAACAAATAAGTTTAGAAAGAGTGGAAAGAGGATGGGATCAACTCTGTTTCATAACAGAAGAACTTAAAGAGAGAATCTGTTGTTCCTCCATTTTACAAGTGAGAAAACAGCTACAAATTCAGAACCTCATGGAGGTCAGCTGCTTGTGAGAGACAGGTAGGCTCTGAACACAGGCAATCGTTCGTGACCTATACCATTAGCCACCGCTCTTCTTCCATTACACAAACAGCAGCAACAACAAAAAGCCTGATAAAATATTCCAAAAAAACAAAGAAGAGCTGAAGGTAATTAGGCCAAAATGTAAGCAATGATTGCTTTTTGATGTTGGATTATGAACCATTTTTTTCCTGCTTATTCTTTTAAAATCTTTTTTTCAAATAACAAAAATAAAGTTTAACACCATTTTTATGTTAGCAGGAAACAAAATAAAAATATTGCTGGCCTAAATGACATCTTCCTCTCTTAGCACTTGACAGTTTAGAAAAACTATGCATACAGTTACACGACAATTTGTTGACAGCTCACAGGGCCCATCGCAATAGAAAGTCACAGAAATCTGGACATAGGAATTTGTTCAGATTAAGTTGAATTTTCTAAATCTTATCTTTTACTGTGTCTATTTAAGATGTACAATATATTTTGGTAAACATATAGTGAAATTACAAAACTACATGAATAGGTAATGGGGGGTTGATCAAAGTATGTTATATGCATGTATGAAAATGTCACAATAAAACCCATTATACTATACAAATAATATGTAACAAAATCCCAACCAAACAAAATATTACACAAATGCAATTCCACCCCCAAACATCTCCAAATACTGACCTCTCTCCCAACCTCACTCTAGATGTCTATTAGCATTTCAGTATGTTTAAAGGGAACTCATCTTCCTTCTCTTATTTCTGAATATCCCGCTAATTTCCTTGATTTTAATGGTTCTGCCAATCTCCAGTAATTCAGGTTCAAAGATCCAGTACTGCTTTTACATCTCATCTTTGTTTCTCCTGTCAATTGCTGTTTAGTCTTATACAATCCATTTCTGAGATGCTATTGACTTAGCTGTTTAATAAATCCTTACCAAAAGACTGCAATAGTAGATTTTGGGGCTATGGTGGTAAAAAAGACAAGTGAGGACCTTGCCTTACTACAGCATACATTCCAGTGGGGAAGACACAATATCAGGTGGCAAGTTCTATTAGCAAATAAAGGTAGCAGATCAAGTATTGATGATGGAGTTGATCAGGAAAAGTATCTCTCAGAAGGTGACATTATAGCAGAAACCTGAATGATATGAAAGTCTGAGTCTTGTGAAGGTCTGAGAGAACCATTCCAGGCAAGTGGAAGGGCCAGTGCAATGCCCAGGAGATGGGAGTAAGTTTGATATGTATGAAGAACTACAAAAAAGATTAATATAGCTGGTATATAGTAAGCCAGGGAAGAGGGACAGAGAAAGATAGCAGAAGGCTAGTTGGAGTCAAAACTGAAGAGCCTTGCAAAGTCATGCTATAGAATTTAGATGTTTTTTTACATACAATGGGAAGTGACTGGAGTTTTGACTAGGGGAGTGACATTAAAGACCACTAGAGAACACACGTAGGGGAGAAGTATGGAAGAAGCAGAGATGAGTTAGAAGGCTACTATGTCATTTTCCTTCCTCTTGACATTACTCTAACTTGGTTCTCCATAACTGCACCCATACCAGTGTTACAGCTCTCTTGTTTAGAGCTTGAACCCTAGTGCTGACCTGGCAAAACTTCATGAAGCACAGCTTTGGTTATGACTCATTGTACCTTGCTCAAAGAGCATCAATAGCTCCTTAGTGTCTATTTAAGAAATCTCTAGAGCATTTTGTCTAGTGTTTAAAATAGTCCACGCCTTATTTATTTGCCATTGTTTCCTTGTATTATTTATGCTGTAGGTATTTGAAAAATGATAGACCATGGGCCAAATCTAGCCTGTCACTTGTTCTTATAAATAAAGTTTTATCAGAACATGGTCACATCTATTTTTGCTTATTATCCATGGTTGCTTTCATGCTACAATGGCAGAGTTGAGTAGTTGTGACAAGGATGACACAACCACTAAACCTATCTGGTTCTGTACTGAAAAACGTTTGAAGAATCCAGCTCTAGGCAAACTAAATTTCATTATTTTTAATATATCTCCCATTTCAGTTTTTACCATCGCAGTTTTCTTTCCCGTTTGAATGGAATTCTCTGTCTTTCTCCTCCCACCTCCATAAGCACATTTTCTACCCATCTTTCAAGGCCCATCACCTCCCCATGAAGCTCTCCACCAATCTCTGTGGTAGGCAGAATAACCCCCTCCAAGGCTGTCCACATCCTAATCTAAGGCTCTTATAACCTGTAATTTTGTTATATTACACAGAAAGGGTGACTAAGGTTGCCGATGGAATTAAAGTTTCACTGACCTTCAAATTGAGAGATTATCTATGTTGGCTCAGTGTGATCCCAAGGGTCTTTGAAGTAGATGCTGGATATAGAAGAGGCTGTGAAAAAGCAGTGATGTAAAAATGGCTTGACTGCCCAATACTGGCTTTCCATGTGGAAAGGCCATGAGTCAAGAAGTGTGTGCACCCTCTAGAGTTTAGAGGAGGCAAGAGAAGAGAACCTTCCCCAGAGCCTCCAGAAGGTCCTGCAGCTTTACTGACAACTGCACTTGACCCCAAAGAGTCCATTTCAGACTTCTCTAACTTCTAGTGCCGTTAAGATAATATATTTGCATTGTTTTAAGAGCCTAAGCTCATGGTAATTTGGTATAGCAGCAGTGGGAAACCACTGTGCTCTCCCTTCTGTAAATTCACAGCCACTTTATAACTCCTCTGGGGCTCCACCATGGTTAGCTTGTAGCATATCCGTACACAGGCTTTGATTCTCTGTTACTGCTTAGCTCATTGAGGGCAGGGTGTATAACTGATTCCTCTTTGCATCTGCCATAATAACAATAATAGTGCCTTGTATACAGTAAAACATCAATAAGTATTAATAATGATAAATAGTAACAAATGTTTAATATGTTTGAAAATTTATAATGATGTACTTGTTCAGATCATATAAAAAGAATACTCACATAATCTATATGGTTTATTCCTCACTTATTCTGAAAAAGTGAGCATTTATCTTTCAAAAAAACCTTAAAAACATGTAAAATTAAAATTTATAGTATGTTTAGGCAGTATACATGGTCAATGAGCATTTGATGATTCACTTTGTAAGTGATCATTTAAATCATCAAGCATATAATTTGTAAATTCATAAGTAATGATACTATAAGTTGAACATTTTTTCTATCTCTGTTGGATGATTCTAAAATGGACAGTAAAAGCAATGGCATATATTTTCCCCCAATTTTCTACTTATAGGAAATGTGAATGAAGCCAAAATCTTGGGGAAATTTTTGTCATTAGTAATGTCTAATGAGGTAATCAGGATTGAACTAAATAAAGTATTTATAAAGAATTCACAAATTACTAGTAATGACATATAATGTATCAGGCCTTCAATATAACAAAATATCAAAGAGGAATGAATAATGTTAAGAGTTTTTTTTTACTAGGAAACTGTAAACTCAAATGAATAAAAGATGAAGGCATTTGAATTATTATCAGGCTATGAAAGACTTGTACTTTTATGTGATGTGAAGACAGAGAATAGAGACAGATAAAGGAGTCCCTATATCAGTGTCATTAGAAATTAGACAATTCAGCTTTTGGTATTTACTAATTCTGAATGTCTCATACAAAACCAAACATAATTCTGTACAATGAGGGAAATAAAGAGAATTATGAAATGACTAGGCTCATATTAGGTTTTAAAAATTCTTTTTATTTACAAAGAACAATTCACCCATTTTTTTGTATTTTCATTCTTTGGTTCTCTTGTATACAAATATCATATTTGCCTTTTCATTCCCAAAATTCTGAAAAGGAAATGTACCACAGTAGGGAAGGTCAAGTTTCTTTTTTTTAAAATTGAGTTTATGGGTGAGATCGTCCATAAAAATAAGAAATTCACTCATCAGTCACTGAGCATCAACTCTGTGTCAAGCATCACACGGTGAGCAGGCAGCTCCGTTCCTCTTGGGGAGATTCCTGACCGCATTTCTAATATAACAGCAGCTGTCTGCATCTTAATTAAACCTGGACAGGAGTATCCTTCTAATTCTCTCAAACTTCCTTTGATTAGATAGAAAAGTCAAGGGGGTAGGAAGGGTGTTTATAACTCTTGAAGAGTCTGGAGATTGACTCAGAGCTCTAAGAATGGAATCTGTAACTCTTCCACTAGAGGATCATTTTTTATTCCTAGGAAAATTTTGTTATTGCCACAAAGGCTATTTTCCCACTAGGAAAACAGAAGCATGTGATGGTAGTTTATGCTATTAATTTTCTATTGTGGGGAAACAAACTACTCTCCATGTAGCCACTTATGACCATACATATAAATTACCAGTTTCTGTGGGTCAGGAGTCTGGGAGTGGCTTAGTTGCATCCTTTGCTGAGGATCTCACAAGGCTTCAGTCCATGTGTCAAGCGCAGCTGTGGTCTCATCTGAGGCCTGAGTGGGAAGGACTGAAGCTCCTAGCCATATGGATCTCCTACTGTAGCAGTTCATATCACTGAGGGCAGCAAGGAATGAGAGACTCCAGCAAAATAAGCACTAAAATCTTATGCTATATAATCATGTCCATTCTGCCACCCTTGCTGCCTTCTTTACAAGCAAATCAGAAGTCCTGAGCATGTGGCAGGGCAGGGAATCTCACAAGGACAGGAACACAGGAAGGAGGAGCACAGGGAGCACCCAAAGAGTCTGTCCAACACATTTCTTAGGCTTTCCCCCTCTTTGTTACTTTAACATGCAAAATCTACTACTTTTTCATTGAGTTAATCCTAGCTTTAGCTTTTTTGATATTATTCTTTAAAGCTCTTGTTAGCTCTAGGTTGTATTTTTTTCCATGTTTTGTACATTTATTTAAACATGTAAGCTCAGCAGAGTCCTGTGAAGCTTCTTTTTAATTTATTTGTGTTTTTATCCTTTCCTTTCTTACTGAGACTATAAGTAATTGTATGCAGTATAATTAACATTTTAAGATTTCTTACTCCATAAGCCACATTCTATTCCATTCTCTAAACACAGGAATAAACCTATTTTATTCCAATGTAAAGTGATATAAAAACAGGCAAAAAAAGCCCCCACTCACCTTCTTTCAACAGAGTCTGTGATATATATCTGTGTACAAAATTAAACAATCACATCCTCATTAGGTTCTTTTGGAAGAATTACAAGTCCGGGGGATGTTAAGACAGTTGAAGTAATTCAGTATTTCAACAGCCGGGCATGTGCTAGTTAATGATCTATTTTGAGAAAGCATCATTCATATTCTTTTGATGCTTAGGTTGGGTTGAGGTCACTGTTACAGTTGGCTTTGGTTTCACCTTCACTCACAATTGTGACTTTCTGTACGGGAAACTTTGCCTGGGGTTTTACTCCTTTTCTGTGAGGTCTGCTACTCCGAAAAATGGCGTGACTTTCCCTGGACATGTTTTAGTCAGAAAGTCCCAGCAGAAGGTCTTTGGTCCCCACTTACCATCTATCCGTACAGCACAGAGTTGGCTGCATTCTTCTTCCAAGTTTTAACTACTTCATACTCCACATTAACAGAGCCAGCCTGTGATCTTCGTAACTGATACATGATGCTTGAAAGATATTTGTGGAAAGAACAGACTATTTGATAGCTACTTGCATGTATAAGTGGATATTCCTGTATATTATATTTATGCATGTAAATAGATTTTTCTGTATAGATTGTAGAAGGGAAATTGAAGGGTCAAAGAAAGAGAATACTGAGATTCCTAAAGACACAGACAGACTGCTCTCCAAAACAGCTGAGCTGAGCAAACATCAACAGTACATCAGTATGCCTATTTTCTCATTATAGATTGACAAGCATTGTTAATATAAGACACTCTGGTGAATAAAAATGGTGTTTTACTGTGTTAAGTTCATTCTTAAGTAAATAAAATGGAAACAACTACATTAAATACTTACACATCAAATACTAAACATATTCATTCAGTAGATATTAATCCTAATAATGAAATATAATATTATTGGATGCCCATTCTGTATCATGCACTGTTCCAGGTGTTACCTAATTGTACTGAACAAGACATCCAAGATCCTTCTTCTCAAGGAGCTCACATTTTAATAAAGAGGAAAATCAATAACAAAGAAAACAGAAAATGTGAAGAGAATAACACAGGGAAGTGGAATAGAGTCTCTGGAGGTGGAGAGAGGGCCAGGTTTAGTTAGATGTTTGGACAGGGCTTTCTGAAAGCTGACAGTTGGGCTGAGGACCAAATGCCACAATGAAGGGGTCGTCACAACCATACTGTCCTCTTGGCTTCTCTCACACACACCAAACACGCTCCACAGACCTTTCCGACTGCTGTCCCCTCTGTCCGGAACACTTCCTCTAGATATGGCTACTTCTGCTCATCTAGGTGAAATGCCTGTGAAAGTCAACTTAATTGGTTTCTAGAGAACCAGGGCTAACTGGACCCCATGCAACTGTAATGTACTGATCTTCCACATAGGCTCTGCACAGCATCCCTCTCCACATTTATTTCCGGAGGACCCTGAAAAGAGCCATATAATAGACATAAACTTCTTTATTATGTCAACCTTTATAACCATGAAATAAATTCAGGTTGAAAGTGAGTTTTCTACCCAAAATCTACTGTACTTGAAAGTGAAATGTTACTTTGCAATTGTTTTCAGAGGATTTAGCGCACGGTTTCTCACATGTTCTCAATAGAGTAATTTAATAATGATAGACTATATAAATCTACAATTAGTAGAAATCTTTCTCTGTTTTCCAAGAGTTCAAACTCCTATGAAAAAGAAGAGAGGGAAGGAAAGAGAGAGAGAGAGAGAGAGAGAGAGAGAGA
>NW_004624795.1:10277011-10360903 GCF_000247695.1 Heterocephalus glaber | reverse complement strand
GAGAGAGAGAGAGAGAGAGAGAGAGAGAGAGAGAGAGAGAGGAGGGAAAAAGAAGAGGGAAAGAAAAAGAATAGTTTATGGCTGTACAGACAAAATAATTCTGTTACAGAATGACAAGGAACGATGGAGATTATGATGCTAGATGCAAGCAACTTTATTTTCAATCAGCTAGCCACTGCAGATACATTGTCTTTAATCCTCACAACAAGCTCATGAGTTAGTCCTATTTTATTCTTCTGTAGCATGTGATCTTTTCATTATACTATTTCAGCCTCTTTACAAGTAAATACGAATCTATCTTCTTGATAAAGGTATCATATAGGAGACAAACAACTAATTGTTACATAAAAACAAATGGTAATTTCACAGATGTGACTTCATTTTTATCCTGTAATACGTGGGTACAAATACACTATTTTCTTCATTTTATACGTGGATCAAAAGTGAAGTTGGGTAATTTATCTAAGGTTGTAAAAGACCTTGTGTAAGAATCAGCTTTTCTCATTCTCCATGTCCTCCTTTTTCTACTTGGACTTTATTTTTCATTAGCATTTACAGGTTATCATAAAAGAAATGAGAAACACCAATAGCACTATGTAATCCCAGTATCTAGATACTTTTTAATATGATCAGTAACAGCAGTTAAATAAGGTCATAAAGTCCCACATTTTCAGTGATCTTTATTAAAGATTCGGTTCTTGACTCTATATCCTCAGATTTAAGATCTTTACCTGGGCTCACTTAGGATTCTCCCTATATGTATTATTCCCTCTTTTATGCTTGTCCTTACAAAGAAAGCTCTTATTGCTTACTGTGAGGTTGAGATTTCCATGATGTTTTACAATTCTTTTACATTAAAAGATGATTTAAATTTCAGAAGTAACAACGGCTCACTCTAAAAAAATCAAACAATACAGAAATGTCTAATAAAAAACAATCTCCCAATCCTAGAGAAAGCCAATGTTATGAAGAGTTATGTAGTTCATATCTGACTGAAAAGGAGGAAGCTTCTCGAGCCTGTGCAATGCATTACTTTATTCTGAGTATTTGCAAGTCATGCAAATTAGGTAAAGTATATTGCGTTCCAAGATTGCAATTTACAAAAACTCTAAAACACAATCTTTGCAAAAACACTTTCATACTAGACCACTTAATCTTTGCGATAACCCCATGAAGACTGTATCCCCTCTTTGGAGACAGGAGGCTAATACTCAGAGAGGTCATCAAATTTCCCAACTCTTAGAGGCTATGCTTCATACACTTATACAGAGGGAAAATGCCAATTTAATTGTGACACAATGTTTTAAGGGCACTCCTGTGATACTTATCAAGAACACTAAATTTAGAATCAGAGACTGGAGTTAGGGGTTTGGCACTGTGTCTTCTAGGTAAATCACTGAAGTCCTCTGTGCCTTGGTCTTTTTATATCTTTTAAATTAGAACTGGTGTCTAACTAGTGCTATGAGGATAGATTAATATGAAAATAACACTTTAAAACTGGAAAACTGCTAGAAATTTTAAAACTTTCTGTATCTATGATATTATTTTTAAAGATATCATCTGTACTAGTAACGTTGATGTTCTGTTGTCGAAAGCAGGAACTGAACTTCTGGGTCTAAACTGAACTATTTTATCATATCAAATAATTGTGAAAGCTGTTATTGCACACATTTTAATACTGCTGCCTTTTCTGGAGATGAGTTGTCATTACTTTGTCCTCATGTAAACTCTGGGGAGCACCTATTCCATTAACGAAGAAAAGAATGTGTTCTATTTGAACGAAGACATTTCCAGGCCTTGAGGGAAAATATTTCTTTCCGGCATCATTTACATTTTGCTTGTCCAGTTCTAGGACTGAAGCATGAATTATACTTTAAGGATTCTATCACTATAGTTAGTTTTAATTATGAAAGGAATTAGAATTTCATGTTTCAAAAGAGTGATAATTCTCTGTATTTTATCACCAACGGCTTCTGTAATCTGGAATCTGGAATCACTGCATTTTTTTCTGCCTTTTTGTTTGAAGACATTTTATGTGACTGTCTGCTCACCATGTTCATAGCAACGAATATAGACTTTTACTTGATTAAATCTTAGATACTGCACATTCTGCAATCCCCTAGACAACTATATTCCTGCCTTGTGGGAGAAATTAAGTCTTGCTTGTCTAGCCATGCCTTCATACCTTACGGAAATATATACGATGAAAGTATGTATCTGAGATACTTTCCTGGAAATGAGTGTCTATGAAAACTTGCAATGGGTGGTAACTTTGGGATTGACTCACACCACTTATTTGACTGCATGTATTAAACACCGGAAACATGATGGTTTCCTGATTTTTATGCTTGGAAAACTGTTTTCTTCCTATATACCAACAGAGAATTGTTGCTATAAATCTCGTAGTATTTAATGATTTCAGCACTTTAATTCTCAGGAATTTGTTTAATGGACCCCCCCACACAATTACTCAGCAGTTGATTAATAAATTAAGGATTAATAACTAAGGAAATGATGGGCAGTGTAAGACCCAAGATGATGATAAATAATTGGACTGTGCTACTGGACTTTCAAGAACTTATTGACGTAACGCGCATACGAATGGCAGGTTAGTACATTAACACTGAATTCTGGGTGTTTCAAAAGTTATACGTACTAATGTGCCACCAATCTTTCTTTTTAAAATCAAGATTTGTCTCTTGCTGCTCCCAACTTAGGCCAAGTGACCTCTATCTCCCACCTCAGTCCCTGCAACAGCCAACCTGTCTTCTTGTTGTTTATTCTTGCTACATTTTCAGCTCAGTTTGTGGAACTGGCAAGAACTATCAGGCAAACAAATGCCTGCAAAGCCCTTTCAAATGTAGATCATATTACTCCTTTTGTTCACAACCATCTATGGCTCCCTATGACACTCAAAATAAAATCCAAACTCCTTAGTATGCTCTTAAAGCCCCACGTGATCCAGCTTCTTCTCCACCCTTACGGCACTCTCTTGCTTGCTCATGTATATCAGACACACAGGTCTTTTTTCTTTATTTTCTCTCTCTCAAATGTGTTAAGTTTGTTCCTGCTTCATGAGTTTTGTACTGGGCCCGAAAAGCTCTTTTTCAGAGTTTCTCCTGGCTGGGCCTGGGCTCCAGCACTACCTTTTCAAATAGTACTTCTTCGTCTATCAGTCTTAAGTAGTGCCCTCACATGCTTCCTTTCCTAATACATCATCCCATTTCATTATGTGCACTACACTCATCACTACCAGAATTATGGTATTTTCTTATCTGACAATTTTTCCATCTCTGTCAACTGCAATTTACCTAAGCTGCTTGACAGCAAGTCTTGTTTATACTGTTATCCTAGTGCTTACCTCAGTAAATAGTTCTAGAAGGGATGAAATAACCAAACTTTTTATCTTCACTGTTTTTTCTGAAAATTCAATAGTATGAGGAAAGAAACTAATTATTATTTTCCTTGATGCTAATGATAACTGGCCCACTTAAAACAGAATTAAATCTCTCAAGATTAAATTGGATCTTATGAGTCAGGGATTTAGCTCAGTGGTTCCGCCGCCTGCCTCATAAGCGCAAGGACCTGAGTTTGATCCCCAGTACCAAAAAACAAAACAAAACAAAAAAAACCCCAAAAGATTAAATTGGATCTGTTTTCTTAATGGAAGCTTACAGCACTAACCTACATTCAACCTGCAACAATACAAGAGAGTATCCAAGTTTAGCATTTTCTTGAATGGTTAGAATCTGTGAATACTAATAGTGGTAAACATCTGACTCTGAGAAATCAAGTCACCAAGGAACAAGTCTGCCTTACACAGACAGGCAAAGTTGTCTCTTACACGACACAGAATTACACAGTAAGTTACTTCCTAGTTCTTGGAACACCTTTCCCAGTTTTAGGACCAGAAAGCATGATTACTCTATGGGGAAGCAAATAATATAATGTCCACTTTAAATAACACAGTGGAGTTTCATTAAAGAAACAAGGTGTCCTTTGACAAATTCAAGCTCCTTAATAAAAATATGCTCTTGAGTGCAAAGAAAAAATAATGATGAGCTGGGGATGTAGCTCAGTGGCACAGCACCTGCCTGGCGAGTGCAAGGTCCTGAGTTCAATTCCCAGTACAAAAAAAAGATGAATATTTAAGGCCTAGAATAAGTAGAATGACAAGATGCCATAACAAGTCTCAATTCTGGATCTGAAAGAAGGAAAGGACCTATAAAAGAAATCATTTAAATGTTGCAGTACTGCTTTCCCCCCTTTTCTAACCAAAGCTTTCCTTATCTGCTTTAGTAACTTCTAATTAGCTCCAAAACATAAAGACAAAAGGTGGTTATTACTGACATTGTACTCTTAATAGTTAAAATACTGCTAATTTCTGATGGGAATACCTGATTTGATTCAAGAGGCTTGCATAGATAGATATACGCAATCAGATGGTTACTTCTTGGAAGGGGAATGGATTTTCTTATTTCCTTTTTCTTTCTTTTTTGAGACAAGGTCTCGCTATGTAGTTCAGGCTGGCCATGAGGTCACTATGTAGCCCAAGCTTTCCTTGAACGCATGATGATCATCCTGTCTCTACTTCCTGAGTACTGGGATTACAGGCATGTACCACCATGCCTGGCCTTATTTTCTTTAGTTGAATAAAAATGACAGTTATTCTACCACTGTGTAATAGTTGAACATTCACATTTTTGATACTATATGTAATGCTATAATGAAATATTTATATGTACACATTTATGCACATCTTTCACTATTTTCTTTGCAAAAATACCTCTAGTTGGCATGATTGAGTTAAAATATATGACCACTAAAAACCTTTTCTTTAACTTTTTTTTGGTACCAGGGATTGAATTCAGGTCTTTCCGCTTGCAAGGCAGGTGGCGGAACCACTGAGCTAAATCCCCACCCCTTCTTTAACTTTTGAAAAACCTTTCCAATGGGATTTCAAAAGCTCTTGATACATACTGCAAAACTGATTCCCAAGGATTTTGTGCCAAGTTACATTCCCACCTGTAGTGGATGAGAATATTTACTTTCAACTTTAATTAGTGGCAGGCCCAGATGGCTCCTAAATTTGAGATTTTTTGATGCCTGATATATGAGTAAATTAAGAAAAGAAAGTATACTCTCTACAGGAGGATTCCTACCCCTTGCTTCCTTTGCTCACACATCATTAAGCCCTTGTGGGTGTAGAAACTTTAGCTCCAACTGCTCACCTCAATTCTGAAAATCTTTGAAGCTTAAGACCCTAGTTATACTGATAGACTCATCCTGTTTCTGGTGCAGGGAGACATTCCTTCCTTGTTTCTTACCACTCAATTTTAAATGTCAGTTCTAAGTGTAGTGGCAGAATGGGGAGATGTTAGCATGAGATCACTCTACAATACTGAGCCCAAAGTCCATCCTGAATCTTGATTGCTGTATTTTCTTGCTTGAATACATACAAACCATATACCTGTATGTATGCATGTTTGTATGTATTTGTAAGGCTTGAATGAGATGAGAACGTATCTCTTGTATGTGTGACATATTTCTAGTCTTAAAAGCTTGAATGTAGAAAGCCCTCTCCTCAGAACTGGTTTTTCACCTGTGAAATGCTGTAAGAGTCCCTCTGATCACCCTGACATTTAATCAAGTTATTGAAATATCCTCTCTGACCTCAGGCTGGGGGTTGACTAATGTGTGAACAAAGGATGATACAGTAGAATAGGGGGGCTGGGAGGTGAGCTAGAGTCACAGCTGGTTGTGCAGAACCACACGGCATTTGGTGTGGAAGCTGCTGTGCCAGCTCCTTTTAGCTTCCTGTGTGCCCCAGTGCATACCCATGCTTCCTCAAGGAACAAGCCCCCATTAGCCTTCTGCTTGACAAAGAATTGGTGTGAACCCTGGAAGTTTCAACAAATGCCATGACTCAAGATCAGAAAAAGCTAAACAAGCCTACTACCCACTGCCCCAGCCATCTCTGACTATTGATTACCACTTCCAACCAGAACCTGTTCAGGGTGCCCTCTGCTATGGGTCCCTCAGCTATGCTCACTAAGCCAGCACCAGGCTGGCCCTTCCTGCTTTCCTTCTATGTGGTCCCACCTGCCCTCCACCAAAAAGGCTTTGGAGTTGCCAGAAACTGCTACGGTTTTGATGATTTTTGCCCTGTTTTTATAGTCTATTTATCATTTCCATGGAAACCTTGGAGGAAGGTAATTATATGCCTGCTGTTACAATGCCAACTTACCAGGAACTCAATAAGGTCTCTTTTTTATTAAATATCTACTATGGGATATTTGGCCAGATTAAAAATAATTTACAGTAGAACTGCCTTTTTAAATTGCTTTTGTAATGGAATTATTTTGTTAATCTATAAACCAATCAAAAAAGATTACATTTCTGAATAAGCAGTTATTTCACATGAAGATTACACCAAGGCATCAAAACGATACTGATCATGTAAATATTGGTGGAGATTGACAGAAGCATTCCCAGGGGTTCCAATACTAATCGAAAACCTCTATTCTGTCTTCACACGGTTTCACTAGAAGTAATGTAATGGAATAGATCACAGTTTCTCACAGTTAGCAATGAACAATTGAAAGATAAGATGCTGATGCAGACATTAAGCCACAGTTTCCTGTGATGATTGCATTACAACTCAAAATCAGTAGCATTAAATGCTCATTATTAAGAAAAGCTGTCATCTACCACATTTCCAAATGCACCCAATTTAAAGAACCTTTAGACAATCACAATACCTACCATAGAGAGAAAGTGAATTTACTATGTTAGTTGCTTTCAATAATCATGTGGCAACAGCAGCATCTTTGGCAGCAGCCATAGCAGTGGTCACTTTCAAAATGGGAAATTTACATTACTCAGGGCTCCTTTATATGTATTTTATTAATCTTCCGATCTTGGCACTTAGATACTATGATTCCCCACTTTTTACAGGAGAAAACAGACCCACAAGTTTTTTATCAGTGAAGTTGGATGAGCCATTATGGGGCACCTCTAGGGGACACAGAAGATACAGATGACCGGCGTTTACATAGTGTGCTCGGCACACTTCTCCACAGGCATATGATGAAGGCAGGATGGCCATGTATGCAATGCTGTAGATGGCATTTGCGTTCCCTGTGAGAGGGGTTCTTAGGTTGGGGTTCATAAATACTTTGAAAATTGATGTGAAATGTATCAAAATGCACATTTTTGGCAATAAGGCTTTCATCAGAGTTCAGTGGAGTCCATGATCCAGAAAGAGTCTGTCTTTCAGGCAGGCCTTAGAGGCTGGTTTTAAGCTATAAAACCCAAAGAATCTTATACTTCAGATTTCTGAGGAAAAACTGTAATGTAACATCCTAAAGTATACTTGTATTAAGCAAAAGTGGAGACACTTATGCAAGTGAATATTTCAAATTGTAACTTGAAATAATCAGATAGCTATGGCAAAGGAAATGAAATGGGGCTTATGGTTGAATTATCTATCTCAACGTCATAATCTTCTACTTCCCATTATGCACATAGAAAACCCCACTGCTTAAAGAAAAAGAAAAATGAGTTTCCTGAGTTTCTTTGAATTATTTAACTTAAAAATATATGTCTGATAAAGTTTTTTTTTAAACTACTGGTGAAATATGCCAACATTAGCAACTATATTTTAAATAAAAAGACAACAAAGAAAACATTTGTTAGTTTTAAACAGCAAGGTATGTATAATCTTAAAATGGGTAAAAAGTGCAGATGTAATTTTTCTCTTTGCTTTCAAAGAAGATCTGCTGAATTTCAAGTATTTTCTTTGAATAATCATGTTTGACAGATATAAAGGTTAATGTTGGCGAGGTAATTAAAATTAATGATGACAATGCCCAGTGGCCTGTGTCTACACAGGTGTTTCCCTCCACTCTTTCCTCCCCAACATAAAAACGTTTGCTACACAAATTCTGAGCTTACATATAACACATCATTTTCTAGACCCACAGAATTTCTTCTAAGACCCTCAGAATTTATTTCCATAATGAATTCTTACGGGTTTTTGACATGTACTTTGATTTTTAAAAATGTTTTAGGCTATTCAAAATTTTTAAAATATACTTATTGCATAAAATGAACAGATACTATTAGAGACCAGGTTTCTAATCCTTTGTAGCATACTTGTGAAATCAAAACTTGCCCAAAAGGTCTTTCAATGTTACTCTACATCAAGCCAAGTTATTTACTACCCAGAACCATATTCAACATTTATTACTTTGACAATTAGTAGAATATTTTCTATCTATCCATCCTCCATCCATCCTCCCATCCATCTACTTACCCATTCATTTATCTTTAATTTTTAAAAGTTAAAAAATGTATTAGTACATGTTTGCAGTATACAATGATTACATTCATCATTGTGAGTTAGTACATGTAAATAACATCTTAATTTTTTTACTGGCCCTTTCCCTCTGCTCCCTCCTTTTCCTTCCATGCCTTTGTTCCATTCTCATTTGCAGATCTATCTCGTTTCCTAATTTTGCCCTTTGAATTATTAAAATTTTTTTGTGTGTGTGTGGTACCAGGGATCAAACTTAGGACCTTGCACTTGCAATGCAGATAACAGCACCACTGAGCTAAGTTCCTGGCCCCTCTTTGAATTATTTACACTTTGGGTTTCTCATATAAGAGAAACATGCAATATTTAAGCTTGAGTGTCTGACTTATTTCACTTAACATTGCAAATCTGTTCACTAGACAATCAGCAGATAGACATTAAGGAAAGAAACAATGACAAAATACAGCATATATTCTACTAACATGCCATATATAATGGATACTTGTAATAATGACATTGAGACATCACAACTTAACTAACATATTTGACACATATTAACTGTATTCTCCAAAGATGATCACAAAAATGACTTCTGACTACACGCTCTTCTGTGATGTGACCTTGTCACTTCCTCATCCTGAGGTGGAGTATAAGCCCCTATTTTAGTTATTTTTCTCTTTGCTGTTGCTGAGACAACACACTCGACACTCAAAGTTAAAGGAGGAAAGGTTTATTTGGGCTCACAGTTTGTAGAGATTTCAGTCCATAGTCAGTTGGCTCCAAGGCAGGGTAGCATGGCAGAGGCTATCACAGAGGAGAAACAGTTCATGGCAAAGCAGGCCAGGGACAAGATAGCCAGCAGTGAAGTAGCAAACAGCAAGTAACAAGCAGGAAGTGACAAGTGGCAACAGCAGCCCTCTTTCTGTCCCTTATATTCTATCCAGGCTACCTGCCCTTAGTGTGGGCAGCACTCACACCCAGGGTGGGCCACCTTAGTCCTAGCATCACACCACGAATCAGCATCACATCCTTAGCCCCAGCATCACACACTCTACATCCACCCACCTCCCAAAATTCCGACCCATGACCATGTGAGGCTTTGGGGGGACATCTCTATGCAAGACGTAACAGCCTCTTTCTGTTGAATGATCACAAGAACATGTTGCAAGGGAGGCTGGGTGACCTCTGAGGTTGTTATAAACATGATATAGCCTCTATCTTGCTCACTTAAATATCTGTGCTGACGCTTAACCACCACATAATAAGTTTAACTACCTCATGGCCTTCTTGCTAGAGAGGCCATAGATACTTTGGGGCTGCAGTTTGTATCCCACTCTGATCTCTCATTTGGAAGTCCCACCTAGGAGAGACATCAGATGACTGAAATCTCAGAAGACACCTGACTGTTACCAGTGAGTTTCCTAAGAAGAACTTGCTTAGTCAACCTCACTTAACCAACAGGACCATACAGAGATAATATTAATTTTTTTTTAGCCATTATGTTTTGGGGTTTTTGTTATACAGCAATGGTAGAATAGCTAATAAAAAGTTAGTGTTATGTATGAAGTTACAATTTAAAATATGTTTTGTGCTAGGAAATGTGGTAGTGGCAGTTGCTTTATATAAATTATATTATTTAGTCTTCATAACAAATTTTGAGTGGTAATTATGTATTTTTATGCAATAGAAAAAGATATTTAAAATTACTTTAAAAAGTTCTCTTCAAAGTTTTTTATGGAAGTTATTTCTTATATGAATATACTGTCTTATTGACTCAAGTATAATTACATTTCGTTAAAAAATAGTTATCTTCAGAACATTATATTATCTTTAATTGACTACTTTTTTTATCTCTGTCTAAAATATCCCTATTATTTAGCTCTTCCTCTTCACAGACCATTATTAGGTGATTCTTATTCATTATTCATTATTTAGAAGAGAAGATCAACATCAGAGGCTCTCAGTATGTCATTACACCCAGGAACTTTTTTGGAAGTTTGTGAGGCATTATCTATTGTCACAGTGTTTGGGAGTATCTTGGGGATTTAGAGGAACAGGAAGGCTAACCATCCTATTACAAAATGCACTGGATAGGTCCTGTGCAACAAAGATATATTCTACATCCTTGTATTAGTAAGATTTCCCATTGGTGGGGTCGAATGCCCAACACTCACAAATTAAAGGAGGGGAGGTTTAATTTGGCATATGGATTCAGAGGATTCAGTCCACAGTCATTGGAAGCAGATACATCACTGTGGAAGGGTTTGGCAGAGAGTCAAGCTCCTTAATTCACGATGCCCAAGCAGAGCAGGGGATCAGTGCCAGAGACAAAGAGACTAGGGACCATATATAGTACTGCAAATCATGTACACATGAGACACCCAGACACACCCAGAAGTGTGCTTCCCCTCGGTGGTTCCTGTGCCCAATCAAATTCACACAGTTAACTGTCACATGTCTATGTGATTCATGTTGTTAAAAAACGTCTGTCTGGTTACTTGAGGCTGGAATATAACCTTACTTTCAGATAAACTCCAAATATTCTTTGCATGCTTCTAATATACAATAACTTTTTCAGGCTTGTAACTACTAGGTAAATTGATAGAAGATTGTATTTTCTTTTATTCAGAATTTACCAAGAGTTGTTCGCCATTATGGACAAACATAATACTGGTGGCAATGTGCTTACACTACTTAAATTGAAATTACAATGTTCCTTCATCAGTCTACAATCATATTTGTGGGGATTGTATGTGTAGGTGCAAGCATCTGAGATACTATATCTTCCAGTATAGCTGTACTAAAAATTTACCTATTGAAATATATATTGTTTTATTATAAAGCACCTTCCTCTAATTTTTTCTCTATAATACGGTTAGGACATGTTATTGATCTTTTATAAATAATGGATATAGGTGGGAAAATTGCCTATAATTTTTACTGGAGGAAAATAAAGGGTATGTTAGTGGTTATAAAAAGGGAGTTGAAATACACTAAGAGGCAAAAGTATTGGGAGACAGGAGAAGGGAAAGATGGAAATGTCTAATTACTTCAGTTTTCCCCAAGGATTTCTGTCTGTTGAGATGCAGGAAGTTACTTAGAGCAGTATTCTGCTTCTCTTTCTAATCTAATGCTGATTCTAGGGGTATGTAGTGACAGAACATATACAGTTCCTAAAAGATGTATTCTCTTGGCCCTAGATGAGGAGTAAATGACTGAGCCAGCAGCTCTGAAGACGAAGGACCCGGTTCAGCTCTTCCACAGCACTTTCATTAATAACTGCATTGACTGTCCAGAACCTTTTCCGGGTCTTCCCTGTGATCCTGCAGCCACCACCCAAAATGGGTCTACTTAACACACCCGTTCCAGCCATCTGTCTTTCACCTGACTCAGGCTCTTTTGCTCTGGTTGGTTGTACCTTCATTCTTGTTTCATCTGTTTGGGATTATTTTAAAATTCCTCAGTGTTGATTCTTCCCTTCCAGTTTTTCAGCATTGCTATGGATTTATTCTTATATTTATCCCATCTCAATCAGGTGTCTTCAGTTAGAAGACATTTAAGCACTAAGAATAAATCAAATATTCCTCTTTTACATTGGTGCATTGAGATTTTGATTAGTTATCAATTTGACTTTAGGCAAACCAACATATTTAATGAGATTAAATTGGGAGACTTGAAATCTTCTTTTGTTTTGTTGAGTGAATTATGGAAAAAAGGGGAAAAAACCAAGAGAACTTACAATCCATATCAAGTACGGCACGAACAGACTTAATGAGCTCCTTAGATTCCAGTGCCAGGGTTGCTGGGATGTTTCGTCCGTTTCTTCCCAGTGGTGTGAGGGAAGTCTGAGAAGCTAGCATGGCTCTTCTTTCGCTATGTGGGCAATGGAACAAACTTGAAAGTAGTATATAACAAACAATATCTGTCTTTGCTAAATCTGAATTTGTATTCATCATAAATTTGTATACAATTTTTCTGTTTCTAGGAAAAGTACATTCTTATAGCCATCCATGAAGTAATTTACACAAAGTAGTACTTCTGTTTTTAATTCTTTATTATAAAATAGATAGGAATATTTTTAATATTAAGTTGACTTTCATATATAGGGAGAAAGTAAGCAAAGGATGGCCTCTCTCCAAAAGCATTTCTTGGGCCTATTTTGTGAACGTGTTTGTGTGTTTTGCTAACATGGTATCCCGTTTTTTGTTCTGTTTTGTAAAAATTCAATTTAAGTATATAAATATAAATTTACTAAAGAGATATTTATTATTACTTGCAGTAATAGTAAATATAAATTATATAAATTTAATGTATACATTTATTCCTGAAATTCTCTTAAACTCTTCCATTTGTTATCAACTCTAAAACAGCCTACAATACTTATGTCACTTAAAAAAAAGTCAAATATCATCTGAAATGAATACATTCTGATATAATTAAAAATACAAGATTGTCCCTAAAAAGCCATCATATTAAACTTTATACTTGAAAAGAAGAGACAAGTTTACAGTATTATAAGACCCATCAATTACAGTCCACTGTCTTAAGCATAACCATACTAACTTACAAGGAGAAAAACTGAAGAATCAATTCTCAAATTAAAAGACGTAGACTCAACTCCAGTATTTGCACAGAAGATATAGTACATTAAAAAGCCTGAACCAGATTTTGCTGGTGTTTAACTTTCTAAGATGTGGTGAAAAGCTGCTTAACGTAGCTTTTTAAAATTGCTTTTTCCCCAACAGGTAGTTTAGAGCAAGAGCAGCCCCAGGCTTTAAATGGTTTCCTTAATTTTGATTTGTACTGATTTAGTATCAAATTTCTTTTAATTAGGCAGGGTAAAACAAAAATTTGGAGAGTGGTGATGGGGGACACACTTAACTCATGCAAGAGGAATCTGAGTATTTTGAGATCCCTACTGAAAATAATAATTATGGACTTCATATAATTATATCATAAGCAGAATGAATAACAACAGTCAGATTCCATCATTATAAGAAATGAAACATTACACTAAAATGAACTTAAAAGTGACAACTGTAGACATTATTCTAATTTTTTAAAAAAAGCTACATGCGAAAAAAAAAGCTCAGGTATTTTCATTTGTTTTCTTTAAAATATTGTGTTCATACTAAGGGGTACAGTTTTCCTTTGTTTCTGCAAATCATACTGCTAGAACAAGACATTTAGAACCAGTTGCAGTTATTACAAGACGAGTGTGAAAACTACTTCTAAAATGCACAAACAGGAATGTCTCAGTTGTATCTGTCTTTCTTCATGTATCAGAATGACCATAAATTTGTGCTTTGGAATAAACATGATTTGTGTATGTGTAGTTCTGAGTAAGAAACTAGAAATCTGAACCATTATGACTAATAGGGAAGTCAAGGTGTATCCTCCAAACATATTTCCTTCATTTATATATCTACCAAATTATGAAAATGAAAGAAGTTGATTGCATCAAGGTGTTTTTACAAAATTCTGTTTGACAAAATAACTAATCTCCTGGGTGGAGGCTGACCCTTAGCAGGACACCTTTGATCACTAACAGTTATTCACGCACAGGATGCGTCAAGAACTTCAAGCTAATCTCATCTTTACAGACTTCTTGACAAGGCCCGATAAGTGATTTCTATGTCAATTTCAGAAAACAAGTTTACAGTGATTGGGTAACTATTTCTAGAAATTTGTTTTACAGAGATATGATCGAAACCAATAGGTCCTTGTACTTATTTTCAAGACAGTAGCGAATGGTATTGAATAGTACTTATGTAACATCTTAAGACCATTTAAGAGATTTTTCAGTATACTGGTCACAATTTCTGGGGGACTAATTTAATTAGTGGACATACACTGCAGAAAGTATTTAAATATTCTTACCTGAAATTTGATAAAGCGGAAGAATTATCAGAAAATACTTCTTGAATAGTCTAGCAACAAATAAGATGGAGGAGACAAGTAAGTTTGACACTTAAAAAAAAAGTCTTTTCTTGTATGCATAATTAATATTTACAAAGTCCCTCTCTGCTGAGTAAACAGATGTTTCTGTTATTCGGGAGAATAAATTGTATTAACATGCAGTTTTACTCAGAAATATAATAGCTATAAAACATAAGGCTATAAGGTTAGTATTTATGAAATCATGCTTACATAGTATCATACTTTTAGGAAAGTACTCATTAAAACACAGTATATACTGGGGATCATGTTACTCTGTCTGAATCATTTCTCTTAACAATCTATAGAATGTTAGCCAGTCTTTTCATTATCAAGGCAAGTCTAAATCTGACTACAAGTCAGCATTGCTGTTTCGAGACCAGAAAATATACCTATGCCACCAAACACTGCAATATTTATCTGCATCAGTTGCTTGTATATTTCTTAAAAATGGATAATATACTACATAGTCATCCCTCCCTTAGTTTTTGTAGGGAATTGGTTTCAGTTCCCCCAGAATAATAAAATCACAGATACTTAAGTGGCTTATAAAAAATTGGGATATCACATCTGCAAATAAGCTATGTACATTCCCTTGTGAACTTGAAATCACCTCTAGATTAGGTAAATAGCTGTTATACTCTACCTTTACCCAATTACCACAAGAAAAAAACATCTGTACATGTTCAGTACAGAAGAAACCATTGTATGCCTAACTATTTAGCATACAAATGAAGGATGTTCAAACAATAAGTGCTGGAGAATCTCTGAGAATTTGTGGAAGGGTGGGAGGCTACCTATTCACTTAATTTGTGTGGATTGTGTAGTGCTTGGTGGGTGATAAACTCAAATTTTCCTTTTTAGAACTTTTTGAATTTTGGGGTTTTTTTTTTGTATAGGGGATTGAACCCAAAGCCTTTACACTGAGCGACCTTCTCAGCCTTTTAGGTTTTTGAGACAGGGTCTTGCTAAATTGTTAAGTTGCTCAGGAGGGCTCAAACTTGTGACCCTCTTGCCTCTGCCCCCCAAAGTGCTAGGATTACAGGTGTGCAATACCATACCTGGCTACTTTCTGGAATTTTTTGGTTCCTGAATATTTTGGATATGGGGTGGGTTGAATTCACAGATGTGGAACCCAAAGAGAAAGGGGTGGGGGTCAAATGTGACAGAAAAACTTACCTCTACGAAATGAAGAAGCTTTTCAGTGGATGCCTCAAAGGTTTTTCGAGCCATTTCTGATTTCCGCAATTGACAGTCAAGTACTGTGATTCTTTTTCTTAAATCCTGAACACTTTCCTAGAATGAGATATCAAAGGTACCATCTTATGCATATCTTTGATTTTACATTATGGTTTCCTATTTTCAGTTTTCACAAGTTTATATTGAATATTACCACTTCATTTATTTTCTCTCTTACTACACATATCTTCTGATTTTGTCTGTGGGATACACTGCATATTTAGAAGTTAATCTGTACAAGGATACTGCAAGTTTTATGAGACATGCTGCATATGACTATTAGCAGATGCTGATAGAATCCCTTACCAGTGTCACACAAGTGAAAACTGGACACACACACACACACACACACACACACACACACAATATAATACAATACAACATAAGGCTGAGCTAGTAGGGAAGTAAAGGAATTCCATTGAGACAAAGGGTAGCAATGTAGAGAGAACCACTGGGGTGCGAGAGTACTGAAGCATAATTTGCTCTGAGGATGATGGCCATCCCTGGTGGCCTGCAGTTTAGAGTTTCATCAGGCACAAAGAACAAGAGGGAGAACTTTAATGGGTGAACTAGGAGGAAACAATTTTCACAGAAGTAAGTAGTGGTTTGATTTGGGCTCTGGTGAGTGAGAAAAATAAATCTCTCCTGAATAATTCCTAACCATCAGCCTGTACTCACGCAGATTTGGGACCTGAATTTATATCACCTGGGGGGCCCTAAAAATTCATGATCTAAAAATTTAGTTTAAATTAGTCCCAGATTAGTAAAAACAAAAACAAAATTCCTCTGGAGTGCTGTTTTCTAAACTCAGATCTCAAAGAATCCCCAAATATAATGTCAATAGAACATGATGACCTCACAATAAAAAAAAAAAAATCACTAAACATACGAAGAAATAAGCTCCACGAATGAAAGTTAGCTAAAAGAAACACACTAGGTTGTGCCATGCATGGGGATACCCAATGTAATCCCAGCACTTTGGTAGGCTGAGGCAGGAGAAATTGCAAGTTTGAGCCTGGCCTGGGGAACTTAGTCACTTAGTGAGACCTCATCTTAAAAAAGGAAAAAAGAAAAGAAAGAAAATGGCTGGGATGTAGTTCATTGTGAAGGCCTGGGTTCAATTCTCAGTACTATAAAAAATCAAAACCAAAACCACCACAACAAAAACACTACAGGATCAGAGCTACGAGGACAGCAGATATTAGAGTGATCAAATATACAATATAGAGTAATTATGTTTAATATTGTTATGGCTTGTATATAGATGCCCCCCTCCCCCAAGCCTCATACACTCATAGGTGTAGCTTTTGGGAGGTGGCTGGATCATAAGTGTGGGATGCTGAATGACAGTGTGTGATTCTGGGATTAAGGCTGTGTGATAACTAAATTGGTCTAGCATAGTTCTGTGTATGGATAATGGAAGGCCCACCCTACGTGGGTGGTACCAATCAACAGGCTTGTATCCTGGATGGACTACAAAGGGAAAGATGGAAGGCAGGCTGCCTGCTGCCTCCTGCCTGGCCTGCAATGAACTATTTTTCCTCTGCCATGGTGCCCTGCCTTAGAGCCAGCTATGACTGAAAACCCTACAAACTGTGAGCTGAAATAAATCTTTCCTCTTTTAACTTGTGAGTGTTGGGTATTTTGTCTTAGCAATAAGAAAAGTAATATAAATATGTTTAAAAAATTAAGAAGGAATTACAAGTGTAATAAAGGGAAAGACAGCTATCCAAATGAATCCAGATGACAAAAATGAATGGAAAAAATAAAAATGTGGTCATGATTAAATTTATTATTTTTAATAGCGAAACATTTATTGGTACATTTTAGGCATACATAATAACACTCATCATAAGGAACTTGCACTTGTACATGGTATATCCTGGCTCTTTTTTCCCAGTCCCTTCCTTTCCTCCCCTCAAGCTTGATTTATGGGTTTAACATTCAATTAGATACAGCTGAAAATAGAATGAGTAAACTGGAAACAAAGGTAAAGAAACTTCTTATAGCTGAATAGAAAGACAAAAATTGAAATATGAACAAAGGAGGAGATGTCAGGAGAAAACAGCTAGAAGACCTATTATATATATAATCTGAGTTACACATGTGTAACTAGAATGAAACAGAATAGCAGCCTAGGTTTTTCTAGAAACAGAAAAAGACACTGTTCCTCAGACCAAGAAACACAAGGAATCTCTAACAGTATAAATTAAAACAAATGAACACATGACTCATTGTGGAAAAATGCTAAATATCAAAGCCAAAGAGATCTTAAAATTAACTAGAAGAGATTGCAAACAAAGGACAAACTGACAGCTGACATCACAGCCATGAAATAAAAACAATGAAAGAATTTAAACATCAACTTAACATTCTCTATGTAGCCAAAATATATTTCAAGAATAATAGCTGTATTAAGATGTTTTACAGATAAAAGGAGAATTTATCAATGGATCGTCACTATATGAATTTCTAAATGATGTGCTTCAGGAAGGAAATGATCCTAGCAAGAAAGTCTGAGATTTAAGGAAGAATGTTGAACACAGAGAATGGTAAACATAGAGTGAATCTAAATAAATTTTGCCTGGGGAATTTAGTGACTTACTGAAACCCTGTCTTGAAATTTAAAAAAAGTAAATAAAATAAATAAAAATGGCTTGGAATATTTGCTTGGTGCAAAAAGTCACGGCCTTGGGCCGGGGATTTAGCTCAGTGGTTTCGCCGCCTGCTGCGCAACAGCAAGGACTCAAATTCGAAACCTGGTATCAAAAAAAAAAAAGTCATGGGCTCAACTCTCAGGATCACCACCAAAACCCAAACCCAAACCAAAATAAAACAAAAAGTAATAATGTAAAAAGTCAAGATAAGTAAAACATTAACAAGAAAAGATTTTCAGTAAGTAGGGATGATTACGTGTATATTCTAAAGTACTTACAATATTTAGAAGGTGGAAAGCTACTGATTAGTTTTACAACTTTAAATGTTAAAATTTCTAGGATAATCATTAAGAAATAGAAGTTCTAAACCAGAACAGAGAAATGTGTGTAATTAGGCAGCAGGACACAGGAGAAACCTGAATCCATTAAAAAAAGCAATAAATAAAATAGGATATATGAGGCATATAAAATGTACAAAATGAGAGGGCAGAAATGAAGCTAGATGCTTTAATAAATAAAAGAGTATAAATAGATCCTTCTGATTACCAATTAAAGCTTAATAAATGGTGAGAAAAGTCCACCTATGTGTTGTTTACCATACATATAATTAAAATATAAGGACACTGAAAAGTTCAAATGGATAAAAATCACATAGGATGAAAACACCAACCAAAAGAAAGTTGTGTTACTATTTGAAATCAATCAAAAACAGGAAGTAAAGGGAAAAGAAGATTGCTAAGTAGAAGAGTCATGACATTTTCATAAAAGATGATGACATAATTTCAAGCCTGAATTCATCTAAAAACATTACTTCAAAATGCATAAAGAAAAATTTTAAAAAGAAACCAGAATTTTTTAAAGATAGCAACCAATGGCTCAAGCAGACAAAAAAATCAATATAGAGAAGGAATAACTCCCTAATGCCCTTTCTAGTGGAGTATACAGAACAAGAATATCCAACAACTTCAGAATTCTTTTCTAGCTCAATTAGAGCTTCTGTGATCATTAAGTAGTAAGCCATGAAGCAAACATCAACAAATTTTGAGGAGTGGTTACTCTGTAAACTGTATTCTCTGGCCACAATGCAAGTAGTCTTTCTGTACCTCGATGGTGTTCATAAGTAAAGATAATCATAAATATGTAAGTTCTTGCCAAATTAACTGATATAGTTAATGAAATTTCAGTAAGAAGTCCAATTTTTTTCTTTTTGGTGGGCTTAATAAGTCTAAAATAGATAAAAGAAGAAAAGGTCATATAGTCAGTACACTTTCAAAGAAAAAGAACGAAGCAGTATGACTAGATATCAAGATTCATTTTACAAGATATAGTAAATAACATACTGTGTTTTTCACAGAGGAATACATATATAGATCACTGAAAGAACAGGGATCCATATACATATGAAACCTTGATATAGGATACAGCTGGTTTGCAGCTCAACTAGGAAAGGAGGAACTTGTCAATAGATGGTGGTCGGACAGTTATTCATTTGGAATAAAGAAATAATGAAAAAAGGTATCTCCTCTTTATGCAGTGCCATAAAATCAATTATGGACAGATTGAAAATTTAAAAATTTTGGCGCAAAAATAAAAGAAATTCTCTACATCTCTGGAGATAAGAACCTTTAAAATTTTCCACACAAGGGAAATAATGTTTTACTGTATAAAAATTAAGAACTCTTGTCCATTTCAGCACAGATTGAAAATGCAAGACACACATTTGGAAGAGTAATTGTGTGACATATAACCTAATAAGGGATTGATAAGTAACAAGAATCACTGACACACCTATACAAAAAAAAAACAACCTCAATGGAAAACATGGTCAAAAAGACACAAAGGGATATTTCACAGAGAAATACAAATGCCTAAGAAATACAGAAATATATGCTCAATTGAGCGTTGGGGGATGGGGAGCAAAGCCCCGGTTTATAGGATTGGGAGTATAAATATCTCGATCAAAGCTGACTTCAAACTAACAACCTGATGTCACTGAACATGGAGATGCATGCAATCGTCCACTGGTCCCAGCCCATCACTGTCTCAAAGTCATTAGTAGCCAGGGAACTTGATATAACACTTATTATACCTACCAGTCTCATAAAAATTAAAAGTAAAAGCAAACAAAAGGTTGGCAAAGTGTGGGATGAATGGTATTTCTCATTTGCTACTGGTGGGAGTAGAAATTGACTTCAACACTTTCAAACATAATTAGGCATTTCCTTGTAAAGTTGAAGGTACAATTATCCAACCTAGCAATTCTACTGGCAGGTAACCACTACACATGTGGAGGAGGAGATATGTACCAAAATGTTTTTAGCAACAAGAATTATAGTACAAGAATACAGAAGTAGACTGCCCATTGAATGCAGAATGAAGAAATATACTGTAGTATATCTATGCAATGGAGTACAAAGAAGGACTTAAAAGATGTGAACTACAAACTTTGAATAGATGAACTAAAAAGCATAAAATACTGAGTAAAAAAAAGGTTACAATAGTATATATAGTATATTAATATTTATATAAAGTTGATAGACAAATCAAAAATACCATATTTTAAGGGATATATCCATGTATATTTAAAAATTTTGAATTATCAAGAAAATGTCCCCAAAGGGACAAGGGAGGAAATGCAACTGGAGATGGACATTGCGATTCTTCAAAGGTATTTTGCAATATTTTATTTCTTAAGCTAGAGGTCAATTTAAAAAAAAAACTCAAACAAGTAGATAAGAGAAAATTATGATGAATAATAAAAGCATGGCTATAAAAACAATCTGAACTTTTAATATTTTGATAATTCCCAAAATATTTTCATAATCTGGTTAAAATTACACAAAACAGTCACATCTCTTTTTTTCAGAGTGTGAATTCTGGATCAAAAATGAACATGTATGTGATAGTTGTAACTGTTAATACTTTCTCAGTATGACTTCCTCTACCCTTGTGATGTCATAAAAGGAAGATGGGAACTTCAGCCTTCTTATGGAACTGATTTAAGTAAATACATGTGAGAAATATGCTAGGGACTCTCAAGAGCTAAATAAAAAAATCTTTAGAGTTTTTCCTAAATATTGCTTTTCTAAAACTAGTTTTAGGGCTGGGGATTCAGCTCAGTGTCACTGTGCCTGCCTTGCAAGCATAGGATCCTGAGTTTGATCCCCGAAACCAAAAAAACAACCCCCCCCCAAAAAAACACAAATAAAACTAGTTTTATTCTCACTTGGTATATTTGCAGAATTTCATTCTTTTATATGCTTTATCAAATATTCATAAGTTATTGAGATTCACTTTATGTTCTCTTAAAAGCTGACTGGTTTAGATCCACTCACATTTATAACTGAACAACCTGATGAAGTTAGAAGTTAGCTATTTCAATTTATCCATTTTCCTATCTTAATTCACTGAATTAAGAATATATGTCTACTATAGTTTTGGAAGCTAGTCAATGAATATAGTATGTACAATAAAAAAATCACATAATAAATAAAATAATTTGTATAAAGAAAACTTTGCATTGTCTTCTGAACAGCATTCAGTATTTGGCTACTGAAATTGAGAACCCTCTACTAGAGCCTAATTTAGTACACCCTACATTAAGAAAAAATTCGGACTTGGTTTCTTCCTATTAATTATTTTGACCCTTGTGCAAAAATTCTTCTTTAACTGCTCTAATCAAAGAATAAAACACACTCCTTCTTCCAGCCCTACAAGACAAGTCAGCAAGTTCAGAAATACAAGGAGAAAACCAATGTAATCAATGTTAAATAGTTATAGGACTTAGTGCCTGAACTGGACAATAGTTGACCACCAATGACCCAATGAATTTGGGGCACCCAGCTTTTTGCTCCCACAGCTCTCTAGATCAAGGCAGGATCACAACCTTCACTTTACCCTCCTCGTGACACATCTCCTATCACTGAACAGAAGACAAACACTGACCTAGTTTAGAAGTGCAGATGAAAAGAAAATGAAAACAGAATACATGACAACGGGCAAGGAAACCATGGTAACAAGGAGAGAAGACTGTTTTGCTTACTTTATTTTGGTCAGAATAATCAGCAAGCTGAGCCTTCAGCTCTGAAATCTCGCCCTCTAACAGACGGATCACTTCTTCGTAGTCCATTTCCATTCCGTGTGCCTGCCTCTGTGCGGCTTCAGCAAGATGAATCCGAGTTCGCAGAGCTCTTGTTTCTTCAACGACAGCTTTGGCTTCCTAAGTAGTTTGACATTAATGCCATTGAAAGAAACACACACATATACACACACAAATAGTTTAGTGGTCTACGCAAAATGTTATACTCGCAAAACAGCATGCACATGTTCATTTCTCCACTTGGAAATTAATCTTCATTTCATTTTAATATGTGGACTAGCTGCCTGATCTTGCTTTTTTTCTTTGTTAATTTCTTAGAAATACTTTAGTATGGCATCTCTAACTTCATGCACCCAAAATCTGGAAAATAAGGTAAGTTGGAGAGACTTCAAAACAGAAAATAGACTAGAAGTGGTTCAAAAGAGAAGAAGAGTAGGCTACGACAAAACTCAAGTTGGTGGCAGGGCTCAGGTTCCAGATCCCAAGAGCTTTGTAATGTTGTGGGGCTACTTTGTGGACCAAACCCCAGGGGCCAAAGCTTGTTCCTAGTTATATCTATTATTTCTCCCTCTTGGTTTAAGCCCCCAAAAAGGTGGACTCCAGTAGCAAAATATGTATCTAAATCTGTAGGAACCAATGTTCATAAGACAGTTATTAAATGCATGCTATGTCTGAAGTGCTTCATCTATCTTATCCAAAAAACATTGAGAAAGGCATTATTAAGAACTTGTACATAAGCAGAGGCTCAGAGAAGGTATATAACCTACTCAAGGACACATGACCATAGTAGTACCTGAATGTGGACCCAGGTCTGCTTGTCTTCAACATGAATGTTCTTTTTCACCATTTTATCCTGCCTTTAAAAGACAAAATAAAAATACCCTGTGTACTAGCTATACTTTCCACCTTAGCAAGAGGTTGGAGTGGCCAAAACCGCTTGCTCTCCCCAAATGTACTTCCTTGCTGGGTGTGGTAGCCCACACCTATAATCCCAGCACTGGCAGGCAGGCTGAGGCAGGAGAATCGCTGTGAGTCTGGGGCCAGCCTGGGCTATATAGTGAGTTCAAGACCTGCCTGAAATGCAGAACGAGACCCTGTCTCCAAAAAAAAAAAAAAAAAAAAATCAAAATGTAACTTGTTGCTGAGTCAAAGATAATCTCCTAGGATACCACTATAATTTAATATGGGAGTTATACTATATTTTTTTTCTTTACTTGATGCAAAAATATCTCTTCTCTGCAATGAAACTTTCTGCTCCAATTGCTATAGCTAATATTAAACTATAGCTATTTTAATTTTCTTAGAGTTGTTATAGGGCACTTGCTTTTGTTTGAGCTTAAATATATTTGATGGACCAAGAGGGTTAGGAGAATGGACATGTTCTTTATTTTTTTAGGTTATATATTTCTATATCAATTTTTTTTAATTTTCTGAAAAAATGAAAATAATTTATAACAAAATAATGAGAAAAACAATAGTTAAAACAATGTGTATCAGTATCTGCAAAGTATTACTCAGAGTATAAGACACAGACAGTAAACATTCTCTCTTACAGAGAAGAAACTGATAGTAGCACAAAACTTTCTTCTCAATGAACTAAGATAAGAGAAAGTGGTAGTGTAAGGGAAACAAATTGGCATATATATTGAAATATTTTTTTAAATGGAGTAGGCAACTTGGAGAATTATTTGAGCTTTTCCATACTTTCTATTTATCTGCCTTCCATTTTGCTCTTTATTCATAAATACAGTTTCTGATATAAGAGAAATCATGAATGAATGTTGGATTTTGTCAGAGACATTTTCTGTATCGAGATGATCATGTGATTTTTGTCGTTGCTTTATGTGATGAATAACATTCATTGATTTGCATGTGTTGAACTATCTTTGCACCCCTGTGATGAAGCATATTTGGTCATGGTGTATGATCTTTTTGATGATTTGCTGCATTGTTTGCCAGTATGATGTTAAGAATTTTTGCATCTATGTTCATTACAGAGCTTGGCTTGTAGTTGTCTTTTTTGGTTGGATCTTCATTTGATTTAGGGATCAGGATAATGTTAGGATGATTCTAAGGATGATTCTGAAAGTACTCCTTCCCTCTCCATTTCATTAAAGAGTTTGAGGAGTATTAGTGTCAGGTCTTCCCTCAAGTTCTTGTAGACTTTTTTGTACAACGTGTGAATTTGGATTGTCTTTGTTTTTCGAGGACTTTGTGATGTATCAATAGGTTATTTATTTGGGCTCATTCTGTTTTTCTGATGTGGGCATTCACAGCTATAAATTTCCCTGATAGGTCCACTTTCATCATTCTGTCCTGTAAGTTCTGGTACGTTGTACTGGCATATCATTTAATTTTAGGAATTGTCTTATTTTTCCTTAATTTCCTATGACCCACCATTGTTCAAAAATGTGTTGTTTAGGGCCAGGGATTTAGCTCAGTGGCACTGCAGCTGCCTCTCAAGTGCAAGGTCCTGAGTTTGATTCCTGGTACCAAAAAAAAGAAAAAAGTGTTTAATTTCCATATGTTTGCATAATTTCTCCAGTTTCTTTTGCTGATTTTTAAAAGGCAAAAGATTTATATAATCCAAAGAGAAACCAGAGTATTGGTATTTATTTTTAGCTTTATGCACTGTGATCTGATTAATGCATGGCAAAATTTTGATTCTTTTGCATTTACTTAGGCATGCTGTTAGGTAGTATATGGTTTATTTTGGAGAAAGTTCCATGTGCTGTAGAAAATAATGTTTATTCTGTTGTTGGGTGGAATACTATGTGTATAACTATTAAGTCCATTTGTCCAAAGGTTTGATTCAACTGATGTTTCTGTTTAGTCTATCTATTTACGATAGTGGGGTATCAGTATAATTATATTGATGTTACTTGAACTTTTATATCTACTAGTGTTTGTTTTATGTAGTTGGGTGCATCATGGTTTGGTGCACATATGTTCATAATTCTTCTGTTGAATGGTTCTGTTAACCAATATGTAATGTCTTTCTTTGTCTCTTGATCAGTTTTGGCTTGAGGTCCACTTTGTCTGAAAACAAGATAGCTACTCCTGCTTGTTTCTGTTGCAGGGACTATTTTTTTCCATTCTTTAGTTTTTAGTCTATAAATTTCTTTTTGTGTTAAATGTGTTTCTTGTATAGAGCATACTGTTAGATTTTGTTTTTTGACCCATTCTGATAATCTGTGTCTCTTGATTGGCAAATTGAACTCATTTACATTGGTGCAGTAGTCATAATTGATAGATATTAACTTACTCCTGTCATTGTATTATTTTTAGTTGCTGTTTTGGTTTCTTTCTCTTCTACATAACTGCTACCCCTAGCTGATGCATTGATTGTATTGGACCTTTTGGCCCTGTTAGCTTTATTGCCTCCTTCTATAGGATATCCTTGAGACTTTTTTGTAGTGTTGGTTTGGTAGTCATGAATTTCTTTGATTCTTTTTACTACAGAAATAACATTTCGCCATCCGTTTTGAAAGATAATTCTGCAGAATATAACAGTCTGGGATGGAAGTAGTTTTCCTTTAGAGTTTGAAACACTTCATTCTAAGATCTGCTGGTCTATAATATTTGTGTTGAGAAGTCTGTTGTAATTCTGATGGGTTTCCCTTTATAGGTGATTCATTGCTTTTCTCTAGCAGTCCTTTAAGATTCTGTTCTTGTGCTGGATTTGTGGTTTTTTAAATTATTAAATGATGTGGAGTTTGTTTTTTTTTTTCCAGATCATAGCTCTTTAGAGTTTTACATACATCACTTATCTGTATGCCAAATTCTTTTTCCACATCTGGAAAGTTTTTTCTATTACTTCTGTAAAAATTTTTATGCCATTTGTGTTGTTTTCTAATTTGTCATTAATTCCAGCTACCCTTATATTAGTCTTCTTTGAGTCATCTAGAAACTGTTGGACTGATTTTTCATGTTGTTTTGAAGGTATCTTTCATTAACTGATCATTGACTGAAGCCTTGGCCTTTAGATCTGACAGTCTGTCTTCACACTGGTCACTTCTACTGCCCATACTTTCAAGTATATTTTTAATCTGGATTTGTGTTTGGAACTTTTTTTTAATGAATCCTCATTCTTTTCTGTGCTGGGCACTCGTGTTTTGTATCTCTTTCTTTAGTTCTACTAGATTTTTATTAGTGTCTTCTCTAGATTTGCTGATCATTTGCATTATTAGGGTTATTATCTGATTAGTTTTATTTTCTTTAAATGCACAAAGCACCTCACAAAATTGTTTCACCTCCACTGATACTCTTTCAGATCCTCCTGCTGTGTGGCTTATGATTTCCTCCGTTGTGATGTCCCCTGAACCAGTTTTGGTATAGTTGGGAGTTTTTGGAGGCATTTTGCTGCCTTGTCTTCCCATGTTTCTAATTTTTTGTTTTTGCACTGGGATTTTCAGCTTATTTGGCCCAGTTCCCAGTTCTTCAGGAGTGAGCTGAAGTATTGTTTATGACCTCTAGCCAATCCAGATACTGGTATACAAAGAAAACCAACTTAGAGCAACAACTGTTACCTTGGGTATAGTAGTAAAATCAGAGATAATGGCATCAAATATCAACTGAATACTGACAAACCCTAAGAACCACTCACAAACTCCCCTTAACCAGAGAAAAGAGGTCTGTGATTTTAGTGAAGATACTTAAGCCATTCAAATATTGACCTATATTAACTCAGGCTAATTTCTGCTGGATGTACGCAACAGTCCATGAGCTGAAGCATACCGCTAGACTGAGTGCCCATCTTTATGTCCACCCCCTCTGAAGATTATACCCACCAAATCTGGTTTTTCTCCACAGTATAAAGGCCCCATGATCCTCCTGGCCTGAGCCTAAGCCTTCCAGAGGATTCCAAGAAATCTCTGTTTAGCTCTCGCCCTCTCCAACCCTGTCTCCCCAGACTGTCTCTCACAGTCTCGGTGTCTCTGTGGTAGGGTAGCAACACTTCGGTCCTGGAGCTAAACTCTCCTCCTGGGTGTTGGTCTCATCTTCAGTCAGGTCTGTCTTTGGGCTGTCCCTTCTGCTGGCCTGTGCTATGGAGAATGTAGAGGCAGAGCTGGCTAGGATTTGGTAGTTTGGCCGCTGTCCTCTTGCCTCCTGTGTGCATTGCACAGGGCCTGGGCCTGGTGATGGCAGCAGGGGATGTAGGGCATGCAAGGCCTCCCTCCTGCCTCCTGCATGGGTTGTGTAGGTCCTGGGGCTGGTGGTGTCGTTGGCAGGGGTGTGGCATGCAATTCCTCTATGTCTCTGGCTCCGGGGTGGGTTGGGTAGGGCCTGAAGCCAGAGGCTGCATCAGTAGGGGTAGGACATGCAGTTCCTTTCAGTTTCTGCCTCCTTCACAGATTGCATGGGGCCTCCATGGACATGTTCTTAGGAGTCAGTTTTTCAATCAAACATTTACTATTTTTATTAAGTACTTTTTATACATCAGGTTCTGGGATAGACACTGAACAGTGCAGACAGAAAGCCCTTCCTTTTAAGACCTCGCAATATGATCTCTTGTTTGCAGAGACAGACAGGAGATTAGGGATTACCAGTGAAGACCTCACCAAGGAGACATCCGGTCAGACACACAGAAAAGGGACAGAGCCATGATTTTCCAAGAAGGAACTTTCTGACCAAAAAGAACTGTTTGTGCAAAGGCCCTCAGATAAGACTGTTTTTCGTCTTCAGAGAACAGCAAAAAGGCCACTGGAGCAGAGGTACCAACTAGTATGTGAGATGGGGGCAAAGTGACAATAGGAGTGAGTGTGGGGATAGGACTGGAGTGGAGTGGCAGGTCTGAAAGGAATTAAGAGCCCATTATACGGGGCTTGGTTTAGTCTGGGTGCGATGGGAAGTGATGGCAGGGTTTTGAGCAAAGGAGTGATGTGACCTGACTGACACTCTAGGAGGAATATGTTCACTGATAAAGAATGCAGGGCTGGAAGCAGAAAGAAGAAGAATGGGACAGGCAAAATTCACCGCAGTTCAGAAAAGTGTGATTGTAGTAGAGATGGTGTGGAGTAGCTAGATTCTAAATATCATTTGGAAGTATAGCTAAAAGCTTAGGTCGTCGGTAACATTTATTTAGCAGCTACTGCATCAGACAATTGTGTTATGTGGTGAAAATATAAAAAGGTAAACTATAGCTACCTTTTTCTAGCTCAGGTTAGAACATTAGATACGATTCACATAAATGGAGGAAGAAAGGCACAACAAAGCAACAAAAACAAATCCTATAATGTGGAGAAAAGAAGAGAGGCAAGAAGGAATATGGCGCATTTGAGAAATAATGTTAGATGGGTTTTGATTGCTAAGAAGCTTCTTAAAGGGGGATAATGGATTTTTTATAAAAGGGCTGGGAGAGGAAGGGAAAAGGCCAGGTTCGATAGAAATGGTATGACAGGCAATGGAGCTTGCGTCTGGGGAAGTCTTCTGAGCAGACAATGACATTAGAAAGTGCTTTAAAAAGCTAAAACTGGCAGTGCATTACAGGATGGGGAGAGCAAGCCCACCAGTTGCCTTGTGTACCTTTCATCCAAAGAATATTATTCCCTTCTATCTGAAAGTAACTGACGTAACAACGGAAGGATGCTTTTCAGAAGAAGTATCTGAGAAAAGGAGGGTACCTATCAAGGCCCCCACATCTGTTAGTTCAGTTCAGGTGATCAAGGAAGTCACAGTGTCGCAGGTGGGTCACCTTCACACCAGACTGTTTCTGCGCACACAGGAGGCAATGGCTTAATGTGACAGCCCTGTTCTAGATGTCTTACGTGTCAACGCAGCTAATCTGTACACCGTGATGTGAGGCGTGTCTATTATTATCCTCATTTTATAGATAGGACACTAAAGCACAGAAAGGTTAAGTAACTTGCTCAGAATCACAAACCCAGTAAGTGACAGTGCTGGGATCTGAACCCACGCAGTCCAGTCACAAAGTTCCCATTCCTGGTTAGCATGCCTACTACCTTGCCAACTCTAGAAAGTGTTTTTCAAACAATCACTTGTAGGTGACAGTATCAGGAACACCAGCCCTGCATTAGTTTAGGAGGTGGCCAACACAATAGACAAACACATTTGAGGTTGATGCATTGCTCCCATTTTCCATTCAATAAAATCTTTTTTTTAAAAAAAAGCCTCTGAAGTGAAAGAGGAAGGGCAGAAAGTTCACCATGGCTGCAATGAAGAATAACTAATTTGATGATTTGTTTCCCTCACACTCACTTCATGAAGCATTTATTCTTCTATAAAAGCTGCCCTTTTATTTTTTGCTCAAAGAATTCTAGGTAATTAAATGAAGAACCTGCATGAAATTTATAAGGCCATTATTGTGCAATGATGATAATACAGTGTGAAAAGATGGGTGGGAAAAGGTGCAGGGGTTTTGATGCTGAATAAATTCATGGTATTTCTTCTGTAAACGTGTAACTGTCCGACTGGTGAATGTGACCCCTCAGCAAAGTCCTAGCCCAATTCCCACTGAATGGTTGTTGAAAAGATTAGCGCACTGAAATGACGACTCTTAGAGGGAGCAGTAAAGAAAAGACAACAACAGCGTGCTGGATTTAGCAGTACAGGATCACATCAATCCATTTTCTCTTTTCCTCCCAAGGCTGTCTTCTCATAAATAACTGCAAAGCCTCCTAGGTCAGTAACTCTGAGTCAGAATTTTCCCAGTACCTGCCAGTACCAAATACATGTACCTGAAATCCCAATCAGGACACATGTTGCAGGCAATTTACTGATTACTTTGTATCAGGTATGGTTTAATTCAAATTAGAAATTTTGAAAATAAAAGAAAAACTAAGATATAAAAAAGTACATTTTAAAAAAGCAACATAAGCACTATGACTTCTAATACTAACTAGCATGAGCAAATGTAATTGAGAAGAATCCTGATTATGAAATAAAATGTCTGACTTAAATTTCTTTTTGGTAATACTGAGGAAATGCCTTCAGCTCACGTAAAATGAGGTTTACCTATCTCATGTCTTGATGAATCTTTAAGGAAGATCACATCAAATTCTTCTTTGAAAAGATAATTCAATCTAATGAAAATCTTTGTAGGGTACAAATACTGTACTTGAGTCTTAGTTCTATAATTATATTGGGGTTAAGGATAGATTGTGTGTGTGTGTGTGTGTGTGTGTGTGTGTGTGTGTTTCTGTTTTCAATATACAGCTTCCCCCCACACACACAACACAAAGTGATCTAGAATTTAAAAACATGGGGTTTGGGTACATCTCAGTGGTAGAATGTTTGCTTAGAATAAAAAAAACATAGATTTTTGGATGAGACTTATCTAGGTCACTAACTTGGATCTGTGATGCCACAACCACATTTTCTGGCTGTATAATTCATTATGACTCATTCTGTTCACGTATATAATGGGAAATAACATCTGTCTTATAAGCTCAAAAACAACTCATACAAGAGGGTTAAAGAAACTATTACAGTCCTTGCAACAGTTATTTCCCCCCTCTTTCTTCTTTACTACTTTGGAAAAATATGCATAATCACCTAGGAGATAAGAAAGTCTGATTAGATAATTTATTAAGGGTTTTCCTGAGGCATTCAATTACTAATACTGTCGCTTGAACTTCAGAGAAGTTGTTTGAAAATGTAATTTGCACATATCTTCTGTAATGTTAGCACAAAATTATGTAAAACCCTTTCCTCTCTAGTTATAAGTTATAACGGCTCCCTAAAGTAGAAGGAAAAAGCATGAACTGCAGTTGCACATTTGTAATTAGGCTAGCACTTCCGCATCACTAACCTTAGGTTCTGTAATTTTTAGGCTAATCAGTAAATCTCTTAAATGTCAATGGCTGACAGGAGAAACTGGGAGATTGAAAAGAGATATATGTTTCAGTGTAATGTAACTTATGCTACCAAGCCCTAAAGAATACTTCTCTTATCAGCTTCCAACATCCACTCATTGGAAAAACCTTTCTTGGTCCTGGTCCTGATACAGCTTGTGAAAAAGATTAAGGGCTACTGTAGGAAGAAGGTTGTTGAATGAGAAGTGTTTAAAAATAAGTTCCATTTAGCTTCCTTAACTTATATATCTGGTTTATAAAAATATATGTATCTCTCAAACAATGGTCTCAAAGAGCTTTGCAGATGTATTTATGAGCGAATGAATTTACACCTCATCCCTTAAGCATGGATGCATTTGGGGGAAGAGTTTGAATCCACAGAACTTCTTACACACTTCTGATATGCATTCTCTCCTTTCTCTCTCCTCACTCTCCCACCATGCATACATCTTGCTCACTACTCCACCTCCTTCCCTAACCAGTTATTAAGCACTATAAAGTCTTCATCTAGGATATAATTTGGAGCCATTCGTAATTTCCATTCTTACCATTACATTACTGATTCATGCCTTAACTACTCACACTTGGATACCATGAGAATTGCATAAGTGATCACCCAGCCTACTGTGTTCTTTACTGTATTCTGCATGCTTCTGAAGGACTGAATTTCCTAAAATAAACTGCTCAAGTTCCACTTTAGGTAACAAACCTAAGTATATGGTACATGACAAATGGTACATAAAATATATCCTCAATTGTCTATACTCAGGGTACCCCATTACCTGTTCCAAATCAACCTTCTCAGCTCTATTCAGCTCTTACATGAGTACCATATCCAACTGCAATAACTTACTATTATTTCTCAGACTAAACTCTCTTAACTTCTTTTGGTCACCTTATTCTATTAGGTATACTCCTTTCTCTTCATCCAGTTCCCAACTGTTCCACAAAATCTGCCTCATTTCACCTTCTCTATTCTTTCCAGACAGACCACTTTGGTGTAAATAATCTTTCCTTTCTTTTGGTCTTTTGTAATTATCTGTTGTCTGTAATTGAACACATACTACTTCGTATCTCCTGTTCTACAGTCATTAAAATATTTATTGCCTAACTTTTTAATATCAAAGGGTCTTGACTGCTCAAATTAGAACACAAGCTGTCTGAGAATAAAAACTAGGCACTCCACTTAGCCTAAAAATGAGACATAATTGAATTGACAAACTGTGAAAATGATTATTACATTTCTTCTATATAATAATTGCCTCAGAGAATTTATTAGGCAAGAAGCTTTCATAAGAAATTCCTTTATAGAAGATTTCAATTTATGAGAATATTAGAATTATACTTCATTTAAATAATTATAATAGTAACCATAAATCATGCTATGAGAAACACCATATAATGAAAAGCAAATTATGTTATTATACTGTCGTTAGATATAAATTTGAAAAATCCTTTTATGGCATTTATCAGGAAGATGAAATTATATAATACTAAGTGAAATAAAGCAAATACCAATGTTGAAAATGGACAGAGAGTTATACTTGTTTGATAAATTTATTTCTTGTCTTATTGATTAAATATCTAATATTTTAACATGCATATTAGCTTATATTTCCTTAAGAATTATGATTTTCCAACATAAAATTAACATAGTACATGCTCTCAAGGACTACATAGTCTTGAAGGTCCTGTCCAGTCTTACCTATTCCTTGATTTCACACTTTATCAATACCTCTGTGACAAAGACTGTAATAATGATAGGTATTCTGTGATCTCAAGAAACAGATTTCTTTAGTCTGTGTGAAAAAACAAAATCTTCACTTTGTAAAGGAATATCTGGTTTAGTTTTCTGGAGGAAAAAAGCAGGTCAATCAAATTACAATTAACTCTAATTAACCCTCCCAAGAGCTGTCAATTTCTTTACCTGCAGCTGCATTAGTCTCCAAAAGGTGCAAAATTGATTTCTGCCTCTGAACATCAAAGAAAATCAAAGACAATTCTCAGTCTCCTTTATAAAGAGAAATCCTTAACCAAGGGCAGATACATAAGTACATCTATCTGTAAGTTTCATCATGTGAAACTTATATTCTGGAACAAGAGAAATATTAAAGCTCTGATTTGTTATTATATTTAATCTTGAATATTTATTTTCTGGTTTAATGAAGGTTGACATAAAAAAGTATACTCTAATTCTAGTCAAGTATATACAAAAAGATGGGGCCAGGGATTTAGTTCAGTGGTTTCGCCACCTGCTGTGCAAGCGCAAGGACCTGAGTTCGATTCCTAGTACAAAAAAAATATATATATATATATACAAAAAGAGGCCATTTATAGTGTTGGAAATTTTTATAATCAAGAGTTTAAACTCTTCATTGATCCAGGGTACAGCTCAAAGGCTACTTTTAAAGACATATTTAAATTTCATCTGAAGTTTAAAATTTAAGAGAGATTTGTCTTCAAAACAGAAATGTATTTCTTTCTAATTAACCTTTAAGAATTTAAATCAATGGGAATAAAAATATTACCAAATTTTGCTTTGAAGAAATTTGACCAAGAGTTCTAAATTTAAGGCTAGATATGGAAAGATCTAAATTAACAAGATTTTTAAGTTGATCTGGAAGAATGAATCAGTGAGAATTGGTAAGCAAAACCAACCAGAGAAAGAAAGAAAGAAGGTTGGACACGTCCCAGGGATTTATGGTGCATATGAAGTTACAATAGTCGGTGCTGGCCAAATAATTAGATGAAACAGCCATTAGTCCAATAAGTATTTATTGACAAGCAAATGGAAGGACAAAATAGCCTCAAATACACTCTAGATTATGTAAAAGTTTAATTTAAGAAAATGATGTACTACAAACAACACTACAAACAGTAAGTAGTTGCTACCACAAACCATTTGAAATAAAATTGTAAAGAATAGACTCTCATCTATATCAAGTACTGAACAAAATATTTCTTTGACAGATTCCATAAAGATGTGGAGAGTATTGATATATATATGAAATATGACTATGAATAAATTTGATTCATAAAAAGATAAACTTAATAAACAAAAACACCCAAGTTTAAAGAGAGAGAGGGAGGGAGGAAAAAGGGGAGAAAAAGGAAAATAAAAGAATTCACTTGTGTTATGTACATGTACCACCTCCTCACGATGAACGTGATCATGATGTACTAAAACATGCACTAATAAAAGTAAAAATTAAAAAAATAAAAAAATAGAAAAATACTTTATATATAGGGTAAAATATTTGCTCCAGAGTTGGTAAAAATGGGGTTAATAACTTTACAATGTTCAGAGATCCCAAAACGTAATGGGAAAAGAGCACAGCAGTGATTAGGAATACAAGAGGAGGAAAGAGGAAAACTCCTGAGTGGGAAGGGGGTACAGATAAGACAAGTGGCGTATGGCAAGCAAGATTGGCAGAATCTTGGTGATCACACCAGGAAATCAGCATTCTTCAATACTGAAGAACTGTGATAGAGTTCATTATTACTTTTCAATCCATAGTCACAGACAATCTTGTGATATCTAAAATGGATGACAATGAATCAAAGTAAAATATTTTCAAATGGAGTGATTTACTTGTGTGGGGTTAGGGATGACTGGAGAAGTTTTGTTTTTAACTCTAAATTGGTTTGTGAATAAATCATGTAATACATTGTCATGAGTTCCATATTGAAGTAAGAGTACTGAACATGTTTCTTACCTAGTAAACTGCCAAGATAAGAGTTCATAGTGTCAACTACCTTATCACTACTTCCTCCTTGCATAAAATTTACTAGTTTGTCAAATTAATATATATTGCTACAGCATTAAAAAAATGTTTGACATCTACATAGATGTTTAAAATACACCCAAAAAGTCACTCTCTTAGCAACTGACTACTGGAATTTTAGAGATGTGTACTTGTTTGTAGTTAATTAAGTGAAAAATATAGGGAGTAATATCATTTTTGTATACAAAAGAGTGACCCTAACAACTCATCAGTTACAAGATATCTATTATGAAATGCTTTCTAGAACGTGATTATTTTGCCCTATTTTTCTTTCTTCTCACTAGATTGAGAGCTCTTTGTATATCAGAGCTCTATGTATAACAGGATACCTACCTGTTATGGTGGCTCCATAGAAAATAAGTACTTAATAAATGTTTTTGAAACTCTATGCCTGATTTCTCTGTTAAGTGACTATAGGCATGTGGGAGACAAGTGATGAGAAAGTGTGGTATATGATCCCTTAAAAGCCTCAAAAACAGCTCAGAGTTTGGAATCTAGAACCCTAACATCATCACTTCTAAGTAGGCCAACTTCCTATAGGCAATACTTCAGTCAAATAAACACCAAGCTTTCTCTGAAGAATAAGATCACTTCTCTTCCCAATTATTTTGACACTGAAAATTCTGATTCTAATTAATTCAACACAATTAAAATGAGTTCTATAATACAAATAAAATCATAAAATTTCTGTCGGAATTCTTATAATGGTAGGATCTTTTCTACACTAAAACAAACAAACCAGGTATTTGGAAATGGGATACTGAAATAGACAGTTGTACTAGTCTACATCCATTGCCATAATGAAATACTTGAAGCTGGGCAATTTGTAAACAGTTTTACAAATTGGAGACTCCAAGTGCAAACAGCATGGCACTAGTTCTGATGAGGGACACATGGCTACATCACATTTTGGTAGTAGTATCATGGCAGAAGCATGTGCAAATAGGAGTGTATGCAAGAGGGAGTGATCACATGGGCAGATGAGGTCAGATAAGAACTTACAAGGGGAAAACCCCCAATGACCTAAGGAACTTTCTGCTTGTTAATGGTCCTTCCATCTCTTAATAGTAACACGCTGAGGACCAAGCTTCCAAACCATGACCTTTTAGGGAAGATACTTAAACTATACCTGAACCACAGCAACTCCTCTGTTTGCCAATGCTTGCGTAGGTTGTTACATTCACCTCCAGTGAGCCATTAGGTATGGCTGGCATCTGTGCAAATGGCAATGCCAACTTGGCTGTCCCAAAACTGTGGCCTTAGGTTTTGTTTCCAAGCAACCTTAGGTAGTTTCTTGGGCACAGTCAAATGGTGATGGACAGAGGAATCATTTTTTCTGAATCAAAACAAGGGAATTAGTGTTGAAAATGAAGTCCTACTGTTTGTTTAATAAGCTTTGTCAATTAGATCGCTGTCTATCATTATATGAGCTTCATGATCTTTCTCAGAGTTTTTCTCAAAAAACATTTAGGATAATTATACATTCACAGACAGTTTTAGGAATAACATAGAGTGGTCTCACGCTCTCTTCATCCAATCTCCCCTAATGGCTATATCTTGCACTCCTATAGTAGAATATCACATCCAGGAAACTGACATTAATACCACAGGCTTATTCAGATTTAACCAGTTCTTTATGACTCATCAATAAAAGGGAACAATCTATGGATATACACAATGTGGATGGATCTCAAGGGAATCATGCTGAGTGAAAAGAGCCAATCCCAAAAGAAGTGATATAATGTCTGATTCCATTTAAACAACATTTTTGAAAGGACTAAATTATAAAGATAGAGAATACAGTAGTGGTTGTCAGGCATTAGGAGTGTAGGAGAACAAAGTGGCAATGTCTACAAAAGAGTAGCATGAGGAATCTTTGTAAATGGGGTTTTTAGTGGAAAATAAAAGTTGACATTCTAAGGGCAAGGACATTTTACTGTAGCATGGTTTTAGAACAGAAAGGACTAACAAATTAAAAACTTGTATTTTTCTTCTTTTTCTCTCTAAAGATGAGATGGCATTTTAGAATACTTACTTGTACTCTAATGAAAAACTATTAAAAGCTCAGATCACCAAAAAAAAGTAGGGAGTATAAGGTCCTATCAATTTTAAACATGAAAGGCTTCGCTGTTTTATTAATAAATACACAAAGGACACAATCTCTAAAAGTGTAAAAATGTGAGTACTTGTTTAATAATCACTTATTATTGTTTTTCCTTGTAAAGATGTACTTATTTGTCCTCCAATTCTCCTTGTTTTCATTCACCACTTCGATAGTTCTCCTGTCAGCTGCATCAGCTGTTACTAAATTCATGTTCAATCTCAAGTGTAACAGAGACTCTTTTGCTGATTTGACCTTACCCCTCATTCCCTTCACAAACATTCAACCCAGCCTTTGCAAGGGCGAGGCCAACTACAGCTGGGCTTATCTGAACCTAGAGAAGTTGCCATATGAACAACTTCCCATGTTTCCTTAGGGCAAAGACTAGTTCAGACAAGCTAAATATTTTTGCTTTGAATTGTTCACCAGTTCATTGCTGCCTAAGGTCATAATACTGTGCTGAAAGCAACTTTAAAAACAACTTAAGTGTGAGAGTAGGTTTTAGAAAGTTGTTGATCAAAGGAAGGTGTTAGAGGAATGGGCCATGCCTGTTAAAAGTTGTTGGAACTTGAAGGAAAAATAACAACAAGGATAATGTCATGGGAAATTGTGCTCATGATTTTAAAACAGTAAGGCTGGGCTATTCTGTAAGGCATAAGAACTCATCATAAAATTCTTAAGTTTTAGAGAACAGGACAGCCAATTCATTGTAAAACAGGGAGTACATATTCTGGTAACTCCTCCTGGGGGAAACGGCTGAGCTGATCCTTCCAGAGAAAAAGGGTTCCTCTAGAGCTTGTTCTTTCCTTTTGCTTCTTTCCTTCCTCTCCTATCCTTTCTCCCATTCCTTCTCATCCCTCTTAGTTCATCAGTGTTTTCTTTTCAGGTCATTACATTACATAAAGGGACATGAATTTCCACAATTTCAAACAGACCATGAACCTTCAAAAGGGGACGATTCTTTTGTTTCCAGGATCAGGGCACTGTCTTATAACAATTTGATTCAGTTTTTAAGTGGGTAATAAAAGGTATCTAAATGTGTTTCTCCTTCCTTTGGGAGTAAGTGGTAGTCAGTCTTCGAAGACAAACTGAAAAATCAGTTTCGAGGTGTTTTTAATAATTAGGTTGCATGTATGTTTAAAGGATTTACAGGATGGAATCATTAGCATTGTACTGACTTGCTATCAAGATCTTTGAAAAGATACCAAATCAAAGGTAAGAAATTTTGCTACATTTCATTTATTCAGATTTGTGAATCTTAAATGTGTTTAAGACAAGAGTCATAAACACTATTTGTAAATTTTAAAGACTTTTTCATTCATTGTAAAAAATTAATTTTTGGAAAAACGGAAAGGTTGTAATTTTACTACATCATAGAATCCCTTTCACTACGAATAAATCTGTTTATCAAAAGCCCCTTAATATAATAATATCATTCTACATACAAAAGAGAAGCTGAATGGTACGCACAGTTAATACATTTTAAAAATGCAGTTTTAGGGTTGATTTAGGCTATTTTTATTATGTGTTTCTGAAATAAACAGTGTTTCAGTATGGCTATAGGGTACACGTAGGTTTGTACACACAGACATACATGTATATTTTGTTTTTGCTAAAATTGGAAACTATACATTAAAAACTACTATGAATTAACATAATTTTATCATATACCTTATTTATCTTTTTCTTTTTTTTTTGAGACAGGGTCTCCTTGTGTAGTCCAGGTTGACCTTGAACTCACTGTGTAGCCCAGTCTGGCCTCAAACTTGTGGTGATTCTCCTGCCTAAGCCTCCCAAGTGCTGGGATTATAGGTGTGCTACCACGACCAGCTATTTATCTTTCTTTGTTAATTATATCACTACAGTTGCTCAGTCACTAAATTACAAAGCCTTGACAATAATGCCTCTGCTCATTACTGTACATTCTACTGTTGAATCTGGTTGACTGTATCCTCTGTTATCTTTCAGAGATCCTGTTCCCATATTCTCATTATCACTACCCAGTGCCTATTATCTGGGCAAGCCCTTTTCAAATTTTAAGGTGCATACAAATCACCTGAAGATTTCTTAAAATGCAGATACTGATTCAGTAGGTCTGAGGCAGACCTGAAACTCTGCATTTCTAGGTTTTACTGCTAATCACCCTTCCAATGGCAAAGATGTGGGTCTTAGCTCAGAATGGTCCAATCATGGTGGTCACTAGATGTACGTAACTGCTAAGTATCTGAAATATAATTATTTGGGGAACTGAAAATTTAATTTTAATTAGCTTGCATTTAAATTAAAACACTTAAGTATAAAATATTTTTCATTATGTAAAACTTTATTGTTTTGGTAGGATTATAATTATTTAAGCAGTTGTATCATTTAAGATATTATTGTTGCACTACAATTCGTGATAAGCAAGTGAATCACTTGAATAGTATACATAATTGATCTCACCAGTGTCAATGAATTAATTCCTTTTTTTGTTTGAAGCACTAATGTGCACACAAATATGCTTATGTGAATATTTTATGCACATAGCATAAATTACAATGATACCTATTGATATCATAATCCGTAATTAAACTGAAATACTTATTACTTTATTAAGAGTGTAATTAAATTTTTTCTACTAAGCTCAAAATTTGTCCATAAAGTATGGACCAATTTTTAAATTTAAAATAAAGGCAATTTACCAATTCAGAGTAAAGTAGACATGAGTTGGCTAACAACATGACCAGAATAATAAAAAGAGACTAGAAGAAGCCATGTTGCAAATTTCATGATTAATATATCTGCAATTTGCAAAGTTATTTGTTGTGTAAGGATTTTTTTCAATATATAAACAATGAGCAATATTAAGGGATTTTTTGCAACTATATGATGAATTTGAAGAAACTTTCCTTTTAATCAAAGAAAAATCAATGAAATTAGTTACATAACCTGAAACTCTGGCCAACTATAAAATAACTTAGATTTTCACACAAAAGAATAAGCTGCTTATAGGTTGAGATGGTAATTTCAAGTTATGAAAAAGAGTAGGAAAGTATTTTACTAAAATCGTATGATTTTCAATTATGTCACTAAACAAATGCTCTTAGATTGTAGGAACTTTCTAGAAATATCAATGATCAGATGACTCAAAAGCTGAGATATACATACTTTAACTTTAGGAGGTCCATATAAGACAATACTCAAGTAAGACTGAAAGCATATATTGTCTTAAGGTTTTCTAAACATGATGAAATGTTGATCTGCAGTGTTAAAAAATAAAATGAAACTCACAGTGTAGATATTTTTAACTTTTATATTTGTCGAAGAGTTTCAGCTAGATAATGAAAAATGTGCTTTTATCTTGATAGATGGTGTTATGCTATGTTGGATTAAAAATGTGGATTTACTGACATTTTCAAACAAGAATCCTTTCTATGTTATTTCACTGTATGATACATGTTGAAAATATTTGTGTTCAGCTTTCTGCAGCTGGTTATATGAAAAGTGGCCTGGATATAGTTGTTAATGCTGTTTAGGATATGCAGGTAAATTCCATGAGTCATCAAGGACCTGATTTTTAAAAATGAACAATGAATTTAATGATCTTGTATTCTTTGCCAACATTAGTTGACTGAGTTGTTGAAAAATTTTTATAGAATTATGGATTTTTAGCTCCAATTTAAGATTTTCTTAAAAGAGTGCATATCTAATATTCAATAAGCAAAGACAAAAAATGGCAATGTAATTTACACTTTCTTATTACTATCACACTGGATGTCAATGAGCTAAACTTGAAATTCCATAAAAGGAAAAACCTGTGAAGATACACAGTAAGAATTTACACTAACATTAAAACTTCTCATAATATAAAAATGATTTTACATAATTTTAGCAAATATACATCAATATGTAAATTCTAATTATTGATGGTGTTACATAAATTGACTGAAAAAACTAAAACAATTTTGAAGGGTGTTTTGTTGACATTGCTAAGTTTACAGTTGCTTTCATTATATGTAGTATTCCTTACTGAGTTGACAAGAATTAATAAATAAGCAGATGTAGTGTTGGAAAGATTTTAAAGATAACTTAATTGTAAAAAAATTGAAATAGTTTCATAAGTGTGCATATACTGTAAATACTATTAAAAGGAAAGGACTTTTGGTATTCAATTCAAAATTAGAAGCTTTTTGGGTATGAGTTTAATTTTTTGACTGTAAATTTTATTAAATCAAAACAAAGATTCAGTATTTCCAATGAAAATTGAAATGTGCTGTAAGTGCAAAAATAATACCACATTTCAAAGATACAGTATGCAAAAAGGATGTAAAAATTTCTCAGTGAATTTTCAACATTGTGGCCTGCTCAACGAACAATATATATTGATGTAATGAACAAGATATATTTAAAATAATTTTAAGTTTCTTTATACTTTTTTGAAAGTATTACTCAAACCATACATAAATGGCTTTCATTATAGTTTTATTCGACAGTGCTGTCCTAGGCTATTACAATGGCCTCTTAATTAAGAGTCCGTTACTTCCCAATGTGCTGTGAGTTCAATTTTACATTCTGCATTCATCACTTCCTGCATTCTCCAAATATTTGAGTACCTCTTCTGTGCCAGCTACTGCTTTAAGATTGAAACCAGAGAACAAGTCAAAGATGGCTGACTCTCACAAAACTTACTCTGTAGTTGTGGAACAGAGATAAAGGGCAAAGCATAAGTATACAAGATGGAAGAAAGCAATTAGCAATACCAAAGAACTCTGGCACCAAAGGTGAAGGTGGGCATGTTGGTGAGGGGATGGTATAGGGAGGCCAGAGGGGCTGGTGGCCTAGGGGAGGAAGATCTAAGAGAACAGGTCACTGGGCTAAGAGGAGCGTGAGTGGGGATGGAGGAGGAGCAATGGTAGAGCACATAGGTCCTCAGAATATTTGACACTGACTTGAAACATCTGCTTGCAGCATCTCTGGCTTTTACTCTGAGTATGATGGGAAGCCCCGGAGAGTGCTAATTTCAGTTTTAAAGGGGTCTTTCTGCCTGCCCCGCTCAGATTCAAGGTCTGATGCAGCAGGGTGAGCTGGAAGGAAGCTGTAACACAGGCAGGGGATGATGGTGGCCTAGCTCACTCACGGACTGGGGAAAAGTGGAAAAATATTACAGTTTTAAAAACTGTTGGCTCCTGATTCTGTAGCACCAACAAGATGGATATGGAGTATGAAAAAAAGAGTAGGATCATACTATAGGGGGAGGAGGTTCATTTTTTTTTCATTTATCAAATATCTTCAATAGCAGTCCAGTGTCTAAATCCTAGATTGTCATTCAAGTGTCTACAGGCTTTAGGCTAAACATATCCATGCAAATATTATTTTGTGACATCATCACCTCTGTTTTGCTCAGGTTACTGGCTCTATAATAATTATCATATTGGGCTGGGGATTTAGCTCAGTACCACCATGCCTGCCTGGCAAGCACAAGATCCTGGGTTTGATTCCCGGTACAAAAAAAAAAAATGATCATATTGATGAGATAAATGATAACACCAACCAAGATACTCCTTTCCAAGGCCCACTTTATATGAAGAATCCCTTTATTCTCCAGGCAGAGTAATTCCCTCCTCTAAGTTAAATGGCTGAACCAAATTATTTCTACCTTTTAATACTTCTTCTCCCATTATTTATAATAATCTATTAGTTAATATTTGAGTTCTATGTGCGATACATGTCATACACTATGTAGGTTATCTCATGTAATACTTGTAATATGCTTGGGAAGCTCATTTTACACATGAGGAAACTGAGGCTTAGACAGGTGAAATAGTTTACCAAAGTCCAAAAGCTAGCAAGAGGCAGGGTCAGGGTATAAATCTATGGTCCTCTAATGCTCTCTATTTCACTTTTGATAGTTGATGTCAATTCATTGCTCATCATATAAGATTCTCTACTGTTTATATATTTTTATTTCTATCTCATTGATTCCAATGAATGTTATTAAATTCTGATACAGATTATTTATTGATGCAGACCTAACCTTTCTTAATAAGAAACTAACCTTTTCAGAGAAGTAAATACAGGAGGGCCTCATGTGGAAAAAGCAGGTATTGCCAGAAAAAGAAAGAGCAACTGCAGTTTTTCCTTTGATTCATGCCTTATATCAGTCCTTAATGTAATTGTTTTATAAAGCATGGTTGTAATTTGAAAGCTTATATGTTCCATTTCGGATAAAATTTTAAGTTACTGTAGAAAAAAATTCCCCTAATTTATTTTACACATACAAAATTAACAAGGAAGATTTATAAATGTCCCCTTGCAGGACACAAACATTTCAGTATAAAAAGTCCTGCCCATACAAATTGATCCAGGCACTGAAGATACAAAATTAAAAGAATTAAAAAGGCATATCAACTAATGTACACAAATAAATAACAAAACAAGGGCCTGAAAAGTGGCTGAAAATGATACAGCTTAAAGAAAAACATTTTATTTGAGAATAATTTTAACAAAATAGATGATTTTTAAAAAGTTCTATTTGAGAATAATTTCAAATGAGAGTTGCACAAAAAATAATAATATAAAGAACATTTTCATATCTTCCATCTCGATTCACCAGATTCAACTTTTTGCCAACATGTTTAGAAATGAGAAATAAGAAATTTATATAAAACACTGGCATGTTGAGGTGGTTGTTGATGAAAATTTGCATGTTTTAAATCTCACATCTAGATTCATATGTATACATATACACACATGTATATATACACATATATATCGCAGGTACACACATGGACATATATTACACATGCTTTTCTTAACCATTTGAGGGTAAAGTGACACTTATCATGGCCTTTCATCTTTAAAAACAGTATTTTCTAAGAATAAGGATATTCTCTTATATAACCACAATTTGGCTAGAAGTTTCAAATTGAGTCAGTACCTTCATCTAATCGACCAACTGTATTCCAATCTTATTAGTTCACCCTGTAAGGTCCTTTATAGCATTGATCCCACTGCAGTATAGGATCTAGTCAGGTACTGTATTTAGTTTTTATGTCTCTTTTAATGTGGAACATTTTATCACCATTTTTTTTCTTAATGGCAGTGGCATTTCTCAGAATATAAACACACACACACACACACACACACACACCTTGAAAATAAAAGTCTCTCATTTAGGGTTTGTTGCATCATGAGCAGATTCAGGTTATATGTTCTCAGCCAGAATACCCTTTTCAGGGTTTCACATTTGGAGTCACAATGACCATCTTATCTTCAATGGTGACACCAGTACGTAGCACTAAAGTGTTTTCTCATTTTCCTAGAGTATAATTACTATTTTCCTCCTTGTAATTAATAAGTGGTTTATAAAATTACTTTAAAGTCATATAAATATGTAGATATCCTGCTCTTCATTAAAATTTTCCCATCAATTTAGCAGCTAAATTTCTGCCTAATTCAGTCTTTACTAAAGCAGACACAAAATGCTAATTTCCAAATCTAGGAGTTTCTGCAGTTACCAATAAGCACTCAAGAGTCTACTATAAGCAAAAGAACATTCTCCTTGTTAATTATCTAATCTGTTTACAAATGCTAGGGGTTCATGAATTACTGTTTTTCAATGGTTTATAATTTGTTACTGTAGTGTTTAATTATTTTGATGGCAAAGTTCTTCCATATTTGTCCAGATAAACCCCTGTGAAATACCCCCCGTCATTTTGAGCATTTCCTTATTTTCTGGCAGAAGAAGTTTCAGTCGTATCAGTCATTTTTCCAAGGAGCCTGGGCTCTTTTTTAGTGGAGGGTGGTATGTGGACACTTAGGCTAGGTACTCCTTAGATTTAGATCTTCTTTTAATTCTGCAGTTTTCTGGGATCATATTTCTAAATATTAGTGCTGTTCAGTTGTTTAGACTGAGTTATTCAAGAAACTTGTGCTTCTTGATTACATTTTTTGATTTCCTGGCTGTATTCAATGCCTTTTCCCTGGAACACATTCTGCCTTGGACACTTGGCAACTTAGTTTTCATTTCTGACATGACTTTATGTTTTCCTTTTATTTCTTTCCTAAATTTTATCAACTCTCATTTTGTATTTTCCTATTTTTTAATTTCCACTTTTTTTCTTTTCAAATTGACTTTTTTTTTTCTTAGCCTCAAATGCTTATTGAGGATATCTGATTGAGTTTGGAGTGTTTCATTCTGGTACTCTTTAGCTTTGTGGTTCTACTGTTTTGGAAAATTTTTATGAGGAGGAAAGCTTTAATTCATATGGTTTAATTTTTGCAATTGTTTGGTAATGATGGGGACAGAATTTTCCTCTATTCTTTTTTTTTTTATTTCCTAAAAAGAGTTCTAGTTCAAGAGCACCCCCTTCTGTATTCTTTTATGGAACATATGTGGTAGGGTGTGTATGTCTCATTTCTCTGCATTTCTGTAAGATCTTAATTTCCCCCTCCTGCTCCTTCTTTTCTAGTCTCCTTTCCCTTGTCTCCAAAGCATACCATCCATTCTCTATCTACCTTATTATCTCCCAGAATCAACAGTTGTTGGAGGCTACCATTTCTGGTTGCACACACTTTCCAGTCCTTCTTGGAGCCAGTACTCAGAACCACCCAGTCTTGGCTGATGTTCAGTGTTTTGGCATTGACTGACACCCTTTCTCTTTCTAAAGATGATTTTCTTGCATTTTATCTACTTCCTCTATTTTTCTCTACTCTTTTTCAGAGTATTTTAAGCCTCAGCTCCTCTGCTTTCTGTACCCCAAGCTTCAGTGGCAGGCAGGCTGCCAGAGTTTTGCTGGAAACACTTTTTGCTCTATTTATATAACTTTGAAGGTTGCAATCTGTGTCACATAGTCATATTGAAGTCATGGTATAAATCTTGTATGGTACTTTTTGTTCTCTTTGTCGATTTTATGTTTTCTGGGAGGTCAGTGTGAGGGGAATTCAAAATGAAGCAATCATCATTGCTCTCGTACAGTATTCTCTTAATTCTTTATTCTTATTTATATTTTATTTGCTACTTGTGCTTCTATTTCATTTCTTTTAACCTGCATGAGATTCTCTGAAGACTATCCAAGGTGAAAATAAAATTTAACTTTTTTATCAACAATTAAATGCAAATAATACTCTGCCTTGGAGACTATATTTTGGATGGGTTTTATTTTTTAAATAAAATAAGGTATGAATAGCAAAAAAAAAGTGAAAAAGGAAAAGGAAAGCTAAAGTGGAAGAAAAAAGGAGTGGAAAAGCAATGAGATTGGTCATTTTGGTCCACGGACAGCAAGTTCAAATGGGAGATTTAACATTTCTTTGAGCCACAGTAGCAGGACTTCAGTACAGGCACAGCCTTCAAAAGTTTTTAAGATCTGTACTATTTTATACTGTTTTCCATGCATAAATAAGCCCTAGGCTATTATAAAGGATCACTGTTTTAGAATTATACCTCATGTTCACGTATACACATGAGGACACACGCATATATGCACAATCCTCGCACTTACTTGCTTCACATTCTGGAGCTCTTCCATCAGCTGTCTCCTTTGTTGCTCTGATTCATGTAATTTTTCCTATATTTAAAAAGCACTGAATTAATAACTTCTTATGAAAATACAAAAAGGTATAACTTTTAGTCCTTTGTTTCAAAGCTTATGTATTCCCCAACCATCAAATTGCTATAATCTGAAAATGTGGGTCCCAATTACTTTTCTGGCTTTGCATGTATTGTTTAAAAGCAATTAGTTTTCTGTAATGTGACTGTGGTAGAAACACATTTTCTGCTACCTTAATTTTGTAACATCCCCAAACCTGAGATTCCAAAAAGTCAGGATCAAACTGTAAATATTAACTAAATTTTGTCCAACATTTAGCAACTTTAAAGGGCTTCCAAATTAAAGAGCATTATTGTTATAAATTAGAAATATTGCCTTTAGCAATATGAAAGACAGCATATGAGACTGGGTTGACTACTGGTTTTCTAATTTATTTAATATATATATATTTTTTTGGTACCAGGGATTGAACTCAGGTCCTTGTGCTTGCACAACAGGCAGAGAAAGGACTGAGCTAAATCCCCGGCTGGTTTTCTAATTTAATGTTAGCTTATTGAAAGATTACCCATAAAAAGAAAGATATGCTCAGTATAACCAAAATAGGAAATAATATTATTAAGGTAGATGAATATTATTACATGCAAGTAAAGTATCATCTTTGAACTGAAAATTAAATTAAGTATATACTCTAAAATGTCCAATTTTCTTAAAACTAGCTTTTAATAAACACATTTTATTGACCAAATCAAAAATACTGAGAGTCATTTAAAAGCCATTTTACTATAAACTTGAGCAGAGAAATTGCTTGAATATTAAATTGAATGGTAAAGAGTTATGGCAACATTGCAAAGTTTATGAGGGGCAATCTGCTTTCTGGAATATTTCAGCTCATTCTTGTCTGAGAGGTGAAATTGAAGGAATGTGAAAATGAATATAACATAGCAATCTAATGAATATGCTGCAGATCAGGAGCCAAGAGACTGCTGGTTCTTATGGTTTTAGGTTCTAGAAGTCACCTTCACTCTTTGTGCTCTACATTTTACATCTGTAAATGAAAAACTATTTTCATTCACTTTGCAAAGCAGTAGCAATGCGAATGCTATAGAAAGGCTTTAAGTTATATACACCCCACAGAGCTTCTAAAGATAATTTTTGTAAAATAAAAATTAGTCACTGGCATAAAATCATCTTGGTTTCATACTTGTACCTCAAGTCAGACTTGAAGAATAGTAATATCACATGATAATGAAAAACGATGACAAACCATCTATCTCTACATTGTATGAACTTCATTGAACAACTCGTGTGTGTGTGTGTGTGTGTGTGTGTGTGTGTTTATTCAAGTAGAAAACCTGAAAATACTAACCATACCTCAAAAAAAACATACATTGCTTGGCACATTATTTTATAGAGCTTTAAAACATGGTTCTCATCAACAGATCTTGAGGTAGAATAATTAAAAAACTGTAGAATTTGTTTTATCTGGGATTTCAGGTTTTGTAGCCTTAGGATATAGCCACTTATATTTCATGAACTTTAAATGCGAACCTGATTTATTGGATGGTTCCTCAGGGCATTTTTGTTTAAGTGTTATGAATATGGCTTTATAATTTTAAGTTAAAATTCTAATAATATTGATATTCAAATAAAAAGTAAAAATAAATCATCAAATTTCACAATGATGAAATTTAAGGAAATGTAAGACCTGAGAACCCTGAAAATTCTGATGACCCACAAGATTTTTTTTATAAAATGATAAATCCTATACAAATGTTATCTTACAAGGTAACCAATACTAGAGAAATTTTCTAAGAGAAATGACTGCCATTTTTAAAATCAAATTTATATCTTCAATCTAAACTCTTGTTATATCAAAAATGTGGAAAAATAGTGATTTCAAAGTTAAAATATATATAAAATATTTCTGTAGTAGAGTGCTCAAACATTTGAAAGGAATGTGAAGTGGCAAAGCCTTTTTGAAGGGAATTTGGTAATATATAGAAAATTTTAGTATCTATATCCTTTAATACAGCAATTCCATTATCAGATTTATTTTCTGTAGTACTTGAACAATTTCCCAAAGATACTTCATCAAAGCTATTAAAGGTGAAATTATTTTTAATAATGAAAAACTGGAAATAGTTAAATATCCATCAAGAGGAAACTGGCTAAATAATCTAGGACAGAACTATTTGAAATATAGGAGATTCATTCAGAAGAACATAATAAACCAGCTGTGGCCGGGGATTTAGCTCAGTGGTTCCACTGCCTACCTCGCAAGCGCAAGGACCCGAGTTTGATCCCTGGTACCAAAAAAAAAAAGGTAAAAAAATAAAATAAACCAGCTGTGTTCAGAAAGTCTCTGAAAGGATAAACAGTATATATATATTTTTCCATTTAGTTTATTGGTACATTTTAGGTATACAATACAGTTACATTCATCATTGGGATCTTGTATCTTTACATGATGTATCTTGGTTCTTATTTTTTTCCCATTCCCCATCCCACCCTTCCCTATCTACAAAGACTTTGTTTCCATGTTTTCCCTTTTCTCATATTTTTTCTTTTCCCTTCTTTCCTTTTCCCTTCCCCTCCCACTTCCCCTCTTCCTTTAGATATTTTCTTCCTATTTCACAACATCAATTACACATTTTGATTCTTATTTACACTTTTAGTTTTTCACACCAGAGAAACTATTTGGTACACATGTGTGTCCTCTTAAGTGAAATAAATAGGAAACAGTATATTTTTTAAAATGGCTTCTTTTAGAGGTTGAAATTATAAAAACTAATATAACAAGAAAAGTTTCTTTTTGGTATATTTCAATAAAAGCAAAATCATCAACAAGCAAATTTCACCCATTTAACAAAATGATTTAAAAATAAATATTTCTGTGGTAAACTAATGGTACTTAAAGTAATTATATTGCTTTTATTGAAGATTTGGTAAATATAATGGGGTCTGTATGAATTAGGACCTACTTTAAATTTAATATTCTAGTTAAAACAGAATAAAGCTATATAAAGAGAATGAAAATGATACAGTATATTTGGCACATGTATGTTTTGTGTTCCCTTAAATCGCATTGCCTTAATTTTAAATTGCCTTAGCAAAACATGATGTCCCTTAAAGCATGGTCTTGCACATGGGAAAAAATGCATTTACCAATGAACATGAGAAGATTTCAACTGTCACAGCTTGCTTTGTGGGCTGTTCATATAATTCTGCTATTGCCGCCAATACAAGAGGGGAAAACGGTGTAAGAAGTAGCCAGATAAGAAGGCATGAGCAAAAACCACTGTTCTCACAAATCTCATGTGAATATTCTGAGGTAGAAATAAAAAGTGTACGGAGTAAAAAAGATACTCTCTAAAGGCCAATTAAAGAAAGAATATGATTCTATTTGATGCTACTATTCATTGAAAACCAAATTAAGCCTCAATATTTCTGTTCAGAATTCAACACAGGTTGCTTTTCTTTTTCTTTTTTGTTCCTAAAGAAAATATAAAGAATCTAAACTGGAAGTTACCTTAAGTATATTCACTTCTTCCAAGGCATCATTTCTTTCACGCTTAAGTTTCTCCACTTCATCTGCTTCTAAAGAATCACAGGGAAGAAGCTGTCAACATTAAAATACAAGAAATTATGCATTAGATGCTAATTATCAGAACATATAAATCTTTCTGACTAGTCTGAGGCTTCTGTATTCTAATAAGAAAATTCATTTTCTTACATTGGAGTTGTTTGGTTACATAAAAGCGAATATTAAAGTAATCTGGGACATTTTTATTCATTTAGCTTTACCTTACATGGGTGCTAATTATAATAGAATTCAGATGACTAAAATATATGTTATTCTGCTGTCACCTTTATGATTCTTATTTTAACAATGTAATTTTCCTTAAAGGGTTAAATTTCACGACTTTATTTATAATGTCAAATAGACTTTGGGAGTTATCAATACAAACCATTCCCTAAACACATTCATTCTAAGAGCTAATTATATTATCAATTAAGCTGCTTTATATGATCCCAGAAAAGCATATTTATTAATTTTTATCTGGTTTTAACCAAAGAAGGTAACACAATAGCCAAGTGGATTGAAAATATTCTTGTACAGAAACTATGAATGGAAGATAGAATTAACTAATTCACAAGTAATAACATTAAAATAGCAGAAACTACAATTTCTCTTACATCTAGCATTATCTCTTTGACAGTCAATTGCAAGATTAAGAACAATAACAACCTCGTCAGAGGTAAAATCATAGTATAATTAAAGCCATTTTCTATGTGGTAGCTTTTAAAGTATAAAAATATAAAGGTTTAAGAGGAGAAAGACATTGTTATGTGTAGGTTTTAAAGAAAGACCTTTTAGCTAAGAGAGGCAAATGCAGAGGAAGAGAAGGTAATCAAATTACTGATAATATTATCCATTAATTATAAACTTACTATGTGCAAATACATTGGTAAGGGCTGTATATATATCTAATATTAAAGGCTTGCAATAACCTTGTTGCCATTTTATAGAAAAGCAAACAAGTCTAAGGTTCCACAGCCAATAAATGGCTATTGCAAGATTCCCACTGAATTGTGACACCACAGTGTGTGAATTTTACTATCCAGTAAAAATCACAGGGGAATAGATATGCCAATTTACATTTGCATTATAAACCAAAGAATAACAGAAATAGGACTTTTTCCCCTAAATGTAACTGATTCTTTTTGTCCATCCACATTCACATTTGGGTATCTGTGGCCATTGCCCATAATTGATGTTATTTCATATCCTTCTCCTATCGCTATTATTCTATTTTCTTAGGAGTACGCAACACATTCACTCATCAGAATCCATTCCCATATTGTTTTAGATTAGTTTTGAATACATTTTCAAATGTAACACTATTTCCAAAGTGTGTTCCAGGGCTGGGGATTGAGCCCAGTGGTTTTGCCACCTGTCTCGCAAGCGCAAGGTCCCAAGATCGATCCCTGGTACCAAACAAAAACAAAAACAAAAACAAAAACAAAGTGTGTTCCAAAGGATATAAACTAATATTATGTAAAAGTAAAATTGGGTGGCAGTGGTATATAAAAAAAAGATAACTTTCTGTCCTATACGGCTTCCAGTAGTCCTATTATTCTAATGAGTACATGAATTTACCAAAAGGAGGTATAATTTAATAACTTGTCACAATATCTCATCAGTAATTTGACCATATTACAACTCCCATACCACCAATCCTGTGGCCTTTTATTTATTTGTTTGATATTATCTTATGTTTGTATAATTAATGTCTCTCTGCCCAGCACAATATAGGAAATGGCTACTCAAGATTCCTATGGGCCTATTTCTTATCCTAAGAAGTAAAAAAAGAGGATCCAAAGATTTAAACAAAATTTTGGATAATAAATCTATGATGCTTTCCTAACAGAAATTATGGGTTGAGATTTTAGAGCTAGGATTATGAACTCTGGAGTTTAACATCATGGAAGCAAATCACACATATTTTAGAATCCATTTGGGGAGTCAAAACACTCCCAGGACAAACCATGACTTAAAATAATGTTTTACAATCATATTGCTATTTTGGAACCCTCAACAAAAAAACCATAGGCAGAGAGCTGGTAATAAGTCTTCCTTGTTAATTATTTGAAAAGTCCCTTTATGCTCACTGACATTTTATAAAGCTCTATTCAAATACACTTCCACTAAGCAAGCAGCAAATGAAAAGACTTGTTGCTACTTGACAGACACTTGTTTTGAAGTCCATCTCCAAGTGCTGAACTCCAAGAGATGCTGAAGGTTGCTAGACTTGTTGAACAGGTCTGACCTCGCCTCTCCCTCACTGTTGCTCCACCATCATAATTTTAGTGATTTTTAATTTATGTTCATTCTGGTCAGCTACTATTCTACCATCCACACTCCCTAACTTCAACTCATCTTAAATAGGATAAAACAATAACCTCTGGTTCAGTCTAATTTTATAGATAAGTCTTTCCATTAGGAAACTATTCATTTATACCCTTATAAAACTATGTGTGACTGCATCCCTCTATTCACCTGAACATTTCTGCGTATCCTTTTTTTCTCCTTCCATTTCCCTGCTCAGTCCTTTAAACCTTTCCTCCAAGCCCTATATTTGTAAAATGATTACTTGCAATCGTATCAATAAAACTTCTGTCTGACAATGTAAATGCCCCCACCAACTTCCCCAACCTCTTTGTTACATATAATGTTGCTCAAGTGTTTTCTGAGTTCTCTAGGTTGTGATATCCTATATCTCATTATCTGAACATGTAGACTGTTTCCAATGACTTGTTTTCACTGTTACTGCCTAACAGAGAGGAGGGGATAGGAGGTTTCCAAAGGTTTTCTTTCCCTCTTTTTCTCTACAAACTGAGCAGTAAAGTTCACGCTCATGCGTCCATTATCACTCCCTTAATATTCCCAGATCCCCCTCTTTGTGTGCAGTTATTTCCAATGTCCTTCGGTTATTTAGAACTATCAGTACCTTCAATTTACTCTTTCTAAAGCACAACCTATCATCTTCTCCATTGGTTCCTACATCCAAAGTGTCAGCAAGTCCCACTATGCTGTTTTTCTGTTTTCAGTAAATACCCTAGATCTGTCATTCCTTTCCATTCTTTCTACCTTCAGTACAGTTTACGTCTTCATTATTTTATGTTTGGATTCTCTCCACAGTCCCTAAACTAGTCTACCTACCATCAGTTTCATTCCTTTCCTTGACAACTAACACATTCCATTACTTGTTCTAAAATATCACTTTGATCATGGTATCATTCTTCATAGATTCTGACCACTGTATAAAGTATAAACTTTTACATTTAATATTTTCCCTTTAATGCCTAACTTCTGTTATCTTCATGTACCTAATTATCTTTTTTGAGAAAAAGGTAATTTCTTTCTGCTTATAGTCATATTCTTTTTTGTCAACTTTGTTATGAATCTTCCGTGAATGTTCTAAGCTCCGTTACTATTACTGCCTTATGACACAGTGTATTTTTTGACATAATTATTCATGTACATTACTTTTCCATACACTTTACAGGCCAAGTTTTATCTATGTTAATAACATGTGCCATGGCACCAAACACCATGCCACACACGCTGTCATTGTCCAATATATACTGGTGTTTTACAGATGCGTCTTTGGGGAAGAAGCTATCCAGTGTCTACTGCTATATATACAGTGACAAACACCATTTATGTCATGACCCAAGGTAAGTGAAACATCACCTAATCTCATCACATGCAATTTACTTTGATATTTGTTTAGTGTCAGGGATTTAACCCAGGGCCTCATGCATCAAGGCAAATACTCTACCACTGAGCTATGTCCCTAGTCTCACTTTGATATTTTCATTCTATTCTATTTCATTTGTTAAAATGGTGGTTACAATGCACCAAGTTGATTTAACAAGAGACAAATTGTGAAAAGTCTACTTTAGAGAATTTACATTGCTCTTGCTGTGATGTGAGAATAACCCATTCACGATACTTGCTTAGTCTGATAAAACCATCACATTACGATGGACTACAGGCTGCTGTGGCTGAGTTCGATATACAGCTGAATGTGGGCTCTGACCCTGCCTTTTCTGGGCATAGCCTTGTTCCAGCAGCAGGTGTAGCACTGTGGGGAATTTTTTAATATAGAAATCATGATTAGAATCACAGCAAGATCATTATATTTTGGGTTCTAAATGGCATATTCTTCTAAATCGAAGAGCTCGTTGTTAAATAAACCAAAGTTAGACTAACTTGTACTGACTCAGCAATTCCTCCTTAAAAGATAGCATCTCGGGAAATTGTATGAGTCAGAGTAAATAAGGACCAAAAGAAGCTAGTTACAAATGATTACATACACAATGATTCCATTTATTATGAAGCAGTCCAAGAACAGGCAAAAGTAACCTATGCTGTTTTAACTTTCAAAACAGTGATTCGGACGTGAAGGTGGGAATGAATGACAGCTGACTGGGAAGCCGGCATGAAGGAGATTTGTGTGGTGGGTGATTCCACCTGAGACCCAAAATAGAGATTCATCAAATTGTACACTTACAATTTCTGTACTTACTATGTGTACATTATATTTCAGTAAAAAATAGTTTTAAAAATAAATAAGAAAATGACAAGCTAACTTTCTCAGCCAAGAAAAAGAAAATATATGAGTAGAAGACACGCATCCCTAAGAAAATGATTATAAACTTGACTCTGCTGTCAGTGTAACTGAGATGGCTGGGGGGCAGCCAGAGTGGAATTTCCCCACCTTTGCAAACTGTCAGCACCCTCAACCACCGATCAACTGATACGTTTCAGAGAAGGCACTACACTGGTTGTTCACTTTAAAAAGTTGAAATTTACACTAAAATTACTAAAATTTTAACTAAATTGCAACTAAAATTACATAAAAATAATGTTATTTTAAATTTGTTTTTGGTAACCCACAAGACAAGCAGTGATTTTTACATTTTTCTCAAACTGAATATATCATTCATTAGGTGATAGATTTGTGAGACCAAAGTTTTAATGAGCAAGAAGTGAATATTATTAAATAAGGATGCCATGCATGTAGAAAAAAGTAAAAGGTACTTTCAGAGACTTTTTAGTTATAAATGTGCAGTTAAAAAAAACCAACTCTTATTATGATTCAAACAAACAAAACAAAACACCCCACAAAAATGAAAAATAAGGAAAGCTAGTACTTGACGGTATTTTCTATGTGGTGACAACCAGAACACAACAAAAAAATTTTCTACATTAGTATCATAATGCATAACATTTTGATCTGAAGCCACAATAGGAAATTATTGGCAATTACCATCAGCACTGCACTTTTGCTATCAAAGCATCACTGACTGAATACATTCTTATCTGCCCTAAAATCATGTTGGTAAGAAGGAAGTAAATTACTAATTCAGAGCACGAGTATATTTGCAGCTGCTAAAAAAGCTTTTCATGCTCATACAACTCCCCTCTTCAATGGGATGTTGAAAGCCACTTTTGTGGGCATGGCAGTTTTAGAACTTTCTGGCAGGAAAAAAACAATGCTCTGCCATTGACATTAGGTGGGTAATTCAGGTACCCAATGCTTGAATCAGCAGAAAGAAAACATCAACTGCACTTTAGTTCTGCTCTGCTAAATGTTACAGAATTAGTTTTAAAAAATCAGTGCCTCAATTCTGGGAAAACTGGGTGATCTGAAAGTTCTAGAACAGCTAGGTTTCTGGGTGGTCGCAATGGGCAACATACTTAGCAATAAAGAAAACTGCTTACTTAAAAAAACCCACAAAGTAGTTTGAGACATTAAAAAAGAGGAATGCACAATTTTTTAATGAGAGGATGAGATTTATTTTGGTCAATAAATCAATCACATATTCTGTATTTCTGAAACTATCTAAATAATAACAAATAGTAATCAAACATCCTGTTAACAAAGGATATCAGTTAAAAACAGCAATGCTATGGTTTGGAGGTAGTTAACCCTCAGGAAACTCAGTCCCTAGTGTGGCAATGTTGAGGTGGTGGACGCTTAAGAGGTGGGAGCTAGTGCTAGTGCTAGATCACTGCTCTCTGGCTTCCTGTCAATAGATATGTACTCTCCCTCCCACATGGGCTCTCCCCGTTGGACACAATCTGCCCTAAGACACTCACCAGGGGTGGAATTAATGCCACTTTCCCCCACCCAGCTGTAGACATTAGCTCCAAAACTGTGATCTAAATAAACCCTCTTTCTTTATAAAGATAGCCTTCCTCAGATATTTTGTTATAGTAACAGAAAACACACTAATGTAAGTAGAATTCTAAATGTAATAATGATATAAAAGTGCAATTTTGATTCCTAAAGTTGAACTAGAAGAAAAAATTATTAGAACTATGTAACACTTTATTCTCTTGCTAGAATGTAAGGGTTATTAGCAGCATTTAAGGTATTTGACTCACTATATTATTCATTTAAAAGTACATTTGGAAACAAAACGTAAACAAATGTAAGCTTATTAGCAATTCAAAAAAGGTGTCAGAACAAAAAACACTGAAGACTTTCTGGAAAATAAAGCAACATGGTTGCCAGATATAAGGTGAATACATATCCATCTGTTGTAGTTTCATAAAAAAATGAACTTTAAATTTTGAAAAGACACTACTTAGTATAATGGCAACAAAAACTGTAAGATATCTGATCAGTTAAGCCTAGAAAAGATCAATAAAACTTTATTAGAAGAAATACATAAAATGCATTAAATGACATCAAAGAAGGTATAAATAAATGAAGAGCCAAGAGATGGTCATAGATAGGAAGATTTAAATTTATAAAATGTTCATTTTCCCCAGGATAATCTATAAATTCAGTAATGGAAGATTTTTGGCAAAATTCATATGAATAAAAGAAGAGGAAAGATTACTCAAAACAATGTTTTAGAAGAACAGGGGCACGGGAGGCTAGAGAAATGATGGCCCAAGGAGAAATATCCTCTGTGACACTTAACTGTTGTATCAACTTGAGTAAGAAACTCCCCTATTGGTTGGATTAGCGTGGTTCTGAGTGTGGCTGAGTGGATTTACCAAAAACGGAAGGCCCACCCTGGGTGTCAGTGGCTCCAACAAATAGGCTCATGGCCCGGATGGAATAAAAGGGAAAGCAAAAGGAAGGCAACTTCTTTCTGTCTGCCACGCCATGGGCTGTTTCTCCTGTGCCAGGCCCCTCTGGTGCACTGTCCTGCCTTGGAGCCAGCTGACTGTGGACTAAAACCTGTATAAACTGTGAGCCAAAATAAAACCTGTCCTTTTTTAACTTACAGGTGTCGAGGATTTTGTCTCAGCAATAGTCTATCCTTTACACAACATGGTGGCTAGTTAATGATAGTGTATTCAATTCTGCAATTTGTTAAGAGCAGATTTTAAGTGTTTCAATAAAAAAAAAGTATGTGAGGTAATGTGTATGTCAATTAGCTTGATTAAACTACTAAATAATGTATACATGTTCCAAAACATCATGCAGCAACGATAAATATATAGTTTTATTTGTCAATTAAAAACGCATAAATACAACATAAAAGGAATAAGGCAGGAAACATGCCTTTTCAAATAATAAGACTTACAGAACCAAAAATAATCCACCTGAAGAATCCACAAAAATTCCCATGCAAATATGGAAGTTTTATAAATGACAGAACTGGACTGCACATAAGCCATCACACTAAAATACAAATTTATATTTTAGGAATTCTTTTTAAAGATAATCTATCAAAATTTATATATTTCTATTGTTTGATTGTGTACCAATAATTCATAGAAGTATAAATTTGATCCAGAAGAAAATTTTAATATGGAAAGGCTTATGAAAACAGGGAATTAAAAATTTTATTCATTAACATTTTTTGCAGTAAAATGACAGGATAATCAATGGAAGATAACATTCTAAGACTATATGGAATAGAAATAAGAACTAACAGAGAAAAGAAATTTCTGAGAAGGGAAAAAGTTTACCCATGAACTTTCTTTTAATGATTATGTGGTACTGAGATTCTACTGAATATATTTAAAAGTTTCCTTTTTTAAAAAAAGGAAAGGGCTGGGGGGTGGTGTTGTCGCCTGCCTTGCAAGCGCAAGGTCCTGAGTTTGATCCCCGGTACCAAAAAAAAAGAAAAATAATTATAATCTTGAAATAAAACCAAAACACCAACCAAAAGAAAGCTAGCATAGCCGTAACTTCCAGCTAAGTTGAAAAGGCAAGAAACTTTTTAGAGATAAAGAGATTCGATATCTTATAAAGCTATAATAATTAAAAAATTGTTTGCCACATCTACTCTGATTTAAAAAACAGAAATTAACAAGAGTAACTGACAATAAAAGATATTGAAAATGAGTAAAGAAATAGAAAATTTGAAAACATAATAGCCTGAATCTAACTGACATATGGAAAATACTGTACTTTACACCTGCAGAATATACATGCTTTTCAACAGATGAACGATATTTAATTGGTTATAAGATGGTTATATAGTCAAATAATTAATATCATATCATACAGAGTAAGTATCTAACTTCAGTAAAATCACACTAATTGTAAATATCCCAAAGAGAAAAGTACAATTAGAAATTGTTCAGAAATTAAACAAAAGATCAAAACATGGATCAAAAAGATAACTACATGGAAATACTGTACACTAAGTAATGATTAAAATATGGCCCATAAATTTATAAGTGCCATTAGCTTGTAAAAATTTATTGTGATACATTTTAAAAATAAAATTAAAGATCTAAACAAATCCATGCTAATTTTTGATAAACTGAGTATCTTGATAAAACAAAAATTTTTCTAGGAAGATACACATTAACAAAAATTAAAGAAAAGGACAAAATTTGGACAGGATAATTCAAATGATAGAAGGATAACCCTTCTATCATTAATTAAAAAGTTGGAAATGTCTCTTCTTCTAAAAACAAAATCTAGGCTGAGATTATGTGATACATGAACAGTTTTAAATCTCAAAAAAACAGATAAAGCTTCTATTATGTAAATTTTTCCAGAAAAATGAAAGTGATGAGAAAATTCAAGATATATAATGATCCAATAATTGTAGAGATTTATTTCTTGCTCAGTTTATTTCTTTCTGTTTTCATCAGTATTCAAAATTAAAATTTTTAATTGTAATTCAAAAATTTAAAAAATTTTAAAGACAAAAATGTAATTAATTTCAAATGTCTATCTAGAAAATCCAAGAAAAATAACTGAAGAACAACTGAACAAGAGAGTCAGGTAAGACGGGATCATACAAAATAAGCATGCTTAAAAATCGTTATCTTTCCTAATCAATTAAAAATGTAATGATAAAAATAAATATCTCATTTTATCATAAACTGTGGTATACTTAGTGATTAATCTAACAAAAATATTAAAAGTGTATATGAAGTAAGTTATAATTTTCTCTCTCCAAAACATAAGGAAAGTTTTAAATGGAGAAATGTCACATTCAGTTCTTTCCAAACCATTCTCTAAATGCAATTTTAACTAAAAAAGTCTCATGGATTATTATTATCATATCAAAATAATTCTAAAGATCATTATATATATATATTTTTTTTTTTAATTTTTTTTTTTTTTTGGTATCGAGGATTGAACTTGGGTCCTTGAGTTTGTGAGGCAGGTGGCTGAATGACTGAGCTAAGTCCCTGGCCCCGATCATCTACAATATTAAAACCAAGAAGTTAAGAAAAAAATGAAGGTTTTAACATGCTAGATAAACATAAATCTAGTACTGGAAAGCTATAGCAATTCAAATAATAATGCTAACCCTAACCCTAAATAGATCCATGGAGCACAGTGGTGGTTCTAGAAACATCTGTGTATAGATGTACAGTATAAGATAAAATTTGCATTTCAAGTCAAAGGAAAGAAAGTTAGTTAAATGACAGCACAAGGAGGACAAGTGGTCATACATGCACAAACAAGAATAAATTTGAGCTAATTAGATATATGTCATATATAATATAAATTAGGAAGGTCTTCCTTAAAAAATAGTAGTACCAAAAATCCATAGAGGATGGAAAGATCTGACAATACACATACCAAAGTTCTGTAGAAGAAATGATTTATGAAGTTAGTAAACTTCAAAATCCTACTCTACATAAAATATAAAAACAATTTACGTCATTAAAAATTTTAGAAGCAAGGGATTATGGCTCATAACTGGAAAGAAATAGGATGCAGGTCACCGCAGTCCTGGTAATATAGCTCTTTCATATTATCTTTCATGAGAATGGTTCAGATTATAATATTTCATAGGCTATATTCTTACTAGTACTTTTCTGTGTGTACACTACAGTGAGTTAAAACATATTAGAGTGGACACACACAAAGCACTTTTCTGCCTAGCTAACTAACCATAGTCTGTATTCTTCCATATAGCAAACTGCTAATATTGGTGATTTTAGGGTAGGGAGTACAACAAGGGGCTAAGAAGAGTGGAGGCTGAAAATAATTAAAATGAGCTCTTACTTTTGTGTTTAACTGTACTTTATATATTTAACCATGGAATATGTGGTATTTGTATTTTTTTTTAAAGCAGTAAAAAATGAAAAGAAGTCTATATATATGACCCCTACCATTCAAGACTTGTGACTTACGTACGATTAAGACAATGCAATAGGGCATACTCTACCTGTGAATCTAATATATTGGAAATTTCTTGTGCACCAACATTTACTTCATCCAACTGCAAGCAAAACAAATTTCTGGCAACCTCGACAAAATCTAAAATGAACATATTTCAGTAAGAACACAACATTTAATCTCATCTCAATAAATTCTTTTTCTACATGATGTTGAAGCTATGTATTATTGACATTTCAAATTTAACTTAAATGAATTGTCTTAAAATAATACTGACTCAAGTGACAGGCAAATCTAGGCTCAAATAAGAAGAGATAAATTGGGTTTATCTTCAGTTAACTTTGATAGCGTTAGTAATTCAGTTAAGATAATAAGGCAAACACGTATCATAGATATTTAATTCTCCAACTTTTGTACTAGAAGTAGAACTTTTTCTGAAACAGGACAATATTATGTCTTGTGGCTCTTCTGGCTGAAAGAACATGAGGTTTACTAGTAATAGCAGCAGCTAATGTTTACGTAGGAGCCACTGCATGGCAGGCATGGTGCTTAGCAATTTCAGCCTAACAGCAATCTTCCAAGTGAGGTCCCTTTTTCTGTTTTACAGATGAATGCAAAACTGTGTTAGGCTGGCCAAAGCCACTTGGTAAATAAGCAGCAGAGCAGTCCTTGAGATTCTTCAGATATCATGATGACCTATTCCTCTTTGTATCCTCAAGTTTTTTTAATTTTGGCTATTATATTTTTAATTTCCAAGGATCCTTTCAAATTTTCTCTGATTGTTCTATTTTACAACATCCTGCTGTTATTTCATGAATGCATTCATTATCTTGATTTATCTTTTTAAAGATGTTAACTATAGGTTTTCTGAAGTTCTCTTCGCTTCTTTATCACTGAGGTCTTTCACAGGCCCTATAATTTATGTTGGAGGATTTCCCCAAGTGTCTGGTAACCCCTGGCTATGAGTTTATACTTAAGATTCAGGCACTGAAAAAGCTAGTTGGAAATTCTGTGCGCATAACTTGCCTTATGAAATGGCAGGTTAAATAATAGGGCAGTCAGGCAGGCCAGCTGACATTTTGTTCTTTAGAGAGAATCCTACACCCTCCTGCCTGTGATCATAGATATGGCTGCAGATTCTACTGAGCAATATGGGTGTGTGTGATGACTAATGACTCACTGTACACTTCCCCAAACTGTCTCGCTGCTAGCAACTGTACATCCATAATCATTCTGGTTTAATTTCTAAGGAAAGAGACTTCTCTTCCCCCAGGAGGTGTAAGGGTGTGGTAGGTGCTGGACTGCTTTAGAAGGGGCAGGGAACAACAGCATGTATAATTCTCCTAAGAAACACTGCTAAAAATTGTTCACATCATATGCCCTGCCTAAGCCCAGACTTTAGAAATACCCGATGCTTTCAATTCCCAAGGGTCAAACCAGCTTGTTCCCTACAGTAATTTTCCTAAGTCATTAGACACTTGGGCTTTACTTGCCTCTGCTTACTAACTCATTCACTGTATTTTCCTCATCTACTTTCTGCCTTTAAATATTGTGTTTTGATTATGCAGGTATTCTGTTTCTTGCTCTTACCATTTTGGCAAGATTTTCAAGAGGGGATAGGACCAAAAATACTCTTTTTCCACCCACTACAAAACTAAAAGGTGAATTTTTAAAAAATATTACAGATGTTATAAAAATGATACATCTACTACATAAGAGAAAATGCAATACTTAATGCTGTCAAGGATAGAAAAAATTGTTCCACTCAAATATTATTTGAGGCAGAACAAACAGATGTGTAAAATATCTCTGCAAAAGGATTTATCAGTATGTACCAGAACTCCATTATGGGGATTTATCCTAAGAAAAGGAATGAAACAGCCTCATTAAAAAATATATAGATTTATAAATTAATAAATATGATAATGATAAACTATCAAAATTGCTGTCAAAAGGCTAAACATTAGTTTAAGTGGCACAGTATGCTATCTCTAAGAAAAATTATATAGCACTACATTAATCTTTATATTAGCTGGAAAAAGGAACTAGAAGTAATCTCACTGCAGTGAGAGGACTTCTGTGTTTTATACTTTTTATTACTAAAGCAATGTTTATGCAATAAATAAATAACAAAGAATATGCTACAACAATGATGCTTTAGAGCTGAAAGGTTCTACTGAAGTTGTCCTTTCTGCTGACCCAGCCAGCCTAGTACCTCCAGCTGAGCTTTCAGAGTGCTAATTAGGAACTTGAAGTATATGTGGTTTAACTTTTCGTTTTTCCTTCTAAAAAACAGGCACTCTTAAAGAAAATGGGTCACAATAAATCTCCCACCAAGTTTCTGTGACAACTCAACCTGATCAACCTGATATTACCTCCAAAACATACTGTCCCCTTTGAGTCTGCTTGTACTTGCTGTCTCAGGGCTTGGTGCTGGTCCTCTGTGGGCTGAATACCAAGGTATTTTAGAGCCTGGAAGGAAAAGGACTCATGAGAATCAAGTTTTTTTAAAAAATAGCCAAATAATAAAACTTTTTGTAACCCAATGGAAAAAAAAAAATCAGCATTTAGGAATAGTAACCAGAATCAGATGACCAAGGAGAATCCTCTGACTGCTTATGGATTACGTGACTCTTAAGAGACTAGCTTTATGACTGCACCATCACCTCAATCTTTTTTTCAAGGACACTACTTTGGCTAGTTCATAGTTCTAGAACCAAAAGTCAAACTGTTTCTTAGTTTACATGATTTGGCAGAAGAAAAAAATAGTCCTAATAAGGTCAGACTTATGAGTGACACTTAAAAACATGAATAGTTCTTGGTTATTACTCTACCTTTGAAAGCAAAACTGAAATTAACAGGAACTGATTTAAATAAAAAATATTCTAATTTTTGGCTTATTTGAGGGTAAGCTTACACAAATAGTAAAGGAAAAAGCTTTTTCAAGTCCCCACTTCTCTTTGGCAGGCTCTCCTGTTACGGGTAAAGTACCCATTCATGAATAAAAATTCTGAGACTGCTTGCTGTGTTCCACTGTTCACCTCCTCCTTGTTACAGAACCAACAAGTTTTCAGATAGAAATACTGCCATTCCAGGAAGCCTATTTTCAAAAGTAGGGGTAGGCACTCCTATTATTCCCTTTTCTTTCCATCTTTTGGCTTAATAAAGGGGGAGAAGGAGTTAGAGAAGAGGAGGAGAGAGAGAAAGAAAAATAAATATTGCTGGACTCTGAGCTGGTATTTTGACTCATGACGTACCTCAATAAAGATGGCAGAACAGAGACTATCTTTCTGCTCCACAGACTGGAACGTGGGTCCTCAACTTTTGTCTCAATGCTAGCCCTGGATTGCTTTTTTTCAGGCTTCTTTTTGTGTAAGAAATAAACTTCTAATGGAAACAAGTATGATTTGGGTTCTCTAGCTAAAGATAGCAAAACTTAATGCATAGGGACTGACTGGATACCCTATTATTGGATTCTGACAAGAACATACACAGTATCAATCAATCACAGTAGAACTTAGAGGTAGGCAAAGTTTGTTATTAGCAATTATTCCCTATAATTTTCTTCCCCATTGGGAATATGTCTAGTCATTCATCATTTCATTCATCAAATATTTATTTGGTACTCCCTATTGGTCAGGCACAAATCTATGTACAAGGGAGAGACAAATGACATATAGTTCCTACACTCAAAGAGAGTTTATGGTATGTAGTGGGAGAATAACATTAAACAATTATGGTAATTAAATATGTAATTTAATCCAAGTATGTACAGGATATAGTATGGCAAAAAAACCCCAAAACAAATGTTTAATGTAAAGGCATACAATTTGGGCATAGTGAAAGAAAGAGACAGGAGAATGAGCATATCAGGAAACATTCTTTCTGGCTTCTCAAGCTTAGCATCATCTCCCTGCTCTGTCAAAGTCAAGAGTATTTACCTTGTATAACGTGGAATAATGATTTTTTAGCTTCTCTGTGCTTTTTCCCCTTATAAAAATGGCCCAAATATAAAAAAAACAGAAGAATACAAAGAATATCCATTTATTTACTATTATTATAGGCAGTTGAGTTAGACAGAAAAAAATATACAGAGAGGGACTGGAGTCTCAAGGAAGTCAGCAGAAAATAAAAACAACAGAATTGTGGCTGGAGGTGCATCTGAAGAAGGACAGGCCTTAAGATAAAGATGCAATGGCCAGACCTACATGCTTCTCCTAAGGGATAAACAATAATGTGAGATTATACTGTAATAAGTCTGACATGGTCCAGAAAGTCCAGTTAGTCATCAGTTGCCCAGGTGGGGGACCAGAGCATCTGGACCCATCCCTTCCCAAAAATGCCTGTGCTTTCTATGTTCCCTTGCTACATGCCTTGTTTCTCTATTGGATCAATGTTAGCTAAGTGGCTATACTTGTAATCCTATAAGTTGATTGTAATTTGACCCACGTTGTACCCACGTTGTACCCACATTATGACTTTGCTGTATAAATTACCCCTGACAAAGGGCCTCAGTGGCAACTCACTTACCCCTCCTGTCTCTCAGGAGCTATCTCTCAATAAAGCTTTCCAACCCTTAACCTCCATTGTTCCTTGGAAATCATTTTTAGATATTTGGAGGACACAGAATTGGCACATTTGATGTCTAGCAGGTTGGGAGGTATACTTCTCCTATATCACTATCATCAAATAAACACTGATATTTGCTTGAAATTTATAAATATTTACAAAACAATAAAACTACAAATTTAGTTGAAAGCTTTCTCTGTTGTTCTTTAGCAACAAACACTATCCTCAGGATGATGTATCCTTCCTGTCTGTAATGTGATGTTATTTATTTTATAAGTATGTATATGCTCAATAATATGCAATCTAATCCTGTGCATTTAAAATTTTACATGAACAGTATAATCTAAAGGGATAACTCTCTTTTACTTCAACTTAGTGATTTTACAACTGCTCAATATTATCTGCAAAACTAGTTCACTTATTTTAACTATCAATGACATCTGATTATATGCATTTAACCTGTTCACTATTTTGTGATTGATGGACTTTTATAATTACTCCAATCAATTTTTTAAATTACAAAACATTATACATGTCTTCTTCTACAGCTATAGGAAGATTTCTTGATTTCTCTATAGTACAGTATATCCTTCAAAAAGGAAGGGTTGAGTTACAGGTGATACACACGGTAAACTTATTAGACATTTTGGATTTTTCTCTAAACTGATTGTACCAATCTATGCATGCCAGTAGTACACAAACATTCCTATTTTTCTACATTCTTAACAGAATTTGTTTTTTTATACATTCATTTTTTATCAAATGGTGAATGTGGACTAGTATGTGAACTAGAATTCCCTGAATTACAAGTGAGATTAAACATCTTTTATATTTATTAGCAATGCTTTTGACTCATGAGTCATTTAGAAATGTTTTAAATTTTCATATATAGAGTTTTAAAGATGTATCTTTTATTACTGATAAAAATTTGGAGGCAGTGTTCCAACATTGACAAGCAGAATTGTTTCTTTTTTTTGATACCGGGGATCGAACTCGGGACCTTGTGCTTGCAAGGCAGACGACAGAACCACTGAGCTAAATCCCTGGCTCAATTGTTTCTTGATATTGCCAAGTGTCCCAAGGAAAAGAACACCTCTCTAGTCCTTAAGGACCACTACTCCAGAGATAAACACTATTAGCAACTTGGTATGCAATATTCCAGATTTTTCTACAAATACGTCTTTATATAAATTTATGCCTTTATGTAAAGCTATATGTTATATTAATTTTTGCACATATTAAGTTTCCCTATAGTTCTCTGTTTAAAAATTATCAATATATCCCAGCTTTATATCCTGTAAAATTTTAGATCTATTCTATGCTTTAAAATATCAATATATCCTAGCTTTCTCTCTATTCTGTATACTTTTTAATCTACTATATGCTTTTAAAACTTATTGTAATAAGTCAGACATTGGTGGTTAGGGAGACTGAAGAAAGAGGATTTCAAGTTGAGGCCCGAACAATTTAGCAAAACCCTGTTTTAAAATAAAGATTTTTATTTAAAAAAAAGAAAGGGACTGGGGACATAGCTCAGTGGCAGAGTGCTTGCCTAGCATTCATGAGACCCTGTGTTCAATCTCCAGTACTGACCCTCCCAAAAGAGTTATAATATTATATTGTTTGAACTAAATTTTTCAAAAGTTTCATGGTCATTTAATTTATATACATTCTTATTTCTGAAGATACAGGGGCATAGAGAAAAATCCGAACAATTAAGCTTTTCTGACTTTCTCAGTTTATCACTATTAGATCATATCCTCTTTGTTCAATTATACTCCTCCAGGACTGTCTACTCTTCATCCCAAACCTAAGCATAACAATACACAGATTGTTCTCTTTCTTTGAGTCTTTGTTTCTAAAGGATCTTGTGCCAGGTAAAATTTGTATCAAATAAGTTTGTGCTTTTCTCTTGGTGATTTATCTTTTGTTAAAGGTACTTATGCCATGAACCTAGTGATGAGTGAGAAATTTTTCCTCTCCTATAAGGAAAAACAGGCGCTTAAGTGCAAGGCACTATGGGGAAGAAGTAGATAATCTCATTGGTAAAACAAGATATAAGAAAGATCATAAGGCAGTACGAAGTTAATGGTTAGTATGAAAAAAATGGCAACATTTTACTTTGCAATCTTTTATAGTTAGCAAAGTCTGGACAAAAGACATAGAATTGAATCAGCATTTAAACAATAGATAAGATTCAAATTTGCAGTGAGAAAGATAGTATCATAGAACCAAGCAAAGCGAGAGATATGGAATAAGTGCAATGTGTGTTTATGAAATTTTATATTCTTTTTAAAATGTGAAAAAATGTTATTCATAAAAGCTTACAGGAAGGTAGAGGCTGTGGATCTCTAGCAATATATCCATCTTACATTAAAAAATACTGATGAGAAGTTTTAAAGCATTTTGTCACCTTTGTCTTTTAAAATCACTCTAAGTTTCCTTTATATATACAAAATCTCAACCTTTTACTACCCCCAGGACTATTTTTTGGTGCTGAGTCCACTGCTCCAATATTCTTAATTTGGGGTGTGTGTGTGTGTGTGTGTGTGTGTGTGTGTGTGTGTGTGTGTGTGTGAGACAAGGTCTTCAGTTGTAGTTCAGGCTGCCCTCAAACTCACTATGTAGCCCAGGCTGGACTCAAACTTGTGGGGATCCTCCTGCCTCTGCTTCCCAAGTGCTGGGATTATAAGCATGCACCACCCTTTTTACATTTAGTGGGCACCTGACTATTTTATCCTTTAGGATTCAGTGATCCTACGCTTTTTAAAAAATTGAGCAAATGAATCAAGTATTACTTCATTGCACTTATTGCTATTATACACGAAGCCTAATGTATTTTGTTCTAATTTATTCAATGTTTCCACTGATTCTAGATTGTAAAATATCATATATTCTTTATTGCCAAAGAGAAAGAAACTGATTAATTTGCATGTCAATTTAGTTACAAAAGGTTTTACTTCCATTTAGAACTACTGAACCCTAGGAGCTGCCAAATTGAAACAGTAATTAAATAATTTAAACCCTAACTGCCATTCACTTAATTGTAAATAAGTAGCTTCAGGAAACTAATGACAGTACTTGCTATTGCCTTACAAAGAAAAATGAAAATTTAAGGGATTTACCATTTCCAGTTTCTCTGCCTTAAGGCGAACAGAAGGATTTAGGGAAATCTTTCCTTGTGGTCCATAATTATCAGTCCAAGCAGGAGCAATATCTAAGAGACAACAGGGTGCACATTAATTGGAGGCTTAATTGGAATAGAACTTTTCATTTGACAGGATGTGTTCTGGACTCCCGCTGTTCAAAAGTAATTCTGGTTAATCAGTTGGGAGTTTTCACTTTTGTTTTCATGGGTTTTTTTTCCTGTAGGTTTAATATGTACCACATAAATCAGCTTTACTTGAGCCCTAAGATATAATATAAAAAGAATATCCAATTATGCACTGTGAAGTCTTATAGAAATAATAACTTAAAAGACAAACATATATCCCACCATTATGACCATCATCACAACAACTTACTCCTTTTAAGAAAAAAGTCTTTTTTATTCAAAAAAAGTAAAATCATATCAAAGATTCAAAAAGATCGTGGTATTTCCTTGACTAGTAAAAGTGGTTTTGTTATATGAATTCTGGAAGTGCCCTGGAAAAAACCCATGAATAAAAATCACCTTAAGTTTGTAGATAAAGTATGATATAGACACAGGACTTTTTGAGCTAAAAATCCTGTCTTGGGGTTATACCTCAGGTAACATACACAGACTTGGAGAAGAAGAGAATAATAAACCTCTTGCCTATTTTCCTATACTTCTTCAATATGCCCTGATTATGTAAATACAGCCTTTGTCCTTGTTGGAGGAATAAGAAATCAGGTGCCAGAAGAGGCTAGAACTTGACAAAAAACTATTTGTTTCAATATGCCAGAGTTTGTGAAACAAATTTCTATAATTTATGTCAATCCTCACCATCTAAATAGTCATTATTTTAAATACACTTTTAAATGGTATTTTACTAGTTCCACATAGAAACAAGAGGAAGAGAAAAAACTTTTTAAAATGTCACATCTTTATGCAGTGTTTTAATTTTTTTATTTCTCAGAGCATCTGTCTCTAAGTACAAAATGATTTGCATTCTCTTTCTTAAGAACATAAGAAGCGCATATGAAAATAAATAGTCTTCCTCTAAACCTTTAACACATCCTCAACATTCTATGTAAAATCTTTAATATAGCTTATAGGTGTCAAGATTATGAAAAAAATGGTTACTGACTTTTAGCTCCAAATGGAATTAAACCTTGAGAAAGATTGGTTTCCGTGCAACAGAATCTTTATAATTCTGATAAAAGCAAGAAAGTCTCCTCTGTTATCATGACATCTGATTGTTGGCCTGGATAAAAAAAAAATATTTTTTCTCTTAAAACCAATTCTATAGCAAACCTAAATTTGGCAGAAAAGATTACTGAAATGGTATGGAAGACTAAACCACATATAAGTCAAATTTACGTTTTATCTTGTGAGACTTGGCTTTCGGGGTTGCAGTTTGCCCTGCAATTAATGGACGGTAATACTAGGGGGATACCCTAGTTAAGACTAGTTAAGATGCAGACCAACGAGCTTGAATTGCTCAACTTACCCATGAGTGGAAGAGATACAGAGTAGACTGGAGCAAGAGGCAAAGAGGAGAAAGACAGGGAGAGACAAGGACACATGGAGACAACATTACTCATATTTTCCTATATTTGGGCACAAAAATTTGCTATTTCTAACAGTGGAAATAACAAAAATTTAGCTCCTATGTGTGTTTCTTTCTAGCCATGCAATGAACTAATTACTGTACATATATAAGCTCATTAATCTTCACAATCACCACACTGACATAGGCGTTACTATTCTCATTCCAAAAGCCAAGGCCCATAAAGGTTCAGAAGCTGACCCAGCACCACACAGCTAGTACATGGATAGTGTAAGTAGTCTAATCCTTTATGCCTTGACAAACCAATGTTCTTATGTGTCAACATCTTTCGTTGTCGTTTTCTTATCGCTAAAGTGAGAAGAATAAAACTGACCACCCATAGCAGCTGTCAAGGTAAAATCAATAAAATCAAAGAAAAAGACTATAAAAATATAAGGTATTGTTAATATTCACAGACACTGTGTTAATAGGTGATTTAATATAAAACTATATTAACCTCCCATTTAACAGGATGTATCATGGCTTAACAAAATCTTGTGTTGTTTTTTAAATCTTTTCTGCCTACTTTCATTGAACTCTTTACTTCTGAATTTGGACCTTAAGAGGGTCCTGCATGGAACCATTAAGCCTTGGAGCTGAGAGGGGCTTAGCCTGAGAAGCCCCTCACAGATAGTTTTCATCTGCCAGTGGCGACTCTCTCTGTCCATCTCCAGCTCTTCAAAGTACAGCTCATTATTCTCTTAGATTTTCTGTTCCTAGTCCTCTTTAGGAACAGAAGGGAAAGTTTATAAGGGAAGGATCAATACCATTTGTTTAATTCCATGAGCCCTTGAAGGATATTTTTCCTCATCAGTATTTTGTTTCAAAAGACCTGATGCCGAAGAATTCAGGCTTGTGCTACTGTTAAGGTAATGACCGAATTTCTTCTTCCCTTGGGAATGCCCTCAGCATACTTTTAGCTCACAAACTCTTTCGTTATTCAACTTAGGGCAATAGTAAACAATTCTAACTTAGATACTAGGATAGTTTTTAAAATATCTAGGTAATATGCTTATTTTAAAAATTCGACCAATTTTATCCTTTGGAATGATTTTGAGATGCGAAGAGAGGTAGAGAGAATACTTCCTGAATTTTTGTTGAGGTTAATATTAAAACTTGTTCATATTTTTGTATACATACCAACTGACTAAAAGAGTCTAGGAATAATGGTGGAGGATCTAATTTGGGAACAATCTATAATTATAGAAATTATAACAGAAAAATCATAATGTGTATAAGTTACTTACAGACAATTTAGGGTTGAGTTTGTTTCTCCCCGACCCTCTGCCTCCCCGGAAATACCTCAACCACTATATTTATGTAGAAGGAAGACATGGGGACTGATTTAATGCTATTTCTGCCCTAGAAAACTGTTCCATTTTAATTGCATTTCAATGTACTTTTTATACAACTTACACATTCACATATATTTTTCATTAGCTATTTTTCCTGTTACAAAATCTAGTCTCATTTCTTATAGTGACAGGTGTAAAACCCCTTCATCTTATTCATCTGACAAGATCTCTTTTCTCTAACCAGACCTGCCTTTTAGGGTCACCTGCCACCTGCCTTATCATCCTAGTTCTGTTTCCGCTCGTGGCGCTTCCTCTGTCTGCATGGCACTTCCTTAAAGATTTGGCACGTCTGACTTTTGCCAAGAGATTTATTTGTTTTGTACTGGGGATTGAACCCCGAGCCTTCACGCTGAGCTACCTCCCCAGCCTTTTTTATTATTTTTTATTTTGAGCCAGGGTCTCATTAAATCACCATACTGCCTAGGCTGGGCTTGAACATGCAATCCTCTTTCCTCAGGTACCCAGAGTGCTGAGACTACAGGCGTGTGCCACCATGCCCAGCTGCCAAGAGGTTTTTCTAAACTGTTTTCTGTATATTGTGACAAATCCCTTACTATGTGCTGATTTGGGGGATGAAGAGAGGATGCGACATTCAATCAAGCGTTAAAAGCTTTCACTTCTACTCTAGAAATATGCCCTAAAGTAGGCTTTATAACATTAATAGTAACAGCAGAATTTGCAGAGCACATACTGTCTACCAATTACAACGCTAAGTACTTGACATGCCCAATCTTGTTTGACCCTTTTGACAACCTCAGGAGGCAGGTACTTAAGGGTTAAAGAATAGTAAGTGGGGAACAAGCATTTGAATGTCTAAGTTTGCATTCTGAACCTGTGGTGGCCACTGCACCCTCCCTCCACCATCACTAGACTACTATTTCTTCCCTTAGTCCATTCTGTTAATATCTAAATTATTCATGAAAAGGTGTTATAAAATCCATCCATCCATCCATATACATAAATGAATATGTAAGGTTTTTTAATTTGAATAATGAAACATTTTAACTCTGTGATTGATTTCATAATATGCTATTAAGTACCTGATAGAAAAATCCTAATTTCTTTATAATTCCTAAGTCTTCTATACACATGACATATTTAACAAACATTTACTGAATAAATAAATGGCTAAAAGAGGCACTGAATAGTTTAATTACTTTAAAAACTAAAAAGATTACATAATGTTATACAACTAATGTTTTATGATAAAATCAAGGAATAAAGGGCCGTGGCTTCTAGCAACTTTGATGCTACATCTCTTCAAACTGTTGGCTTCAATTGCCTTTTCCCACATGGGTTCCCAGTTTAAAGTAAAACAGTATTATCAAGAAACTGAGTATTAAAGACTAACAGTTTCTAAGAGGCAACAAATCTCACTAGATTAAAAGGCATATCATTTTGGTTAAAAAGGGCTACTGACCCATTGGTAAATACTGCGCTAAATCAGAGGAAACAACTGTGGAATCTAGCATAAATTTCTATAAAGTCTGGTAGATTTTTTGGGGGAAGTAGGGCTTCTGGAGACTGAATCTGGGGCCTGAAGCATATACTCTACTGCTGGGATATACCTCCAGCCCATGTCTGGCAACTATTCAGTTTAAAGTAACTCTCTTTATTTTGAAATTATCATCTAGAGAATGCTATTAAAAATTAAAATACATGGGTAGTAACTTGCACTATAATTATAATTTAGCAATATATAATTAGCTTTTTATTTATGTTAAATAGTTTTCTAACTGTTATTTTGTTAAACTTATGGTAAATAATTTCAGGGAAGGGATGTTTTTCCTTGATATTTGACCCAATAAGCATTTTATATCTTGCTAATAATCCTTTTTTATGGGTAGATTAGACATTTTTTGCTTTATTGCTTTAAAAAGTCAGTAAATCATTTCAGAATGAATAAAAACCAATAATATTGAATCCACAATATTGATGCCTTTTCTAATTTACATCCATATGATTTCTTCCAAAATAAATAAACAAAAAAATTCTTTCCTTAAGCTGCACAGCCTTCTATAATATGTTTTTTAAAAGGTACAGTTAATAAGCCCCATTAGTATGTCATTAACAGGTCAAGGCAACCTAATCTAGATTTACAGGAGTTTTCATTATTTGGTCTCAACAGTTCATTAAGTAAGACAGCTTCAGAGACACTTAACGATAATGTACCCTTTAAAATTTCAACCTTTTGTTCAAGGAAATTTCCAATAAATGTTATAATCTAACAGGGACCACTGAGTAATACATTCATTTTCTCTTTTATTCATGGAAGGAAAAAAGGCATATGCAACTATTATGTTCTTTCATTGAGAGAGAGTAACTGAAAAAATAACAGAAAAGAGGAATTAAATATGTTTTTACCTGAATTAGCCATATCTGTAGAGCTGTTGTCTGAAGAAGTAATTGGAATATATTCTGCTTTCTCATATCCAGTTTTTATCTGTGAAAGAAAGTGAGGAACATGCAATGTCATTTTCTAAAGTAGGTCAAAGACCAGACTAGATATTCACACTAACATAAAAAGCATGGTCAAAGAGATTAAAGCAATATCCCAGAAATGTAAAACCTCTAAAGTTTTGGTATATTCATCTTCAAATAAAGCATTTCAAATTAAAGATAAGAACCACTTTCAGCTCTACTGTGTCCAAGGATAACAAAACATAAGGCCATGTACTTTGTCTTTTTAAAGACATTATAAAACCAAATGACACAGTATAAGGGGCCGACAGAAAATCTTACACCTTGTCCCTGATCAGCATGTATCTAAAAGCAAAGTTACTCTTAAAGAATTTATTCCATTGCCTGAAAGCCTACTTGAGTTTCCTCTGTTATCTTATAGTTAATGCAGACTTAAAGAATATATATACTCTAGGGCCGGGGTTTTAGTTCAGTGGTTCCTCTGCCTGTCTCACAAGCACAAGGTCCCAGTTTTGATCCCCGGTACCAAAAAAAACAAAAAACAAAAACCAAAGAATATATACTCTATTTTATAACTCTTATTTTTTAGGATAATATAGCTTTAGTAATTGGTTGTATTATTTTGATATTAGAAATCCTCCACCTTGCATGATTTCAATAGGGCTGTTTTCTAGTGTACACACATGAAAGCAATACTGTACCCACCTAGATTGGATGATTAGAATTAGCTTCACTGTGTAGCAAAGAAGCTAAGAGAAAAAAAAAAAACTAGTTACCTAGCATCTGTCCAGGAGAAAATAAAAATGATAATTAGAGACTACCTAAAACTGAATATTACATTGTTAACATAGTTCTGAGTGATGTCAAGTTGTATCCTTGTGGTAGCACTTTGTCATGCTGACACTGTCTGACTGATTGTGCTTCTTGACATAGGACACTTTGATTTGAAAAATTATGTTTATTGGCAAGTCTAAACCAGAAAAAAAGAAATCTTTCAAGGAAATATTAATCTGTTAACAAAAGTGTTCCCGAAATTACAATTCTGTATCTATTTCACCAACAGGAAAAGCATAAGGGATGTATGCAGAGAAATTTAAGACTACCTGACTCATCTTAGAGGAAGGTAGGATGGCATCTTGAGTTTTGGGAGTAGATGAGGTCTGTGGAATGAATTCTTCCCAGGGAGAAGAAAGAAGATTACATGTTGCGGCCTTAGGTCCATATTCTGAAGCTTGTAACAAGGATGTACAGGACAGATTTTTTGGATGGCTGCCATCAGATCTTTGTCTTATGAATGCTATCTCCCAAGTAGATTCGGACCTACCATTAAAAAAAAAAAATCACTTTTTTGATATGCAGTGGATATAATACAACTGAATTCTAAAATCATGTTTCAAATATTATTAAAAATATTTTGTTCAAGGTCTAACGAACTCAAGATATCTTAAATTACTATTTTTAATGAGACAAGCTAAATGACTCATTCTATCTCAGGCATAGAATCATTACCTCAACTTGGCTCTGGTAATTATGCTCTTTGCTTCTTCAAATGACACACCAATCATAGATTCCTTGTTTACTGAGACAAGCTGATCTCCTGCCTTCAAACGTCCATCCTAACAAAAACAGTAACATTTATAAAGAAATTAATGAAGTGATTTTTTTTTTTTTAAAAAGTGCTGGAATGCAATGAAACAAGTTTTGGGGAAGAATGTCTCAAAAACTTAAGAGAATCTCAATAGCAAAATGTCTTGATCAAAGCCTAATTTGGCAAGATGCATAAATAAAATTACATGGCTCATGTAGTCCATGAATAAATTTACAGGCTAAGGAATCCTGCTTATATTAGGAGATATGTCTGTAGAGCAGGAAAGGAGACCTGTTTCAAACATTCAGCACTACGAGACTGGTAAAGCTTTGATTCTGTGATAAATACGCCAAACACTCACGGGACATTTCAGAAAAAAAGACTAATTTACTTTAGTTTCTGAGTATTCATGCATCTTTTCTTCCACCAAACTGTTCAAGGTGGATTTGGAGAATACATGGGCTGAATTTTTAAAAGTTTAGTAAAGTACCGTAACTGTATTGATCCTACCCATGATGAATCACCCTCTATTTGATCTGCTGTCTCTCCTGTGACGAGGCCTAGTTGGCGGTGCATCTAGCATTTTTGCCATGCCTTGCTAATAATCATTTTAAGTGGCTGCCTGGCATTGTCTTTGTTAAGTCCTGGTTCTGCTCAGAACTAACCTGATATGAATAAGACAGAGCAAATCAACTGCAGGAGTGAAAGTAGTTATCAGGCAAGAATCTCAGTGAGTTGTTTTTTTTCTCTTCAAACTAAAGAAAATACCCCTTTTCTTTTGCAGGTCCTAAAATCCTTCTCTATGTATGAACAGCACAAAGGCAGAAAGTATTATTTCTGTAACCATGAGCAAAGCTTGTACGGTGCTATGGTTTGGATCATGAGTGTCTCCCAAAGGCCCCTGTATTAGAGGCTTGGTCCCCAGCTTGGCACTATTAGGAAAAAGTGGAAATTTTTGTGGCAGGGCCTAGTGGGAGGTCCTGGGGGTCCCTGGGGGAAGCCCTTGGAGACTGAGACCCTGCTCTCCTTCTTTCTTTTGCTGCCCTGTCTCGAGGTGAATGCTTTTGCCTCACCATATGTCCCATAGCGATGTGCCACGTAGCCCAAAGCAACAGGCCAGCTGACTATGGTCTGCAGTCCCTAAAAATGTGAACCCAGATAAATCCTCTCTTCATAAGCTGATTACTTCATGTACTTGTTAGAGTGACAGAAGGCTGACTCACATGTAAGGTTAAAAAGCTAGATTTTTCACTCTGATGGTACTGAAATAACTTCCACAATTCAAGGAAACATTTCACTTTAAAGTCTTATCTGCTAAAATATAGGCCTAAAATAATCCAGCTTTGATCTGAACTGCTTTACTTATAAAATGGTGATTTATTGCAATTTTATTCCTAAATAGTTACTTATGTTTTCTTTTTTAAAAGATACCAGTATGTAGTATTATCTCTTCCACTGGCTGATGAATACAGAAGAAATAATATAAATATAAATAAATATAATATATAAATATAATATAAATAATAATAATAAATATGAAACATTCATCAAAAAGAACTTTTAGGAACATATTATTTCAAATAATTTATAAGAGGTTTACGCTCTAAATGTATAATGATCCTATAATCCTTCTGAAATAAAAACACTTAAAAAACTTCAACCAGCTGGGTGTGGTATGTCTATAATCCCAGCACTTGGAAGGCTGAGGCAGGAGGATCACCTCGAGTTTGAGGCCAGCCTGGGCTAGATAATGAGTTCAAGGCCTAACTATATGGTAAGATACTGCCTAAAAACAAATAAACAAAAACTTCAAGCAAAAAAGGCAATTTGACTTTAAAGTATATAAAATCGGAAAATTAACTTGGACTTTCTGTAAATATATGATTAAATATATCGGTCAGACAATATAACATACAATGGGCATAGCCCTAAGTCACTGATTTCCTTACATTTGGCAAATATACGGGGAGAAATGTACAATAACAATGCTAGAAAAAACTAAGTAATATGGAGAAAGTACCTAACATATGGATCTTTCTTTCATGTTCAATAAAACAGAAAGGCTAATTTTCTAAGATATTATAATCACAGTTTTGCATGGCTGGGCCCAAATCTTATTAAATCATATTAATTTCATTGTTCATTATATTTATTAGTCATTTACACACATACACTCAGATGCTTATGGCCATTCATCTGTAATTTAATATACTAAATTTTAGTTTAAGGACATTCATTCATGGAAGGTCAAGATGAAATGGTAACAAAAGCTAATAAAAACCAGGGAGAAATAACTACATTTCTAGGGAGGGTTCATTCCTTGGGATTGAGGGGGGAGTGTGTGATTAGGAAAAGCACAGACTGTCTCAATAGTAGTTCACTTTTCTCTTTCTCATTAAGTCAGTCGACATGGGTTCACCAGTGTTCATTTTATTACGCTTTATAAATTGTTAAGTTCAGCTCTAAATCAAGGGAATCTACAAAATAATTCCTTTTTAGAAACATTTTAGTAAAATAGGTTTTAAATGAAATTTAATGACTACATTACCATCAATTTGTATCCCAAAGCTTGCCTGATAAAATAAATTACTATGTCACTCGATCAAAGCATTTAAAAGATACTGACAGGGAAAGTTTCTTTTAGAATTCTGGTAGAAGATGGTAATAATTAGATTTTTTAAATATAAACATTCTCAGTATTAATAATTCTTTCCTTTTATTAACTTTCCTTGAAAAGGGAAAATTCTACAATGACTATTAACCAGGTGGCAGGTATTTTTCACTTAGGTAGGTAGAAGCCTTTCGAGGCAAGGGACTGAAGCAGAAAGAGCATAGGGTTCAGCAATCAGAGACCTGAATTTGAATTTGAGTTCTGCAGATTAATAGCCAGATCTTCACAAACAATGAGAAGGAGGATGGAGGAGCACACAATCTTGTTCACCGTGAATTCGGAACTAAATTCTAAATTACACGGTGAGAGCTCCCACATTGATGTATCTTACAGAAATCACAGCTGTCTGGGTTGCAGGGAAAAAGGCTAGGAAAAGACAGGAGGGCAAGGGGTTTAGGCTGACCTACAGCCTTCCAAGTCCTCCTCCCAGGCTGCCCAGGGTTAGCACTTCAGAGGAAAAGCTTTCACGAAGACCATTTAACCTATGTTGTTTTAAATTACCTAACATAATGAAGTAGCATTTTCCATCAGGATAAGAATCAGAGAAGAGAAGAAGAAGAATGCATTCTGACCGTAATTTCTGGTCTTTACGTACTTTCTTACTTTCTAAAAAGTATTTACAGCAGTTTGTTTTTTTCCCCCTTGGTGCCCAGAATAAGATCTTAGCGGATCATGTGAATTTCTGAACTTGTTGAAAAGTCGGAACCTGCAAATGAAAACAAAGCTATTTCTGGAAAAGTCTGGCGTTCTAAGAGAGTGAGTTCTTCCTCGGCTGGATTAATGTATATGTGAAGCCACTAAGAGCGGATGTGCCGAGACCCCTCCCTCAGTGTAGGTTCCGGCTCAGCAGTGACTGAGCAACCGCCGGGGGGGGGGGGCAATGTGCCAAGCACTTCACAGGCTAAACTTCAGAATCTGAGCTCTTTCGCAATGACACTCATCTAGACTTTGAAATAATAATGTATTCCGAACCATTTTATTCACAAGTACTTCTGTTCAACAACTACCAGCATTGTTCATTTCCAATATGACAGTATTGCAGTTTACTAAATAACATTGTCATATTGTCAGAAACCATGTCTACAGCCTGATTCTGACTGAACTAACTCACTATTCCTAAAAGGAATGCTCCTTTGTAAGTCTTTGGATTCCTTTCTCATATCTTCACCAATTGTAGACTGAAGGTATTCTTCTTTTAACTCCATTCATTAATATTGTTTGAGCAATTGGTATGTGTATGCATCATACCAAGGAAATTATATAAATAAAATCAGATAGAATCCTTGCCCTTAGGAAACATGCTGTCTTGTGTTGAGCACAGACATGTATGTTAAAAAATAACCACAGATATGTATGTATCATTATAAACTGAGAGTGTTTTGGAATAGGATATAAAGGAAAGGAAAAGAACCTAAGAATACATAAAGAAAAAATAACACCAGGTCTTATTTCCAGACATACTGGAAGAGAACGGGGAACAGAGCCCTTAGGAAAGAGTCATAGAATTGCTATCTGGAAGTAATGGAATGGGAAGAGGATGCTGTTTTCATTCTAATGGGATAGTACATGAGGTGAGGAATAAAGTGGCCTCTTTTAGGAAATGGGGAGGTTGGTAACCTCGAGAAATATGACAGAATGACCAAAAGACCATTCATTAATATTGAGCAATTGGTAGGGGTAATGCATCACAATAAGGAAATGTCTGATGGGGAGCTACAGGAGTTGGGGCACAAGCCACAGCATCCTGAGCCCTGCAGGCAACCAAGTATTAGTGAGGGAGGAAAGCAGGCATGGTGCAGTAAAGCAGGCAAAGCTACTGAGAGGGCTGACAGAAACTGATGCTGGTTTAAGCTATGGTAAGAGTAGAGAGCAAAAAGACCGACAGGCTAAAAAGACATTAGAGTCAACAATATGGGCTGCTGAGCTGAATATGATTGCCATGGAAGAGGAAGTAGCTAGGAAGCTGGCAGGTTTTCTAACTTTGTACAAGTGGAAGGTGCTACCCATCACCGGAAGAGGCCTTGACTGAGAAGAGATGAGAAGAGGGAGATGTGAGGTAAAAATCACAGATTCTGCCTCAGAAGTATTGATTTTGAGTTGCCTTTAAGAAATCCAAGTCAGCTGGGCGTGGTGGCCCATACCAGTAATCCTAGCACTCGGGAGGCTGAGGCAGGAGGATCATTTTGAATTCAAGGCCAGCCTGAACTACGTAGTGAGACCCTGTCTCAGAAATCCAAGTCAGAATTTTGGTCAGAAAATTATATTATTGTGCATGATGTTTGAAAGAGTGTCTAGGCCAGCAAAATGTCTTAAGACGAAATACTGAGGACTCCAGATGGATAGTGGAAAAACTGAGGGGATAAAATGGGCTTTGGACTTCTCATATTTCTTTAAATCACTATCTGGTATATTTGCTCTCAACCTACAGGCTGCCTCTAGCTCTGAGAACAAGAGTAAACTTTTTTCCTATTTCAACTGGAAAACTGTGTCCATAAATTCTAAATATGTTTTTCAAAGAAATACAATATTTTGGTTCTACAGAACCAATACTGTATTCTTGTATTTGCTAGGGGGAAGACATTTGTGCAGAGCATGGCTAACCACGTATTTCTTCTATGAATATAGCTACTATATAGTAATTTTGTACAGATGAGAGATTTATTAACATGGCTAAAACAGTATTTAAAACAATATAAATATATTATTATTTTAAAATAAAGTCGCATCCATTTTGCATTTACATACAAATGCATATCTTTCCATCTTGAGGAAATATTAAAAAATAAATGTAAGCCCTAGAAAATTACTTATTTTTCTACATCTTTCTCTATTTTGGTTGTTTTCTTTCATCGACTATCACAAGACCATTAATAACTCTGTGCTGCCCTCTAGTGGTGAGTAGAGAATATACTGCTAGAAAGTTTTAATTTTACTTTTTCAATGAAATTCTAAGACAGCCAAGAAGACAAAGTGTATTTCGCGGGTATAATTTCCTACTTTGCAATTGTTGGCTGCAATAAAGAGTCATTCAGCACCACTGGTTATCAGTTTATTACTCTGAGCTGAAAATATTTTTCACAGAAATAAAAAAGCACATCTTATCTTAAAAGCAAATTCGTGCTAGTTGGCAGGCACCTTGATCTATTATTGTATTATATCAAGTGTAATCTAAGATATACCTTAGCTATACTTAACACCTACACACCACCACACACCTTCCACACCTCTCTCAGCATTAAAACTACATTAGTACTGAGCATCTCACTTCTTAAAAGAATATTCACTTTTTGTTTGTTTGAATTTGTTTAATTACAACACTTGAATATGCTTTTATTTGGTTAGTAGTTAACAGTCAAAAATTAAATCATTATAATATCCTAAGCATTATGTAATACATAGAAATAAAAAAACATATTTGAAAGATGGTGGTTATCTAAACAAGTCTGAAACAAGCAAAATGGAAAGTTCTTGGAGAAACTGATTATTTTCTTAGTAAGGAAAAAAAGAGCCAGTTAAAAGATAAATTGCTTGCTAAATAAGTGCTTGCAGTGGAAGAGGCAGTAAGAATAGGATATTTATTTAACCAAAACAAGAAAAACAACAGCAAGAACAAACTTAAGTGAATCCTTTTTCTGCTATATAGCTTGATATTAATAGAATATTTTGTTAAATTCTTATATCTTATATCTCCTCAAAAATAGAGGCAGTTTTCAGTAAATATATAAACATATTAGTAGAAGAAAAATAGCAAATGAAATCCAAAAGTGATAAGGCAAATACAGCTCTAGTTTGTTAACCAAGTTGCTAGAGGTTTGCTTCAAATGTGGATCTCAGTGTCTTAGTGACCACAGCACAAAGAACTCATGATATTACATATTCCTCCACTGAAGAGGAAAGTAAGTCTCTCTAATTCCTAAAAACAGAAAAAATAATAGAAAGGAAGGAAGAAAACAGAGTGAAGGAAAAAAGCAATTTTCTGGTCTTAATTCTAAAGCTAATTTTTCATGTGGGCAACTAATGACTGAAATTATTAACAAATTCAATGAGTGTAAATTCAGAAATAAGTAGATTTTGTTTGTTACTTTGGTTATTTTGTTTTAATATGCATTTAAGAGAAGCTAAAAGAGTGTAATTCAACTTATCCAACTTAATCCAACCACACAGTGGTAGGTGATAACATGTCTTCAAATATAATTTGTCTCAATAGGATACCAAATGAACAGCATAACACTAAATATATATATGTTTTATATTTTAGTTAAAGTCTGACATGTCTGTTATTTTGATCTATGAAGAATCCATTCAATTGTTGATAAAGCTCCTTCAGGGTAAAGGGCGATTTTTCAGTCCTTTTGTATCTTTCCCTGAGAACATGCAGTTTAAATTAAAAAGATACTGAAAGTAAGCCTCACCACTGGTAATTTTTTTTAAATGGGGGTAGTGGTGGTATTTTTATTTTTTTATTATCGTTATTTATTTATTTATTTTGGTACCAGGTATTGAACTCAGCACCTTATGCTTGCGAGGCAGGCACGGTGCCACTGAGCTAAATCCCCAGCCCAGTACTCTTATTTTTATTTTTACCTTATAACAATCTCCTCCAGGAATGATTTCCTGAATATATACCAATGGCCCTTCCTTCCGGTTAATTCCTCCTAGGATCTTCAGACCAAGGCCCGTTTCTTTGGTAAACGTAATCATCTGAAAGGCAAGATCCCTAAGACAAAGTAAGGCAGCAGTCATAGGTTAGGCTAGAGATCTGTACCTATATTTTTCTTTAAACTACTTAAATCAAATTCTAGATCTAGACAACCCACAGTACTTAACACATACCAGAGACTAAATTTAAAAGATATAGTAATAGAAAATTAAGTAAATGAATTTTCTTTCCTATATTTTTAATGCTGTCTTATAAAATAAGTAAAACAAAAGAATTTATAGCACTAATGCTTGTGGCTCTTGGATAGAACTAAGAAAATTATGTTGAAAATAGTTTTAAAGTTAATTTAAAGGTTTATTAAAAGTGATATAAGAGATTCATTTTTTGTTGATTACCGCAACCACTGAAGGACAGCAAAACTACATATTTTAATAATTCGGTAAGAAACTTTGATACTCTTGTAGACATTTAAAGCAAAATAAATATCACCTCCACATGACTCTCAAAAAAAGTTCTATCTTTTTAATTTAGAAAGAGTATTTTGCTATTAAAAATTGTTGTGCTCCATACTTAACTATAACCATAAAAAGAGAATTACAAGTCAAAACTATTCAGATACTACTGTTCACTTATCTTCTCAACAAAACTTAAAACCTGAATAATATACTCTGATCACAAAGCTGTTGGAAAAGAGGCACTTTTAAACAATGATAGTGGAAATATGAAATGGTACAACCTCTAAAGAGAGAATATGGTTATCATTAGCAAAACAATTAGCCTCTCTACTAATTCAGCAACCCTATTCAAAGACCTTTGGGCAACAAGCAAAATTATTTATATGCTATGCTCTTCATTTTGGCAGAATTTGCCTTCACCAAAAATTGCAAACAGTCCAAATGACCACCAAGAAGTTACTGGCTGAATAAACCATGGTACATACACACAGCATGGAATACTATGAAGTTTTAACAAGGAGCAAGGAAAATCTTTAATATGGAGTTGGGCCGGGGATTTAGCTCAGTGGTTTCGCCGCCTGCTGCACAAGCACAAGGACCTGAGTTCGATCCCCCGGCACCAAAAAAAAAAAAATGAAGTGACCAGGAGGATGTGATTTTTAAATTAAGAAAAAGGAGCAAGAGCAAAAAAGGATATATAATATGATACCTTTTAGTTAAGACTATTCTGGAAAAAAAACACAAAACACATTTTCTTTATCCAGTCTCCAGTTGATGGGCATTTGGGCTGTTTCCAAGTTTTAGCTATTACAAATTGTGCTGCTATGAACATG